>CM040123.1:209465703-210097282 GCA_022559845.1 Amorphophallus konjac | reverse complement strand
AAAAGAAAAACCTCTGTATGTGGGGTTTATATGAGGTAAAGGGGTGTATATTATATAGTGGCCCTCAATGGGCATTCCAACTTTTTATTTTGGCCTTCTTATAGAGTTATTTAAGGTTTTATTAATTTGGGAAAAAGTCTATCTCGCTCTCAATTTTTTATCCGGGGTGCTACACTTTCCTTAAATGGCCTCCCAAGATGAAGTCGGATCCGAGCACGAGGAGCAAGAAGAAGTACTGTCGCTTCCATCGCGACCACGGCACAGCCGACTGCATCAATCTGAAGGGCGCCATCGAGGACCTCATCCGGCGAGGACTCCTCGACAAGTTCATTGCCAAGGTCGCGGAGAAGCGACAACGCGAACGGACCCCTCCCCCACTCGACAACCGACCCAATGGAAAGGAGATCATGATGATCTTCGGAGGGCCAACCTCGGGCGGAGACAGTGCCAGCAGGAGTTGACGGTACGCATCGGCTATCAATGCCGTGGAGCAGGGCGACAACAGCCATTGGGAAGCTGCCACTCAAGAACACCTGAAAGAGCCCATCGTCTTCTCAGACGATGACTTAGATAGTGTAACTACTCCCCACTCCGATGCTTTGGTTGTCTCAGCCACCATTAATCATTGTACCGCACGACGTATTCTGGTTGATAATGGAAGCGGTCTGGATGTCATTTCATACGACTATTTAGTACTTATGGGTGTGGATTTGACAGGGACCACTCCACTGCACACACCATTGTATGGCTTTTTCGGCACCACCATCCGCCCGGAAGGGCGTATATCACTACCGGTTACGTTCGGGGCCGTGCCTAGGGACATAACATTCCTAGCAGATTTCACGGTCGTCCGCGCGATGACCGGATACAACGCCATCATTGGGCGAGGAATCCTTGGCACCCTTAGCGATGTCCCCTCTTCATATCACCAGAAGCTCAAGTTCCCCATGCCTCGCGAAGTGGGGGAAGTCCGGGGAGATCAAAGGGAATCAAGGAGGTGTTACCTCATTTCAACACACGATAGACAGTTCGAAGAAGTGCCGCCCAAGAAGAAGGCAAGGACAGAAGACCCAGGTCCGAGTATGAGCACTCCAGCAGAGGATCTGTACCTCATCGAGGTGGGGGAAGATCCGAATAGGATGCTGAGGATCGGAGCTACCCTATCCGAGCAAGAAAAGGAGGCCTATACCAGTTTCCCGGTGGCGAACCAGGACGTGTTCGCATGGTCGGAGGATGAGCTTCCCGGGATCCCACCAGAGATCATCATGCACCAACTAAAGTTGGATCGGAGCTGCCGCCCGGTTCAGCAGCACCGAAGATGCTGCAACCCCGAGCGACAAGCCATTATCAGGGAACAAATAAGTGAGAAATTCTGCTCGGGGCTACTTAGATGCACCCGATATCTTGACTGGGTGACGAATGTAGTCCTCATAGCTAAGAGCAACGGGAAGTGGCGGATGTGTGTAGACTACACCGACCTCAAATAAGCTACACCAAAGGATAGCTTCCCCATGCCGCAGTTCGACCAATTGGTCGATGCTACGGCTGGGCATGAGATACTAAGTTTTCTAGATGCCTATTCTGGGTATCATCAGATTAGCATGCACCCGCCCGACCAAGATAAGACAACGTTCGTCACCGATCACGGCTTATACTGCTACACTTGCATGCCGTTCGGACTGAAGAACGCGGGAGCAACCTACCAACGCCTGGTCAACCACATGTTTGATGCGCAGATCAGCCGCAACATGGAGGTCTACATCGATGACATGCTCGTCAAGAGCCTCCAGGTAGCCGAGCACTTGGGAGACTTGGCGGAGACGTTCACGATGCTCTGAAAGTACAACATGAAGCTCAATCCAAGTAAGTGTGCGTTCGGTGTGAAGTCAGGGAAGTTCCTCGAATTTCTTGCCACCCATAGAGGAATAGAGGCAAACCCTGATCAAATCCGAGCAATACTAGAGATGAAGCAGCCGGCACAGGTAAGGGACGTGCAGTGCCTCACCGGCCGCGTTGCAGCCTTAACTCGATTCCTATCCCAAGCAGCTGAAAGATGCCTTCCCTTCTTCCGACACATCAAGCAAGCCAATAAAGCACCGGAGAAGAGGGGACAGATCGAGTGGGACCAGGAATGTGAGCAGGCATTTAAAGAACTGAAGCGTTACCTAGCGACCCCTCCCGTGATCGCTAAACCACAAAAGGGAGAACAACTGCTCCTGTATCTGTCGGTGACCCCGAGCACGATGAGCGCAGTGCTCACCCGGGAAGAAGGTAACATCATGAAGCCCGTCTACTATGTAAGCCGGGCATTATAGGGACCAGAGTTCCGGTACTCGCGGACTGAGAAGTTCGCTTTGGTCCTAATCACGGCTGCCCGTAAGCTGAGACCATACTTCTTGGCTCACCCAGTCGCTGTCCTCAATGATCAACCTCTACGACAAGTCCTCCAAAACCCCGATGCATCAGGAAGGTTGATCAAGTGGGCTATCGAGTTGGGTGAGTTCGACATCAAATTTCACCCGAGGATGGCGATCAAGGCCCAAGCCCTCGCCGATTTCGTCGCCGAGTGCACAGTACCTACGGAAGACTCACCCCGAGCAGTCCTTAAGGCCGACATGGGAGCTACATGTCGACAGATCATCTTGTGCCATTAGCAGTGGGCGGGACTTTTTCTACTATCACCAGAGGGGATAGAGCTTCAATACGCCCTCCGCTTCAACTTCCCGACCATGAACAATGTGGCCGAGTACGAAGTGCTTCTCTCAGGACTGCGAATGGTGAAACACCTGGGGACGAGCAGTGTGCAAGCATACAGTGATTCCATGCTCTTCGCCAACCAAGTCAAGGGAGAGTTCGAGGCATGCGAGCCGGCCATGATCAAATATCTTGAGAAGGCCAAAGCCGCTTCCTCAAAATTCCCCCATTTTGAGATGGTGCACATTCCTAGGGAGGAGAACGTCCGAGCAGACGCTCTGTCTCGCCTAGCGTCGGCAACCACAGTCTCCAACTCAAGATCCATCTTGATAGAAGAACTGTCAGCACCGAGCATAGAAGAACCAACACCATAGGTGAACGCCATTGATTATGAACCCTCATGGATGGACCCCCTCTTGGATTTCCTCTTACGACAACAGCTCCCAAGCGACCGCACCGAAGCTCATCGCACGTGAGCATGAGCGGCGCATTTCACAAAGGTCGACGGCCGCCTATACAGGCGATCACTTTCAGCCCCATTGTTAAAGTGCTTATTCCCCACGGAAGCCAAGCAAGCTGTACAAGAGGTACACGAAGGGCTTTGCGAAAGTCACATAGGAGGACGAGCACTCACACAGACACTAATCCGACAAGGATATTGGTGGCCTACTCTGCAACAAGACTGGCTTGATTACGCTCGGAGGTGCCCTCAATGTCAAAAGTTCTCCAACCTGCACCACCAGCTAGCTACGCCGCTGCACGCCCTGATGGAGCCTCGCCCATTTGCTCGGTGGGGGGTAGATATACTGGGCCCCTTCCCCGAAGCCCAAGGGAGGAAAAAGTTCCTCATAGTCACCATTTATTACTTCACCAAATGGGTCGAGGCAGAACCATTAGGAAAGATCACAAGCGAAGCAACGTGGAACTTTATGCTGCGAAGCGTCATCTGCCAGTTTGGGATCCCACGAGTCCTCACGATCGACAACGGCAGACAGTTCGCGAAGGCTACCTTATAGGAAAAATGCTCGGAACTGGGGATTTAGAACCACTATACCTCTGTGGGACATCCCCGGGCAAATGAGTTAGTGGAGAACGCCAACAGGACACTCCTCCATGGCATCAAGACCTATCTGGAACAAGCAGGTGACTCGTGGATAGATTCCATCCCGAACATCCTATGGGCACACTGGACCACTGCCAGGGTTGCCACTGGTAAAACCCCATTCCACTTGGCGTACGGAGCGGAAGCAGTCATACCAGTCGAGACATCCAACCCGTCCCTATGAGTTGGACACTTTGATGAGGCCAAAAACTACAAGGTGATGCGAGACAATCTGGATCTGCTCGAGGAAGACAGAGCGCGCGCCAAAGTAAGACTCGTAGCCTATCAACAGAAGCTGGCCCAGTACTACAATGCTTGCATAAAGGAACGGAACTTCCTCCCTGGAGACCTGGTGTTATGGTGAACAAGTGTGGCTGACCCTCGAGTGGCCATGGGAAAGCTAGCACCAAATTGGGAAGGCCCGTACAAGGTGATAGAAGTTCTCGGCAAAGGAGCATACAAGCTAGCAACGCTGGGGGGGCGAGAGATACCAAGAACATAGAATTATGTAAATCTCAAAACTTTTTACCAGTAGAAATTTTTTCCATTCCTCGACAGTTGATCAAAAACATTGCCAGCTGAAGCTTAGAAACCATGGTGGCTTACGAGCCCCCAAGAGGCGAGCACCTTTCCCTCTGGAACTATGGTGGCTTCCAAGCCCCCAAGCGGCGAGCACCGCTCCCTCACAAATCAAGGTGGCTTACGAGCCCCCAAGGGGCGAGGACCGCTCCCTCAGAAATCAAGGTGGCTTCCAAACCCCCTAGAGGCAAGCACCCCTTCTCCCCTCAGAAACCAAGGTGACTTCTAAGTCTCCTAGAGGCGAACACTCATGCTCCCTCAAAAATAATGGTAGCGATCGAGCTTCCAAGGGGCCAGTACTCCTGTTTCCCAGAAAACATGAGAAACGTTTTTTTCCGCTAAGGGAGAACATACGCTCATTCCAAAAAAAAAACTATAGTGCACCATGCGCTTAAAGAGATGGATGTATGCACGTGATGGAGAGAAGTAGGGAACGGTAGGTCTGTCTGCTCTCATAAACTCGCCACACGCGCAGAAGTCTCCCACCAAGAGGTGCACAACAGCACAATTATGAGCTAAGGGATTTTATTCTTTAGTCAAAATACAAATCGATGACCTCATGCGGCCAACATACAAGGCTATGGAAAAATGAGATAGACTAAAGCTACGGTGGCGCCGCGACCGTTCCAGTATTCAGCTCCCAAAGTTCCAGTACACAGCTTTTGGTCCCCGGCATAGTCGCTGCCTTGGTCAAGCAGCCTATCAGCAACCGCCAAAGCGACTTCAACGGACACCTCACCTTCCGGCACCACTACTTCTGAGGAAGCGGACCAACTGGAGAGGCGTCCGCTCGAAGGCCTGCTCCAGGAAGGGGGCTTGAGACCTTCTCCTCTGAAGCCGCATCGCCGCGAAGATCCTACAGCATCGTGTCAGCACCACGAGGATGAAGACGGACATCAAGGCCCACCCATTATACCTGCAGGCCTACACACTATCACTATTATTTACAAAAAAGAGACGCCTTCCTCCAATAGCGGAAGACGCCCCATTATGCTCCTGTGAACCAAGAAAGAAGATTGTTGAAGGGCGTTCATGCACCACAAGACAAAGAGAAGATTGAAGAAAAAAAGCTTTTTATGAGTGGGGGGTGAGGAGTACAAAAAAGTTACGCATCCCCTTAGGGATGGAACCTGTCTGGTTCAAGGGACAGGACCCCCTTGCCAGAGTACAGGTGGTTGACCTTCTCTAAGGCTTCCCGTCAGCCACCCAGATAGCCTTGCTTGTAGTGCTCGAAGGCACCTCCGCCGCTGCTCTCCCCCGGTGCCGACAACGCCAGCCACGGCGCTGGCAACGCTTCCTTCCAGAAACACAGATGTTTACGGGGGACCTCGTGCGGCGGGACCCCATCATCAGATGAAAAGCTAGACTTCTCCGACGACATCTTGCAGGAGATTCTTCTTTCTAGCCCAGCGAACCCGAGATGGCCTGAAGGCCTAACGCGGGTCACTACTTATAGAAAGAAGCAAAGGTCCCAGAAAGAGGAAGGAAACTTGCCGCCTCTTCGACTTCGTAGAAATCAAAGCGGCGGATCCTGAAGATCACGCCCTCTCAGCGTAACTTCCAAGGCATCACTCCGTATTCCTAGGAGACCATCCTCGCATCAATCTCCCAAGCGTACCCTCTTCAACTCATCTCTCAGATCCTGACAAGTGCTCAGCATCTGAGAGTGGGGGGCTAGTGAGGAGGGTGAAACCGACTCGACCCATGTCGGGCCCATCTACAACAAAGCCCAATTCGACTCACAGTCCACAATGCGCCTAACGGGCCACTGCAAGCCACGACCCGTTACGGACAGCCCAGGACGAACGGACCTCAGATACGCCAGTAAGAAAAGCCTTGGCCCAGGCGCGATGACCGCCGGAGGACTCTCCGGCGACCAATCGTTACCCCCACGACGTAGGCTTTGATCCCATGATGGGCGAGCATGCCCCACGAGCACTGTAAGACTCGCCTGGGCATCAGTCGACTCCGGGGTAACCGCCCCTCAACGGGAAACTCCTGCCACGATCGAGGGGAACGTTACTCTATAACTTGCGCCCTTCCTGTTAAAGGATTGACCTTCGACACCAAGACAACCCCCTATAAAAGGGACCTCGACAGAGAACAGACGGACACGGTGAATCTCACCAACAAACACCTACAGAGAAGCAAGCTAGAGGGTAACTCACACTGCTACCAGAGAGGTCACGGCTGAGAGAGAATCCCTCTCGTATGACCTTACCACCTAGCGAGCACTCTCTGAGTGACCACTGGGGGCAGCGAGTACTCGTCCGGAGGCTCTACACCTCTCTCCGATCTCTTACTGCGACCTCCGTCCTCCTCTATCTCTCCTATTCTTCTCTATTCTTTACTTGAACCATTGCTGACTTAAGCATCGGAGGGTTGTCCCCTGGGGTAGTGCCCGGGGCTCCTTCTAACGCCTTTCTTTCTGGTGATTGCAGGCTTCCACGAGTGCCAAGCTGTCCTCCCCGACAAATAAATAGAAAAGTGTGGTACGAGGGCTAGGGACTAGTTTTCTGCCTCTACACATCCCAACTATCAGAACCTACAATCCGAGTACCGAAAAGTAATTGGCGCAACCCGAATCTCGGCTCGCTACCCACGAGCTATGAAGCTCGGAAGGGTTCAAATTAGTCTCACGGGAGTGTGCATGAATCTAAAATAAATGCAGAAACTAAAGTTTATATTTATGAATAAATTTATACAATTTTACACAGATTCTAGTCCAGATATACAAGTCCCAAAAGTACAGGTCAACAAAATAAAAGTACAAAGTCTTGGGGCATACCCCGGCTAGCAGAAGTTGATGACACTAAGACTCTCGAGTACTGCTCAAGGCCTCCGGACGACGAAGTGGCATACTAGACCTGAAAAGAAAAAAGTTGAGCCTCATCTCATTGGCTCAATAGGGGTCCCGAGGATTCCCACCACAACAAAACATGATAAATAGAATAGTAAATAATAAAGCATGAAGGACAATAAAGCAGGAAGAATAGTAAGGGGGGAGGAATAGTACTGTGAACATTAAATAACCGTAGTAAGCCACTAACTGCATAAAGCCCGTGCAACAATGGGATACCTCGAGTATCAAGTATAAACCAAGCTAAACCGAATTCTCGTAAGCTGGGCTATAGAAGGTTGGATCACAATAATCTATCTCGGAGTATCTCTCCTAGAGTACCAAAAGGGGCTACAATCTAGGCCACCAAGTAGACCCTCAGTCGGTCAACAAAGGAACACGACTATGCTGTTGGAATAGGACTCTCGAGCACAGCAAGGAACCACATCTCGATCACGTGTAACAGGGACACCGAGCCGTCGAAACACTGAACCTCATCAGTAGAAAACTTGAGTCGATATCTCTCAAGTGACAGGAGCACTACTCACTAGAAGTAAGGCCGGATGCATCCACTAACGTCTCAGTCTACACCACACGTCTCTCCCTCCCTAGGCAGAAATTGAGACACTGTAAGTAAGTAACCACAGAACAAGGACTAGTCGGGGTCGCACTCGTCAGCGCGTGTCCTAGGCCCCCAACCACGTGTGCACACACATACTATTCACTCGAAGTTGGGTTCTCTAGTTGGTTTTCCCTCAGCCTAGACTCAGGCTGCAAAGGCGAGGGGCCCTATGATAACCAGCCTAAAAACTGTCATATCGGGAAAGCTCTCCACCATTCCTAAGTGGGTCCGTACACGTGTGCGTAGGAAAGCTACAACTAGTGGGGAAGGTCACTGAAGGTGAGAACTTGCTGTAGAAGCAGAAACCACCAGAGTACCACCAGTTCATGCTAATCCAACTATACACATGTAACGTATCATGAGGCGGCTTTACATCACAAAAACCCAAGAACCTCTGACTAGATGGCTGATCTATTGGCTAACGGGGTGTACGGAATAAGTCAGAACTAAAAAGCACGCGAGATGACGAAACACTGTCATTGGGTGAACTGGGTCCTCGGCGGCCAACCCCTTGGCCCTCCTAGCCTCCTAGGTGGCCACACCAGTGGCCACAACCCCTATGGCCAGGGCGGGCAGCCCTCTGGCCACCCAAAAACATGGGCTGCCAAGGATTTGGCCGCCCAAAAAAATACCCAGAAGCCTGGGGTGGCCGCCCAGTATGATAGGCAGGGCGGCTAGCCCTCCGGTCGCCTAGAAGCCTAGGCAGCCAGGGCTTTGGCCGCCCAGACAATAGGCCCCTGGGTAGCCACATTAGTGACCGCCCAGCCCTCCAGGTGGCCATACCACTGGTCACCCAGAGTGGGCAAGGCGGTAGGCCATTTGGCCACCTCCTAATCAGGATTCCCCTTCCAGAATGAAGTCTAGATGGTTGTTCCCAAGCCTGACTCGCCCCCAATGCGAGCGGGAACCCCCAAGATGCATGGGAAAATCATTCATGAGTACAATGCCATCCATAACATGTAATTTAAAATAAAACTTGCTATGAAATCCGATCGAATCGCGCTCTCGACCCTAACATGTATTTTCCCCCCGAAAAAAGTGATAAACCCCTGTAGCACCCCTGGTAATTTTCTAGAATTTTCCATAATTTATATGGAATTATTCAAGTATTTAATAGGCTTAAAGGCTTAATGGGTTAATTAATGGGTAACAACCTTTGATAAAAAGGCCCACCTATTAACTAAATGGTTAAGCCCACTTAAAATGGACCATAAAACCTAAACCTAAACATTCTGGCCCAAGCCCAATCCCTAGAGACGAATTAGGGGGAAAGTTCCCTAATTAAGATAATGTGATAAAGGAGAATTAGTGGTTGGCTTAAAAGGAAACTATAATTTCAGAACTACAGGAAAGGTCGCGGTCTATCGCGCGACCACTACCTGAAGATAGCAGTCGTCCCTCAACCGCTATCTGCTTCCAAAAATGGAAAGTAGGAAAAACACAGAAAGCTCAAATTTTTATCCATGAGATGGCCATGGTTTGATGTGATCTATAGTGAAAACCTACCCAAGACTCTGAGGGGATTGACTTGACACCCCATAGGACTCCTAATTTGAACTAAAACCATAACCCTAGGTTATTCCCTATAAATAGAACCCAGAACCTCCTGCACGAGCCCTAGGTTTTGGATTACGCTTAGTAGAGGTAAAATGTCATCTTCGTAAGTTATTCCTTTAGAACTTTTGATTCCCCTTAATATCTTCTAACGTCCCTCTGATTTTCATGTTAGGAGAACAAGCAGCCCAGAAGTTAGAGCGTGCGGAAGTTGCTGTTTCTACGTAGGACGCGCTGGAACAAGGGCTCTCTTTCGACAAGTAATTTGAAGTCTAGGACAAACCCCAAAGGTAGGTTGTCTCATGATCGGCTCAAACATCATGATAGGAGTAACAGCCCTTTGCTCTCTCTCATTTTCATGTTGCATGCTCGTCGTATTTTGAGTTTTACCATGCTTGCGCAATAGGATTTCTAGTTGCGCAATAGGATTTCTAGTTCACGCTGTCCATGTAACCTTAAGTAAAAGATAATGACTTTTATTGATCACCTGCTCTTTTCATACGATATTTACATGTTAGCATACTTTTCTTTCAGTTTCATACTAGTTTGCATCTTTAAATAGGCCCTGCAAGCCGGGATCTGCTTCTGTCTAATGACGGACAGATAGCGGTCCTACAGAAACTGCTAACTCCATATAGCGGTTCATGACCAACCACGATCTGTACTGTTCACACTAAATAGCGACCAAATCATACCCTATGAATCCTTGTTATACATAGTAGTTTCTACTGTATTTCATGTTATTATGTTTTCTGCTATATCAGGTTTTACAGGGTTTGTGTTTGGTTGCCATATCATATTTTTAAAGTTTATTTTCACCTTATTTTATTTTCATAAATAGACGCTATAGTTTTGTACTAAGGGAATTTTCACATTTGATGAACTTCTTACATATCGATCTCTGTTTTGATATGATTCCCTCTCATCTTGTCACGCCCCGACGCGGAATATCAAGGCGCGACGAGTTGTAACACTCGTGTTGATTAGAGCATGCATATAAGGGGGATCCAATTTCAAAGGAGATAACGACAAACGGATACTATTATTTCATCGAAGTAAAGTTTTACAACATCATTAACCCTTAAGAGGCATAATATAACTTTCAAACATACATAATTCTTACAGGAACAACAAATTTAAACCTAGGTATCTAATAAACTTGGTCCGTCTTTTCACTCTTGCTCGTCCCCAGTTGTTTGGGGTTCATCACCGGAACTACCTAAAGCTTTAACCAAAAATGCAGAGTGAGGGAAACGCTCAGTAGGATTTATATCTCTATACCAGGAAACTTTAAGAAATTAACATTTTAGATAAAGTTACTGTGCTATGCCAAGAATGAAACTAAAATATGGAACATGAATAAGAGGGTGAGTAAAGGAATGCAAGTAATTGGAATAACAAGTAAACAAGATATCAAGAGAAAAATTCAAGTAGAGAACAATCATGTAGCAAGTAATATCGTGGAATTGGCCATTTCACGCAAGCATGTACAAGTCAAGTATTTCATGTAATTCAAGTACTTTCGAGTATTCAAGCAAGTCAAGTATGTCATGAATTGTGGAATGTCATAAATGAATCTTGCACGTATGTTTCGGTGCAATACCACACTAGGTCAATAATAGCTCCCATGGGCACAAGTACTTTCGGGCGCTCCCCCCCAGGACCAGATCGGGCTCCATTAACGCCAGACATTGTGGTTATGGATCATAGATCCGAAGTATATTTAGACATCCACATAGTATGTATTGCCAAAGAATTTTAAGGTAAAGCTTAATGAAATAAAGTATAGATCTAGCAAAAATTATCATTTGAGGAACAAGCAGCATAAGATTTCAAGTAGTTGTAAGAGAAGTTCAAGCATGATTTAGGGCATCATGTTTAACGATAGTAAGTCGAAAAGAAGGCATGATGTTTAATGACATTAAGTCGATAAAGGAATTGGATTGACGGACATGGTACGATTGGTTCTCACGGAAAACCTTGTTAAGTAGGCTTAGATCAAGTTTTTCACAGTCGGGTGCTTAGCTAGAAACCGAAGAATCATGGCCAGGAAAGAGGTAGGACAGTGGGAGGCTCCCCTCGTAATTACGAGGTCCTAATTAAGTAATCACTTACCCACTTAAAGCGTTTGCCCGTGGACCTCTTTCCTTAGACACCGTTCTTCTTTGAAAATCTTGCTAATTACATGACTTGTTAGAAACGAGGAACAACCCTTGCGGAAATTCTATCCCATTTTTCATAGTTAGAGCTTAACTAGAAACCCAAAAGAATCATGGCCAAGTAAGAAGTGGGACAGTGAGAGGTTCCCCTCGCATTCGCAAGGTCCTAATTTAGTAACCACTTATCCACTTAAAGCATTTGCCTGTGGACCTCTAGCCTTAGACACCGATCTTTCCTAGTAGACTTGCTAGCTACACGATTTATCGGAAAGACAAAAACACGTAAATCGAACGAAAATCATTCTTGCATATTCTAACATGGTCATTTGTAAAAGAGTTTCAATGAAGAAAAAGATATTGAAAAAAGATGTCAAGCTTTCAGATAGAGCTTAGATCAAAATGGACAGGGTCAATCATATACGGAAATTTTATGAAAATTTGAGCATAGTTGTTTAAACTTTTAACGATAGCCTTACGAGTTCAGTCACCTAGTCACTTCTATCCCGATAGTCTTTTTAAGGCAAGAGCATGATTTTAAAATTTAAAATTTAAGTTTTGAAATAACACACATAAACGAGACAAATCGAACATGGTTACCACGCTCAAATCACAGTCCATGTGTGATCCACGTTCTTAGATAGAAAATCGAAACTCGTTCTTACAATCAAAACTCCAATTTTTGGACTTTAAATCTCAAAATAAGCCACAAATACATGATCCTGAAAAATTGCATAGAATCAAAATAATCATGCAAAGGAACATATATGAAGATCTAATTAAATTTTGCCTGAGAGAAAACCTACCTAGTGGAAGATCGAAGAGGAAGAAGAACAAGAACGAAGAGCACTTCGAACACTCCACCAAACTTCAAGATTTCCGCCTCTCTACAACTAGCACTTTCCCAATGGATTTATGCTTTGAGTAGGAAAGATCCCAACCCTATTTATATGTCATATCCCATAATTATTTTAATGCTAATTTAATTCTAAGTTACATTTCCACCTAATTTTCTATTTCACCCACCTATGTTACTATTACACCAACTTATGTTGCAAGTAAATTCCAACATGTGAATGTTGAAATAAATCCCCCTTTATGACACAATATCAATTACCTCATTTATTCAATGATGTTTTATTGTTAATTTAATTCTAAGTTAATTTTTCACCTAATTTTTCTATTTCGCCAACCCATGTTACTATTACACCAACGCATGTTGACAATAAATTCTAACTTGTGAATGTTGAAATAAATGCCCCTTTATGACATAATCAATTACCTTATTTATTCAATGATATTCTATTGTTAATTTAATTCTAAGTCAATTTTCACCTATTTTTTATATTTCACCAACACATGTTACTATTACACCAACTTATGTTGAAAATAAATTCTAACATATAAATGTTGAAATAAATTCTCCTTTATGACATAATCTATGACCTCATTTATTCAATGATGTAAGAAATTACATGTAGCAACCCTGATAAAATATTAATAACAATAAAGATTTTAAATAAATCAAATAAATAGATAAAAAAATAATATAAAATAACGCCTCGAATAAAGGCGCTATTTAAATTAGAAACGCCTCTAGAAAAGGCGTGATTCAAGGAGAGACGCCCTGACAACACGGCGTCAAATTCTAAACGCCAAAAACGGTAAGGTCAAGAAACGCCCCTATCTTGGGCGTGTTTTAAAACAAAGAACGCCTTCATATCAGGCGCTTCTTAAGAAACGACCTGAACCAGGTCGTCAATTCAGGAATCGACGCCCTGACCTAGGTCGTTAATTCCATTCGAGTTCCGTTCGACACGGGAGCTTATCCAGGGTAATGGATAAGTATTAGAAAGAGTTAAAAGGTGGTAAGGACTCTATCAAGGAAGTATTACTTCCACACAATCACTAACCCTAATAGGATTTCCCAAAATCCTATAAAGACTCTTGACAGCCGAACCCTAAACCTATTTGGACGATCGACCTGCTGCTGCACGGTAAGTGAAGAACATATGTTCTTCTTATTTTCTTTTGCCCTCTGTTTCGACTGCATGAAGAACTGATAAATCTTCATTGACTTTTCTTTGTAGGAAGCTCCACAGCAACTGCCGAAGAACAAGGTAATGTTCTTCAACCGTTTCCCTAACTTCGATTATATCCTCACCTTCCTTCCTTTTTCTTCCCCTACAGGTTGATTGAAGATCATCATCTCCATCATCTTCATCAACTAAATTTTTCTTCTTCTTCCTGTCCGATCTGCATACTGCTGCTATCAAGGGTATTAGAAGCTTCAGTGTGTTCTTATCAAGTTATTCACGTGTCCCCTCTCCAGATATCAATTAAGGTAGGATTTTCTCAAGTATGTAGCCCAAAGTATATGAGAATCGTAGTGAAATCATATGAGCATACACCTGCATATAGTTTTCCTAAGTTTTAAACGTTTCTGTTGAATTTTTGAAAGGAACGTCCTTACCAAGGGCGTGATTTTGAAATACGCGACCCAAACAAGGGCGCTACTTGTAAAGAAATGACCTTGATCAGGTCGTCAATTTTAGATTTGACGCCCTGTACACAGGCGTTAATTTCATTTAATCATTAATCACCCATGTTAAGAATTGATTATCTATGAAATCATGATTCTACAATAATGCATGATCATATGTCTTCAAACCTGTTAATTTTATTGTCATGACCATACATTCGTTCTCCATGAATTCTATTATCCTGAAATTATTACTGCCCATGAAAATTCATGGTATTTCTTGAATTCACGACCGTGGCTAGGTCGTCTTTCACTGGACTAACGCCCGATACTAGGGCGTGAATTGAAAAGTAACGCCCCTTCAGAGGGCGCGTTTCTGTAAATTCCTGAAAAATGGTATTCTGTAAAAATAATAATTAAATAGTAACGCCCCTGCCCAGGGCGCGTTTTTAGATAAATTAATGAAATATTGTAATTCTGAAAAAATGGAAACATGTGTAAACGCCCTTCTGTTAGGCGTTAATTACTTGAGAAACGACTTTACCTAAGTCGTTATTTTCTGTAAACTAATTTTTTTATCCTGATTCTGTTAACCGATGGTCCCAATTATTTATATAATATATATCGGCACTATTCTCCACTCCGTGAGTATAGTCCCACGTTTCACGATTGTTTTATCGATCACACTCAATTCTCATTGACATACAAGCTCTCCATTGGACATTCCGTTCCTTTGGACTAGCGAGTTAGTCATAGAGACCTCCGTAAGACTCCTCGTACCTTGGATTCCCTCAAGGTCGACTGAGCTGGTTGTACCCTAAAACCTATTACACAATTAATGCCATGTCAATCTAAAGAAACATGGTATACCGGCCCTTATGATTATACAAAGAGTATATCATAAGAAAATTCTTAATGGGATGATAATATCATGCCATATCATGTCATTCTTGTAAACCTCAATTCTATGATAAGAATGAGGGTATCTTATCTTTGATATACTGTTCATGTGGACCTCAATTCTATATAAAGAATGTCCATATTGATTTGTCATGGTACCCAAGTTAAGGGAACCATATTCTATCTAGTTTTATCGATATCGTGATTATACCGTTATTATCGCCATTCTATGTCATTTGTCATATTTTTGGACTCCATTCTGTCAAAGTTGTCATACATGTCTACAAGCTTGATTATTGAAATTCAAAAATTGGCTATATATATAAGAGTGGATGTCAAAACACATGATAAATGCCTGCGCATATAGGGCCCGATCTTGTCCTAGGAGGAGCACCCGAAAGTACTTGTGCCCATGGGAGTTAAAATGATAATGTATCTGGCATTATACCGAGTACTTTACTTTCTAGATTGGACATTCCACATAAATTTTGTGCTTGAAGTCGTACTTGCCTTGACATGAAATGCGTGGCCCGAAAAAGGGTAATTTACTTACTTGATACATGATAGCCAAAGTTCTTGACATGACTTGTTAAATGTACTTGCTTGAATATCTCAAATGTCTTGTTATCTTATTGAAAGTTCATGATTTGTCCATCTTAATTCCTTGATATTACATTTTCTCTATCTTGTCGTTTTATGCGAGCATGCATAGCTTCATTGCATTCATGAAAATGTAATTACTTAAATCCCTTGCTAGTACTTGAGATATAATTTCCTACTGAGCGTTCGCTCATTCCGTTTGTCCCTCTTTACTTTTCAGGTAAGTCCGACGACGATGGAAGTCAATCGGATGGGAATGGTCAAGAGTGAAAGTGATAGAGCTGCTCAAGTGTCATCTAGTCTTTTCTATAGTTTCTTGAGTCAAATATGTATTCTTTTCCTTTTTATTAAACAGAGTATTGGATTTGTAATAGTCTATCCATTATGAAATAAAGGATTGTGTTATCTTGCTATTTTGCGCATCTCTGTCTTTGTGTCGAATACACGACCACTCTGATTGACATGATTAATATAAACTCGTCACGCGTCTCCGGGTATCTTCCGCGCTCGGGGCGTGACATTACATCATCCACTAATTAGGATTTAATTAGAGCTCATAATTCTCTCTTAAATCGGATGCTACAGTACTGATACAGTACCAACATCTTCGCCTTCTCAGAATCGTGTCGTGAATCTCGCCGTTCATGTTAACATGTGGGATAGGGTTCACGTTTATATATTCTACACTTTAAAGGCATAAATAAAAATATTCATCATTTATTTTATTTTCATCTTTCATTATTTTTTTTCTTCGCATATAAATGCATATATAAAATTTCGAGTTGCTACATCCTCCCCCACTTAAAAAGAATTTGGTCTTTCAAATTCACATGATTCATTACAAAAGAAGAGAAGTGCTAACAATACTAACCTAAAAATAATTCTGGATACTTCTTCTTAATTGCATCCTCTAATTCTCAAGTGGCTTCTTCTTGTCCACGACAGCTCTATTGGATTTTAACCATTGGTATTGCTCTATTCCTTAGTTGATGTAATTTTTGATCTAGTATCTTGATGTGTTTCTCTTCATAAGATAAATCTTTTTGTAGTACCAGATCATCATGTTGGATCACATGCGAAGGATCATAGACATACTTCCTTAGCATTGACACATGAAAAATATCATGCACTTTTGTCAGTTTCGGGGGTAATGCTAGCCTGTATGCTACTTCCCCAAGTGTATCAAGGATCTCAAAAGGACCAATAAATCTCAGATTTAACTTTCCTTTGACTTTGAATCATTGGATTCCTCGAGTAGGTGATACCTTCAAGAAGACATGGTCACCGATTTGAAATTCTAGATCTCTTCTTCTATTGTCAGCATAACTCTTTTGTCGGGATTGGGCAATTTTTTGTCAGTCCCTAATCATCTGGATATTTCGAGTAGTATCTTGAATCATGTCAGGACCTACTAACTGCTTGTCACGCCCCGAGCGCGGAAGGAACCCGGTACGTGTGATGAGTTTATATCATTCATGTCAATCAGAGCATAAGGAATTCGACCTTATAGACAGAGTGTGCAAAAGTAAAGATAATAAACCAAATCCTTTATTCATTAATGATACCAATATCCAAAGGTATAACTATTACATAATCCTTTGATGACTAGACTCTATAAAGAGGAAAAATATTGACTCAAGAAAATAGGAAAAGACACGACTAGGTAGATGCTTCAATAGTCGGGTGGCTCTATACTCTTCACTCATGTCTGTTCCCATCCGAATGATCATCGTCATCAGAATTACCTAAAAAATAAGGAAAAAACTAGGGTGAGCGAACGCACAGTAGGAATTATATCTCAAGATCAAGCTTTCTTTAAATAAATTACATGTTACATGAACTATGCAAGTATAATGATGCATGTACGCACGATAAAAATGAGAGTAGAGTGTCAAGAGATAATATGGATGAACTAGCAAGATTTCATGATAATCATGTGAAGTATAACAAGATTGTCAAGCATGTAAATATCAAGTCAAGTCATGTGAATTGGCTATTATAATATCAAGCAAGTAAATACCCATTCCGTGCCACATAAATCATGTCAAGTCAAGTCAAGTACGAGTCGTGGAATGTCAAAATCTAGAAAGTCATGCACTTCGGTGTATTGCCACACCATGCTCAATCAACTCCCATGGGCACAAGTACTTTCGGGTGCTCCTCCGAGGACTAGATCAGGCCCTATATATGCATAAATATTGAGTCATGTATATTTTTAGACATCCACTATAGTTTATAGCCAATATAGAGTTCCAAAGGAATAAGCCATTGTAGGATGATAAGGTAGATTTCATGAACTTATGAGTTCAAGGATAGAACTTTGGACAAGGAAGTCATGCCGATAAATCACATGAAAAATCATGACATATCATGAAACTGGGTAATTGGCGTCCACTCAGTCGCCATGAATTACAGAAATAGTACCCACTGTCTGGTCGCTAATTCCTGTGAACAGTACAGGCACGAATAAATAGCGTCCACTTCGAGGTCGCTAAATCAGTAATCTGCGCCCACTGACTGATCGCCAATTCCTTCTGGCGTCCAAGCCATGGTCACTAATTTCTGATACAAAACACACTTCTCAAAAGAGGCCAGGAACAACACTCTATGAGAGCTAAAGCATCACATTTCTTCAGAGTGACGTGACAGGTAAGGGTTCCAGGATTTTTAGGGTACAACATGCTCAGCTGTCTTGAGAGAATCTAAGGCTAGCGTAGACTTACAGAGGTCTCAATGAAGAAAGTACCTATCCGAAGGAAGGAATATCTCGCGAAGGGTCCCATCATCACCAAGAGTTGAGTGTGTAATCGATAGAAAGCAAAACAGGGACTCCATCTACGGATGTGAGATGAGAGTGCCAAGTAAACCAGCGATATGTGCTAGAAACGCGATCAAAACTGAGAGAAAAGAATTGACGTCCATTCAGACAGGTGCTCAATCATGATTATGCGTCCGTGTGAAGTGTCGCTCAATAAATATTTTATCAGAATTTCAAGGAAATACTAAGAATTAGCGACCCTGTGAACGGGCACTCATTCTAATAAATTCCATAAATCAATAGCATTTAATTATAAATGGGTGACCTTTTACAAAGTCACTTAATCTTTAAATAATGTCCAATATTATGTCACAGATTCATGTTTTTTACGTATTTTCTGTTATATCAAAATTTTACAAAACTGCTCCTCCTCACGGGGGCGTTTATTCATTAATGTGCGACTGTTTGAACAGTCGCCCATTCTATTTTTTCTATTTCTACTAAATCTCTAAAAAACAACGCCTCCTCGTAGAGGCGTTTATTCAGGAATTGGCGACTGTGAGACAATCGTTCATTCTTTTAAGTCTGAGACGCATCGGGCAGGTACATTCTTAGACACATAACACTATTCATCTCTTTTGAGTTTACATAATCAGGAAAGTGAAGACATGATCAAGTATAGAAAAATTTGGGGAATACAAAAGTATGCATAGTATATTTTTTAGACATAAGGTTCCATAGTTATTAAATTATTAAACATGGGTAATTATTAATTCTGTTTACAGTAAATAGCGGCATGAGTAGGGTGGCTCATTAATGGGCGACTAGAAGGCTGTCGCAATTTAAGAATTTGCAACCTTCTACGCGGTCGTTCATTAATAGGCGGCCAGTACTTGGTCGCTATTTTGATGTAGATAGTAAAACTCAAAAATAACTTCGTAAACGGAATAGCAAGAGATATGAAACTATGATTTAACTATACTTATGCATGTCATGGACCTTTACTATTGATCTTAGGCTTAGAACTTGAGAAAACCTACCTCTTTCGGAGTTTCGGATCGAGATGATGATGGAGAGAAAGAATAAGGAATAACTGCTGCCGCAACAACTCGACGACAACAACTACTCTCGCACATGAGCAACAAGACACTTGCAGAGGGAATAAGATGGAGAAGCAAAGTTTCTTCATGCCAATATGGCGGTCAGTGACTACTGTAACAACAATAGCAGTAACAGCCACGTACGTAGAAGAAGAAGATTAGCCTTCCTCCTTCAGCACGATGACAAGCGAGTGTAGATGGCGCAACCGTAGTCAGCGGAGGGAAGATGACGATGACAACAGGGACTCCTTCGAACGTAATAGCAGTAGTAGTTGGAGCTCGTTCGACGGGGGCTTATATTTATAAGGAGAGGGAAACCTACGGGGTTTAGAATCCTAATGGATATTTTTATTCCCACGTAAACAAATCCTAGTTAGTCTTAAATTTCCTATGTAAATCCTTCCCTTCCCATATCTGCAGTCACTTTCCTGGTTGGACATAAACCCTAAAGCATCATGCAAGGTTCGAACGTGAATAAGCCTTGGGCTTTTATTATCAATCCATATTATATATATATAAGTATATATATATATCCCATTCTTTCCTTAAACGTGGGATGGTCTTGGGCCTTCTTTTGCTATTAAAGCACATATATATGGGTTAATGCTGTTTTTGTTCTTAGGCTAAACTTCACCTTCGTGAGGCCCATATATAATTAAGGCTCTGTTTTAATGGGTAAAGGTTGAGGCCCATTAGTGGTGTTTGGGCTTTTTATTTTGTTTGATTTGGCCCTTTTGTTCATTTATTTATTTATTTAGGAAATTTATTCCTATTATTTATCTGGGTTGCTACACCCTCCCTCCCTTAAAAGAATTTGGTCTCCAAATTCAATTGCATATAGACATGGAGGGTGTAGAACACTTATAATTTTTAAATAAGTCGGGGAATCTCTTCTTCATAGATTCTTCGGTCTTCCATGTGGCTTCTTGCTCGAGATTCTTGTTCCATTAGATTTTCACCATAGGGGTCGCCTTATTCCTTAGTTCGCGAACCTCGCGATCAAGGATCTTCAAAGGCCTTTGTTCATATGTGAGGTCCTTTTGTATCACCAGGTCGCCATGATCTATGATGTGGGATGGATCATGAACATACTTCTTGTTATGACCACCAATTGGGCACTGGCCCAATTGTGTACAATTTGGGCCTATGAACTCAATAAGCTAGAAATCTAGACAGATTATTAAAGAACCCTTAGAAAATTCATAACTTAACATAAGAAGATCAGAATTAGGTGAAACCAAAGCCTATGCAATGACCATTGGGTAAGGAATAACTTTGGTGAAGAGTATAACTTCTGAAAAATAGGCCTAATAGGGGGTAAGGGGGAGTTTGAGATAATGGGTCAAAATAGTTATAGAAAACACAATCACCCGTTAAAATAATGATATCTTGGTCCACAGTCTATCAAATGGGATAAAACTAGGCCCATTAAAAAGCTTGGGCCCTTAACCCAAGCTCTCCTGTTGGGGTGGAAGCCCAAATCGCATCAGAACCCAAGGTTCTGAGCCCTTTTGCTGCCAGTTGTCACGAAGAGGTGTGACTGTTAGGAAAATTCAAATGTAATTAATAAAAAAGTAATAACTTCGTCTGTAGTTAATGAAATGACCTGAAACTAGGGCCATAATTTCGAATGGGATGTTAGCTATAACTTCCATGTTGAGGTGGAGGCCAAATACGGCCTGGATGCTAGAGTTATACCCGGATTACCACGGGCTACCGAAAGGTCACGACTGGAATGAGGTAGAATAAATGATAATTTTGCGTAAATCATAACTTGGGCTAGGGATGAGGAAATCGATGAAACCTTATCTCAAAGTTAGATCTATAAGTCCTCTTGATTTCATCTGAAGACATCCCAATCCAAATCCCAACATAAGAGCGCTCCCACTCGCATTTATGACTAGGTAGACGAAGGGTCGCGATTGGAATAGAGGAGAAATAACATTAATATTATGAAAATCATAACGTATGCTAGAGTTGATGAAATTCGATGAAACCATGACCCAGAGTTAGATCTGGAAGTCCTCTTCATTTCATATGAAGACAACCCAATCTAATTCCCAGCAGAAGCACGCGCCCACTAGCACTTATGACCGACAGTTGAAGGGTCTCACCTGTTGAAACCCGAAGGGGTGCTTGGCATTAACTCCTCATTAAACCAGCTACCTTCAGAGCAGGTTGGAACCTTGTAGGCCATGGGTAGAACCTTGGGAGGCTTGAAAACTATATAAGCAGGTGGGTTTCAAGGGAGGTAATCCTTTTGCAACCATTCCTATAAAGTCTCTGCCACCTTCTACCCTTCTTGGGTAAGAAAGAGAGGTGAGGGATCTAGGCCCTGCGTTGGAAGGCGACCCTGCAGTTCCTAGGACGACGGGTGAAGTCTTGGGAGGGATCTAGGGTGGGGATCTCATACCTGGATCGAAAGGAGAAGCTTAGGTGGATTTGGGGTGTGAATATCATCCCCGGATCGTTGGTGTAACATTTCGAAGGTAGGCACCTAACCTCAAATTTTAGGGGTCAACAGTGCATTAGAACAATTTCAAATATTTTTCTATACTTTAAAGAGGGCCTAAGGGTACGTGGGATCGACCAACATGTTCATTTTCTATTTTCATCAAGTTATGGGCTCTCGCGAGTTTCCTCTAAGTCTCTACTAGAGTTTAAAGTCTCTAGGCAGGTCAGAGCACATGTGTTGGAACCCCTAGTCAGGTTGGTGCACATGTGGTGCAGCCCCCAGTCAGGTCAGAGCACATGTAGAGTCAGGTCGGTGCACATGAAGAACAAGTCAGTGCACATGTGTTAAAGTCCTTAAGGCAGGTCTGAGCACATGTAAGGCAAGTCTGAGCACGTGTAGAGTCAGGTCGGTGCACATGAAGAACAAGTCAGTGCACATGTGTTAAAGTCCTTAAGGCAGGTCTGAGCACATGTAGAGTCAGGTCGGTTCACATGAAGAACAAGTCAGTGCACATGTGTTAAAGTCCTTAAGGCAGGTCTGAGCACATGTAGAGTCAGGTCGGTGCACATGAAGAACAAGTCAATGCACACGTGTTAAAGTCCTTAAGGCAGGTCTGAACACATGTAGAGTCAAGTCGGTGCACATGAAGAACAAGTCAGTGCACATGTGTTAGAGTCCTTAAGGCAGGTCTGTGCACATGTAGAGTCAGGTCGGTGCACATGATGAACAAGTTAGTGCACATGTGTTAAAGTCCTTAAGACAGGTTTGAGCACATGTAGAGTCAGGTCGGTGCGCATGAAGAACATGTCAGTGCACATGTGTTAAAGTCCTTAAGGCAGGTCTGAGCACATGTAGAGTCAGGTCGGTGCACAAGAAGAACAAGTCAGTGCACATGTGTTAAAGTCCTTAAGGCAGGTCTGAGCACATGTAGAGTCAGGTCAGAAAAAGTCAGTGCACATTTGTTAAAGTCCTTAAGGCAGGTCTGAGCACATGTAGAGTCAGGTCAGAACAAGTCAGTGCACATGTATTAAAGTCCTTAAGACAGGTCTGAGCACATGTAGAGTCAGGTCGGTGCACATGAAGAACAAGTCAGTGCACATGTGTTAAAGTCCTTAAGACAGGTCTGAGCACATGTAGAGTCAGGTCAATGCACAAGAAGAACAAGTCAGTGCACATGTGTTAAAGTCTTTAAGGCAGGTATGAGCACATGTAGAGTCAGGTCGGTGCACATGAAGAAAAGGTCAGTTCACATGTGTTAAAGTTCTTAAGGCAGGTCTGAGCACATGTAGAGTTAGGTCAGAACAAGTCAGTGCACATGTGTTAAAGTCCTTAAGACAGGTCTGAGCACATGTAGAGTAAGGTCGGTGCACATGAAGAACAAGTCAGTGCACATATGTTAAAGTCTTAAGGCAGGTCTGAGCACATGTAGAGTCAGGTCGGTGCACATGTGTTAAAGTCCTTAAGGTAGGTCTGAGCACGTGTAGAGTCAGGTCGGTGCACATGAAGAACAAGTCAGTGCACATGTGTTAAAGTCCTTAAGACAGGTCTGAGCACATGTAGAGTCAGGTCGGTGCACATGAAGAACAAGTTAGTGCACATGTGTTAAAATCCTTAAGGCAGGTCTGAGCACATTTAGAGTCAGGTCGGTGCACATGAAGAACAAGTCAGTGCACATCTGTTAAAGTCCTTAAGACAGGTCTGAGCACATGTAGAGTCAGGTTGGTGCACATGAAGAACAAGTTAGTGCACATGTGTTAAAGTCCTTAAGGCAGGTCTGAGCACATTTAGAGTCAGGTCGGTGCACATGAAGAACAAGTCAGTGCACATGTGTTAAAGTCCTTAAGACAGGTCTGAGCACATGTAGAGTCAGGTCGGTGCACATGAAGAACAAGTCAGTGCACATGTGTTAAAGTCCTTAAGATAGGTCTGAGCATATGTAGTGTCAGGTCGGTGCACATGAAGAACAAGTCAGTGCACATGTGTTGAAGTCCTTGGACAGGTCTGAGCAGGTCCAAGGTAAGGTGGATGCACATGTAGTATCACCTTTGGCAGGTCTGAGCAGGTCCAGGTAAGGTCGATGCACATGTATTGTAGCCTTTGGACATGTCTGAGTAGGTCCAAGGTAAGGTCGATGCACATTTGGTGCAGTCCGTGAGTAAGGTCGATGCAAATGTGGTCAGGTCAGTGCAGGTCCAGGAGTAAGGTCGATGCACATATGGTCAGGTCAGTGCAGGTTCATGGGAAGGTCGATGCAGCTGGGGCTCTGTCCCCATTTCCAGAAACTCAGAAAAAGAGAGTCTTGAAAGGGCATTTTATTTCATAAAAATATGAAAAATTAGAAAATGGTAGAAAACTAAGGTGGTGCCTCACTGTAAAGATTTCATGCTCCTAGAAATTTTGTACTTGCAGTTATAAGTCATTTCCTATGCATGTGTAGCCTAGAAGTAAAACTGTCCTCTTTTATACAGTAACCCGATCATGCTCCTTTTCACATCCAGTAAGCTTATGTTGTGATTTGTCCACTAAAACCATTTGGAAGCATGCTTGTTATGATAAAGTATCATACTAATATTTGTAAAATGAGTATGAATGTGAATGCGAATACGATGCGAATATTATGAATGGAAAACAACAGCAGTCTGTGAGATAGGACTTCGGTCCCTTTGTGGGGCGGCCCTTCTGCGGGACGTCGGTACATAACACCACCAAAGTAAAAGATCCTAGGGGACGGCGATACGTAACGCCCTGGTCAAAATTCCTATGATTTGGCCGATTATTCTATGGGACGGCGATACGTAACGCCACAGGACGCTGTGGGCCTCAGGAATCTAGGTGAAATCTGATGACTCGGCCGATTGTTCTGTGGGACGGCGATACGTAATGCCACAGGATGCTGTGGGCCAAAGGAGTCTAGGTGGGAGTTCACTCTCGGGTCTGCGCAGTACTCTTTCGATCCGTTTGTGTGTGGGCCTCTTGTGTTTGTGGCAGCTATTTGTTTCCAAGAATAACAAAAATGTGAAAATGTGTAATTGCTCATTCACCATGGTTTTAGCGCATGCATGGATACTTTATATGTTAGTTAAAGAATATGTATTTTCCTCATATGAGCTATTTTAAGTAGATGATAATGAATGGATTATGCTATTATTAACATCTAAATTATGTATATAATTTGGTTATATAGATGCGAGTTAACCCCGATTTGTTTAGGCTGCCTACTGAGCGTCACACTCACCCCTTTGTGACACACGTTTTCAGGAGACATAGAGAAGGAGGTTGAGGAACAGGCTGCAGCTGAGGTGTAGTGCTAGTTCATAGTTCGTCTGGGTATGCTATGGATGAATGTCTCTCTTATATGTATGGTTGTGGGGTGGTGAGCCTATGTGGACTCATGTTTATTCTGGAACAATGGATATGTACTCTCTTTTGGAAATTATGAATGGTTGAAATACTATTTACATTTCATGTAATTGTGGTTTCTCTCTCTCTCTCTCATGCGAGTGTATGCATGTTTATACAATTGTGCTTTCGCGATACGTGCGAAGTAATTGCTTTGGGGTCCGATAAAGAAAATAAAAAAAAATATGCCCATAAATTGGGAATCGGATCCCGGGGCGTTACACTTCTTGAGCATAGAAATTTGAAATACATTGTGTACTTCGGATAGTTGCGGTGGCAAGACGATTGGATAGGCAACCTCACCAACTCTTTCTAGCACCTAGAAGGGACCGATATATCTTGATGTAAGCTTGCCCTTAATACCAAATCTTATAATACCTCATCCCGGGGAAACCTTAAGAAAGACGTGATCTCCAACTCAGAACTCGAGGTCTCTCCTTCTAGTATCGGCATAAGTCTTTTGTATAAACCGAGCCATCTTAAGTCTTTCTCTAATGAGTTGAATCTTTTCAGTGGTGTCTCTTCCCATGTCTGGGCCTAGTAGTTGCTTTTCTCCAACTTCAACCCAGCATAGTGGTGAGCGGCAACTCCTTCCGTATAATGCCTCGAAAGGTTCCATTTGAATACTTGCCTGGTAACTGTTGTTATATGTAAACTCGAGTAGGGGTAGATGATCATGTCACCCTCCATCAAAATCAATAATGCATGCTCTTAGCATGTCTTCTATAACTTGATTTGTTCTCTCGATCTGACCATCCGTTTGAGGATGAAAAGCTGTACTAAAGTTGAGTCTTGTCCGCAACGAATGTTGTAGACTCTTCCAAAATGAGAAGTGAAATGCGGGTCTTGGTCAAACACGATTGAAACAGGAACTCCATGCAGTCTAACAACTTCTTTGATGTACAAGGTAGCTAGAACATCGACCGACCATCGGCTCTTTATAGGCAAGAAATGTGCCGACTTGGTCAATCGATCTATGATAACCCATATTCCATCACGTCCTCCTTTGGATTTTGACAGACCCATAATGAAGTCCATGCTGATATCCTCCCACTTCCACTTGGGAATGTCTAGATGATGTAGCTTACCAGCGGGCTTTTGGTGTTCCGCCTTTGTTGTTTCGGATGACTGACAGATCTAGAGGGGGGTGAATAGATCTACCCCAAGCTTTGCCAATTTAAAGCACTTAGAATGCGGAATTAAAATGCTATGGCTAACACAACCAATTTTACAAAATATCACTCAAGATTAAGAAACGGTCAACCAGTTGAAGCTGTACTAGGTGGAGGTTGGAATTAGAATCTCCTCACACAAGGTTAAGTATTCCAGATAGGTGTAACCTATCGTTCGGACTAAACCTTTTGATATACATCACTGGTTGAAAATTAAGGCTTAAACGGAATATCAGGAATTCAGAAATCAATAATGAGCATTCAAAGAATTGCAATATAAGGAAGAAGAAGAGCACAATAAGATCACACGCACTGCAAGACGGTTTTTAAGGTAGTTCGATCTCAATCCAGAGATCTACATCCACCCCTTACTCAATTGAGTAAGGATTCTGCTGACACACAACTTAAAAAACCACTGATCAACAGCTTTGGGGAATAGATCCCTATAACCCGCTGATCCACAGCTTTGGGGAATAGATCTCAGACAGCTGAGCCTCACAGCTTGCTCTACGGAGTCTCACAGCTTACTTCCAAGGAATTACTTCCTTTCCGCTGACACACAGCTTGAAAAAACTGCTGACTCACAGCTTACAGAAATCGTTGCGAATAGAAAATGTCAAGAACAAAATCAAATGAAAAATACAAGACAATCTGTAGGGCGCTTCGAGCAGAATGATGACTGGATTTGATTTAGAGATCGAGACAAACAAGACTCTACTTACAGATCTCTTGAACGCTCACAGCTCTCAGAGTGTTCCTTCACTTTTCGATCCCCTGTTTCTATCTTAGCTCTTCACTCTCAATCTTTTCTCTCTACTGAAATCAACTGAACTCTTTAGACTCTCAGACCCTCTCGCTTCTTCCCTGTGCTTCCTCTTTTTCTTCTTTTCTTCACTAATTTCTTCTTACTTGTGTGCATCTTCTTCAGATTGAACATGCCTCTATTTATAGCCTCACGAATGCGTTGGAAACATGTTCCCGCCCAAGGAGATTCGAACAAGTACGCTGCTGGATGTCCACATGTCATGACATAAAGGTGAGCTGTACACGTGTTTAAATCTCCAGGCACGGCTCCTTCGTGGATCATGTGCATGTTTAAGTTGAAGACTTCGAGACACGCGATCGTGCTAAGCGTAAGGCATTCTACCTTTTACATATTTGATCCTGGGTCCTTTAGTGACTTAAGTTCCTGCCAATCAGAACAAAGGCATTTTATCAAACACTTTATCAGCATAGTTGGATATTCAATATGCATTGGCCAATGAGACTTGAGTTATGACATAAGTGATAGAGCAGACTAAGATGCACAGACCTTATTTCAAATGATGCATGATATGCTCTGACCTGAAAGCATGCACAGACCTGGATGTCGCATGTGCATGGACCCTAGAGATGCACAAACTTGTATATGCATAGACCTTAAACAAAGCATTAACTCTGGATGTGCACAGACCCATGCTATGCATGTGCAGAGGCAAAAATATTGTCACGCCCCGAGCCTTTATTTACAGCGGAAGACTCGCTCGGGGAGCACGAACAGCCGGCATGGTAAGCCTCTTGCAAGCAAGAATAATTCAGAGCGCGAGACAATCTCATAAATAGATGCAATTGCACAAGATGTAATCAAACCTCAACTTTATTCCATAATCAATTAATATTCAAAAATACATAGTTTGACTTCTTCACTAATTGACTCAAGAAATAAGAAAATTACATTGACTCCATCTAAACACTTGAAACTGCTTTAGTCTTCTCTCTTATCAGGATAACTCTTAGTCACTCTCGGACCCGCTGCTCGAATCACCCGAATCCGAATGCGAACTATATTCATCTCCTGAAAATCATTAAATAATAGGTCATGAGCACACTTGCCCAGTAGGTATCTTCGGATCAACATGAAGGCATGATTAAAGTAATTAGCATTTTAGCTCTAGAGAATTAGGTAAAATCATGCAATGCGAATCAATCATGCGATCAAATCAATAGAAACAAGATAACCAGGCAAAATAGAATGATCAAGAATGAACTAGCAAGAACATAATAAGAACATGATATTGGCCTTCCATGAACAAGAATGTAACGAGATTGTACTAGCAAGCCACATATTCCTCACTTTAGCATCTTATGCTTAAGAGAAAGTGCTTCGTGAATTTCTGTTGAATATCAAGCAAGAATGTCATGTTGTGCCGTGGATCTTCACTTATTTATAGAAATAGTACTCCCAGCGCAATGCGACGCTAGTAGCATCATACCCCATGGTTTATAAAATAGTATGTTTCTGACAATCAGCCGAGGGGACTAGCATAGAGCCCTTAAACACAATCAGTGCTCGATCGCATCTTCAGTTATAAATTAAGCTACTTCCACGCATGTAACAGTAAAGTATGGCCAAGAATATAACAAGTTCAGTAATTCCATGATAACAATAATCAATGAATGAATGCTTCAACGGATGAACAATATGAGTCAAGAAAGATTTAAACAATGCTATACTCTTGGAAATAAATCAGCAGTATAACGGTACTTTTCTTAACTCTCATTCGTTATCTTACGTCAATTTAAGCAATATGATAAGTTCTAGATCATCAAGGTAAGTCTAGAATCATTGGAATATTAACCCTTGGTCAATCCTTGGGTTAACATATACAAGGTATGTAACGGTCAGGGTCTGGGCCGTTACATTATGTAACGCGTCCATGCTGGGCCGTTACAATGACCAGAGTCCAGAAAGATAAAGATAGACTCAGAGGAATGCGACGGTCTGGAACTGGGCCGTTACTAGGCCTGACGGTCCAGTCCAGGGCCGTTATTTTTCAAGAACCAGAAACCCGATAGTGTAATCTAATTAATGGGCTTTTATTGGTACAACCAACTCGGCGTCCTAGTGGGAATCCCAGGCTCGCGGAGATTTACGGAGGCCTTGAAACAATGATTTCCTAGTCCATTGGAAGGAATATCCAATAGAGAGGTCCTCATGTCCAAGATAGTGTTCCTATAGTGCAACGTGTGAACTAATGACATCATACCGGAGTAAGTGCCATGTACTTATAGAATTGACTCTATTGACAGCGAGAGACATGTATAATCAAGGTGAAAACCGTGGTGAAACTCCGTCAATACCATGCTTTAAAAGTCATGCTTTATAGTACAAAACTATAGAATTTAGGTTCATGAAATTAGCATAGATCAAAGTAAAATAAGATATCAATCAGGCAATGCCTATTATGAACAATTAAACAACCTTAAAAACATGAAATCAGGTTACAAACTTAGATATCTAGGCATAATCATATGTAATAGTGGCAAGTCATAGTCTGTCTAGGGTTGACAGAACACAAGATGTAACGATCTTGTGAGGGGGCGTCACAGTGAAAGTGACGGTCAGTAGAGGGCCGTTACATGAAAGAAACACGTCTGTCCAAGCGCGTTATTATCAACAGCGAAAAACGCAGTACATAGAGTGTGTAACGGTCTTTCTGAGGCCGTTATTTGAAAATGACGGTCTTAGCCTAGTGCGTTACATCATCTGCTACAGAAAACTAACATGGAGACTAAGAGATTAACTCACATCATGTCTGGAAATCAACATATTCTAAGCATGATGATGATGTCTAGGTTATCTATATGCATAGGTAATTGTGGGTAGATGAGCGATCACGTTTTAATTTCTCTATTAGGGCTAGGAGGTGAATGCAATACATATAACTAATAAGACATGAAATCAATGATCTTGCATGCATGAGGTTCAATTAAACCAGAGGCTCTTAGTCCTATAAAGCTCTTTTTGCCGTTCATGAGATAACCTACCTCTTTCTTAGGTTGAAGTTTCTGGATTTGGTTGAGAATTCAGCCCTAGTTCTTCACCTTCCTTTGTGACTTCTCCAGCTACTTCCTTGGGCTCTAACCCCACGTCTCTTGACCTAAGGATGTGAAATTCGGAGGGGAGTTAGTCTAAAGTATAATGAACAAAAACTTCAAAACAACTTACCTGAAATAATGACTTCTTACCTTCCTTCTTTACGTCCCAAAAGTAAGGGTCGCACAGTTCAAAACTATGCCCTACTTATAGAGTTTAGGTTAGGGTTTGAGGATTAGATCGATTCTAGAGTCCTTATTCCACTAAATCCTTATCCCTAAGAGTCCTTAGAGTTATTATGAGTCTTCTCATTCGATCCCTAGTGGATAGGAGCATCAAGTTCCAATCTTTTCACGAGTTCCTTTCTTCACGGAACTGACAGGCATGTAACGGTCGAGTGACCCTGCGTTACTTGGCTGTGACGGTCTCGCGATAGACCGTTACAGTCTTCGTAGTTAGGACTTTTAAATTATTAAAACTCTTTTAATCATTATCTAAATATTTATCTGTATATATAATTTGTATTTATCCCAAAAATCCATGGATACGCTTAATTACCTTCTAGAATGTGGGCCAACTTAATGGGCTTGGTTTAAAACCTTTTGGATCTTAATTAAGTGGGTTGGGTTATTTGATTAACACTATTTGGCCTTATAATGACTTATTATTCAAATAAATCTTTTATAAATTCCTTTAACCCTTTTATAATTTCTAGAAAAGTATTAAATAACCTAGGAAATACTTATATATATATAAAATTTTGGGGCTTTACATCCTCCCCCACTTAGAAGAATTTGGTCCCCAAATTCAATACATGGATTGTGGAGAGTGTACTTACAGTTGAATAATTCTGGAAATCTTTTCTTCATAGCTGATTCAGTTTCCCAGGTTGCTTCATAAGGCCATGCTTTCTTCCATTGAATCTTAACCATTGGAATGACTTTATTTCTGAGTTGATGCTCTTGCCGTTCCAAAATCCTTATTGGCGTTTGTTCATAAGTCAAATCCTTCTGAATCTCCAGATTGTCATAAGTAATAATATGATCTAGATCATACACGTACTTCTTTAATATAGAGACGTGAAATACGTCGTGAACTCCTGCTAACTGTGGCGGTAAGGCCAATCTATAAGCCACTTCACCGATCCTTTCAAGAATTTCAAATGGGCCTATAAACCTTGGAGTTAGTTTTCCTTTGATGCCAAATCTTCGAATACCACGACCTGGAGAAACCTTAAGATATACATGTGATGGAGACATCATCCACAATTCCCTTTGGCTAGGGTCCTCTTCACACTCCGACATCATTTGAGTTCGGGCCTCTCTCTATAAAGGCCCACTTATCCTTTTGTGCTATTTACTTGAGTCATTTGATGTAATTTTCATTTTAATTGAGTCATGTCCCTAGGTCTTGCATTTATTTTCCTAAGTTTGTGTGTCATTAGATGGTGTAATGTGCTAATTGGGCCCAATTCTGCAGGCTTGGCCCAATAAGCCCCCCTACCTCTTCGGTTATTTGCCATTGAGTCTTTTGTCAGGGTCTTATTGTAAAATGTGGGTTTCCTATATATAGGGCCCCATTTCCTTCATTTGGAACTTAATGAATGAATGAATCAATGAAAATTGCCATTTGAGTATTCAAATCTAGTTTAGTGGAGTGAATCCTATAGTTGGGTGAGAAGCCCTAGGGGAGTGATTCCCCACCCTACTCTCTCTCTATCCCTCTTTCTCTCTCCTCCCACTAAGGGGTTCGCCCCATTCCTCTCTCCTCCCTCCTCCCAACCACCTCCAACCCCCAACCACCTCCATTAAGGCCACTCCACTTCCCATAGTCCCATTACTCCACCCCCTTGTCCCAAGGTGGAATCTTTACCCTTCCAACACAATCTCCCCCCCTTCCAACACAATCCCCCACTTCCCCACACAATCACCCAACTTCCAAAGCCATTTAAAATTTGAAATCCCTTCCCTCCAAGCCTTGGCCGCCCCTATCTCTATGCCCTTTAACCTTGGTCGCCCCCACCTCCCTCCTCTCTTCTCCTCCTAGCAATCTCCATTCCCCCTTACCTCCAGCTGAAACCTGCGAACTCCCCCTCTTCCTCCATCTCCCCACCACCATTAGACCCCCTCCACACCTCCCACAACCCCCCCTCTCACCCTTCATCCACCTCCCCTTCACCCTATACCCCATTCTCCTTCTTCTATCAAGGCATTGGAAGCTGTCCCTTGGTTGCTGCTTGCAGTCCAGAAGTTGCAGATGAACCAGCAGCTTGCAGCGGCCACCACGACCTCCTCTGGACGAGTCTGAAGATCCAAGAGCCATCGTTGGAAGCGTCTACCAGTCGCCTTCGCAAACGAAGTGGTTTCATCTTCTTCCGATCTCTGAGTCGTCCAGGAGGTCCATTCTCCCTCAGCTGCGCAGTTCTGCCCCGGATGAGGACCTGAACCGGGTTGGAAGCTCTTCCACGACAAACCTTGGAGGAATCAGCCCTCAAGCTCTTCTACAAAGTTCTCCTTCGTCCTGTCTACGTTCAGAATCAAGAGGCGGAACTCCGTTCGGCATCCTGTGGCAGGAGTTACAAATTTTCTCCCTCAGCTCCATCACTCTGCCAGCTACAAATCTGTATTGACCTGCCACCACTGTTCTGCATCCCCTAGTCTTCTCCGACCTCGGTTGGCTTCCCCGTCAGTTTTGCTGCGAAGAGGAACCGTTCGCGATTCCAACGACTCCAACAGCGCTTGATTCCGAGGTCGGGAGCGGCCGGGACACTCTCTGCATCCTGCTGTTAGAAATCTGCAGCTGACAGTCCGAGAATATGAAGCCCTGTTCAAACCACCGTCCCGGTCAGCAGCGGTGCCAGAAGAAATTAAAGAAATTCTGAGGCGTTCCCCTTCCTGTTACGAAGATTTCGCCGCTGGTCTCGCCATCAGCAATATTCCTGAGCGGGTAATACAGCATCCACAGCGACTACCTGTCCCTGTTCGCAGACAGCAGGCAGATTCGGTGCTGTCTCTTATTCAACCCTTTTCTCTCTAATTTCCCCGCCCCGCTTGGCCGGCTGAAGGCCCCTCCCTGCGTGGAGGTAGTATTGTTTGTAATTCCATTAACCCCCACCCCAAGATCCCCCTCTTGCGAGAGGTGTAGTGGTGTAATTTGTTTGGGCAGGTCAAGCGACACCGCCGCGGCGTGTGGGGATCCACTCGCCTCCCCGCTCGCCCTCGTCTCCGACCGGGACCAGTTTCTTCAAACCGGTCGAGTAAGTGCTCAAACCTTCACTCCACTTAGTGCTTGTATTTCAATATTAGTTCTTAATTCCGCTGGTTATGCGAGTGAGAGTCCGATCCTCAAGCCCCATAAACTTGAGTGATCACCGTGGGAATATTGCAACCGGTGCCTTTGGCACTTTGTCGGCCCCCTTGATTTGGGCATCCCCACCCATTGGGAATCAAGTCTTGGCCTTGCTGGCCCTCTACCAGCAAGGGCCCAACCCCACATCCTCACCTTGGCATTGCCAAGTCACCCCGGGCTTGGGTGAGTGACGATAGAGCAGTGGCCCAACTTGGCCCGTTTTGAATGCGATTGTGCTTGCTTGCATTAGGTCTGAGGTTGTGTCACATCAACATATTCACCTACTTGAAATTCCAAGTCGCGCCTTCGATTGTCAACATAAGATTTCTGCCTGTCTTGTGCCATCTTCATTCTTTCTTGAATGAGTTTAATCTTTTCTGTAGAATCTCTGATAAGATCGGGGCCTAGATATTGCCTTTCCCCTATTTCACTCCAACATATTGGTGATCGACAACTCTTCCCATATAGAGCTTCAAAAGGTGCCATTTGTATACTTGCTTGGTAACTATTCTTATATGCAAATTCTACAAGAGGCAAGTGATCGTGCCAACTTCCACCAAAGTCAATGACACAAGCCCTGAGCATATCTTCTACCACTTGGTTTGTTCTTTCTGTTTGACCATCAGTTTGTGGATGAAAGGCTGTGTTAAAATTCAACCTAGTCCCAAGTGAATGTTGTAAACCTTTCCAAAATTGTGATGTGAATCTAGGATCTCTATCTGATATGATGGTGACAGGGACCCCATGTAACTTGACAATTTCCTTCATGTATAGGGCTGCTAGAATATCAACAGACCATCGACTCTTAATTGGTATAAAATGTGCAGATTTAGTAATCGGTCTATAATTACCCATATTCCATCGTGTCCACCTCTTGTCTTAGGTAGTCCCATAATGAAATCCATTCCTATGCTCTCCCATTTCCATTCTGGGATGCTTAAGGGATGTAATTTACCTGCGGGTCTGAAATGTTCCGCCTTCACTTGTTGACATGTGAGACACCGAGATACGAAGTCCGCTACTTCCTTCTTCATATTGGGCCACCAAAAGTTTCTTTTGAGATCCTGATACATTTTTGTACCTCCTGGATGAATGGTATACTTCAATTTATGTGCTTCTTCTAAGATCAATTTCTTTGTACCTTCATGATCGGGTATACACAGTCGGCCCTTGAATAGCATTCTTCCATCTTCGGATATAGAAAAATCCGGTCTTTGCTCAATATTGGCTTTAATTTCCAGTAAAATTGGGTCATCCTCTTGTAACTTGGCCAAATCCTCAATCAATGTTGGTTGAGCTCGGATATTTGCCATGAAACAATTATCTTCCTTAATGTCAACATCTAGATTCAACTGAGCAAATTGAGGAATAAGGTTAGTCATACAAATCATGAGACTTGATAACATACCAATTGGTTTCCTGCTGAGTGCATCTGCTACAGCATTTGCCTTGCCAGGGTGATATTGAATAGCGAAATCGAAGTCTTCAAGATATTCCAACCATCTCCTCTGCCTCATGTTAAGCTCTTTTTGAGAAAATAAATATTTCAAACTCTTATGGTCCGAATAGACAGTGAACTTTTCTCCATAAAGATAATGACGCCAAATTTTCAAGGCAAAAATAACTGCTGCTAATTCCAAATCATGTACATGATAATTTTCTTCATGACGTTTCAATTGTCTTGAAGAATGGCAAATCACATTTCCATCTTGCATAAAGACACACCCTAAGCCAATTCCAGATGCATCCGTATATACTTCAAATCCAGCACCCTCTATTGGTAGTGACAAAACAGGGGCTGTAGTAAGATGTTTCTTAAGATTTTGAAAACTCTTTTCACAGTCCTTTGACCAGATAAAAGGATTTTCCTTTCTGGTAAGTCTAGTTAAAGGAACCGCGATCTTTGAAAAGTCCTTTATGAATCTTCTATAATAACCTGCTAGACCCAAAAAGCTTCTGACTTCTGAAACAATCGTTGGTCAACTCCAATCTCTGACAGCTTCTACCTTAGAAGGATCCACAGCAATACCTTCCTTTGAAATAATGTGGCCAAGGAATGAGACTTCCTTGAGCCAGAATTCACACTTATTGAGTTTGGCATATAGCTTGTGTTCTCTAAGTGTTTGCAAAGCTATCCTTAAATGTTCTTTGTGTTCTTCTTTCGTCTTGGAATATATCAAGATGTCATCGATGAAGATGATGATGAATTGGTCTAAATACGGCTGGAAAACATTGTTCATCAGTTGCATGAATGCTGCTGGGGCAATGGTTAACCCAAATGGCATCACCACAAACTCGTAGTGGCCATAACGACTTCGAAAAGCCGATTTATAGATGTCTTCTTCTTTGATTCTAAGCTGATGATAACCTGATCTTAGGTCAATCTTAGAAAAATATTCTGCTCCCGAAAGCTGACCGATGAGCTCATCAATAGGCGGCAATGGGTATTTGTTCTGGATTGTAAGTTGATTCAATCGCCGGTAGTCAATGCATAACCTGAGAGAACCATCCTTCTTCTTGACAAATAGAACAGGCGCACCCCAAGGGGATGTGCTAGGTCTGATAAAACCCTTGTCTAGAAGTTCATGTAGTTGCTTCTTCAATTCCTTAAGTTCCGTGGGGGACATCCTGTAAGGGGCTATAGAAACAGGTGCCGCTCCTGGAATGAGTTCAATGGTAAAGTTTACTTCCCTCTCGGGCGGTAAACTAGGTAGTTCGGGTGGGAACACATCAGAGAATTCATTGACAATAGGAATGTCTGCTAAGACAATTTCCTTAGATTCTGTGACAATGACCGAGGCAAGAAAAGCTTTGCATCCTTGCGAGATGAGTTTGCAAGCATGAAGAGAGGATATTATGGTAGGATGCTTCTTGTATTTGATGCCAAGAAAAGAAAATCGTGGAATTCCAGGCTTGCGAAAGGATATAATCCTAGTTCGGCAATTGATATAAGCATCATGATCAAGAAGCCAATCAACCCCTAGAATGGCATCATAACCCTTCATATCGAGGCATATCAAATTTGCGGGGAGATTATGTCCTTCTACCACTACTTCACAATCAGGATAATGCTTAGTAAGCTTAGTTCCAGGTCCTAATGGTGTAGTTATAGTGAGATCTAAAGGTAGGGGAACTGATGCAGTTGGTAAGATTTTTACAAAAGTGGTGGAGATAAAAGAATGAGAAGCACCAGTATCAAATAGCACGAATGCAGGACGAGAATAGATTTGAAGAGTACCTTCCATGAGCCCATCATTTTGATCCCTGGGTGCTTCTTCTTCATCTATAACTGCATTGAGGCGAGCCGGCCTCCTACGTCCTCCGTTATTTGGTTGGTCTTTCATAAGGGGGCAATCTGGCACACGATGCTCCCTACTTCCACAGCGCAAACAAGCACCTAGGCGCTTCCAGCATTCTTCAGCCGAGTGGCCAAATTTCTCACAAAAGGTGCATGCTGAGGCGACTTGCTCCTTTTCTTCCTTCACCTTTTTACTACTCTTTTGAGAATTTCCACCGTTCCCGTTCCTTGATCTTTTCTTATTATCACGATTTTTGTATGGTTCCGTGATACTGAACTTCTCTTCTTATAATGCCGATCAGAGCGCCGTCTAGATTCTTCTCCCTTCCCTTTCAACCTTTCGACCTTCTCTAAGGTCCTCTCGCATAAATATGCCCTTTGAACCATCTCCGCATAAGTGCGGATATTCTGTGTCCCCAGTTGTTGAATGAAACCGGGCCGTAACCCGTCCATAAATCGGTTTGCTTTTAATAAGTCTGTACTAATCAAATGTGGTGCATACGGTGCTAGTCTTGAAAACTGCAACTCATATTCTGCCACGGACATCATCCCTTGACGAAGGGAGGCAAACTCCATAGCCTTCCTTTCCTTTACATGCTCGGAGAAATATTTGGCACGGAATAAAGTGAGAAAAACATTCCATGTATGTGGCGCATCGGCTGGAGGTGCCGGAACCGATTTCCACCAAGTGCGAGCATCCTTGTTTAATTGGAACGTAGCTAGACGGACTTTTTCCTGATCTGTACATTGAATAACATCAAAGATTCTGTTCATCTCATCTATCCAATTTTCCGCTTCATCCGGATTTGAGGATCCATAGAAACGCGGAGGGTTTAGACTCTGAAAATTTCGATGCAGGTCTCCAGCCCTTGCCCCCGCACCACCCTGTGCTATGGTCTACAGTGCCTGGGTGAGGCCGGCAACAGTTTGTTGCATACCGTCCCAATCTACACGATGAGCCATGTGTGAAATATGGTACCTGAGAGAAAATAACAACTTGTTATTTCTCATGAAATTTTAAAATAAGTATAATAAACATTAAAGCTAGTTAGTTTATCTTAAACCAGGCTCTACCCAATCCTCACATGGGTATGAATTTTCTCTCTCAGTTCGTCGGTATGGGCCCTTAAACCTTAGACTTATCCTATGACATGACTCTTTTCCTTAAGTCCAGAGACTTATGCTCTGATACCAACTTAACTGTCATGCCCCGAGCCTTTATTTATAGCGGAAGACTCGCTCGGGGAGCGCGAACAGCCGGCATGGTAAGCCTCTTGCAAGCAAGAATAATTCAGAGCGCGAGACAATCACATAAATAGATGCAATTGCACAAGATGTAATCAAACCTCAACTTTATTCCATAATCAATTAATATTCAAAAATACATAGTTTGACTTTTTCACTAATTGACTCAAGAAATAAGAAAATTACATTGACTCCATCTAAACACTTGAAACTGCCTAAGTCTTCTCTCTTATCAGGATAACTCTTAGTCACTCTCGGACCCGCTGCTCGAATCACCCGAATCCGAATGCGAACTATATTCATCTCCTAAAAATCATTAAATAATAGGTCATGAGCACACTTGCCCAGTAGGTATCTTCGTATCAACATGAAGGCATGATTAAAGTAATTAGCATTTTAGCTCTAGAGAATTAGGTAAAATCATGCAATGCGAATCAATCATGCGATCAAATCAATAGAAACAAGATAACCAGACAAGATAGAATGATCAAGAATGAACTAGCAAGAACATAACAAGAACATGATATTGGCCTTCTATGAACAAGAATGTAACGAGATTGTACTAGCAAGCCACATATTCCTCACTTTAGCATCTTATGCTTAAGAGCAAGTGCTTCATGAATTTCTGTGGAATATCAAGCAAGAATGTCATGTTGTGCCGTGGATCTTCACTTATTTATAGAAATAGTACTCCCAGCGTAATGTGACGCTAGTAGCATCATACCCCATGGTTTATAAAATAGTATGTTTCCGGTAATCAGCCGAGGGGACTAGCATAGAGCCCTTGAACACAATCAATGCTCGATCGCATCTTCAGTTATAAATTAAGCTACTTCCATGCATGTAACAGTAAAGTATGGCCAAGAATATAACAAGTTCAGTAATTCCATGATAACAATAATAATTGAATGAATGCTTCAACGGATGAACAATATGAGTCAAGAAAGATTTAAACAAGGCTATGCTCTTGGAAATAAATCGGCAGCATAACGGTACTTTTCTTAACTCTCATTCGTTATCTTACGTCAATTTAAGCAATATGATAAGTTCTAGATCATCAAGGTAAGTCTAGAATCATTGGAATATTAACCCTTGGTCAATCCTTGGGTTAACATATACAAGGTATGTAACGGTCAGGGTCTGGGCCGTTACATTATGTAACGCGTCCATGCTGGGCCGTTACAATGACCAGAGTCCAGAAAGATAAAGATAGACTCAGAGGAATGCGACGGTCTGGAACTGGGCCGTTACTAGGCCTGACGGTCCAGTCCAGGGCCGTTATTTTTCAAGAACCAGAAACCCGATAGTGTAATCTAATTAATGGGCTTTTATTGGTACAACCAACTCGGCGTCCTAGTGGGAATCCCAGGCTCGCGGAGATTTACGGAGGCCTTGAAACAATGATTTCCTAGTCCATTGGAAGGAATATCCAATAGAGAGGTCCTCATGTCCAAGATAGTGTTCCTATAGTGCAACGTGTGAACTAATGACATCATACCGGAGTAAGTGCCATGTACTTATAGAATTGACTCTATTGACAGCGAGAGACATGTATAATCAAGGTGAAAACCGTGGTGAAATTCCGTCAATACCATGCTTTAAAAGTCATGCTTTATAGTACAAAACTATAGAATTTAGGTTCATGAAATTAGCATAGATCAAAGTAAAATAAGATATCAATCAGGCAATGCCTATTATGAACAATTAAACAACCTTAAAAACATGAAATCAGGTTGCAAACTTAGATATCTAGGCATAATCATATGTAATAGTGGCAAGTCATAGTCTGTCTAGGGTTGACAGAACACAGGATGTAACGGTCTTGTGAGGGGGCGTCACAGTGAAAGTGACGGTCAGTAGAGGGCCGTTACATGAAAGAAACGCGTCTGTCCAAGCGCGTTATTATCAACAGCGAAAAACACAGTACATAGAGTGTGTAACGGTCTTTCTGAGGCCGTTATTTGAAAATGACGGTCTTAGCCTAGTGTGTTACATCATCTGCTACAGAAAACTAACATGGAGACTAAGAGATTAACTCACATCATGTCTGGAAATCAACATATTCTAAGCATGATGATGATGTCTAGGTTATCTATATGCATAGGTAATTGTGGGTAGATGAGCGATCATGTTTTAATTTCTCTATTAGGGCTAGGAGGTGCATGCAATACATATAACTAATAAGACATGAAATCAATGATCTAGCATGCATGAGGTTCAATTAAACCAGAGGCTCTTAGTCCTATAAAGCTCTTTTTGCCGTTCATGAGATAACCTACCTCTTTCTTAGGTTGAAGTTTCTGGATTTGGTTGAGAATTCAGCCCTAGCTCTTCACCTTCCTTTGTGACTTCTCCAGCTACTTCCTTGGGCTCTAACCCCACGTCCTCTTGACCTAAGGATGTGAAATTCGGAGGGGAGTTAGTCTAAAGTATAATGAACAAAAACTTCAAAACAACTTACCTGAAATAATGACTTCTTACCTTCCTTCTTTACGTCCCAAAAGTAAGGGTCGCACAGTTCAAAACTATGCCCTACTTATAGAGTTTAGGTTAGGGTTTGAGGATTAGATCGATTCTAGAGTCCTTATTCCACTAAATTCTTATCCCTAAGAGTCCTTAGAGTTATTATGAGTCTTCTCATTCGATCCCTAGTGGATAGGAGCATCAAGTTCCAATCTTTTCACGAGTTCCTTTCTTCATGGAACTGACAGGCGTGTAACGGTCGAGTGACCCTGCGTTACTTGGCTGTGACGGTCTCGCGATAGACCGTTACAGTCTTCGTAGTTAGGACTTGTAAATTATTAAAACTCTTTTAATCATTATCTAAATATTTATCTGTATATATAATTTGTATTTATCCCAAAAATCCGTGGATACGCTTAATTACCTTCTAGAATGTGGGCCAACTTAATGGGCTTGGTTTAAAACCTTTTGGATCTTAATTAAGTGGGTTGGGTTATTTGATTAACACTATTTGGCCTTATAATGACTTATTATTCAAATAAATCCTTTATAAATTCCTTTAACCCTTTTATAATTTCTAGAAAAGTATTAAATAACCTAGGAAATACTTATATATATATAAAATTTTGGGGCTTTACAAATATGCTTAGACTCTAGATGTCGTATATGCTCAGACTCTAAATGTAATAATGAAAAAGTGCACCGACCTTAGTGTGTGCAAATGACTATGTGCATCGACCTTATTTAACACACGGCACAATGTGCACCGACCTTATTTTGAACAAGGCACAATGTGCACTAACCTTGTTATGACTAAGACAAGGTGTGCATCGACCTTATTTATGACTAAGATAAGATGTGCAACGACCTTACATACAAGATGAAAAATGTGCACAGACATGTAACAGTAACACATGTAGACTTTGATCGACGTTTAAGTATACTATAGAAAACAGACATCGACCTTAGATGCTTGTAGGCTAAACTAACATCGACCTTTATTAATGAACAGTAATGTGCACATACTTTGTTCTGCGTAGAAACGCAACATGCATCGATCTTAGTATGCGCTACAGTGAATGTGCACCGACCTGCCTCTGCCTAGAAACACAACATGCATCGACCTTCTTGCTAAATGCAAAATGTGCACAGACTTTGTATTACGATGCCAAGATATGCATCGACCTTGGTCTTGTACATGGAGCAATGTGCATTGACCTTATATAATAAAAGACATGATAGCCAATCATCAAAAAAATGACCATAATGCATTGTTACCAATATCAAAATTTAGCACAATATATACTATTGTCAGCATCAAAACACATTAAATTCAGAGGATCATAAATCAGAGACGACAAAACATTCTTCCCCGCAAACTTCCCTCAACATTCTCCCCCTTTTTGATGATGGCAATTCCTTATAAATTTTGATGGCAACACTAGATGCAAAAAATGCATGCAAAAAATGCAGCTATCTCTCTGCACACTCCCCCTTTGCCAAACACTCCTTACAACTACAGCTATGCAGACAAGAATCATCAAAACACACCTTTTCTCCCCCTTTGCCATTAGCAAAAAAAATGATTAAGAGGTAAAAATTGAAGAAGGAGTTGAAAGTGTGATGAAGATGGAATCTGATTGACAAACTTAATTAACTTTCATTAATAAAGCAGACTTGGCACATAAACTTCAGGTATAAGATTTCATATAATGCAACCTTGAAAATACGATGGATTAAAAATAATAAAGGTTAGAGAATAAGTACTGCATCCTTTTAAAGAAAATTGATGTTTGAACTCTTGTAATAGCAATAAACCTGAGTGGCATATAGCATATTAGATTTTGCCTTACTTCATCTTATACATCAGAATTTTGAAGAGTTTCTTAGGAGAGACCAGACCATGTATTGAGACTAAACAAAATTCACTATTCTGAAAGTATCTACTGGGTTATAGCAAAAAATTTTTTGTTCATATTCTCACAAAATTCAGAATAGTCAAGTAGAATCCATACCTTTTTACATAAGGGTATACGCTTATCAGACGCCAATACCCCTAGTTACTTTGTAGGATTTACTATTCTGTTTCAGGTTTAGTTGTGACCTTTTTATGTAAGGGTACACGTTTATCAGATGCTAGTACCCCTAGTAACTTAGTGAAACTAACCTTTTAATTTTTCAAACAGAGTTAGCTAAGAAGCTTCATGACATAGGTTCACATGATCTTTGATAGAGAACCCAGTTTCTCAGCACATTTGGCCATTGCTCTACCATCAGCAAATTTGAGTATTCATTTTAACACAACTGCACATTTAATTTTTAGAGAGAGTTGTTTAAAAAACAATACACATTTCTGAGGTTCTCAGCTAAGTTATCCTGAAATTAGAAGCTTTCAGTTTCTGAAAGGCTCCATTAGACATGACATGATCAAAATGGTTGAGATCTATTAGAGAGTCATCATCAGATTCTTTTCATTGAATTTGGTCTTTACTCTCTAAAGGTTATTAAATTTAAACAATCAGTTCATTCATGAAACACTACTGCTTCTTATAAGAGAAGTCTATCGATTTTAGCAGCTTAGGTTAATGAATGAACTATAAGTTTGTCATTTATTCAGATGATCAAGAGAAATATTAGTGCTTGATGTCAATGGATGGAAATAGATGAGAAAGAGTCAGGTAATTTTGAGATCAAGTAAGAATTTTTAGGTGGTCAAGAGAACATGTTTAGAATAGATAGAATGTGTTCAACAAAGAGTCAACATTGGATGTCGACATTATTCAGAATCTGAACTGATGATTTGTTCTTTCACCAAACTTATTCTGAACTTTCCTTATCAAAATGTATGAAATGATATGAATGAAATCACATGTGTGAACCTATCTATATGCTCTAAACACAAAGCTAATGAATATGAATCATCAAGGATTATATGAAAATGCACAAACTCCCCCTGACTGTATACATGAGTTTTCAGATATGTATGAAAAATGCCATGTCATATTCTAGATATATGTAATGTTGACCCATGGTACAAGGCGGAGTACAGAGGTCCAAGGGACCACCATCACGCATGATGTGGGTTTCCAGGCAGACATAATCTATCTTTCTCCCAGCGTACCACCTAATATACCGATAGGTTCAACTATGAAATGCAGCACATAGAAATGCAATGACAGTCACTGAAGTTATAGCATTTATTGTTGTTCAGAAAACACAGAATACCAAGGGATAATGCAAATCAGAACAAGCATTCAAGCTGAGAATTTACAAAGACCAAGTTCTCTCCTTAAAAATTAAACCTTTCATTGTCAAGAGGCTTGGTGAATATATCAGCAAGTTGCTTTTCAGATGCAATGAACTCTAATTCAATTTCCTTTTTACTTCATCTCTAAGAAAATGGTGTTTTATTTCAATGTGCTTAGTCCGTGAGTGGTGAACTGGATTTTTAGTAAGAGAAATAGCACTGGTGTTATCACATAGAATTGTAATACAACCAAGGTTGATATGATAGTCAATAAGTTGGTGTTTAATCCAGAGGACTTGGGCTACACAGTTTCCTGTTGCCACATATTCTGCCTCAACAGTGGACAAGGCAACATTATGTTGTTTCTTGGATGCCCAAGTCACTAGACAAGCACCTAGATATTGACAATATCCACTAGTGCTTTTCCTATCTATCCTACACCCAGCATAGTCTGCATCAGTGTAAGGTATGAGATCTAACTCACACCTAGCAGGATACCATAAACCTAAGTATAGGGTGCCAGACAGATACCTAAAGATCCTTTTCACAACTTTTAAGTGTGACTCCTTAGGATAAGCTTGAAAACGAGCACACAAACACACTGAAAATTGAATATCAGGATGAGATGTAGTAAGATATAACAAGGATCCGATCATACCTATGTAAAGTTTGGTGTCTACAAATTTACCTTCTGGGTTAGCATCAAGACTGGTTGAAGTATCCATTGGTGCAGTGATAGCCTTGAGGTTTTCCAGTTTGAATTTCTTCAATAGATCCTTGATATATTTTTCTTGAGTTATGAACATCCCTTCCTTATTCTGACAAACTTGCAAACCAAGAAAGAATTTTAGTTCTCCTATTGAGCTCATTTCAAATTCATTGGTCATTAAATTAGAAAACTCCTTACACATGGATGGTTTGGTTGATCCGAACACTATGTCATCTACATATATCTGAACAATCAGAATATCTTTGTCACATACCTTTGTGAATAATGTCTGATCAACCTCACCTATGGAATATCCTTTTTCTACAAGAAACTTGCTCAATCTGTCATACCAAGCTCTGGGAGCTTTTTTCAAACCATAGAGTGCCTTATCAAGTTTGTAAACATATTCAGGAAAATCAAGACACTCAAAACCAGGGGGTTGTTTTACAAAAACATCCTCCTTTATTACACAATTTAAGAATGCAGATTTGACAACCATCTGCTGGAGGGTTATTCCTAAGCTGCAAGCAATAGCGAAAAGAATCCTAATGGCTTCCATCCTAGCTACAGGGGCAAATGATTCCTCAAAGTCTATGCCAAATTCCTGGTTGTACCCTTGAGCTACAAGTCTAGCCTTATTTCTAACTATATTGCCTAGCTCATCAGTTTTATTTCTGAAAATCCATTTAGTGCCTATTACAGTGCCATGTAAGGGTTTAGGAACTAAGTGCCATACCTTATTCCTATCAAATTGATTAAGTTCTTCAAGCATGGCATTTGTCCAATGTTCATCCTGTAGGGCACTTTCTATATTTTTTGGTTCTATCTGTGAGACTAGACCAAATGAGTTCAAATTATTTTCAATTCTGAAATGTGCCCTAGTCCTAGGGGGTTCATTCAAGTTACCAATTATGTTTCCTATAGGATGATCTCTGAGAAATCTAACATTGGTAACCTAATTACTTGGATTTTCATTTACCTCCCCCAGAGTTTCAGATGCTTCTGCCTCAGCTTCTTCAGCAGATTCTCCATTTTGATCTTCTTTGGTTTTCAAAATATCTCCATCACCTTTGTCCCTGCATAAACCAGTTTTAGTTTTAATTGCAGACTCATCAAAGACAACATGAGGAGATTCTTCAACAATTTGAGAACTAAGATTAAAAATCCTATAGGCTCTGGACTTATCAGAATAACCTAGAAAAATTCCAGGTTCACTTTTAAGTTCAATTTTATCAATGTCTCGTTTAGAGTTTATATGGATAAAACATTTGCAACCGAAAACCTTGAAGTGTGCTAGAGAATGTTTCTTACCCTTAAGAATTTCATAAGGAGTCATTTGTGTAGAAGGTCTTACCAGCGCTCTATTAATGATGTAGCATGAAGTGTTAATAGCCTCAGTCCAAAACCTTCTAGGCAAGTTATCTTCTACCAGCATAGTCCTAGCCATCTCTACAAGAGTTCGATTTCTCCTTTCTACTACTCCATTCTGCTTTGGAGTTCTTGGTGAGGAGAACCTGTGATTGATACCATTCTCCCTGCAGAAATCATCAAATTGTGAGTTTACAAACTCACCACCATGGTCAGACAATATATTTAAAATAGCATGCTCACTGGTCTATTTTATTCTATGAAAGAACTCCTGAAATTCTCCAAATGTTTCTTTCTTGTGAGACAAGAAGTATACCCAAGTAAATGAAGAAAAGTCATCAACTAACACAAAACCATATCTTTTTCTGATAAGCTAACTGATCTAGTGGGTCCAAATAAATCCATGTGAATTAGCTCATAAGGTTTAGAAGATAGATTTTCAATTCTGGACTTAAATGACTTTCTGGTTTGTTTACATAGGATGCATGCTTCACAGATTTTATTATCATTTTTGAATAAAATTTCAGGAAGTCCTTTCACCATGTAATGCTTGTTCAATTTATGAAGCGCACCATAACTGGCATGACCTAACCTACGATGCCACAGGTGGGCTAAGTCATCCTTATTGATAGTGAGACATAAATTGGTGTGTTCTACATCATCTAAGTCTACCATATAGATGTTGTTGACTCTCTTACCAGTAAATTTGACAGATTCTGAATTTGGTTCAAAAATCGTGCATGCAAGAGAGTCAAAAACAACTTTATGACCTTTATCACAAAGTTGGCTAATACTGAGTAGATTATATGCTAGCCCATCTACTAAGAGAACTTCTTCAATAAAGCAAGAAGAACACTTACCAACTTTTCCTGACCCAATAAATTTACCTTTTGTATTACCTCCAAATGTTACCTGACCTACATCTTTCTCTACCAACATGCAGAATTTGCCTCTATCCCCGGTCATGTGCCTGGAGTAGCCACTGTCAAGATACCACCTATTATGATTAGCTGCCAGACATACCTGCAAACAAGATCAAGAGGAAAATTTTGGAATCCAAAAGTGTTTGGGCCCCATAACAACAGTTACATCATGCAGGCTGGACATGAGGTGTTTTGGAATCCACAATTTTTTTGGTGTCTCTACTGAATTTGTGGATTTTTTGTCATTCAGCTTATTCTGCCTTTTCTTGCCACTTTTAATCTTTGAAGAAGGTTTTTGAGGTGTGACATTCTTCTTCTTAATTTCATTTTGATATCTTCTCTACCAGTGACCAGTCCAATGGGCATTGGGAATAGTGTATGCATTGTAGAACCTAGACTGATCAGACATGGAATGGATAAAACCATAAGTGTTATGGCTTCTAAAATTTTTGTGCCTAGGTTGCACATAGGATTTTTAAGGGCAAGGTCGATGCATAGAAGGAGCATATGAATTCTGGAAGTTATGCTGCATTGACCTTATGTAGGGGTTTCCTTGGCCTCTTCTATCAGGTTTTTGGTGATGGTAATTATGAAATGCAGGATAGGTATAAGCACTCTGGTAGTTGCTTGGACCTTCCTTGTAGCAACCCTAATAAAAATAAGATTTTTAAATAAATCAAATTAAAAATAAAAGATAAGTAAATAGATGACAAAGAGCCTAAATGAGTAAATCATAGATCAAGAGGAAAATAACGCATTTTATCAAGGCGCTAATTCAAAAGGAAACGCCTCTGTATAAGGCGTTAATTTAAAAGGGACGCCTAGACAATAGGGCGTCAAATTTCAAACGACGGGAGTCTTCATCATCATCCTCTTCGTCTGCATCTACTTCCAAAACCAGTAAAGAAGATATCATAGAAAAGAGTCTTATCCTCTTCTCAGCAACTCTTGTCGTCACTACATCCTCTTCGGTGGGCCGCCGGTGATTAAGTTCGGAAGAAACCATCTTGTGGGTGCTGCTCTAGTTACTGTTAGAAGTTCAGGAGGCTCTGTTTGAAACAGAGCATTGTTTTCTATCAGAAGCCTTCACGTTTCTTCTTCCAGTTCTTCATAAGGTAGGTTTTCTCAAGAACGTAGCCCAAACTAGTATAAATTATGAAATAAACTCATCCATGATCTCATGCATATAGTTTTACTGCGTTTCCAAATGTTTTCTGAGTGATTTTAAAGAAGCGACCCAGACAAGGGCGCTAATTCTTGTTTTGACGCCCTACCCAGGAGTCGTCAATTTCATATAATTGATAATTATCGATGTTTAAAATTCTATAACTATGAAACCATGAATCTAAATTAATGCATGATCATACCTATCGAATCCTGCTATTTTTCTTGTCCTGACCATGAAATTGTTTTCCTGAAATTTTATTATCTGAAAATTGATAAATTGTTGAATTAACGACCTGCACAAGGTCGTCTCTTATTGAACTGACGCCCCATACCAGGGCGCTTATTGACAAGTAACGCCCCTGTCCAGGGCGCGTTTTTGTTAAAATTCCAGAATATTGATTTTCTGCAGAATGGAAATATTGAAGGGACGACTGATGTACAAGTCGTCAAATTTGTAAATAAACGCCCCTATAGAAGGTGTTAATTTGATAAGTAATGACTTAGATTAAGTCGCTATTTTCCTGTGACACTGTTAACCGAGGGTTTCATATGTATATATATATATCTATATATATCGGCACTATATTCCAGTCCGTGAATATAGTCCCACGTTTCATGATGTTTTAACGTTACCCCCTTAACTCTCAGTTACATACAAGCTCTCCATTGGACATTCCGTTCCTTTGGACTAGCGAGTTAGTCATAAAGACCTCCGTAAGTCTCCTCGCAGCCTTGGATTCCCTCAAGGCCGACTGAGCTGGTTGTACCATAAAAACCCATTACACTATTTTACCATGTCACTCTAAAGAAACATGGTATACCGGCCCTCATGTTATGCAAAGTGTGTATCATGAGAATTCTCTTAATGGGATGAGGTTATCATGCCATTTGATGCTATTCTTGTAAACCTCAATTCTATATTAAACTTGATGTTCTTGTGGACCTCAATTCTATATAAAGAATGTCCATACTTGTTTGTCATGGTACCCAAGTTAGGGAACTAATTCCACCTAGTTTTATCGATAATCATGATTGTACCGTTATTATCATCATTTTATGTCAAGTGTCATATTTTTGGACTCTATTCTATCCAAGTTTATCATACATGTCTACAAGCTTTATTCTTGAAATTCCAAATTGGCTATACACAAAAGTGGATGTTAAAATACATGATTAATGCCTGCGCATATAGGGCCCGATCTGGTCCTGGGAGGAGCACCCGAAAGTACTTGTGCCCATGGGAGTTGATTGATCACAGTATTGGCATTATACCGAAGTGCATGACTAGCTTGATTGAACATTCCACAAATCTTGTACTTGTACTTGACTTGATATTACATGACTTGCGTGACCCGAGAAAGGGTAATTGTATACTTGCTTGACTTGAAAATAGCCAAATTCTAACATGACATGATGAGTTTACTTGCTTGAATATCTTGATATCTTTTTGATATAAGTTCTTGAAAGTTCATGACTAGTTCTTCTTGCTATCGTATTGTTATACACTCTCTCTATCTTGTCGTTTTATGCGAGCATGCCTAGCTATAGTGCATTCATGAAAGATGTAATCACTTAAACCCCTTGCTAGTTCTTGAGATATAATTTCCTACTGAGCATTCGCTCACTTAGTGTTTCCCTACTTTTCAGGTAAGTCCGACGATGAGGGAACTCAAACGGATGGGGAAAATCAAGAGTGAAAGAAATAGAGCTTCTTCCGTGTTATCTAGTCTTTTTCATATTTTCTTGAGTCAACCTTGTATTTTTCCTTTATTTTAGTGAGTACTTCAAAGGTTTGTAATAAGACATATTCTTATGAAGGAATAAAGGACTGGGTTATCTTTACTTTTGCGCATCTCTGATTTTGGTGTCGAATACACTAATACTCTGATTGACATGATTGATATAAACTCGTCACGCGTCTCCGGGTATCTTCCGCTCTCGGGGCGTGACAATTTTTGTGGTATCAGAGCCTAGGGTATTCAATTCCTAGGAAAATCCAAGTCCAAGGATAGGTTTAACCTTTAACCGGTGAGATTGGGTAGAACCAAGGGTTAAAGTTAACATAGAAATGCTAGCTTCTAAATGAGATCACGTATTGATCTAGTTATTGTAATTGTAGGACGATGGTTGCCGAACGTGCTCAGTGGCGCAACATGCAGCGTACACTTCAAGGCATGACTCAGGTGCTGCAACAAATGGCACAGGGAGGTGCACAACGAGCCGGAAGTCTCCACCAAGTCTTTAAAAACATGAACCCGCCTAAATTCACGGGTTCTACTGATCCGGACGACGCAGAGCATTGGGTCAGGGAGACGGAATGTATATTCCGTGTTATGCAGTGCACGGATCAAGATAAAGTCTTATTAGCTACCTTTCAGTTGGAAAGGGATGCCCGATGCTGGTGGGAATCGATAGAAGCTACTTTAAATCAAGACCAAGTTACTTGGGAAGAATTCGTTGAACATTTCAACGCTAAATATTTTTCAGACCGAGTCCAAGAAAAGAAAGCTACCGAATTTGCCGCACTCAAGCAACGGTCATTATCGGTGGCGGAGTACGAGACATAATTCTCTAGATTATCTCGGTATGCTAAGCACTTAGTTAGCACCGAGAAGATGAAAGCTAGGAGGTTCCTTAATGGGCTCAGGCCCCAATATATCACACAGCTGGCGCCAATGGATATCCAGGTCTACTCAGAAATTGTGCGCCGAGCTCAGCTATTAGAAGACGCCACGGAACTATCTGATAGAATCCGTGGGAAGGACAAGAAAGAACAAGTTACAGGTTCGGGTTCCTTTAAACCCAACTTCAAGAAGAGGCCTAGCAATGGAGGTACTTCCTCACAAGATCAGAAATTTAAGAAGACCAAGCCCTTCTCTATCACTACTACACCTTCGAATATAATATGCAAGCATTGAGACAAGGCTGGTCATAAAGCCGAAGAGTGCTGGAGGAAACTTGGAGCATGTCTCCATTGCGGGAGCCGTGAGCATCAGATTCCCGATTGCCCATTACTTAATGATCAAACCGGTGACGGAAAGCGTCCGGTAACCAAGAACGCTCGTCTTCACGCAATTAAGGAGACCGAAGAAGAAGAAGGCGGACTAGTAGAAGGTACACTGAAAGTTTGTTCCAAGTATGCACATGTCTTATTTGATACGAGTGCATCACATTCTTTTATTTCCAAGAAGTTTGCTTACCCACTACCTATGGAACCGGAATGGATGAAAATAATTTTATCTACTCCTCTCGGAAATGAAACTGATATTACTCACCATTATCAAAACTATGAAGTCTTGGTAAAAGGAAGAAATCTTCCTATCATTCTCATATGTTTAGATCTAAAGGAGTATGATGTCATACTGGGAGCAGAGTGGTTATCCAAATACCAGGCAATAGTCGATTGCCGCAATAGCAAGGTTACTTTCAATGACTTTCCAGAACTAGTCTATTCTAGCCCTAAGAGTCGGAGCGAGTCACCTCTTATTTCGGCTCTCCGAGCTAGCAAGCTAATAAGGAAAGGATGTGTATCTTTCCTTGCATTTGTCACGATTAAGGAGGCTCAGGAAACTAAGATAGAAGATATCCCAGTTGTGCAAGAATTTTCGGATGTGTTTCCGGAAGATTTGCCTGGATTACCCCCGCAAAGAGAAGTGGCCTTCACTATCGATTTAGTTCCTGATGCGGGTCCAGTTTCTAAGGCACCGTATAGAATGTCCCCTGCCAAACTCAAGGAGTTAAAGGAGAAATTGATGGAACTCATTAAGAAAGGATTCATAAGACCAAGTACTTCCCCATGGGGAGCGCCTGTATTATTTGTAAAGAAGAATGATGGATCCATGAGGTTATGCATCGACTATCGACAGTTGAATCATCTCACTATCAAAAACAAGTATCCACTGCCGAGAATCGATGAGTTATTTGATCAAATATCAGGATCCAAGTACTTTTCCAAAATTGATCTTAGGTCGGGATATCATCAGTTAAGAATCAAGGATGAGGACATTCATAAGACTGCATTCAGAAGCAGGTACGACCATTATGAATTTGTTGTTATGCCTTTCGGACTAACGAATGCCCCTGCTGCCTTTATGCAGTTAATGAATAGTATATTCAGGCCTTATTTGGATCAATTCGTGGTGGTCTTTATCGATGATATATTGATTTATTCCGAGACCAAGGAAGAGCATGAGGAGCATTTAAGGATTGCATTACAAATATTAAGGACAAACCAATTATATGCAAAACTCAGCAAGTGTGAATTCTGGCTTGAGGAAGTGACTTTTCTCGGACATATTATATCAAAGGATGGCTTATCAGTAGATCCATCAAAAGTTGAAGCTGTAAGAAATTGGGAAAGACCGACCAATGCTAGCGAGATCCGAAGTTTCTTAGGTCTTGCTGGCTATTACAGGCGATTCATCAAAGATTTCTCTAAGATCACCGTACCACTTACGAGGTTAACTCGCAAGGAGATCCGTTACGAATGGAGTGAGGAATGTGAAAGAAGCTTCCAAACTCTCAAGGATCATCTTACTACAGCTCCTGTCTTAGCTTTACCAATGGAAGGAGAGAAATTTGAGGTATACACTGATGCTTCTGGCATTGGCCTCGGATGTGTTCTAATGTAACAAGGAAAGGCTATAGCTTACTCTTCTCGTCAATTAAAGAAGCATGAAGAGAACTACCCCGTCCATGACTTAGAATTAGCCGCGGTAGTATTTACACTAAAGATCTGGAGACATTATCTATATGGAGTGCAGTTTACTGTATACTCCGATCACAAGAGTCTCAAGTATATTTTCTCTCAAAAGGAACTAAATATGAGGCAAAGACGTTGGCTATAATATCTCAAGGACTTCGACTTCAATATACAATATCATCCCGGAAAGGGTAATCATGTAGCAGATGCCCTTAGTCGAAAGTCGAGAGCACTGTTAGCCAATTGTATGATTCAAGAATGGAAGTTGATGGAGCAATTATCTAAGCTCAATATAAGCATGGACACGGACTTCAAAAGTGTCACATTGTCTCACATAAGCATTCGTCCAGACCTATTAACTGAAACACAAGCACTTCAGGATGATGACCCAATATTAGTGGAAATCAAGGGCAGATTGGAAGGACAATCTGATTTCCAAATAACTTGTGAAGGAAGATTAATGTTCAGGAATAGAACTTGCATACCGGATTGTCCCGAGTTAAAGAAGAAGATCTTAGATGAAGTTGATAGATCAAGATACACGATTCATCCAGGATCAACCAAAATGTACCAAGATGTGAAGAGGAATTTTTGATGGCCCAACATGAAAAGGGAAATAGCAGACTATGTATCACGCTGTCTCACTTGCCAACAGGTCAAGGCGGAACACCAAAAGCCTGCTGGAAAATTACATCCTCTAGATATTCCCAAATGGAAGTGGGAGAATATTAGCATGGATTTCATTATGGGTTTATCTAAATCAAAAGGAGGACATGATGGAATATGGGTTATTATTGACCGATTGACTAAATCGGCGCATTTCTTGCCAATAAAGAGCCGATGGTCAGTTGATGTTTTGGCTGCATTATACATCAAGGAAATAGTCAGATTACATGGAATTCCTGTTTCAATCGTGTCTGACAGAGATCCCCGTTTTACTTCTCATTTTTGGAAGGGACTACAACATTCGTTGGGAACAAGGCTTAACTTTAGTACAGCTTTTCATCCTCAAACGGATGGTCAGACCGAGAGAACTAACCAGGTGGTTGAAGATATGCTCAGAGCTTGCATCATTGATTTCGATAGAAGCTGGCATGATCACTTGCCGTTGGTGGAATTTGCATACAATAATAGCTACCAGGCAAGTATACAAATGGCACCTTTCGAAGCTTTATACGGAAGGAGTTGCCGATCACCCTTATGCTGGGACGAAGTTGGAGAGAAACAACTGCTAGGTCCAGACATGGTAAGGGTTACCATTGAAAGAATACAAATGATTAGAGAAAGACTGCAAGTTGCTCAGTCTAGGCAAAAGGCTTATGCCGATACAAGAAGGAGAGATCTTGAATTCCAAGTTGGAGATCATGTATTTCTCAAGATATCGCCTGGACGTGGCATACGGAGATTTGGTGTTAAGGGTAAACTTACACCAAGGTTTATTGGACCTTTTAAGATACTGGAAAGAGTAGGCGAGGTTGCTTATCGCATCGCGTTGCCTCCTCAATTGTCCGAAGTGCATAATGTATTCCACATATCTATGTTGAAGAAGTATGTGCACGATCCATCGCACATTATTGATCATGGAGACTTAGTGATCCAAAAGGATCTCACATATGAGCAGAAGCCTATGAAGATACTAGATCGTGAAGTACGTACCCTAAGGAATAAGGCTATTCCCATGCTTAAGGTACAATGGAATAAGAACTCCGAACATGAAGCTATATGGGAGACCGAGGAATCCATGAGGAAGCGATTTCCAGAATTATTTTAAGGTATATATTCTACACTCTCCACTTATATATACTATTGAATTTGGGGACCAAATTCTTTTAAGTGGGGGAGGGTGTAGCAACCCTAATAAAAATAAGATTTTTAAATAAATCAAATTAAAAATAAAAGATAAGTAAATAGATGACAAAGAGCCTAAATGAGTAAATCATTGATCAAGAGGAAAATAACGCCTTTTATCAAGGCGCTGATTCAAAAGGAAACGCCTCTGTATAAGGCGTTAATTTAAAAGGGACGCCTAGACAGTAGGGCGTCAAATTTCAAACGACGGGAAAAATAAAATTAAGGAAAGGAACTGAAACGCCCTCTACATGGGCGCGTTTACATAAGTAACGACGCTCGACAAGGCGTCAATTTAAATTTGACGCCCTCACTTAAGACGTTAATTTCGTTTGTGTTCCGTTCGAACCAGAACATTATCCAGGGAAAGTTTATGGATTAGTACGAGTTAGTAGAATATAGTAAGGACTCTATCATGGAAGTATTACTTCCAATACAACTCTAACTCTATTAGGGTTCCTAATAACTCTATAAATATCCTACGGCTCGACCCAGAATGCTATTTGGCGTTCTGTGGATTGTTGCTGTCATACGTGAAGAACAGGTAATGTTCTTCCTCTTTTCTTTTCCTTTAGTTATGAATGAGGAAGGAAACTAACGTCTTCATCTTATGTAGGAAGTCTACGATAGGTAGTACCTCTCTTGTCAAAGAGAAGATCGTGGAGTCTTCATCATCATCCTCTTCGTCTGCATCTACTTCCAAAACCAGTAAAAAAGATATCATAGAAAAGAGTCTTATCCTCTTCTCAGCAACTCTTGTCGTCACTACATCCTCTTCGGTGGGCCGCCGGTGATTAAGTTCGGAAGCAACCATCTTGTGGGTGCTGCTCTAGTTACTGTTAGAAGTTCAGGAGGCTCTGTTTGAAACAGAGCATCGTTTTCTATCAGAAGCCTTCACGTTTCTTCTTCCAGATCTTCATAAGGTAGGTTTTCTCAAAAACGTAGCCCAAACTAGTATAAATTATGAAATAAACTCATCCATGATCTCATGCATATAGTTTTACTGCGTTTCCAAATGTTTTCTGAGTGATTTTAAAGAAGCGACCCAGACAAGGGCGCTAATTCTTGTTTTGACGCCCTACCCAGGAGTCGTCAATTTCATATAATTGATAATTATCCATGTTTACAATTCTAAAACTATGAAACCATGAATCTAAATTAACGCATGATCATACCTATCGAATCCTGCTATTTTTCTTGTCCTGACCATGAAATTGTTTTCCTGAAATTTTATTATCTAAAAATTGATAAATTGTTGAATTAACGACCTGCACAAGGTCGTCTCTTATTGAACTGACGCCCCATACCAGGGCGCTTATTGACAAGTAACGCCCCTGTCCAGGGCACGTTTTTGTTAAAATTTCAGAATATTAATTTTCTGTAGAATGGAAATATTGAAGGGACCACTGATGTACAAGTCGTCAAATTTGTAAATAAACGCCCCTATAGAAGGTGTTAATTTGATAAGTAATGACTTAGATTAAGTCGCTATTTTCCTGTGACACTGTTAACCGAGGGTTTCATATGTATATATATATATCTATATATATCGGCACTATATTCCAGTCCGTGAATATAGTCCCACGTTTCATGATGTTTTAACGTTACCCCCTTAATTCTCAGTGACATACAAGCTCTCCATTGGACATTCCGTTCCTTTGGACTAGCGAGTTAGTCATAGAGACCTCCGTAAGTCTCCTCGCAGCCTTGGATTCCCTCAAGGCCGACTGAGCTGGTTGTACCATAAAAACCCATTACACTATTTTGCCATGTCACTCTAAAGAAACATGGTATACCGGCCCTCATGTTATGCAAAGTGTGTAACATGAGAATTCTCTTAATGGGATGAGGTTATCATGCCATTTGATGCTGTTCTTGTAAACCCCAATTCTATATTAAACTTGGTGTTCTTGTGGACCTCAATTCTATATAAAGAATGTCCATACTTGTTTGTCATGGTACCCAAGTTAGGGAACCAATTCCATCTAGTTTTATCTATAATCGTGATTGTACTGTTATTATCGTCATTTTATGTCAAGTGTCATATTTTTGGACTCTATTCTATCCAAGTTTATCATACATGTCTACAAGCTTTATTCTTGAAATTCCAAATTGGCTATACACAAAAGTGGATGTTAAAATACATGATTAATGTCTGCGCATATAGGGCCCGATCTGGTCCTGGGAGGAGCACCCGAAAGTACTTGTTCCCATGGGAGTTGATTGATCACGGTATTGGCATTATACCGAAGTGCATGACTAGCTTGATTGAACATTCCAAAAATCATGTACTTGTACTTGACTTGATATTACATGACTTGCGTGGCCCGAGAAAGGGTAATTGTATACTTGCTTGACTTGAAAATAGCCAAATTCCAACATGACATGATGAGTTTACTTGCTTGAATGTCTTGATATCTTTTTGATATAAGTTCTTGAAAGTTCATGACTAGTTCTTCTTGCTATCGTATTGTTATACACTCTCTCTATCTTGTCGTTTTATGCGAGCATGCCTAGCTATAGTGCATTCATGAAAGATGTAATCACTTAAACCCCTTGCTAGTTCTTGAGATATAATTTCCTACTGAGCGTTCGCTCACTTAGTGTTTCCCTACTTTTCAGGTAAGTCCGACGATGAGGGAACTCAAACGGATGGGGAAAATCAAGAGTGAAAGAGATAGAGCTTCTTCCGTGTTATCTAGTCTTTTTCATATTTTCTTGAGTCAACCTTGTATTTTCCCTTTATTTTAGTGAGTACTTCAAAGGTTTGTAATAAGACATATTCTTATGAAGGAATAAAGGACTGGGTTATCTTTACTTTTGCGCATCTCTGATTTTGGTGTCGAATACACTAATACTCTGATTGATATGATTGATATAAACTCGTCACGCGTCTCCGGGTATCTTCCGCTCTCGGGGCGTGACATTCCTGTTGAGGCAAGGTTGATTTGGCCTTGGGATTTCCTTGGACTCTAGCCTTTAGAAATTGACCCCTAGCTTGTCCATTGGTATGAGGTGTAGTTGTATATGAGCATGATTCCCTAGATACCTCTATTTTCCCTTTTCCCTTGTCCTTGGCACTGTTCCTGGTTTTCTCAATGATTTTCACTGGCTTTTTATTCTGATTATCTCCAGAAGTCATTTTTATTAAAGATTGTAATGTTCCCTTTTCACCCACAAATGAGATAGTTCTTACATCAAACCTTTTCTTGTTTGTTGGGTTAAAACCCAAACCTTCTCTTCTGAAGTTTGTTTTTATTCTCAAGATGGCATTCAGATTATCTATTCCTTGTGTCATGCCCTCAAGGGAACTTTGTCTATCCTTATTCTCCTTTTCTAAATTCTCAATAGATCTTTTCAGTTCTTCATTTACACCATTGACAGCTTCGTATTTTTCAGTAGCTATCCTAGTTTCTTCCTCAAATTTTTGCATTTTTATTTTGATTTCATCAATGGTGTTTTTCATATTCTCATTTTCAACTCTCAGATCAATCAAGATAATTTTATTACATTCAGCTTCATTAAGAGAGTTTTTCAGCGATGAGTTTTCAGTTTCTAGACATACAAGTTTATTAGTCAAAGATGTATCATGAACTAATGAATTTACTTTCTTTTTCAAATGTCTGTTCTCTCTACGCATGTCTTCATATTTTTCAAGTATTCCAGCATATGCTTCTTCCCAATCATTATGTGTAAAATTGTCAAATAAGGAAGTTACCTCAATGTCATCTTCATTGACTTCATTATCCTTGGCCATCAAACATAGCCGATCATCCTTCTCACTGTCAGAGGAGCTGCTCTGACTTTCTTCTTCTTCATCACTCCAGGTGCTTACCATGGCTTTTGTCTTCTTATTTTTCAACCTGGGCTGTTTGTTTCTCAATTCAGGACAGTCTGTTTTGAGATGACCTGCTTTCCTGCAGTTATAACATACAATGCTGTCAGATTTCTTGGCAGTTTCAGGTTTAGACTTTGACCGCCTCTTCTCAAAAAAATATTTTCTCCTAAACCCCTTTCCTTCCTTTCTGAGAAAATTTTTAAAATTTCTAGTGAATTGTGGACGCACTAAAATTCGAAGGGGAATCTGTTCGTTTGTTGATCGGGGTTAATTCGTTTATTTAGTGCGAGGGCGTGCCAGTCACAAAGTGACGATTTATTCGGACTTCGTGGAAGCCCATGGTGCGCGCGATCTGACTAATCAGACAATTGTGTAGTTCGTGTCGGGACCGAAACCCGCCGTGCCGTAAAGGCCACGGCGTTATTTACATCCCCCATACGGGGGGAACACCCTTGATTGATTACCGGGAATAAGGGCCCTACATCCTAGAGAGAATACTAATCATGCCGGAGGATAGTGAAAGATGAACTATGCTAGAAACCCGTATCGGGACGTGAATGTTCAGACGATGTCGGCCACTCATGGGCCACTTCATGTTCGGACGAAGGTCCGTGTTTGTGGTATAAAAGATGGTAACAAAACTACGCGGATGTCTGCCATGAACGAGGCAAGTTTAATGAGAATGCGGGACTGGATCACGGTAAGGACGGGTCAAGTTGATGGACTGTTGGCCGGACATGGTTTCGGACTGTGGCCATGTCAGAAATTCTGTAAACCACGTCCAATACCATAAGGCGTCGTTGATTTTCTCTTTGCATCCAGTCCGAGAGAGTGGATTATTAAGTGCGTAGCCCGAGCTCGCCAACGTGCGCCCTCACACGCGGATCGACCTGCGCGGCCAGTTTATTTTCTCTTTGCATCCACCCCGGAACAAAATTTTAATTGAAGCACGGGTGATAGAGTTCCTTTCATTTTTTTTATTTGGCATTGATCTTTTGTTATCTTCCCTTCTTTTGCTTTGAATCCCTCTATATTCAGCTATTTATTCCCTTTTTAAATGGCATTAAGGGGGGGGGGTGCCGGATTAAGGAGATGTCAAAGGAGAAGAGGGGGCGCTCCGGGTTCGAAATGGACAAAGGGGGGAGGCGCACCGGATTGGGACCTCAAAGGAGGGCGCCGGGTAAGGGAGCATAAAGGAGGGGCGCGCCGGTCGAGGGAACACAAGGGGGGCGCACCGGATCAGCCAAGAGTGGGAGGGCGCGCCGGATTGAGGCTCAGGAGTTTGAAGATGAATTTGAGTGTGGGGCTAAACCGGCGCGGGGGGGGGGGGGGGGGGGGGGCTAACGTGCCGGGTTAACCCACGCCGGATTAAGGGCACGTCGGAATAGCTTCTGTGGGTTTTATCTCAATCTGTTTGATTCTTATTGCCTCTGTTCTTATTTCTTCAACTTGCAGATTGATCAAATGAGCAGATTGTTTGTTCAATTGACATTTTAAATCATTGTAATGCTTCTTAACATTTGTTGAGGTGAATGAGTACTTGTATTTGGATGTTTACTTGAGGGGTTTATTATGCAAGAACTTAGATGTTTCACTTGATTCAGGGGCAGCTTCATGCATGAACTGTTCTTATCTTCCGAGGACTTAGCTTGCTCGATTGTTCGGCTATTCTTATGCTCAGAGAACTCACCCTGCTCGTCTGTTCTTGAGTGTTCTCATCCTGGCGAAATTTGGGCAGCACCTCCCCTGGATTGGGAGTTGCCAGAGAGCAATAAGGAACACCAAACGGATAACTCTGGGGTGCACCTCAAATCTGGACCTCATGTCGGTCCAATAACCCAAATGTGAGTGTTGGAAAGCTCGAGGACTAGCCTTCGAGAGCTCTCACCACTCACAGGTGATGACTTCATGGAACGGGACAGATGTAGGCTACAGGTGGCCATGAATGTTCACCCTTCGAACTGGTTCCCTCAGAGCTCATGCCATAGAAGGGCAAGCTTCTGAGGACCCCAGGTGATGTTGAAAACTGAGAGGGAGAAAACGGAAGAAAAGGGGAAGATGTGAGAGCAATAGAATGCCATTTACGCCCACAAGAGTCACTCTTTTATTCATCCTCAAGGGGAAAGGAGATCTACCCCCAAAGCACGGGGGAGAATACAACGGAGAAGATAAAAGAAAAGCTAAGTGTTGAGGTGGGGGAAAGAAGATACATCGGTGGGGGAGAAGGAGGAACAGAGCACAAGCTCTTCCCACTCTCTCCCCTCTCTCTTTCTCACCCTCTCTCTCTTTCTTCTTCACCTTGCAGATGGGGATGGATGTAGCTTCCTATTCTCTTCGGACGCTGGGAACCTTAGCCGAACCAGCAGCCTTCCCTCTAGCCTCTCCCCTCTTCCTCTTCTCTCTTCTTCTGTTCCCTTCTTCTCTTGATCCTCTTCCTCTTTTTCGGCCTCACAACGCTGCCCCTTTTATATATCAGCCAGCCTGGGAGCGTCCCTGCCACTTCCACCTCGTCCGCAATGAAGTCAGGAGTTGACTGGCTGTGCTGGTCACTGTTCATTTGTCCCGTACACTGCTGCTCGTCTGAGGATGGGACGCTCAGAGATCTGCCGGAGCTTGCCTTGCTGCTACTGCTCGTGTGCTGTCGAACGAAGGTAGAAGCAGAGTCATGGGCATTGAATGTTCTCTGCACGCCATATTGATGCAAAATAGAGCATCGGAGTGTAGATGGGACGGATTGTTTGCGCGCCGGATTAAGAAGAGATGCAAGGGAAAGGGCGCGCGCCGGTTTAACACATGATGAAGGGGAAAAAGGGCGCACCGGTTTAACCCAAGATGAAGGGGCGCGTCGATTTAACCCAAAATGCAAGGGGGCGCGCCGGTTTAACCCAAAATGCAAGGGGCGCGCCGGTTTAGACTTTGTCTTGACTTCACGGCCATTCGGACGAACATTTATGCTCTCGGAAAACTTCGACTGCAATGCACCTGCTCTGAGGTGTTCAGCTTGAAGCCTCCGAGTCCCGGTTTAGGACTCTGAGTACTTTTCGGCACGTGCCGAACCCGTGTCTGGATTACCGGGTTTCTTCCTGATTCGGCTTTCGGCATCGCCAGTCGGGGAGCTGTGGCCATCCCTTTTGCTCGAGGCGCTTCCTTATCGGACGGCGGAGCACCCAGTACGTACTCGTCCGGCTTAGATGGGGTATGGAATTTATTCGGCCTTTTCATCTTCGACTTGCTCTTGAGATGTCGAGACGTCCGTGCCACATGAACATTCTTTTTCTTCTCTCTTTTTTTGATGTCCACATGAACATGGCGAATTCACCTTGATCTTCATCTGAACTGCCAGAGCTATGCTCACTACATGACCCTTTGTTACTAGTAGTAACTTTAAGAGCCAGGGGTTTCTTTCTCTTTCAGACTCATCAACCATCTTAAGGTTCAACTCATATGTCATGAGAGAACCGATGAGCTCATCTACTGATGTGATAGCTAGGTTCCTGGATTCCTCCATAACAGTGGCCTTAGTGTGCCAAATAGGTGTCAAGGACCTTAGTATCTTTCTGACCAGGTCGTACTCACTATAGGTTTTTCCCAGACTTCTTAAGCTGTTGGTAATCACATTCAAACGTGCGGACATCTCAGAGATGGACTCATCAGGCTTCATTTTGAAAGTCTCATATTCAGAGACGAACATGTTGACTTTAGTCTCCCTAACTTGAGAAGTCCCTTCATAGGTCACCTCCAATTTATCCCACATCTCCTTAGCTATAGAACAGGAAGAGACTTTGGAGAATTCGGTGGGATGAAGAGCACACTGCATGGCATTTACAGTGCTCCAGTTTAAAGTGGATTTACGAATCTACTCTCTAGTCCAAACCTCTTCATCCTCAGGTAGTTCAAAGGGGTCTTTGCTAACTACTTTCCAAATTTCGTAGTCCTTAGCTCTAAGGAAAACTTGCATACGACTCTTCCAATAAGCATAAATGGATCCGTCAAAATATAGAGGCTTACTAGTAGAGTGACCTTCAACTGTAAACCCTATAACATCCATTTGCTAATCTCTTCGGGATGTAAAGCCCTAAAGGAGAGATAGGCTCTGATACCAATTGTTGTTTCAGATGACTGACAGATTTAGAGGGGGGGTGAATAGATCTACCCCAATCTTTGCCAATTTAAAGCACTTAGAATGCGGAAGTAAAATGCTACGGCTAACACAACCAATTTAATGAAATATCACTCAAGATTAAGAAACAATCAACCAGATGGAGCAGTACTAGGTGAAGGTTGGAATTAGAATCTCCTCACACAAGGTTAAGTATTCCAGATAGGTGTAACCTATCGTTCGGACTAAACCTTTTGATATACAGCACTGGTTGAAAATTAAGGCTTAAATAGAATATCAGGAATTCAGATTTCAGTAATGAGCGTTCAACGAATTACAATATAAGGAGAAAGAAGAGCACAATAAGATCACACACACTGCAAGATGGGTTTTAAGGTGGTTCGATCTCAATCCAGAGATCTACATCCACCCCTTACTCAATTGAGTAAGGCTTCTGCTAACACATAGCTTAAAAAATCACTGATCCACAGCTTTGGGGAATAGGTCCCCATAACCCACTGATCCAGAGCTTTGGGGAATAGATCCCAGACAGCTGAGCCTCACAGCTTGCTCTACTGAGCCTCACAGCTTGCATCCAAGGAATTACTTCCTTGCCGCTGACACACAGCTTCAAAAAATTGCTGACTCATAGCTTACAGAAATCGTTGCGAATAGAAAATGTCAATAAGAAAATCAAATGAAAAATACAAGATAATCTGTAGCTCGCTTCGAGCAGAACGATGTCTGGATTTGATTCAGAGATCGAGAGAAATAAGACTCTACTTACAGATCTCTTGAACGCTCACAGCTCTCAAAGTGTTCCTTCACTTTTCGATCCCCTATTTCTATGTCAACTCTTCACTCTCAATCTTTTCTCTCTACTAAAATCAACTGAACTATGGAGACTCTCAAACCCTCTCGCGTCTTCCCTGTGCTTCCTCTTTTTCTTCTTTTTTTCACTAATTCCTTCTTACTCTTGTGTATCTTCTTCAGATTGAACATGCCTCTATTTATAGCCTCACAAACGTGTGGGAAACACGTTCCCGCCCAAGGAGATTCGAACAGGTACGCTACTGGATGTCCACGTGTCAGGATATAAAGGTGTGTTGTGCCCCTTAGGCACAAGCATGTGCTATGTTGATTTGATGATAGCAATGCTGTTTTGTTTTGATGATTGCAACACAGTGAGTGCATTATGATATTATGTTTTCTTTATGATGATGGCATGTTGATCTGAATGCTTGAGTGTGTTATATCTGATTTAGTCTGTGGAGATTACATGAGTGTGCCATGTTTGATATCCTTGATGGGTCGACTCCCTCAGACTGTCCATCTTATTTAGTGTCTCATGCAGCGTCAACGTTGTGAGTGCGTCTCAAGTCTGCAGCGTCAATGCTGTGAGTGTGTACACAACATTCTCAAGTCTGTAGCGTCAACTCTATAAGTCTATACATTGCTACTTTGCATTGGACTTAAAGTCCATACATTGACAAGCCTGTAGAATGGCTGCAGCATGCTCGCATAAGTCTATACATTGCATTGATGTGTTTCTGTGCACATTGCATTTTCCTGTTTGCATTAGTGCATTCATCACTTCTATCAGCATAGTCTGGACTGAAGTGGGTCGACACCCCTTCTTGATGGGTCGACCCCCCGAGAGAGCATGTCTATACACGGTGCCCAGAACATCTTCAACTCTGTACATTGCATTCATTCATGCTTTGGAGTCTGCACATTCATGTGCACAGTTCATGGACCAAGTCTAGACATTGTTGCATTGCTTTCACTGCATTGCATTGGCTAAAGTGTGTACAGAGCTACTTGCATCGTTCATAAAGTCCATACATTCACTGAAGCTTGCTTAGCTGAAGTGTGTACATTGCACTGCATGACTTGAAGTCTGTACATCGCATGTGTGCTTCATGCTAAGTCTATACAGGCTAAGTCTGTCGGTCTTGTGACTTATGCATTCATCAAGTCTATATGCTGGAAGACGAAGTCTATACAACGTCTCACGTTGCAGCCAGCAAGTCTGTACAGTGAGCGTTTCATTGGTGAAGTCTGTACACTCACCAGTTGAACTTCATAAGTCCATACATTGGACTGTGCACTTGTGCATCACATTAATGTCTATACATTGTGCATCGTCTCAATTCAGCGTCTCATGCAGCGTCTCTGTTGAAGTCAAAGTATGTACAGCCCTTTCGCTTGGCAAGTCTATACATCATGTTTGGACTAAGTCTGTACAACCATTTACATAGTGAACTCTACACATTCGTTTGCATTGCATGAAGTCCATACAATGGGTAAAGTCTGTACACTGTCCATGTTTCATACAGCGTCAACTCAGTGTGTCATGTAGCGTCAACTCTGCAAGTGTGTACATTGCTTGGCTAAGTGTGTACACTGCAGCTCACATCTCTGTGAAGTCTATACATTGCTGATCGAGCGTAAGTCCATACATTCCAACCTTTTCCTATGTTCGCTGCTTTAGCTTCACTCCAAGTCTATACATTGGACTGCCAGTCTTTACCTACGTTCAGAGCCTCAAGTCTATACAGTGGTAAAGTCTGCACATTGTGCTTTGAAGCTCAAAGTTTGTACATTGGCTTCACATCTTCAAGTCTATACACTGGCTTATTCTTCAAGTATATACAGCATGTCTTCACGATCTAAGTCTATACATCGTGAAGTCTTCACACTGGCCTTTGAATCATGTCTGTACATTATCAGTGTATCATATGAAGTCTGTACAGTCATTGCCTTCATTTAGGAAGTCTGTACATTGGACTACATTGCATTGCATTGCATTCATCAGTCGTGAAGTCTATACATCGCTTGCCTTCATTCGAGTCTCATGAAGTATGTACATCGTGCATCAGTAATAAAGTCTATACACTGTCTTCAGATGATGACAACAATGAAGAACAGGGTCAATGCTGGGAGTTCAATGCGTCCACGCTTCAGTTGAAGAGGATTTCAGAGCTTCACCTGGCTGCGTCAACTCCATGCTACAGCAGCGTCGACGTAGTAGTTAATGAGGCAGAGTCCATAGCTCACTGGAATACTACAGTGCGTCAACGCCATTGCAAGATAGCGTCCACACAGCAATTGAGTCTGATATACATTCAGCTCTTGAACACCACTGCGTCAACGCTATGGATTGGTAGCGTCGACGCAGCACGGTTATCTGCCGAAGACCTTGATCACTGGATTGTCGATGCGTTAACGCAGCTGGCTGATAGAGTCAACGCATCAGACTTGAGTTTCGTAGGAAGAAGATATCAGAAGGCTACGTCAACTCCTTGGAGCAAGAGGGTTGACGCCATCTAATTCCAGTTGTTGAGCACGTTAAGGTGATCCCACCTTCAGTCGTCAACTGCCACATCAGTCACAAGCGGATAAGCTTTCGTACCTTCCACCACTATATTGGTGTCTGGCACGTGATCCAAGGAGCTGAGATGCTAACACGTGGCAAAGTCAATTGGGCGGGAGCTGTGGAGACCACACGCCCTAGCTGCTGCTGCTGCTGATATAAATAGAAGGCTTCATCTTCGGATGAAGATGATCGAGATTCAAGAGGAGAAGCTTGAGCAGAGAATGCTGTAGCAGCAGAGAGCCACCACGATCCAGATAGAGAGAAGAAAAAGAGAGAAGAAGCAGAAGAGAAAGAAGAAAAGGAAAGAGATAGGGAGCTCGAGCAGAGTGTGAAAAGAAGAAGAAGGAAGAGAGAGAGAAGAGAAGATTAGAGAAGATCGTTCCTACTGGAAGTTGGATCAGATCCACTCCAGTCAGCTCTTTAAGAGCCACATTGTGCTTCATTGTTTACAGCCTTCTGATTGCTGTTTGTTTCCCATTTTCATTTTCCTTTCATACATTTCTTCAAGCTGTTAGTCAGCGGGTTTTGCAGAGGTGCTGCCTCTGGACGGCTAAGCTGTATTGCCCAGCGGTTTGCATGGCAAGCTGTGATGCCCAACTGTTCAAGCTGTGAGTCAGCAGGAAGCCACACTCAGGTTGAGTGTGGGGTGGATGTAGGTCTGCTGGACCGAACCACCTAAAAACCCTCTTGCATTGTGGTTTGTTTTGTTCTATTTGTGCTTCCGCTAGATGAATGCATAGGGGCGCTCAACTATTTGCTTATAGGTTCAGTAGATGAGTGTTCTAATTTGTCTTGTTAGCATTCCAGTTTTTAAGTGAGCGAAATCTTATTTTGGGTGAAGATTTTTAATTGGGCGAATTTTTAAAGGGCTATATTCATTCACCCCCCCCCTCTGAATACTGCACCGAACCCAACACTTGGTATCAGAGCAGGTCTCTGATCTATCAGATCTAACAATCTGCAGAGGATCCTGCTAGTTTTGGTGCATTTCAGAGTGGATCTCTTGTGCTCGTTGTTTTGTTTCACTGTCTTAGTGCTTTACTTTGCTTATTTTATTTTGTTGCATTTCCTGTCATTTGTCTTATTGCGCTGAATCTGTCTGCCACTTGTTCAAATGGGTCATCCTCCGGTTTATGATGGTTCTAACTTTGAAAGCTGGCTAGGAGGCCTAGCTGTGAACATAGACTCAATTGGTCCACATTTGTGGAGTCTTATATCTAAAGGCCCACACCGTTTACCTAAAGATCAGACCAATTGGTCTAGTGAGGACAGCTCTAAGAATCGCGATAATACCATAGTTCTTAATATCTTGAGAGCTGTAGTTAATACTGGTATGTATCCTTTTGTTCTCAGGTGTAATTCTGGAAAAGAGATATATGACAAAGTTATCTCTGTGCATAACCAACAGAATGATAGCTGTTTGATGGCCAACCAGGAAAATGAAGATTCTTCATCCGAGGTAAGCTCTGAATCTGGAGAACTTTCAATTGATGATCTATGGAATATAAATGAAGAGCTTACTGAAAGATGTGAAAAATTGAAATCCGAAAATAAAAAGCTGAAAAAGAAATGTGATAAAGCAAATTTGAAAGCCTCCTGTGAAAACTGTCCAAATTTGAAACAATCTTATGATGCATGTACACTAGGCGTTCAGAATCTTAAGAAACAAAATGATTCTCTAGAAATTGAAAAACAAAAATGCTTAGACAAAATGTCAGAAATTGAGAATCAGCTGAATGATAAGAAAAATGAGCATCTAAAAAGCATGCAAGAACTTACTGAAGTCAATTTTGAATTGGACAAACTGAAACTTGAGAATAAAGAATTTTAAAAGAAAAATGAAAACCTTATGGCCAGAATAAATGAAATCAATGGGGAAGGTTCACATTCCTCTTCTGCTGAATCAAACTGCAATATGTGCTCAGCTCTAAGAGAACGTAATGAAGATCTTTATAGTGAGAATGAATGGCTGAGTAAACAAATTATCTCACTTAAAGAGGATCACAAAAACTTGGTGGCTGAGAAAATTAGAGTGGAGGAAAGAGAAGAGGAGCTAATTGAAATATTGGAGCAAATGTTTGGAAGAGAGAGATGTGCTAATAATGAAATTCAGGATAAAAATCTTGAGGAAGAAAATACTGAATTAAAAGCTGAAGTTGAAAAATTGAAATGGTTAAATGCTGGCTTATCTGAAAGACTTCTCACCATAGAAAAAGGAAAAGGTGTCCATGATGAAGAATCACAAACTTTGATCAATCTGGAACAAGAAGTTGAGAAGTATAAAATTACAAATAAAGTCTTAAGTGAATGTGTAAATTGCAGTGAACAGGAGATAGCCAGTTATGAGCTTCATATAGCTTCCTTGGAAAATAAAATTCATGACCTGGAAAACTCAGCATCCAAGTTTGCAAAAATTGAAAGAAAAATAAAAACTGTTGTGAAAAGTGAGGATAAGGATTTAAAGGGGGGAACAAATTGCACTTCTGATGTCAAGAACATCACTAAAAGCCAGCTATACAACACCTTTGTGCAAGGTTCAGATGTAGCTAGTACTTCAATGCAACCCCCAAAACTAAATGAAAATATGAAATCATCTTCATCTGTATTTCAGTTCAAAGCCCAGAAAAATGAAAAGCAAACAAAAATTGTGAAAGGGGGCAATAAATTGAAAAAGAATGGTCAATTGAATAAAGTCAAAAGTGTCCCTACATGTGATGTGAATTCTGCTAGCAGTGTGGAGTCTGATAGACTGACACATGTCACTCACTATTCATCCACTCACTCACATGCATCAGAGAAGAAATTATCATGCTATTATTGTGGCAAGAAAGGGCATATCATGGATGATTGCAGAATACTGAAAGAAGATGAGCATGCTAGTAAAACAGTGCACTCAAGGAAATCTTTTGATAGAAACCATGCCACTAAGAAATCTAATGCATCATGTTATTATTGTGGTAGGCGTGGTCATTTAATGAATGCATGTTTTAAACTGAAAGAAGATAACAATGTGAATTCTAGATCTTTTGCACATGCTCATGACCCACATAGACACAGATCTACTTCAGGCCAGCATACTATCTGTTTCACTTGTAATAAGCCTGGGCATAAGGCAAATGAATGCTGATCAGGATATCATTGGGGGAACAACAACTCGAGAAGTAAGCACCTGAGGTGCTATGAGTGTGGGAAGCATGGCCATACAGTCAAGAAATGTTGGCATGCTCAGGTAAGTCATGTTAATGACAAAGCCTTTAAATTCTCTGCAAAACGACCTGTGAATTTTTCATGCTTTAACTGTGGTAAAACAGGTCACAAATCTGCTGAATGTTGGGCTAAGAAGAATAAGAAATAGAATGTCCATGTAAACAACAGAACAACTCATGCTCAATATCATATGTCTCATGCTACATTTGATAAGCATCATAGGACCAGCAAATCTGTTGGTTCATGTCATTATTGTGGAAATTTTGGACATTCTATGTCTGATTGCTCTCTAATGGAATTTGATGACAATATTGCTAAGAAATTATTTAGAACACCCGATAGGGGTAATTTAGGACCCAAGACCTCTTGGGTTCCTGCAGGATCAACTTGATTTTATCTTGCAGGTGTGCCTTGGTGGGAGAAATAAAAGGGGTTAACCAAGGCACTCAACAAGAAAACCCCATGATACTCTATTTCAGGTCAGTTCTGAACTTTGCTCTAAAACTCATCATCTGAATTTGTGAGTATGAAAAAATGTGAACTTCATGTTGATATGCTTGTCTGAATTTTGATGATCTCTTCATGTCTAGCTAATTAGTCTGCATTCCAGACTTAGCTATTGAATTCAATTCTGAATATCTGATGTTCTTCTCTTGCTATATGTTGAACTGAATTTGAATGCTTCTTTAGTGTATTCAGTTGATGCACTATATAGACTTTGTGTCAATGCATGTGTTATGTGTTAATGCAGTGCATGCTTACTGTTAAATGCATAACTTACTGAGTGTGAATGGTTCATTTAGTGTACACAGTCAATGCATGTGTCTTATGTCTGCATACATCATTTGCATGACTGTCAATGATGCTGTTCAATGCATGTAGGACTGTCTTATGTTGCATTGTCTTGCATAACCCTGGTATATCAAATGGTATGTTACTAAAAGGCAGGGAAATCTGCCCGGAGGTTTCTACCATGTTTGAGATGGTCTTTGAGACCAGATTCTCCGCCTAGTACCATGGGTTCAGTCTTCATGTAGAACAGTGCATTGCATCATATTCTGAAAAATCTGAAAAAGGATAAAAATGTTCATGACTTGGATGCATAAACCTGAATTGATTGCATACTTGCCTCATGTATCCTTGGTGCATAGTCTGCATGTAGAACAGTGTGTTCCTTGCATCATGGTGTCAGGGGGAGCTGTGAGTTTAGTTCTATTCTTGAATCCTATTTACTCCTCATTGTCCCCATTCAATTGATTCATACCTTTTGACATCATATGCCATTGGACCATATTGTCAATTGCTATCTTTTCCCTATCATTTTCACTGAACAACAGTTCTGTATCTGGTTTAGTACATTGAGTTGTGATTATTGTAATTGTTCACTTATAAGAATCACTCTTACAAATTGAAAAGAACTAAAGGTTTAACCTTTATAAATTGGAGAGTTAAGTGTCTACACTTCAGAATTTGAGATAAAAGAAAACTTTTATAGCTCTTAATCTTTGTCTCATGGCTAAAATAGAAAATTTTTTTTGGAATGCCTAAATGTGTTGAACTGGAAATGTCTAGAATAGGTGAATAGGAGTATGTAATGATTTTTTAAACAATCACTCTAAATTGATTGCATACTTGCCTCATGTATCCTTGGTGCATAGTCTGCATGTAGAACAGTGTGTTCCTTGCATCATGGTGTCAGGGGGAGCTGTGAGTTTAGTTCTATTCTTGAATCCTATTTACTCCTCATTGTCCCCATTCAATTGATTCATACCTTTTGACATCATATGCCATTGGACCATATTGTCAATTGCTATCTTTTCCCTATCATTTTCACTGAACAACAGTTCTGTATCTGGTTTAGTACATTGAGTTGTGATTATTGCAATTGTTCACTTATAAGAATCACTCTTACAAATTGAAAAGAACTAAAGGTTTAACCTTTATAAATTGGAGAGTTAAGTGTCTGCACTTCAGAATTTGAGATAAAAGAAAACTTTTATAGCTCTTAATCTTTGTCTCATGGCTAAAATAGAAATTTTTTTTTGTAATGCCTAAATGTGTTGAACTGGAAATGTCTAGAATAGGTGAATAGGAGTATGTAATGATTTTTTAAACAATCACTCTAAAAGAAATAAGGGCAGCAGTAAATAAGATCACAAATGTAAAGAACTGAACATTGTGACAGAGCAATGGTTGATTGTACTGAGAAACTGTGAACTCCTCCAAAGAAGCAGGAAAATTCACATGTCATGAAGTGCTTTAGACTATCTCTGTTCATAGGGTCAAATCTATAGGGGGAGTCCTCACCAAGTAACTGAGGGTACTGGCCTCTAATTAAGGTGTACCCTTAATGTCAAAAGTGAAGACTATTCCTTGTAGGTCTTGATCTGAAATAGATCTAGTAGTTTATGCCTAGTAACTGGGGGTACCTGCCTCTGATCAAGGTGTACACCTAATGTCAACAGCATAAATGCCACTGGTCTATTCACTTAGTTCAGGTTCAGAAATTGAAAAATGAAAATCAAATTGCTGTAACTCTTTGAAATCAAAAGTCAATGAGTGAAAATTATTTTTCTCAATACATATTCAAGTTGCCTTTCTTGAAATTCCATGTTTAATCATAAAAGGGTATTATTTCTGACTTATCTATTAATACCATGTGCCTTAGATTCTTTGCTATAAATGGAGTCTAAAACTCTTTTTCAAGGGTCAGGTGTTTTTACTCTAGATTTATCACTGTTAAACCTGAATTTTTATCAAAATTGTATGTTGTGTTGTGATGCGGGACGGGACTGAAATGGGCTAAGACCTACGAATGCAACAAGTGCGGCCAGCACTCGCACGCCAAAGGTAAGCCGGGCGGCTGACCTCCGTGCCGTTCCTCCGGGTGGAGGCGTCTCTCAACAAGAAATCCAAGCCCAACGACCGTCCCTATGAGGGAAGCGCGGGGATCTCAGCGACTAAGAAGCCGCCGTGCGTCTATGGGAATCTAGTCCGAGCTCGGCGCTCGACTAGGGCCACGGAATGGGTGCTCTCAACTCTCAACCACGCGGTGAATAGCAAAATAGCTAGAAAGTATACTAGTAAAGCAAAATGCCAACAGTGAAGAGCTTCGCACGTACCTCCACGCCTAGGCGTGGGGAAGGAACCCCGGCCGAGATCGACAACCCCGATACACAAGGACGAACAATAGTACAACCCAACCACAAACGCCCACTCCTCGCAGGGAGATAATAGGCTACACAAAGAGATCCGGGGCTGCCGATGTACGGGCTGACGGGCAGCACTCGGTGAAGGGTTGGCCGCGAGGAGGATCCGAACAGTGGTCGGCAGATTCGCAGCAATGCGTGACTCGGCAGTGAAAGCTCCCACGACCTGATCCGGCGTCCGAATGAGGCGCCGTCAGCGATGGCGCGTAGCTGGGTCACGGGAGGAAGTCTCGGCCAAAGTGGGCATGCAGATTCCGTCCGTGGAAGCCGGGGGCGCAGCTGCAAGTTGCGACTGGATCCTGCTCCCAGAACTGCGCGCTCGAGCGGGAAAATTAAGAAGAATTAGATCCGAAGGGCGAATGGAGTTCCGCTTCTTGGAGGACGAAGAGGACGCAGAGCAGCAGGTCCCAATCGAAGGGTTCGATCAGATCTGGTCGTGGCTGAGAGCAGTAGGCTCTAGAATCCGCCGGTGGTCCTGGCGCCGGGTGGACAGGGCAGACCTGCGCGACCTCACGGGAATGGACGCCACGAACAGCTCGGACGTCGGAACGAGGCGAGGTCGGCGGCATTGGACAGAGGACGAAGAGAGGTTCGACTGGTGAAGATCCCACGTCCAAACTCGCAGACGTCCGTCCTGTGGGATTTTTGCAAGGGGGCGGACAGAACCTGGCTCGCAGGGAGAGGGGGTCCTACGCGTGCTCACGAAGAAAATCGCCACGGGTGATGCCGATCTCCAAATGAGGCGAAACCACCTCGCACGCGTTGGCGACTCGCAGAAGAATCACCCAAAAATGGGCTGGTCGCCCAAGGTCTTCAAGAACAGGGGGTGATCATCGCTGCTCTTGGAGGAGAAGTCTGGGCGCACCGAACTAGAACTTGAGAAGGGATAGAAGAGAAAGGGGCCCTCGGCGTCGCACCGAGGGATGGGGAGTCACACCCCGGGTTTGCTCCCGTCGCAGGAGCAAGGAGGAACAGAGGAGGGGGCGCAGCCACCTTCAGCAAATGCTCTTTCAATTTCATTCAATAATTCCAAAAGAAAAATTACAAGCCTTTAAATCGGGGGGGAAAGCTAGGGTTTCACCCTTGCCACATGGAGGGGGGGGGGCGCAAATGGAAGGGGGGGTGCGACCCAGCCCTTCCCCATTCAAGTGGGGGGTGCGGCCATCCCTCCTCCAATCAAGGAGGGATCAAAGGGAGGGGGCGCCCAAGGGGGAAAGGGGAGGGAGATGGAATGGGGCAAGGGGGGGCGCCCAAAAAGGCAAGTGGAGGGGGTAAGGGGGGGAAGGTGGCGCAGCCACCCAGGATGAGGGATGAGGGATGAGGGATGCGCCCCAAACCCTAACCCTAAACCAACCAATTATGGGCCAAGGCCAAGCCCAATAATAAAAGAAGACAGCCCACTACTCCCTCTACACATAGTCTGATAATATAAAGAACTAGATAACGTGTCCACGCAGGGACCAAACCTAGGCCCAACATGGCCTCAAATGAGAAGGAAGATCCACTAATAGATGCCGTAGTCGCCTAGCCAAAGAGATGTTGGCGTGCTCCGTGTGCTCCGTCGAGTGATGCGGCGCGTGTCCTCACCAATTCTCCCCGGGTGGGAAGAACTCGACCCCGTCGAGTAAGGGTCACGGTCGCTCAGGTAGCGCTCCAGCAGGTCCGGGTCGATCCTCTCCAGCTCTCCACGTGTGATCCAGGCGTCGTCTGTCGCAGGGCGCCCTCTCCAACGCACTAGGAAGCGTTGGTAGGCTCCGCTCCTGGTCGTGGTCACCTGCTCATCCAGTATACAATCTATATGCTCGCGTGTCTGTAATGGGGCTGGAAGAGGTGGACGCTCGGAAGGTGTAATACTCTCAACAGGAGGGGAGGGCCCAAAAAGCTCACTGGGAATCACCGCGGGATCCCGATATGCCACCAGATCTGAGACATTGAACGTCGAACAGATCCCATAGTCGTCTGGCAGCTCAATCTCATACGCATTCGACCCGATTCGCTTCAAGACTCGAAAGGGTCCAGCACCGCGGGCCTGGAGTTTCTTCACGGCCCCCGAAGGAAACCGTTCAGGTCTGACCCTGATCATGACGTACTCTCCCTCTCGGAACTCACGGGTGCGTCGATGCGCATCAGCTAACTCCTTATAACGTGCGTTTCTGGCCTCTATATGACGACGTACATGCTCATGCAACTGCCTAATATGCTCTGCAAAGGACTCAGCTGACTCAGAAACACGGGCCTGGATGGGAGATGGAACCAAGTCTATCGGCTTCCTAGGTCTACGACCAGTAACAATCTCAAAGGGACTCAGACCTGTAGACCTATTGACCGAGTCATTATATGCAAACTCTGCTAGAGGTAGAACCAAGTCCCAATCCCCGACACGATCACGCACTAAGCACCTAAGAAGATCCCCTAGACTCCTATTGACTACCTCCGTCTGACCATCGGTCTGGGGGTGATAGGCGGTAGAGAACTTCAACTGGGTGCCCATCATGTGTCATAGGGTTTTCCAGAAATAGCTGGTAAAGCGCACATCTCTATCTGACACTATAGTACGTGGAAGCCCAAACCTGGAGACACAGTGAGTAAAGAACAGACGGGCAACTCTAGAGGTGTCTGAAGTCTTGGAACAGGGAATGAACAAAGCCATCTTAGAGAACCTGTCTACCACCACAAAAATGGAGTCATGCCGACGGAGGGTACGCGGCAAACCTAACACGAAGTCCATGCTAATGTCCTGCCATGGACTGTCCGGGACAGGGAGGGGAGTATAAAGGCCGGTGTTCTGTTTCCTCTGCTTGGCCATAGCGCAAGTGCGGCACTGAGCCACGATGCGAGCAACATCCCTCTTCAAACTAGGCCAATAGAACCTGTGCTCAACGGCCTCAATGGTCTTGTTCCGGCCGAAGTGGCCAGCAAGACCCCCTGCGTGCAACTCCCAAGTGAGGAAATCACGAACAGACGTCCGTGGGATGCATAACCTGCCACCTCGAAATAAATGACCCTCCTGAAGGACAAACTCACTATACTCACGGGAGGGACCCGACTGAAGGGCAGCATGAATCGGACCGAAGTCCGGGCAGTCAACATAAGCTTCCCTCAGCCTATCCAATCCCACCACCTCTACACTCATGGTGGACAACATCATCATCCGCCGACTCAGCGCATCGGCCACCTTGTTCTCGGCTCCTGCCTTGTGCCGAAGCACAAAGGTATACTCCTGAAGGTACTCCACCCACCGACTATGACGCGCATTCAGCTTCTTCTGGGTATGGAGAAACCTCAAAGCCTCGTGATCAGAAAACAGCACAAACTCCTGGTGTAGGAGATAGTGCCTCCAGTATCTCAATGCCTGGACGACTGCATAAAACTCCTTATCATACGTGGAATACCGCAGTCTGGCATCGTTCAGCTTCTCGCTGAAAAAGGCAATGGGATGAGACTCCTGACTCAAGACGCCCCCTATACCCACTCCAGAAGCGTCACAGGTGACCTCAAACACCTTAGAAAAATCAGGTAAGGTAAGAACAGGTGCCTGGGTCATGCGCTCCTTGATGCTCTGAAAGGCCGTGGCTGCAGCCCTAGTCCATGTGAATACCCCCTTCCTAATACAATCCGTGATCGGGGCAGTGATGGAACTGAAGCCACGAATGAAGCGACGATAGAACGTCGCCAGGCCATGGAAGCTCCGAACATCGTAGAGGGTGCGGGGCTCGGGCCACTCCTGAATGGCGCGTATCTTCTCCGGATCAGCGGAGACCCCATCGCGAGACACTATGAACCCAAGGAAGGAAACCTGATCGGTCATGAAAGCACACTTCTTTGGGTTGGCGAATAAGCTCTCTCGCCTCAGAACAATGTAGACCTGCCTGAGGTGGTCTAAGTGGTGCTCCCTAGTGCGGCTATAAATAAGGATGTCATCGAAGTAGACGACCAAAAAGACCCCTATCATAGGGCGCAAGACCTGGGTCATCAACCGCATGAATGTACTAGGGGCATTAGATAGCCCAAATGGCATAACTAACCACTCATACAGACCGTCCTTGGTCTTGAATGCAGTTTTCCACTCATCCCCAGGCCTGATCCTAACCTGGTGATAGCCACTTCGAAGATCAATTTTAGAAAAAATAGTGGCTCCCGACATCATGTCTAGCAAATCATCCAGTCGGGGAATAGGAAAATGATATTTCACCGTGATCTTATTGATCGCACGGCTATCGATGCACATCCTCCATGTGCCATCTTTCTTCGGGGCTAGCAAAGCGGGGACAGTGCAAGGGCTCTTGCTGTCCCTGAGGGATCCCCTACTCATCAACTCCTCGACCTGCCTCTGTAACTCGGCATGGTCCGCGGGGCTCATCCTATAGTGAGGGAGGTTAGGCAATGAAGAGCCCGGGACTAGGTCGATCTCATGCTGGATGTCACGCATAGGTGGAAGGCCTCCAGGGAGGTCCTCCGGGAAGATATCAGAAAACTCGCATAAGATCGCAGCCAACTCGGGGTTTAGCTCACCCTCGGATCCTGGGACGACATCACCCACCTCTCGAACAACAACAGCAAAGAGGGGACTACCCATGGTGAACTCCCTCTCCATCTCACGCGGACTAATCACCATCAACCTCCTAGTGGAAGGCTCCCCTAGGGTGAGGGTAGTGGAGGTGGTAGTAGCTGGCACTAAGGGTGGGGTAGGAGGGTCGGCCTTCCCCTGACGAGGGGTGTTCGTGGCACTGGGGCCGGCTGGCCCGCGAACGGCAGGATCCCTAGGCTGGGTGGGGTGAAGAGTGATCCTATGGCCACCATGGTCGAAGATGCAAGTGTTCGACCTGCCATGGAGGGTGGCATCCCTATCGAAGAGGCAAGGCCTACCTAAAATGATACTACCCACCTCCATAGGTAGCACGTCACACCAAATCTCATCGTGGTAGGTCTGAAACTGTAATGGCACTAGACAACGAAGCCTCACAGGGATAGAGGTAGAATCTACCCAGGATACCCGATATGGGGCAGGGTGGTCCACAGGTGTCAACCCAAGACGAGTAACAGTACCAGTGGATATGGCGTTAATGCAACTCCCACTGTCAATGATCACCTTGCAGGCCTTCCTTCCAAGCCTACAAAAGGTGTGAAAAATGGTGGTACGACGCCAGTCGTCACTCACCAGGGGCTGAGTAAGGATACACTGGACTACCCCTAACTGCGCATCGCCCTGATACTGAGTACCAGGGACACCGTCCTGCTCTCCCTCCAGCAATTCATCGAAGAACTCCTCTGCTAACTCCTGGTCGGCCTCATAACTAACTGGCAGAAGCTCAGCCGTGGGATCAGTGGGTGAGGGGTCCGACACAACAAGAGACTCTCTAGTGGGGCACTTGTTCGCATAATGGCCGACTCCACCACACCTATAACAATTGTTTCACGCCCCTGTGCTAGGAGATGCTCCACCGGTCATCGGCCCTTTCCCCTTGTCCTCATGACGGGCCGGGGGTGGTGGAAGCTGGGGTCGGGTAGGGAACGCGGGAGGCGGAGGGCGAGAAGCGGGGTAAGGTGGTTGCTGGCGAGGGGGAGGGAGAGGGTCCCTCGGCGGGGGAGGGCGGGGCCTAGGAACAGTGGGGTCCTGGCGAGGGGGTTCCGAGGGCCGAGCCGCCGGAAACCGACTGTAGGAATTGGGTGTGGTGCATGGGTCGAACCCCCGCTGACTGGTGGTCCCCTGACGTTGAGTAGGAGTGAACTCCGCCTCAAACTGCTCTATCTCCATAGCGACCTGATATGCATCCTCTAAGGTTTTCACATCACGGTGAAAGAACTTGTACTGATAATGGGGCCGTAGACCACGTCGGAAACGAGAGACGGGCATGGCGCTCTCCTCCGTGACTCCGCATCGCAAGAAATACTCGTCGAACTCTGCGATGTATTCGGACACGGTCCGATCTCCCTGACTGAGACTCTGCCACCTGTCAATGAGCCTCTGACGATATGTGGCGGGAAGGTACTTCTTTCTAAGTTTGACCTTCATCTCATCCCAAGACTCAACCTGGGGCTCCTGACGCTGAAATAGAAGACTCTCCACATTCCTCCAATACGTCTGAGCCTGTCCTAGCAACTTCATCTTGGCGAACTTAACTCTCCGGTGGTCCGTCATCTCAAACCACTCGAAGTACCGGTCCATACCGGCCTCCCAATCTAGATAAATCTTCGGGTCCAGGGACCCGTCAAAATGGGGAGGGTCCGCACAAACGGTCCTAAGGATCCGCTCATCCTCGTCATCCCTCTGTGGTCGGTGACCACGGCGACGTCGGCCATTCCCCTCATAATCATTGTCGGATCCGTAATCCTCTAAATCGGGGGCTCGCGGCCGTCGCTCCTCAGCCCGACCTGGAGGGGGCGGGGCACCTTCTGCCTGAGGGGCAGGAGCAACTCTAGGAGGATCCCGTTGGGGGACTCCCTCCACTCTCTCTATCCGTCCGACTAGACCCTGGACAGATCGGTCAGACGCCACAGCGCGGTCCTCAATGGCCTTGAGTCGGCCCTCCAAACGGTCAGTATGCTCCTTAAGGGTTTGGTCCATGCGGTCCATGAGCTGGGCCATCAAATCCTCAAGAGAATGGCCTCTCGGGGCGGCATTACGGGGATCACCCATAGTGTCCGGGCGGAGGTAGTGTGTACCTCCCCGGGTGGGCATGCAACGGGACCTAGAGGGAGCTAAGGGGGACTCACTAGGACCTACATGAGAGGACACAAGCTAAGATGGATGCAAGATAGAACCCTAGACGCAAACCTATATGCTCTGATACCAATTTGATGCGGGACGGGACAGAAATGAGCTAAGACCTACGAATGCAACAAGTGCGGCCAGCACTCGCACGCCAAAGGTAAGCCGGGCGGCTGACCTCCGTGCCGTTCCTCCGGGTGGAGGCGTCTCTTAACAAGAAATCCAAGCCCAACGACCGTCCCTATGAGGGAAGCGCGGGGATCTCAGCGACTAAGAAGCCGCCGTGCGTTTATGGGAATCTAGTCCGAGCTCGGCGCTCGACTAGGGCCACGGAATGGGTGCTCTCAACTCTCAACCACGCGGTGAATAGCAAAATAGCTAGGAACTTATACGCACTTCACGCGGCATGCTAGAAAGTATACTAGTAAAGCAAAATGCCAACAGTGAGGAGCTTCGCACGTACCTCCACGCCTAGGCGTGGGGAAGGAACCCCGGCCGAGATCAACAACCCCGATACACAAGGACGAACAATAGTACAACCCAACCAAAAACGCCCACTCCTCGCAGGGAGATAACAGGCTACACAAAGAGATCCGGGGCTGCCGATGTACGGGCTGACGGGCAGCACTCGGTGAAGGGTTGGCCGCGAGGAGGATCCGAACAGTGGTCGGCAGATTCATAGCAATGCGTGACTCGGCGGTGAAAGCTCCCACGACCTGATCCGGCGTCCGAATGAGGCGCCGTCAGCGATGGCGCGTAGCTGGGTCACGGGAGGAAGTCTCGGCCAAAGTGGGCATGCAGATTCTGTCCGTGGAAGCCGGGGCGCAGCTGCAAGTTGCGACTGGATCCTGCTTCCAGAACTGCGCGCTCGAGCGGGAAAATTAAGAAGAATTAAATCCGAAGGGCGAACGGAGTTCCGCTTGTTGGAGGACGAAGAGGACGCAGCTCAGCAGGTCCCGATCAAAGGGTTCGATCAGATCTGGTCGTGGCTGAGAGCAGTAGGCTCTGGAATCCGCCGGTAGTCCTGGCGCCGGGTGGACAGGGCAGACCTGCGCGACCTCACGGGAATGGACGCCACGAACAGCTCGGGCGTCGGAACGAGGCGAGGTCAGCGGCGTTGGACAGAGGACGAAGAGAGGTTCGACCGGTGAAGATCCCACGTCCAAACTCGCAGACTTCCGTCCTGTGGGATTTTTTCAAGGGGGCGGACAGAACTGGCTCGCAAGGAGAGGGGGTCCTGCGCGTGCTCACGAAGAAAATCGCCACGGGTGATGGCGATCTCCAAATGAGGCGAAACCACCTCGCACGCGTTGGCGACTCGCAGAAGAATCACCCAAAAATGGGCTGGTCGCCCAAGGTCTTCACGAACAGGGGGTGATCGTCGCTGCTCTTGGAGGAGAAGTCCGGGCGCACCGAACTAGAACTTGAGAAGGGATAGAAGAGAAAGGGGCCCTCGGCGTCGCACCGAGGGATGGGGAGTCACACCCCAGGTTTGCTCCCGTCGCAGGAGCAAGGAGGAACAGAGGAGGGGGCGCAGCCACCTTCAGAAAATGCTCTTTCAATTTCATTCAATAATTCTAAAAGAAAAACTACAAGCCTTTATATCGGGCGGGAAAGCTAGGGTTTCACCCTTGCCACATGGAGGGGGGGGGGGCGCAAATGGAAGGGGGGGTGCGACCCAGCCCTTCCCATTCAAGGGGGGGTGCGGCCATCCCTCCTCCAATCAAGGAGGGATCAAAGGGAGGGGGCGCCCAAGGGGGAAATGGGAGGGAGATGGAATGGGGCAAGGGGGGGCGCCCAAAAAGGCAAGTGGAGGGGGTAAGGGGGGGAAGGTGGCGCAGCCACCCAGGATGAGGGATGAGGGATGTGCCCCAAACCCTAACCCTAAACCAACCAATTATGGGCCAAGGCCAAGCCCAATAATAAAAGAAGACAGCCCACTACTCCCTCTACACATAGTCTGATAATATAAAGAACTAGATAACGTGTCCACGCAGGGACCAAACCTAGGCCCAACATGGCCTCAAATGAGAAGGAAGATCCACTAATAGATGCCGTAGTCGCCTAGCCAAAGAGATGTTGGCGTGCTCCGTGTGCTCCGTCGAGTGATGCGGCGCGTGTCCTCACCATGTTGCCATCATCAAAAAGGGGGAGAATGTTGTGCCCCTTAGGCACAACCATGTGCTATGTTGATTTGATGATAGCAATGCTGTTTTGTTTTGATGATTGTAACACAGTGAGTGCAGTATGATATTATTTTTTCTTTATGATGATGACATGTTGATCTGAATGCTTGAGTGTGTTATATCTGATTTAGTCTGTGGAGATTGCATGAGTGTGCCATGTTTGATATCCTTGATGGGTCGACTCCCTCAGACTGTCCATCTTATTTAGTGTCTCATGCAGCGTCAACGCTGTGAGTGCGTCTCAAGTCTGCAGCGTCAACACTGTGAGTGTGTACACAGCATTCTCAAGTCTGCAGCGTCAACTCTATAAGTCTATACATTGCTGCTTTGCATTGGACTTAAAGTCCATACATTGACAAGCCTGTAGAATGGCTGCAGCATGCTCGCATAAGTCTATACATTGCATTGATGTGTTTCTGTGCACATTGCATTTTCCTGTTTGCATTAGTGCATTCATCACTTCTATCATCATAGTCTGGGCTGAAGTGGGTCGACACCCCTTCTTGATGGGTCGACCCCCCGAGAGAGCATGTCTATACACGGTGCCCAGAACATCTTCAACTCTGTACATTGCATTCATTCATGCTTTGGAGTCTGCACATTCATGTGCACAGTTCATGGACCAAGTCTAGACATTGTTGCATTGCTTTCACTACATTGCATTGGCTAAAGTGTGTACAGAGCTGCTTGCATCGTTCATAAAGTCCATACATTCACTGAAGCTTGCTTAGCTGAAGTGTGTACATTGCACTGCATGACTTGAAGTCTGTACATCGCATGTGTGCTTCATGCTGAGTCTATACAGGCTAAGTCTGTCGGTCTTGTGACTTATGCATTCATCAAGTCTATACGCTGGAAGACGAAGTCTATACAGCGTCTCACGTTGCAGCCAGCAAGTCTGTATAGTGAGCGTTTCATTGGTGAAGTCTGTACACTCACCAGTTGAACTTCATAAGTCCATACATTGGACTGTGCACTTGTGCATCACATTAATGTCTATACATTGTGCATCGTCTCAATTCAGCGTCTCATGCAGCGTCTCTGTTGAAGTCAAAGTATGTACAACCCTTTCGCTTGGCAAGTCTATACATCATGTTTGGACTAAGTCTGTACAACCATTTACATAGTGAACTCTACACATTCGTTTGCATTGCATGAAGTCCATACAGTGGGTAAAGTCTGTACACTGTCCATGTTTCATACAGCGTCAACTCAGTGTGTCATGTAGCGTCAACTCTGCAAGTGTGTACATTGCTTGGCTAAGTGTGTACACTGCAGCTCACATCTCTGTGAAGTCTATACATTGCTGATCGAGCGTAAGTCCATACATTCCAACCTTTTCCTATGTTCGCTGCTTTAGCTTCACTCCAAGTCTATACATTGGACTGCCAGTCTTTACCTACGTTCAGAGCCTCAAGTCTATACAGTGGTAAAGTCTGCACATTGTGCTTTGAAGCTCAAAGTCTGTACATTGGCTTCACATCTTCAAGTCTATACACTGGCTTATTCTTCAAGTATATACAGCATGTCTTCACGATCTAAGTCTATACATCGTGAAGTCTTCACACTGGCCTTTGAATCATGTCTGTACATTATCAGTGTATCATATGAAGTCTGTACAGTCATTGCCTTCATTTAGGAAGTCTGTACATTGGACTACATTGCATTGCATTGCATTCATCAGTCGTGAAGTCTATACATCGCTTGCCTTCATTCGAGTCTCATGAAGTATGTACATCGTGTATCAGTTCTAAAGTCTATACACTGTCTTCAGATGATGACAACAATGAAGAACAGGGTCGACGCTGGGAGTTCAATGCGTCCACGCTTCAGTTGAAGAGGATTTCAGAGCTTCACCTGGCTGCGTCAACTCCATGCTACAGCAGCGTCGACGCAGTAGTTAATGAGGCAGAGTCCATAGCTCACTGGAATACTGCAGTGCGTCAACGCCATTGCAAGACAGCGTCCACACAGCAATTGAGTCTGATATACATTCAGCTCTGGAACACCACTACGTCAACGCTATGGATTAGCAGCGTCGACGTAGCATGGTTATCTGTCGAAGACCTTGATCACTGGATTGTCGATGCGTTAACGCAGCTCGCTGATGGAGTCAACGCATCAGACTTGAGTTTCGTAGGAAGAAGATATCAGAAGGCTGCGTCAACTCCTTGGAGCAAGAGGGTTGACGCCATCTAATTCCAGTTGCTGAGCACGTTAAGGTGATCCCACCTTCAGTCGTCAACTGCCACATCAGTCATAAGCGGATAAGCTTTCGTACCTTCCACCACTCCATTGGTGTCTGGCACGTGATCCAAGGAGCTGAGATGCTAACACGTGGCAAAGTCGATTGGGCGGGAGCAGTGGAGACCACACGCCCTAGCTGCTGCTGCTGCTGATATAAATAGAAGGCTTCGTCTTCGGATGAAGATGATCGAGATTCAAGAGGCGAAGCTTGAGCAGAGAATGCTGTAGCAGCAGAGAGCCACCACGATCCAGATAGAGAGAAGAAAAAGAGAGAAGAAGCAGAAGAGAAAGAAGAAAAGGAAAGAGATAGGGAGCTCGAGCAGAGTGTGAAAAGAAGAAGAAGGAAGAGAGAGAGAAGAGAAGATCAGAGAAGATTGTTCCTACTGGAAGTTTGATCAGATCCACTCCAGTCAGCTCTTTAAGAGCCACATTGTGCTTCATTGTTTACAGCCTTCCGATTGCTGTTTGTTTCCCATTTTCGTTTTCCTTTCATACATTTCTTCAAGCTGTTAGTCAGCGGGTTTTGCAGAGGTGCTGCCTCTGGACGGCTAAGCTGTATTGCCCAGCGGTTTGCATGGCAAGCTGTGATGCCCAGCTGTTCAAGCTGTGAGTCAGCAGGAAGCCACACTCGGGTTAAGTGTGGGGTGGATGTAGGTCTGCTGGACCGAACCACCTAAAAACCCTCTTGCATTGTGGTTTGTTTTGTTCTATTTGTGCTTCCGCTAGATGAATGCATAGGGGCGCTCAACTGTTTGCTTATAGGTTCAGTAGATGAGTGTTCTAATTTGTCTTATTAGCATTCCAGTTTTTAAGTGAGCGAAATCTTATTTTGGGTGAAGATTTTTAATTGGGCGAATTTTTAAAGGGCTATATTCATTCACCCCCCCTATGAATACTGCACCGAACCCAACAAGGTGAACTGTCTACATGTTTGAATCTCCAGGCACGGATCCTGCTTGGATCATGTGCCTGTTTAAGTTGAAGACTTCAAGACACGTGACCGTGCTAAGCGTAAGGCATGCTGCCTTTTACATATTTGATCCTGGGTCCTTTAGTGACTTAAGTTCCTGCCAATCACAACAAAGGCATTTTATCAAACACTTTGTCAGCGTAGTTGGATATTCAATATGCATTGACCTATGAGACTTGAGTTGACATAAGTGATAGAGTAGACTAAGATGCACAGACCTTATTTCAAATGATGCATGATATGCTCTGATCTGAAAGCATGCACATGCCTGGATGTCGCATGTGCATGGACCCTAGAGATGCATAAACTTGTATATGCGTAGACCTTAGACTAAGCATTAACCCTGGATGTGCACAGACCCATGCTATGCATGTGCAGAGGTAAAAATGTGCTCAGACTCTAGATGTCGTATATGCTCAGACTCTAAATGTAATAATGAAAAAGTGCACCGACCTTAGTGTGTGCAAATGACTATGTGCATCGACCTTATTTAGCACACGGCACAATGTGCACCGACCTTATTTTGTACAAGGCACAATGTGCACTGACCTTGTTATGACTAAGACAAGGTGTGCATCGACCTTATTTATGACTAAGATAAGATGTGCAACGACCTTACATACAAGATGAAAAATGTGCACAGACATGTAGCAGTAACAAAGGTAGACTTTGATCGACCTTTAAGTATACTATAGAAAATGTGCATCGACCTTAGATGATTGTGGGCTAAACTAGCATCTACCTTTATTAATGAACAGTAATGTGCACAGACTTTGTTCTGCGTAGAAACGCAACATGCATCGATCTTAGTATGCACTATAATGAATGTGCACCGACCTGCCTCTGCCTAGAAACGCAACATGCATCAACCTTAGTATGCGCTACAGTGAATATGCACCGACCTGCCTCTGCCTAGAAACACAACATGCATCGACCTGCATGCTAAATGCAAAATGTGCACAGACTTTGTTATGCGATGCCAAGATGTGCATCGACCTTGGTCTTGCACATGGAGCAATGTGCATTGACCTTGTATAATAAAAGATATGATAGCCAATCATCAAAATAATGACCACAATGCATTGTTACCAATATCAAAATTTAGCACATTATATACTATTGTCAGCATCAAAACACATTAAATTCAGAGGATCATAAATCAGAGAAGACAAAACATTCTTCCCCACAAACTTCCCTCAACAGCATTGACTTGTTGGCACGTGAGACAACGAAAAATAAAGTCTGCTACCTCCCTTTTCATGTTAGGCCAACAAAAGGTCCGTTTTAAATCTTAGTACATCTTGGTAGATCCGGGATGAATTGTGTACCTTGATCGGTGAGCTTCTTCTAAAATTTTCTTCTTCAATTCTAGACAATCTGGTACACAAGACCTTTCTCGGAATAATAATCTTCCATCTGATGCCAGCTTGAAATCGGGTTGCTCTTCCACTTGCCTTTTATTTCTACTAACACCGGGTCATTTTCTTGAAGTCCTTTGATTTCAGAGAGTAGATCCGACTGTATCCTCATGTGTGATAGAGTAATACACTTTTTCTCCTTGTCCATGCTTATATTAAGTTTAGTGAATTGCTCCAGCATTTTCCACTCTTGGATCATTCAGTTGGCCAATAGCGCTCTCGGCTTTCGACTGAGGGCATCAGCTACAAGATTACCCTTTCCAAGATGGTATTGTATTGTGAAGTCGAAGTCCTTGAGATACTCTAACCAACGTCTTTGTCTCATGTTTAATTCCTTCTGTGAAAATAAGTATTTAAGACTCTTATGATCGGAGTACACGGTGAATTGTTCTCCATAGAGATAGTGTCACCAGATCTTTAAAGAAAATACTACCGCAGCCAACTCTAAGTCATGCACCGGGTAGTTCTCCTAATGCTTCTTTAATTATCGGCAAGAGTAAGCAATGACTCTCCCTTGTTGCATTAACACACATCCGAGGCCAATGCCAAATGCATCGGTATATACCTCAAACTTCTCTCCTTCAGTTGGTAATGCCAAGACTGGGGCAGTTGTCAGATGATCCTTCAAGGCTTAAAAATTTGTCTCACAGTCTTCGTCCCACTTATAAGGAATCTCCTTGCGGGTCCGTCTAGTAAGATAAACAACGATCTTGGAGAAGTCCGTGATGAATCGCCTGTAATAGCCAGCTAGACCTAAGAAGCTTCGGATTTCAGTTTCATTTGTAGGTCTTTCCCAATTCTTCACAACCTCAACTTTTGACGGATCCACAGAAATTCCATCCTTCGAGATCACATGCCCTAAGAAAGATACTTCTTCAAGCCAAAAGTCGCATTTGCTAAGCTTAGCATGGAGTTGATTCTTCTTTAGGATTTATAATGAAATCATCAAATGCTCTTCATGTTCTTCTTCGGTCTTTGAATATATTAATATATCATCAATAAAGACAACTACGAATTGATCTAGGTGAGGCCTGAATATGCTGTTCATCAACTGCATAAAAGCTGTAGGGGCATTCATTAGTCCAAAAGGCATAATAGTAAATTCGTAATGCTCATACCTGCTTCGGAATGCCGTCTTGTTAATATCCTCCTCCTTGATCCTTAATTGGTGATATCCCGACTTGAGATAAATCTTCAAGAAATATCTGGCTCTAGATATTTGATCAAATAATTCATCGATCCTTGGCAGTGGATACTTGTTCTTGATGATAAGGTGGTTCAACTGCCGATAATCGATGTAGAGTCTCATTGATCCATCTTTCTTCTTGACAAATAACCCAGGCACTCCCCACGGGGAAGTACTTGGTCTGATGAATTCTTTCTTCAAGAGCTCCATCAATTGTTCCTTCAATTCCTTGAGCTCGGGAGGGGGGGGGGAGGGACATCCTATAAGGTGCGTTAGAAATCGGGCCAGCACCAGGGACAAGGTCGATGGTGAAGGCCACTTCTCTTTGTGGGGGTAATCCGGGCAAGTCTTCCGGGAATTCGTCGGGAAACTCCCGAACCACTCAGATGTCTTCTATCTTAGACTCCTTAACTTCCGTGGCGGTCACAAATGCTATGAAAGCCACACATCCTTTCCTTAAGAGCTTACTAGCTCGGAGGGCCGAAATAAGGGGTGACTTGCTTCGACTTCGAGGACTAGTGTAGACAAGTTCTGGGAATTCCTTAAAAGTTACATTGCCATTTCGGCAATCTATTACTACCTTGTGTGTGGATAGCAAATCGGCTCCTAGTATGATATCGTACCCATCCATATCTAGGCATATCAGGTCAGCAGGTAGATTTCTCCATTTTATCATAACTTCACAATTTAGATAATGTTGTGAGATCTCAGATTCATTTCCAAGAGGAGTTGAAATAACTAGATCTATCCACTCCGGTTCCATAGGTAATGGATCAACAAATCTTATGGAAACAAAAGAATGAGTCACGCCAGTATCAAACAAGACACGAACAGTCTTAGAACAAATCTTTAGTGTAGCTTCCACAAGTCCACCTTCATCTTGCTCCGCCCCTTGAAGTGCTTGGAGACGGGCTTGCTTCTTGGCTGGGCGCTTCTCTTCATTAGCTTGTTCATTTAATAAGGGATAGTCGGGAATTCGGTGGTCACGGCTCCCGCATCGAAGGCAAGCTCCCAATCTCCTCCAGCATTCCTCGACCTTATGGCCGGCCTTGTCACAGTGCTTGTACACCTCTTTGGAAGGTGTGGTAGTAATAGAGACGGGCTTGCTATTCTTTTTGAACTTCTTCTCTTGGGAGAAATCTCCTCCATTGCTTGACCTTTTCTTGTTGAAAGTAGGTTTGAAAGTACTAGAGCTTGTAACGTGCTCCTTCTTGTCTTTCCCACAGATCCGGTCGGACAGCTTCGTGGCATCTTCTAGCAGTTGCGCGCACCTTATCATCTCCGAGTAGACTTGAATGGCAATCGGCAATAGTTGAGTTATATATTGCGGCCTAAGTCCGTTGAGGAATCTTCGGGCTTTTATCTTCTCCGTATACACTAGATGCGGTGCATACCGGGACAACCTTGAAAATTGGGCCTCGTACTCGACTACCGACAAGGTCCTTTGTTTCAATGCGACAAACTCCGCAGCCTTCTTCTCCTGATACGATCCGAAAAGTATTTGTTGTTGAAATAGTCAACAAATTCACCTGATGTAACTTGTTCTTGGGGGCAAAGTAGCTTCTACTGATTCCCACCAGAATCGGGCATCCCTTACAAATTGAAAGGTTGCTAATAATACTTTCTCTTCGTCTGTGCATTGCATTACACGAAATATCCTTTCTATTTCCTGTATCCACTTTTTGGCGTCGTCGGGGTCGGACGAGCCAGCGAACCTTGGCGGGTTCAAGTTGTGGAAACTCCGGTGTAGATCACCAGCTCCGCGTTGTAATCCCCCATTGCATCACTTGTTGTAGCGCCTGAGTAAGGCCTCGTACGGTACGTTGCATATTGCGCCATTGAGCACGTCCGACGGCCATGGTCCTACAAGATTTAAGTAACTAGATTAATATATGATTGATCCAAGGGTCTAAGTGCCTAAGTTAACTTAACCCATGGCTCTACCCAATCTCACTGGTGAAGGTATAAACCTATCCTTGGACTTGGTTTCCTAGGAATTGAATATCCTAGGCTCTGATACCACAAAAATTGTCACGCCCCGAGCGCAGAAGGAACCCGTTACGCATGACAAGTTTATATCATTCATGTCAATCAGAGCATAAGAAATTCGACCTTATAGACAGAGTGCGCAAAAGTAAAGATAATAAACCAAATCCTTTATTTATTAATGATACCAATATCCAAAGGTATAACCATTACATAATCCATTGATGACTAGACTCAATAAAGAGGAAAAATATAATGATTGACTCAAGAAAATATGAAAAGATAGGACTAGGTAGACGCTTCAATAGTAGGGTGGCTCTATACTCTTCACTCATGTCCGTTCCCATCCGAATGATCCTCGTCATCGGATATATCTGAAAAATAGGGAAAAAAACTAGGGTGAGCGAATGCTCAGTAGGAATTATATCTCAAGATCAAGCTTGGTTTAAGTAAATTACATGTTACATGAACTATGCAAGTATAATGATGGATGTACGCAAGATAAAAATGAGAGTAGAGTGGCAAGAGGTAATATGGATGAACTAGCAAGATTTCATGATAATCATGTGAAGTATAACAAGATTGTCAAGCATGTAAATATCAAGTCAAGTCATGTGAATCGACTATTATAATATAAAGTAAGTAAATACTCATTCTGGGCCACACAAGTCATGTCAAGTCAAGTCAAGCACGAGTCGTGGAATGTCAAAATCTAGAAAGTCATGCACTTCGGTGCAATGCCACATCATGATCAATCAATTTTCGTGGGCACAAGTACTTCCGGGTGCTCCTCCCAGGACAAGATCGGGCCCTATATGCATAAGCATTGAGTCATGTATATTTTTAGACATCCACTATAGTTTATAGCCAATATAGAGTTGTAAAGGAATAAGCCATTATAGGAGGATAATGTAGATTTTACGAATTTATGAGGTCAAGGATAAAACTTTGGACAACGAAGTCATACTGATAAATCACATGAAAAACCAAGACATATCATGAAACTGGGTAATTGGCGTCCACTTAGTCGCCATGAATTACAGAAATAGCGCCCACTTTCTGGTCGATAATTCCTGTGAACAGTATAGGCACGAATAAATAGCGTCCACTTCCAGGTCACTAAATCAGTAATCTGCGCCCACTGATTGGCCGCCAATTCCTTCTGGCGCCCAAGTCATGGTTGCTAATTTCTGACACAAAACACACTTCTCAAAAGAGGCCAGGAATAACACTCTATGAGGGCTAAAGCATCATGTTTCTTCAGAGTGATGTGACAGGTAAGGGTTCCAAGATTTTTAGGGTGCAACCTGCTTGGCTGCCTTGAGAGAATCTAAGGCTAGCGTAGACTTACGGAGGTCTCAATGAAGAAAGTACTAGTCTCAAGGAAGGAATATCTTGCGGAGGGTCCAATCATCACCAAGAGTTGAGTGTGTAATCGATAGAAAGCAAAACAGGGACTCCATCTACGGATGTGAGTTGAGAGTGCCAAGTAAACTCGTGATATGTGCTAGAAACGCGATCAAAACTAAGAGAAAAGAATTGGCGTCCATTCAGACGGGCGCTCAATCATGATTGTGCATTCGTGTGAAGTGTCGCTCAATAAATATTTTATCAGAATTTCCAGGAAATACTCAGAATTAGCGACCCTATGAACGTGCGCTCATTCTAATAAATTCCAGAAATCAATAGCATTTAATTATAAATGGGTGACCTTTTACAAAGGCGCTTAATCTTTAAATAACGTCCAATATTATGTCACATATTCATGTTTTTCACGTATTTTCTGTTATATCAAAATTTTACAAAACTGCGCCTCCTCATGGGGGCATTTATTCATTAATGTGCGACTGTTTGAACAGTCACCCATTCTATTTTTTCAATTTTTTCTAAATCTCTACAAAAACTACGGCTCCTCATAGAGGTGTTTATGCAGGAATTGGCGACTGTGAGACAGTCGTTCATTCTTTTAAGTCTGAGATGCATCGGGTAGGTATGTTCTTAGACACATAACACTATTCATCTCTTTTGAGTTTACATAATCAGGAAAGTGAAGGCATGAACAAGTAGAGAAAAATTTGGGGAATACAAAAGTATGCATAATATATTTTTCAGACATAAGGTTCCATAGTTATTAAATTATTAAACATGGGTAATTATTAATTATGTTTACAGTAAATAGTGGCATGAGTAGGGCCGCTCATTAATGGGCGACCAGAAGGCTGTCGCAATTTAAGAATTTGCGACCTTCTGCGCGGTCGTTCATTAATAGGCGGCCAGTACTTGGTCGCTATTTTTATGCAGATAGTAAAACTCAAAAATAACTTCGTAAACGGAATAGCAAGAGATATGAAACTATGATTTAACTATACTTATGCATGTCATGGACCTTTACTATTGATCTTGGGCTTAGAACTTGAGAAAACCTTCCTCTTTTCGAGTTTCAGACCGAGATGATGATGGAGAGAAAGAATAATGAATAACTACAGCTGTAGCAACTCGACGTCAGCAACTGCTCTCGCATAGAAGCAGCAAGACACTTGCAGAGGGAATAAGATGGAGAAGCAAAGTTTCTTCACGGCAATACGGTAGTCAGTAACTACTGCAACAACAATAGCAGCATCAGCCACATACATTGAAGAAGGATTAGCCTTTCTCCTTCAGGCACGATGACAAGCGAGTGCAGATGGCGCAACCGTAGTCAACGGAGGGAAGATGACGATGGCAGTAGGGACTCCTTCGAACATAATAGCAGCAGTAGTTGGAGCTCGTTCGACGGGGGCTTATATTTATAAGGAGAGGGAAACCTACGGGGTTTAGAATCCTAATGGATTTTTTTTATTCTCACGTAAAAAAATCTTAGTTAGTCTTAAATTTCCTATGTAAATCCTTCCCTTCTCATATCTGCAGCCACTTTCCTGGTTGGACATAAACCCTAAAGCCTCATGCAATGTTCGAACGTGAATAAGCCTTGGGCTTTTAATATCAATCCATATTATATATATATGCGTATATATATATCCCATTCTTTCCTTAAACGTGGGATGGTCATGGGCCTTCTTTTGCTATTAAAGCCCATATATATGGGTTAATGTTCTTTTTGTTCTTAGGCTAAACTTCACCTTCATGAGGCCCATATATAATTAAGGCTTTGTTTTAATGGGTAAAGGTTGAGGCCCATTAGTTGTGCTTGGGCTTTTTATTTTGTTTGATTTAGCCCTTTTGTTTATTTATTTATTTATTTAGGACATTTATTCCTATTATTTTTTCGGGTTGCTACATTGCTTCTCCCCAGTCTTATCCCAACATATGGGTGATCTACAACTTCTACCATATAAAGCTTTAAAAGGTGTCATTTGAATACTTGATTGGTAGCTATTATTATAGGAGAACTCAATCAATGGTAAATGTTCATGCCAAGTACCACCAAAATCTATCATGCATGCTCTAAGCTTATCCTTTATGATTTGATTAGTTCTTTCTGTCTAACCATCTGTCTGAGGGTGAAAAGATGTGCTAAAATTTAATCTCATTCCTAGAGAAGATTGCAATCCCTTCCAAAAGTGAAAAGTAAATCTAGGATCTCTATCAAAAATTATAGATGAAGGAATACCATACAATCTTACAACCTCCTGGATATACAGGGCAACTAGAACATCCACAGTCCATTTCTTTTAATGGGTATGAAGTGAGAGGACTTAGTTAGTCGGTCCACAATTACCCATATAGCATCAAATTCACTTCGGGTCTTTGACAATCCAACAATAAAATCCATACCAATACTATCACATTTCCACTCTGGTATTTCGAGAGGTTTAAGTTTCCCAGTTGGTTTGAGATGTTCGGCTTTAACTTGTTGGCAGACTAGGCATCGGCTCACGAACTCGGCTACCTGTCTTTTCATGTTACGCCACCAGAAGGTTCTTTTGAGGTCTTGGTACATTTTTTTGGCACTAGGATGAATAGTGTTCCTCGATTGATGTGCCTCCTCTAAGATTTTGTTTTTGAGGGCAGAATAATTAGGTACATAGGTTCTTCCTCGGAAAAGCAACCTTCCATCATCCGCCAAAAGAAAATCCGGTCGTTGATCTAATTTCTCTTTAATTTCAACAATCAACAGATCATCATCTTACAACTCTCTAATTTTTGAGAGTAATTTGGGTTGGAGTCTAATATTTGCAATCCAGACTCCTTCTTCCTTCTCCTCCCCATTGAGGTCTAAGTTGGCCATTTGTTCTAACAAATGCCATTCTTTAATCATTAGGCTTGATAATAATGTCATCAGCTTTCGACTAAGAGCATCTGCTATGGCATTACCTTTTCCTGGATGGTACTATATAGAAAAATTGAAATCCTTCAAGTACTCCAGCCACCTTCTTTGCCTCATATTGAGTTCTTTTTGAGAGAATAAGTACTTGAGAGGCTCTAGTGATCGGAATACACAATGAATGTGATGCGGGACGAGACCACTGACACGAAAAGCTCGTGACTGCCCCTTAACGAGGGAAGCGTCGGATGTGCGCAGTTGAGAAACCGGCAATGAGCTAGGGTGATCGGCTCTCTTTTGTGCCCGGATCGGGTCACGGGACGGTCTCGCACTCTCTCGCAGCAGCGGTAATGAATAGATAAAGCGAGCTAGATATCCCTACACATGCTCTCTAGCAGCGGCATAAACAAATATATATGAAGTAAGTAAATGCCGAGAAGGGAGCGAAAACGATACCTCCACGCGCTCGGCGTGGGGACGATGGACCCGGCCGAAACTCGTACTCCCGGGACAATTAATACACCATATTACAGCAAATGAATTACTGCCCACTCCACGCAGGGAGGTAAAGGGCTACACAAACGGGCCCGGGAGGACCGAATTCGGGTTGACGAGCGGCTTATCGCGTCTCTTCGGCAGCACCCGAACTAGTGACGGTGGGACCCACGTGCTGTCCGGAGGGACCGTGCGGGACCCGGTGTCACCACTGTGGTGGGGACACTTGTGGAAGTGTTCCCTGGGCTGGTGGCACTCTGGTTCACCGGCCAGAGGTCGGGCGGCTCCGTTCGGCACCGGTCGGAATGACTGGCCACGGACCTGTCGGTTCTATTTTTCGGCGTGCGCTCCGGCGAGAACGGACGCTGCGATCAGCCCCGAAGTCGGAATGCGACGAAACTAGCGCCGTTGGAAAGATGCTTCGAAGGGATTCAACCCAAGGTGATTACAGAAAAATAATCAAGCATGTACTTCTGATTGAGAATTTTTAAGGTTGCTATTGTACAGTTCTTGAAATCTCAGGTCAGCAGAGAACTTTCCTGTGGATTGCCTTTGACCGTGAGGTAGACGTCCGAATCTGGGGTTGTGTTATTCAGAAAAGTTGTGGGAAATCAAGTTACGAAACCAGGACTATTTTTGAATCTGGATTTGAAGGTGGTGGTGATTTGTTCTAATTTTAGAAGTGGAGGGTAGTCAGATCTGGGATCTGACTGAAAACACTGTAGCTGAGGAAGATCATGAATTTCTAAAAATAGATAGAAGGCTGATAAAAAATTAAGAAAATTTGTGAATGTAGGGGGTGATGGGGAAACTCTCAGTAAAAGTGGGAGGGTTTGAAAAAATCAAAACGATGGCCGGAGGTGGGAAACACAGGGCTGCTATCACTATAGATAGAGATAAAACAGCACTAGGAATGAAAGATGCACGAAAATGAGAAAATACTAAACGATGGAATTTGGGCGTGAAAATTTAGGTGGAGCTTGGGATACAAGGGAAGAACACACCATAAAAATTACAGCTTGAGATCGTCACGTGGTGGAGATCAGATATTCGGACAAGAAGCCTCTATCCAGGATGGACAGAACACCGGAGGCGGCTCCGCGGCAGCGTGATGGCGGCACGAACGGCGGTGGCGGCGGCACCGATGATCACCGGAGGTGGGGGGAAGGAGATATCACTCTAGAATGGGGGTTGGGGATGAAGAAACCAGGGGGAGAGAGAGGAGAGGTCGAAATTCTCCAAGAGAGGGGATCTTGCACAATGATTTTTTTCACTTTCATTAATATTCAAATGGAAAATACAAGTATTTATATGCCTCCAATCTAATCCAATCTCCACCATTGGATCTAGGGATGGGGAATGAATGGCATAGATTAAATGTGACCAACACACACATAAAAAAAATAAATAAAATAACCCAAGTGGGAGACAAGCTTGACATGGTAGGTAGCCTACCTTAGACTTTTTACTCCCTTTGTCTACCTATGTGGCATTTGACATTCAACCCTTCTAGATGGCCACCTAGGATGGTTGACCAGCTCCACATAGGTGACATGGACCAATGGGAAAGGGCTGAGGGCCCCCTTGCTCGTCCTACTATATAATTGCATAAAAACCCACACAATCCATGGGAATGACTCCTTGACTTATAAAGCCTTACATTTGCATACATACTTTCCCAAGGATATAAACACAAACTAAAAGGACATAAATGTAAAAGAAAAAGTACATGCTCGGCGTCGATTCCCATCAACTCTCCCCGGGTGGGAGGAACTCGACCCCGTCGAGTAGGGGTATGGATGCTCGAGTACTCCGGCAGATCCGTCACCGTGCCAAGTAACGTGGGTACACTCTACTCCGAGTGATCGTCACCTGCTCATTCCATATATACTCGATATGCGCGGACTGCTATGGGTCGAAGGTGGACACTCCGGGTGGGGCACTCTCAAAAGGGAAGGAAGCAGCTCGAAGACTCACTAGGAATCACCGCTAAGTCCCTGTAGGTGACTGATCTGGGTGTAGATATGGAGCCGATCACATACTCATCGAGTGAGTCCAATCGCCTCTTACTCATAAGAGAATGACAACGAGCTGACACAAGACACATGCAGACTCACCATGCACTAACACACAAATGCAAATCATACAAATAAGAAACAGACTCATGCATGACTCTAGACAAATCTATGGTTAGTCCGACCCGTACATGGATGACGGCGGGCCAGGACACCCGAATGTGTGCCATGCATGCATTTGACGTAACCGGAGGCGGGTGGCATGGGGTACACCTAAATGTCCAAGTATGACCCAGTCATGCATGGATGGCCCTTTAGATTTAGGAGACTTGAGTGGGCTAGAAAAGCCGGGTGTGGAAGAGCCGGGTGTAGGTGTATCGTGGACGGGCTTGGTGGGTATGGAGGACCCGACCTGTAGGAAAGGGGTATGAAGGTGGACTTCCCCGAAGAAGTGAAGGGAATATGAAGGGTCTAGGGATCCACTTGGGAAGGGGTCAAAGGGATCAAAGAAGGTATGACCCCTTATGGTGGGTTCCAACATGACATGGTCCCAAGTTTGGAATTCATAGTCACCGTCATACATTATGATCGGTGGGACGACGGACATGTGTAGAAAATAGGATTCCTCCCTTGGACAAAAGGGAACGAAGTCGGACTCGGCCGGCATCGGGAGGAATAGAAGAATCTCCGTGGTGACACACCCCATGGTGCACTCGGAGGTAATGGACCCGAAGGCCGGATGGGTGAAGCTAAGACTAGCGGGTTGGTCAAAGCCTCGGGCCAGTAGGTGCGTCAACTTCCATTGCGTGTCTAATCCCATAATAAGGTCATCCAATGTATCAATATGGTGACTAGACCGAAAGGTAGTGTGGAAGGAGTTGACGGGCACTATAGGTAAGGTGGGGGTCCATAGAAGGGTAAGGACGTGGGACCAAGCCATCCTTGAGCCAACTAAGAAGTGGCTCGGCTATGTATAGCGTACCCGTAAGAAACACGGGTGGCTCGGGATGGACATCCTCTAAATGTGGCTCCTCGAAGGGAGGGTGGCTCCCATGATGGGTGGCTAGAGGGGTGGGCTCCAGGAGAGGTGGCAAGCATGAATCCGAAGGTGGAGTGGGCCACTGGGGTTGGGTGGCGGGAAAGACGAGGGTGCTCGATTGAGCCCTATCCTTAAGGATGATCTTGCCAGGTAAGTAAGGTGGGTATAAGGTGCAAGTCCTTTTGCCCCAGTCAAGATTAGCCTTTCTTTCTCCTAACCACGTTTGCCCTAAAATGATGCATGGACCAGCAAGTGTGCCGATCCTGCACCATGCACCATCGGTGTAAAGAACGAAGCCGACCTTCCTATAGAACTCAACACAAGCAAAATCACCATCACGGATAATCTCGCCTGTCTTGGAGAGAGACTCCACGATATCAAAAGTAACCTAATTATCCGACTCCCTATCGGTGAAATGGAGTTCCATTGTGGACCCATTAGGTAGAGTGGCTTTAGAAACGATATAGGGTCGGGCTATGAAGGCCTTGGCTTGGGCCACCAGAGATGACCACTTAGACGCATGGCCTTGGGGAACGGCCATGGATAGCGGACATGGACATGCATACACACGGAGACAAGACACTAGACCGACTAATGCAAAGGTTGGGATGCATGCACACTAAGGACAAGACACCAAGACTCGGTACGTGGCGGAGTTAATCGATCCGAAGATCACTCGCGCAAGTGTGCGGCCTTCCCGATAGTCGTAGCCTAACGTTCGGACAACACCTTTTTATATACCGATTAATGGTATGCAAATGCAACTCCTAAGACCGACTTAGACACTTAGACTTAAATGACACACTTTTTTTTTTTTTTTGGACACCCTAGACTCAACTCGCTCTGATACCAAATTGATGCGGGACGAGGCCACGGACACGACAAGCTCGTGACTGCCCCTTAACGAGGGAAGCGTCGGATGTGCGCGGTTGAGAAACCGGTAATGAGCTAGGGTGATCGGCTCTCTTTTGTGCCCGGATCGGGTCACGGGACTGTCTCGCACTCTCTCGCAGCAGTGGTAATGAATAGATAAAGCGAGCTAGATATCCCTACACATGCTCTCTAGCAGCGGCATAAACAAATATATATGAAGTAAGCAAATGTCGAGAAGGGAGCGAAAACGATACCTCCACGCGCTCGGCGTGGGGACGACGGACCCGGCCGAAACTCGTACTCCTGGGAAAATTAATACACCATATTACAGCAAATGAATTACTGCCCACTCCACGCAGGGAGGTAAAGGGCTACACAAACGGGCCCGGGAGGACCGAATTCGGGTTGACGGGTGGCTTCTCGCGTCTCTTCGGTAGCACCCGAACTAGTGACGGTGGGACCCACGTGCTGTCCGGAGGGACCGTGCGGGACCCGGTGTCACCACTGTGGTGGGGACACTTGTGGAAGTGTTCCCTGGGCTGGCAGCACTCTGGTTCGCCGGCCGGAGGCTGGGCGGCTCCGTTCGGCACCGGTCGGAATGACCGGCCACGGACCTGCCGGTTCTGTTTTCCGGCGCTCGCTCCGGCGAGAACTGACGCTGCGATCAGCCCCGACGTCGGAATGCGACGAAACTGGCGCCGTTGGAAAGATGCTTCGAAGGGATTCAACCCAAGGTGATTACAGAAAAATAATCAAGCCTGTACTTCTGATTGGCGAATTTTGAAGGTTGCTGTTGTACAGTTCCTGAAATCTCAGGTCAGCAGAGAACTTTCTTGTGGATTGCCTTTGACCGTGAGGTAGACGTCCTAATCTGGGGTTGTGTTATTCAGAAAAGTTGTGGGAAATCAAGTTACGAAACCAGGACTAGATCTAGATTTGGAGGTGGTGGTGATTTGTTCTGATTTTGGAAGTGGAGGGTGATCGGATCTGGGATCTGACTGACAACACTGTAGCTGAGGAAGAACACGAATTTCTAAAAATAGATAGAAGGCTGATAAAAAATTAAGAAAATTTATGGATGTAGGGGGTGATGGACAGAACTCCCAGTAAAATTATGAGAGTTTGGACAAATCAAAAAGATGGCCGGAGGTGGGAAACATAGGGCTGCTGTCACTGTAGACAGAGATAAAATAGAACTAGGAATGAAAGATGCATGAAAATGGGAAAATACGAAACGATGGAATTTGGGCGTGAAAATTTAGGTGGAGCTTGGGATACAAGGGAAGAACACACCATAAAAATTATAACTTGAGATCGTCACGTGGTGGAGATCAGATATTCGGACAAGAAGCCTCTATCCAGGATGGATAGAACACCGAAGGCGGCTCCGCGGCGGCGTGATGGCGGCACGAACGGCAGCGGCGGCGGCACCGATGATCACCGGAGGTGGAGGGAAGGAGATATCACTCTAGAATGGGGGTTGGGGATGAAGAAACTAGGGGGAGAGAGAGGAGAGGTCAAAATTCTCCAAGAGAGGGGATCTTGCACAATGATTTTTTTCACTTTCATTAATATTCAAATGGAAAATACAAGTATTTATATGCCTCCAATCTAATCCAATCTCCACCATTGGATCTAGGGATGGGGAATGAATGGCCTAGATTAAATGTGACCAACACACATAAAAAAAAAAAAATAACCCAAGTGGGAGACAAGCTTGACATGGTAGGTAGCCTACCTTAGACTTTTTACTCCCTTTGTCTACCCATGTGGCATTTGACATTCAACCCTTCTACATGGCCACCTAGGATGGTTGACCAGCCCCACATAGGTGACATGGACTAATGGGAAAGGGCTGAGGGCCCCCTTGCTGGTCCTACTGTATAATTGCATAAAAACCCACACAATCCATGGGAATGACTCCTTGACTTATAAAGCCTTACATTTACGTACATACTTTCCCAAGGATATAAACATAAACTAAAAGGACATAAATGCAAAAGAAAAAGTACATGCTCGGCGTCGATTCCCACCAAAATGCCTCACCATAGAGATAATGCCACTAAATCTTCAAGGCAAAGACTACAACCGCCAACTCTAAGTCATGCATGTGATAATTCTCCTCGTACTTTTTTAATTGCCTTGAGGAATAAGCGATTACCTTGTCATGTTGCATCAATACCCAGCCCAAGCCAATTCCGGATGCATCAGTATAAACTTCAAATCCTCCTCCTTCAGTAGACAATGTGAGTATAGAGGCAGTAGTCAGACAATCTTTTAAGGTCTAAAAGCTCTTCTCACATTCCTCGGACCATATATATGAAGTTTCCTTCCTTGTCAATCTTGTCAAAGATACTGCGATCTTGGAGAAGTCCTTAATACATCTTCTATAATATCCTGCCAATCCCAAGAAGCTTCAAATTTCTGTCACGCTAGTAGGTCTCTCCCAGTTCTTTATAGCTTTGACCTTTGAAGGATCGATCGCAATACCCTTCTGGGAAATTATGTGATATAGAAAAGAAACTTCTTCTAGCCATAAATCACACTTGCTAAGCTTAACATATAATTTGTGATCTCTTAATAACTACAAGGCTTTCTTGAGATGTTCTTTATGCTCCATCTTGGACTTAGAGTAGATCAAAATGTCGTCAATAAAGACCACTACAAATTGATCAAGGTATGGCATCAATACATTGTTCATCATTTTCATAAATGCGGTAGGCACATTGGTTAGGCCAAAAGGCATAACAATGAACTCATAGTGTCCATACCTGCTCCTGAATGCCGTTCTATGAATATCCCCTTCCTTGATCCTCAATTGATGATAACCAGATCTGAGATCAATTTTTGAAAAAATATCGAGCTCCAGAAATTTGGTCAAATAGTTCATCAATCCTCGGTAATGGATATTTATTCTTGATTGTGAGTTGGTTTAATTGCCAGTAGTCAACACATAGTCTCATTATTCCGTCCTTCTTTTTGACAAATAGGACATGGGCTCCCCAAGGTGAAGCACTTGGTCAGATAAATCCCTTCTTCAATAACTCCATCAATTGTTCTTTCAACTCCTTCATTTCGACAGAGGACATCCGATACGGAGCCTTAGAAATAGGTGCAGCTCCCGAAATCAAATTAATAGAGAAGAGCACTTCTCTCTTCGGAGGAATACCAGGCAACTCGTCCGGGAATACATTAGAAAAATCCTGAACAATAAGAATATCCTCCAGATTGGGTTCCTTATGCTTGACCATAGTAATAGAGGCTAAGAATGCGGCACATCCCCTCTTTAATAATTTATCAACTTTAAGGGTCGAAATAAGAGATATATGTCTTGAATGTCGGACATCAAAAAATAAGAGGTCGGAGTACCCACTAAAGGTTACCGTACCAGCTAACACTAGCACCGTGTGAGGATAACCAGTCAGCTCCCAATATAATATCATATCTCTCCATCTCCATACATACTAAGTCAGCAGGTAAGTTGTAACTACTGACTAGAACTCTAGTAGCAGGGTAGAAATATTTAATTACCGATCCTACTCCAATAGGAGTAGTAATAGTAAGTTTGGATTCTAACAGAACATGCCTCATAGGTAAAATATCAGCAAAGCTCTTAGATATGAATGAATGCATAGCTCCGGTATCAAATAAAAGAGAGGCGAGCTTTGAGCAAACAAAAAGAGTACCTTCCACGATGCCTCCTTCTTCGGTAAATTCTGGATCCCTAAGAGCTTGAAGTCTACCTTGCTTTTTGATAGCAACTGGAAGTTTTTCTGACAGAGCTTGCTCGTTGAGGAGTGGACAATTCGGGATTCTATGATCCCGACTCCCACAGCGAAGATAGACACCAAGTCTTCTCCAACACTCTTCTGCCTTATGTCCGGACTTTTCACAATACTTGCATAATTCCTTTGATGGGGTAACAATAGGGACAATTTATTTCTCATTCCATCTTGGCTTCTTGTCCTTTTGGAAGTTACGCCTATCTTTATGGAAGTTACGCCCATCTGAATTGGGCCTCTTCTTCCCGAAAGAGGGCTTGAAGTTACCGGAGCTAGTGACATGCTCCTTCTTGGCTTCTCTTCCCCAGATGCGATCCGACATCTCCGTTGCATCTTCTAGGAGTTGGGCTCTTCTCACCATATCAGCATATACTTGAATATCCATCGAGGAGAGTTGAGTAATATACTGGGGCTTTAAGCCATTTAAAAATCTTCTCGCCTTCATCTTTTCGGTAGCCACTAGGTATGGTGCATACTGAGATAATGTTGCGTACTGAGCTTCATATTTCGCCACCGTCAAACTCCTTTGCTTCAAGGAAGCAAATTCGGTAGCCTTCCTTTCTTGCACCCTATCGGAGAAGTATTTATTGTTGAAGTGTTCCACAAACTCTTCCCACAACACCTGATCATGTGATAGAGTTGCTTCAACAGACTCCCACCAAGTACGGGCATCCTTTTCTAGCTGGAAAGTGTCCAATAGGACCTTTTCATCATCCGCACATTACATAACATGGAAGATCCTCTCGATCTCTTTTACCCAATGTTTTACCTCGTCTAGGTCCGTGGACCCTGCGAACTTGGGAGTGTTCATACTTTTGAAGTTCCTATATAAATCTCCTGCACCACGGTTAGCTCCTCCTTGTGCTACTTGTTGCAGCACTTGGGTCAGTCCTTGCACTGTCCACTGCATCTCGCACCATTGTGCTCTCTCGGCAGCCATTGGCGAGAATTACATCTGCAATAATAGTTACAAAACTTAAGTGTTTGTTTTATCTTCCTGATTTATCCTAATTTAAAGCTTATCCCGTGACTTTACCCATTCTCACCGGTAAGGTTCAAGATTATATCAAAGGTTATTGATCAACCCTTAGAACTTATATCAAGGGAAACATAGGGCTTCTAAAATCTAGGCTCTAATACCACAAAGACTGTCACGCCCCGACGTGGAATATCAAGGCACGACGATTCGTAACACTCGTGTTGATCAGAGCATGTATATAAGGGGGATCTAATTTCAAAGGAGATATAGACAAATGGATACTATTATTTCATGGAAGTAAAGTTTTACAACATCATTAAGCCTTAAGAGGCATTATACAACTTTCAAACATACTTAATTCTTGCAAGAGCAACAAATTTATACCTTGGTATCTAAGATAAACTTGGTCCCTCTTTTCACTCTTGCCCGTCCCCAGTTGTTTGGGGTTCATCATCGGAACTACCTGAAATATTAACCGAAAACGTAGGGTGAGTGAAACGCTCAGTAAGATTTATATCTCTATACCAGGTAACATTAAGTAATTAACATTTTAGATAAAGTTACTATGCTATGTCGAGAATGAAACTAAAACATGGAACATGAATAAGAGAGAGAGTAAAGGAATGCAAGTAATTGGAATCATAAGTAGACAAGATATCAAGAGAAAAATTCAAGTAGAGAACAATCATGTAGCAAGTAACATCATGGAATTGGCCATTTCACGCAAGTATGTACAAGTCAAGTATTTCATGTAATTCAATTACTTTCGAGTATTCAAGCAAGTCAAGTATTTCACAAATTGTGGAATGTCATAAATGAATCTTGTACGCATGTTTCGGTGCAATGTCACACTAGGTCAATAATAGCTCCCATGGGCACAAGTACATTCGGGCGCTCCCCCCACGACCAGACCGGGCCCCATTAATGCCAGACATTGTGGTTATGGATCATAGATCTCAAGTATATTTAGACATCCACATAGTATGTATGGCCAAAGAATTTCAAGGTAAAGCTTAATGAAATAAAGTACAGATCTAGCAAAAATTATCATTTGAGGAACAAGTAGTACAAGATTTCAAGTAGTTGTAAGAGAAGTTCAAGGATGATTTAGGGCATCATATTGAACGATATTAAGTCGATAAGAAGGTATCATGTTTAACTACATTAAGTCGATAAAGGAATTGTATTGACAGACATGGCACGATCGGTTCTCACGAAAAACCTTGTTAAGCAGGCTTAGATCAAGTTTTTCACAGTCGGGTGCTTAGTTAGAAACCGAAGAATCATGGCCAGGGAAGAGGTGAGACAGTGGGAGGCTCGTATTCACGAGGTCCTAATTAAGTAACCACTTATCCACTTAAAGTGTTTGCCCATGGACCTCTTTCCTTAGACACCGTTCTTCTTTGGAAATCTTGCTAATTAGATGACTTGTCGGAAACGAGGAACAACTCTTGCGAAAATTCTATCCCATTTTTCGTAGTCGGAGCTCAACTAGAAACCTGAAGAATCATGGCCAGGTAAGAAGTGGAAGAGTGGGAGGTTCTCCTCGCATTCGCAAGATTCTAATTTAGTAACCACTTATCCACTTAAAGCGTTTGCTCGTGGACTTCTAGCCTTAGACGTCGGTCTTTCTTGGTAGACTTGTTAGCTACACGATTTATCGGAAACACAGAAACATGTAAATCGAACGGAAATCATTCTTGCATATTCTAACATGTTCATTTGTAAAAGAATTTTAATGAAGGAACAGACATTGAAAACAGATGACAAGCTTTCAGATAGAGCTTAGATCAAAATGGACAGGGTTAATCATGTATAGGAGTTTTACGAAAATTCGGGCATAGTTGTTTAAACTTTTAACGATAGCCTTACGAGTTCATTTACCTAGTCATTTTTTTCTCGATAGTCTTTTGAAGGCAAGAACATGATTTTAAAATTTAAAATTTATGTTTTGAAATAACGCACATAAACGAGACAAATCGGGAGTGGTTACCACGCTCAAATCACGGTCCATGTGTGATCCGCGTTCTTAGATAGAAAATCAAAACTCATTCTTACAATGAAAACTCTAATTTTTAGACTTCAAATCTCAAAATAAGTCACAAATACATGATCTTGAAAAATTGCATACAATCAAAATACTCATGCAAAGGAACATATATGAAGATCTAATTAAATTTTGCCTGAGAGAAAACCTACCTAGTGGAAGATCGAAGAGGAAGAAGAACAAGAACGAAGAACACTTCGAACACTCTTCCAAACTTCAAGATTTTCTTCTCTCTACAACTAGCACTTCCCCAATAGATTTGTGCTTTGAGTATGAAAGATCACAGCCATATTTATAGGCCATATCACATAATTATTTTATTGCTAATTTAATTCTAAGTTAATTTTTCACCTAATTTCCTATTTCACCCACCTATGTTACTATTACACCAACTTATGTTGCAAATAAATTACAACATGTGAATGTTGAAATAAATCCCCATTTATGACATAATATCAATTACCTCATTTATTCAATGATGTTTTATTGTTAATTTAATTCTAAGTTAATTTTCCACCTAATTTCTTATTTCATCCACACATGTTACTATTACACCAACTTATGTTGACAATAAATTTTAACTTGTAAATGTTGAAATAAATCCCCCTTTATGACATAATCAATTATCTCATTTATTCAATATATTTTATTCCTAATTTAATTCTAAGTCAATTTTCCACCTAATTTTTCTATTTCACTAACACAAGTTACTATTACACCAACTTATGTTGAAAATAAATTCCAACATGTAAATGTTGAAATAAAATCCCCTTTTATGACATAATCCATGACCTCATTTATTCAATGATGTAAGAAATTATATTATCCACTAATTAGGATTTAATTAGAGCTAATAATTCTCGCTTAAATCGGATGCTACAGTACTGCTACGTACAGTACCAACGTCTTCGCCTTCTCAGAATCGTGTCGCGAATCTCGCCGTTCGTGTTAACACGTGAGATAAGGTTTGCGTTTATATATTCTACACTTTAAAGACATAAAGTAAAATATTCATCATTTATTTTATTTTCATCTTTCATTATTTTTTTTCTTCACATATAAATGCATATATAAAATTTTGAGTTGTTACACATCTTCTGTCTTTCTTCGTTACTTGTACATAGCCCGTTCTTCGGTACATTTGCTATTAGTCACTTGCACATGATAGGAAACCTTCTTGGACATTGAATGCCTCTCTGTCAGCTATTCCTTCTGCCGAAGTAGATATTCATGTTTCAAGGCCTCCGTAAGACTCCGCGAGCCTGGGATTGTCACTAGGACGCTTAGCTGGTTGTACCCTAAAAGCCCAAAAGCTAGATGAGCACTTCATGATTTTTCTGCAATCTATCCTGATCGCGGCCAGTCGATCAACCGCGACTGGCCAATGACCGCATTCATGCCAGCGTGTTCTTGTTCCAAGTCGACCCATTCTTGTTCAAGTCGACTCAACTTGCATTTCCAGTTCAGATCGATGAACTTCTAATCGCGGACTCGTAGCAGACCGCATTTTCCTTGTCACAATCATCTTTAAACCACGTTCTGTCAAAGTTGCCCAACCTGAGGGTCTGACCCAAGGGTTAATTCTATTCTATTTGCGGTTCTAGATGACCTTCTGGCTGTCTGTAATCTGAACACTGCTTATCAAGTTATTAATGAACTTTGGAACTTATGAAATACGTCGTTATGCTGCCGAAATTCTTCCATGGCACAACGTCCTTTAATTCATTCTTGACCTCTTTTTCAATAAATTTGGTATGTTCTTATCTTGTTTACTATCACCTTAATGAATTATTGAATTTGATATTCTTGGCCAAACTTATTGATATTCTCATCGAAGTAGCTTGATTTATAACTTGAAGATGTAAGGGCAGGCACGGACGGTGTCCAAGGGCTCCAGTCTAGCCCTCTCGGTAGATGGCCAGAAATATACTATTAACCATGGGGTATATTGATTACTGGCGTCACATTACACTGGGAGTACTTTTTTTTTATAAACTGGCAAATTCCACCAGGCAATTCATATACATGCTTGAAAAATACATTCTCGTTACTTGCTTGTTACATGACTTTCTCATGCATAGCCTTCTTAAGGTTATGAAAAGTATATTCTTGTGATTGAAAGGCCAACTTATATTCTTGCTAGATCTTGTTCATATACTCTTGAAATATCATGCCATTCTTTACGTTCATGTCTTGCTACTTGTTATTGTTGTTTTTATCGCATGTTTTATCGCACTCTTATCATCTTACCTGCTAGAGCTAAAACATTAACATGTAAACTATGACATTATGTTGACATGAAGTTACCTACTGGGCGAGTGCGCTCATTCCCTACTTTCTCCAATCTTTTCAAGAAGCTCTGGTGAATCAGAGTCAGATCGTTCAAGTGATAGGTCTGAGAGCAATTGAAGATCGAGAGAAGCCCTAGAGTGTCTTGAGTCCATTATGATAATTAAAGGACATGTCGATATAATTTTCTATTTTCTTGAGTCTAGTGTGTCATGTATCAGGAGAGTCAATTGTCAATTATAACTTTGATCATTCTTCAATAAAGTTGAAGGTTTTTGTCATATGATATTGCGTACATCACTATGTTTGAATGTATGTGGCACCCTGATTGCCTTGCTAGCTCGAGACTTATTTTGCCGACTGTTCATGTTCCCGACTTGTTTCTGCTGTATATCTCGGGGCATGACAGTTAAGGTGGTATCAGAGCCTAGGCTTATTAAGTCTTAGGAAAAAGTAAAGTCTTAGGATTTAAGTACAAGGTTCTAAGAATTCCCAACCTATGAACTAGGAAATAATTATTTTCCCAACATATGTGAGATTGGGTAGAGCCCAGATTAACTTAGTTCTCTACTAGGAGCTAATATCAAGACATGAGAAAAAACACAAACCTCATGAATTCTAAGAAAAATGACAAATCTTTTATTTTCTCAGGAACCTTATCTTCCCAATGGCTGGAAACTGAGCTAACTGGGAATCCATGCAGGAAACAGTCCAGGGTCTTACTCAGGCCCTACAGACAGTGGCACAAGTAGGCGCGTGAGCTGGCGTGGGAGACTTACACCGAAATTTCTGGAGCATGAACCCTCCTTACTTCTTTGGGTCATCTAATCCAGACGAGGCCGAGAATTAGATCGATGAGATGGACCAGATCTTTCATGCTATGCAATGCTTGAATCAGGAAAAGGTCGTGCTTGCTACCTTTTAACTCAATAAAGATGCCCGCACATGGTGGAAAGCCACATCGGCTCATCTACCGAATCAACAAATCAGTTGGGAAGTGTTCCTCAAGCTCTTCCGTGAGAAGTATTTCTCGGAGCATGTCCAAGAGAGGAAAGCAACCGAATTTGCCGCTTTAAGGCAAGGGAAGATGTCGGTAGCTGAAAATGAGCTACAGTTTTTACGCCTTGCACCATATGCCCCACATCTTGTCAGCACGGAGCTACTTAAGGTCAATCAATTCATGGATGGATTGAGGCCGGTATTCGTTAAGTAGCTAGGTCCACAAAATATTTGAACTTATTCAGAGATGGTGCATAGGGTACATTTGTGTGAGAGAACCCTTGAAAATGTGGAAAAATTCAAGGGAAGGGTGAAGAGTCAAGCCATAAGCATGATAGGAGAGAGAAGAATGGAGAGAAATTCAGCATCACGAGAACTTACAAATGTTGTGATAACAAGAAACGATCTCACAATGGCAAGGGCAACGGCAAAAATAAAAGGGTCAAGGATGAAGAAAAGCAAGTCATGGAGGCTTGCAAATTTTGTGAAAAATTTGGACACACTGCCGAAGAATGCTGGAAGTGCCTCAGTGCTTGTTTACATTGTGGCAGTCAGGAGCACAGAATGCCATACTGCCCACTTATGAAAGAGCAGCGTTCAAAGAATGATAGAGGACGCAAGCGGCAAGGTCGCCTAAATGCCATCATGAATGACAAATCTACTAAGGAAGGTGACATGATCGAAGGTACTATCTTAATTCATTCGCATCCGACTTTTGTCTTATTTGATACTGGAGCATCTCATTCTTTTATTTCCATTACTTTGGAAAAAACTTTACTTGTTTCATCAGTTCCTTTACCTTCGGACTTAGCAATTACTACACCTTTAGGTTCTGGAAATGAACTGAAAAATCACTACCCTAATAGTGAGGTAACCATAGAAGGTCAAAATCTTCATGCCAATCTCTTATGCCTAGACATGGAGGGCTATGATGAAATCGTAAGTATAGATTGGTTGTCGAAACATTTTGCTGACATAAATTATCGCCATAGGCGATTCTCTTTCTACAAACCTGACCTTCAGAAAATTTCTTTTCTTGGCATCAAGTATCGGAAGCATCCCATTCTTATTTCATCTCTTCACGCTTGCAAACTCATCTCGCAAGGTTGTGAAGCTTTTCTTGCATCCGTAGTAATCGTCGAAAACAAATAAATCATTCTTGAAGAAATCCCCGTTGTAAAAGAATTTCCAGATGTCTTTCCTTCAGAACTACCTAGTTTACCACCTGCAAGGGAAGTAAACTTTTCCATTAAATTAATTCCGGGAGTAGCACCTGTTTCTAAAGTTCCTTATAAGATGTCCCCCACGGAACTCAAGAAATTGAAGAAACAACTTCGAGTTGCTGGAGAAGGGTTATATCAGGGCAAGCACATCCCCTTGGGGTGCACCGGTTCTCTTTGCAAGGAAGAAAGATGGATCCCTTAGGTTATGCATCAACTACCGACAATTGAATCAATTAACCATCAAGAACAAGTACATATTGCCACATATTGATGAGCTGTTCGACTAGATCTCTGGAGCAGAATATTTCACAAAGATAGATCTAAGGTCTGGTTATCATCAACTGACGATCAAAGATGAAGACATTAACAAGACTGCATTCTGAAGCCGATATGGGCACTATGAATTCGTTGTCATGCCATTTGGGTTAATCAACGCCCCTGCGGCTTTCATGCGGTTAATAAACAACGTCTTCAGGCCTTATCTTGACTGATTTGTGGTTGTCTTTATAGATGACATTCTCATATACTCCAAGACATAAGAGGAACATGAAGAACATCTAAGAATAGCTTTGCAAGTACTAAGAGAACACCAACTCCATGTGAAGCTAAATAAATGTAAATTCTGGCTAAAGGAATTTTCATTCCTTTGTCACACTATTTCAAAGGAATGTATCTCTGTGAATCCTTCTAAGGTTGAAGCAGTCAAGAATTGGAGCAGACCAACAACCGTGACTGAAGTCATAAGTTTTCTTGGTCTGGCTATGTTGTGCATATTGTGTTTTGATGATGTCTTACTATAAGTCATTGGCCAATTATTTTAGAAAATTTGAAACATCTATTTTATCTGGTTGTGAAGGAATTAACAGAGCCTTCGTGAGTGCGTCGACTCCAGATAAAGGTTGCATCGACTCGCTCTTTCACAAGAGGAGGAACAGCCCAGGCAATCTTCAAGGTCTCGTCGACTCCAATACTATACTGTGTCGACACGTCTTCAAGTCGATCACCATAGATCAGAAAGTCCCACAAGGCTGCGTCGACTCCAGCACTTTCATATCTATGGGTGCGTCGACTCTAGATGGTCTCAAGAAGCCATGTCTTCACCGCGCCGACTCCAAACAATCTAAAAGGGCAACTTCAAAAGCACATCAAAGAGTGCATCGACACAAGAATCCAATGGCGTCGACGCAGGCTCATCACAGCCCCTGTCAACAGACGAGACTCCTCAAGTAGGTTGGCATTGCTTTCATAGTGTGTCGACAAAGGTCGCCTCACAGAAACCGTTATGAAGGTATCTCTAAAAGGATGCGTCGACACACCCTTGGTGTTGGGTCGACTCCATGAAGGTCTGGGTCCCACCAGCTCACAAGACAGTTAGTTGCGTCGATGTAGGGAGTTGAGTGCATCGACACCATGTGAAGACCTTCCTCTGGCGTAGCCTATTCGATTCAAATACGTAGTCAACGGCGCAAATTTCCAAATCTCGCGAATCAAGGTCTGAAAAAAGCTTCTAAGATAGAAAACTATCCTCTTCATCATGAGGCATCAGAAGACCTTTTTGTGAAGGAAGTTCTATCAGTAGACACATTTGGGAAATGTCTCTTTTCATGGTACTCTGCCTTTTTGCAACAGCCAATCAGATTTCAGTCCCTGAAAAGTACATAGGACAGAGGACCATCCTTTTCTATCCTTGGCCAATGAGGAGGTAGATCTAGAAGAGCTCCTTGACCAAGAGCATCATTTCTGTTTCAACTAGTCACAAGGCAGCATCTTGGAGGGAAAATTGTTTTGCCCCTTCCCTTTATAAATATGAAGCCCTTCTGCATGTTGCATGATGCTGCCACTGCCGTTGATTCAAACACAACAGCCTGGAGAAGAAGAGAACGGGAAAAAGAGAGGAAAAAGAGAGGGTGAGCCTGCCTGAAGCATATGGGAGAAAACCTTAAGAGGATAAAGAAGAGAAGGAGAGGTTGTAGCTGTTGACACCCGTTTTAGCCCACAAGTTGTGTCATTTCTCTTATTCATCATTTTTGATGTCCCGAATTACCCATTATTTTGGGAACTTCCTTGGATGGATTTCGAGCCCATTTTTTACCATTTCATATCCTTTGAGTCTTGGATATCATGATTTCCTAAAGTCCTGGAGCTTATCTTATCAAATTCTGACTTCCAAGTCAACTTACGGCCCATTTAGGTTGGCTTCCTTCAAGCATTCGGCTCTCTATCACTGCACAGTCCTAAAAGTAGTTCTTTTTCATCCTCTTCCATCCTCTATTCAAAAAGTTGTCTTCATCAAAGTTGTTCCTCTTTTAAAGATCTAAAATTGCTTCTTCTACGTCGTCGGCTAGTTCTGCCCCGATTGTGAGCTATTTTCATTTTTCTGGCGTGCTGTGCTATTCACCTATTTTACAGAATTTTCCTTTATGTTCTAACCCCATTTCTCCCTCTTCCAATATTTTTCACAAATTTCTTTATTCATGAAAGTTGTTCCTCTCTCAGTTATCTACAATTTCTTCTTCTACCACTTTCGCTAGTTCTGCTCCGTTTGAGAGATACGCTTCAATATCTAAAGTCATGCGCAGTCTTCCCAGAATTTTTCCTCCATTAGTGTGACGGCCCTACATAGGTGCGTTAGAGAAGTGTGACGGTCCTACGATAGACCGTCACACCGAAACATGCCCGAAACGACCCTGTTCAACCCCTAGAGCGTGGCGGTCCTACCCTAGACCGTTATAGACATGTGAAGGTCTATTATAGATGCGTTACACCGAAACTTATCCAAAATCATCCCGTTCGACCCCCAGAGTGTGACGGACCTACCCTAGGCCATTACATAACTCTGACGGTCCTACGATAGACCGTTACACACACCAGAGAGTCCAATTCGTGCTGGACTCTGGCCCGAAAACTGTGCAATAGACCTATCTTGCAGAGCCCATAACTTCTTCAATTCTTATCTAAATTGATCCCCATTTTTTCCTACTTCTAGCCCTTTGTATTATCTTGAATTTGGTTCAAAGAAATCAAATTTTCATTGGCTATATCTCTCAGGATCTGGGTCGCAAGATTGAGATTTAAGCATCCTGGTTCAACTAAAACTCTGCAGATAAGGCTCCGTGGCTACCTTCCAAGAGCCATATCTTCTAGAATCCTCCTCTGAATTGATCCCCGTTTGTTCCTATCTCTTATCCTTAGTATTATCTCGAGTTTAATCCAGAGAACTTGATTTATCTTAGACTCTATCTCCGAGAATCGTGATAAGAATATGGGGGTTTCACCACTTTTCTATAAAAACTGCCCAGCTCGCAGTTGCAAAGGGGCGCTCTTTTCGGACGTGGGGCGAAGCCATGCTGCACTGCCAACTCAGAACTTCGACCTTGGCTTGAAGAGGGAAGTATTGGCTTTTCATTACATCCTTATGGGCTTGATTTTATGGTCTATACTCTTAGTTCTAGTCCTCTCAAAATCACAAATCAGTACAGTTTTCTGCACTTTCTGCTGCACAAGGATTTTTTCCCGTTTTGCATCAACGATTTCTCTCTATTCTCTCAATCAAATGTCATGATTTCAAATCTTATGCATGCACAACACACACACCTATCTCTTCCACCCTTCCACAGGGGTTAAAAACATCCCCCCGGTGAGTTTGCCCTCAATTTCTACCCCTATTTTATCACTGCGGGATTGATACTACACATGCATGTTCTAATGGGTTTTTTGTCCTTGTTTTGACTTTATTTTACAGGAGAGCATGAATACAACATGAGGCCTTCTTCATCTAGCCGGCTGGAAGGAGAAGAGGTTTGAGTCCACAAGTTCCCATCGTCCCGTTCTTAAGCGCGATCAATTCTTTAAGTTCCAAGGTACACGGCGCCGTTCCGCTCATTTCTTCATCCTTTGGCGTTGTTGGAACCTTGGTGGCGATCACAGTTAGTATTTCTCATTCTTTCATCCCCCTTGTCTTTCATTCACATGTTTATGCATGTATGTATTTAAAGGGGGCGGGATAGGAATCTAATTAAAACAAATCAATAGTTTTTTGGCGATCACGGTGGGACACCAATGCCCATCACGTTTGTTTTAATGCTCTTTTGTAAGTTGGGTGTGTGCATATGCATGTTTAGGTGATATTTTGTCCATTCTTCCACTGTTTGGGGCGTTTTAAGGGCTCTGGTCGTGTGACGGCCCTGTAGTAGACCGTCAGAGGAGTGTAACGGTCATTTGATAGACCGTTAAATGTTCTGGCAAGTCCTGCGCGCATACTCACGGGGCCCTGTTCGTCGTGGCATAACTTTTGATCCCGGAGTCCGATTGTGCTGATTTTTCTTTCGTTGGATAGCCCTTTATATTGTCTTTCCATCCATATATCATTTGCATCATTTGGTTAACATTTGCATATTCTAATATTGTCCAACTTTTTGAGTTTTATGCATAAGTTCTGCAGGCAGGCTCAGGGACAGGTTCACAAGTACATCTTTACTCAGTGATTTGACAACCTTCCCGGTGTCTGATTGCACTGATTTCTATTCCATTGGATAGTCCTTTGTATTGTCTTTCCATACATAGCTTATTTGTATCATTTGGGTCTCATTTACTTAGTTAAAAATTGTCATCATTTTAGCATTTTGGCCATAAAATCTGCATGTGGTCTGCGCACAGGTTCATGGGGGTAACTTTGCTCAGTGATTTGATTGACCTCCCGGGGTCAGATTGATCTGTTCTTGGGCCCCTTGTGCAGACCTTTGTATTGTCTTTCCATCCATATACTATTTGTCTTATTTGGATAATGTTTGCATGGTATAATCTAGTCTTGATTTTCTAGTTTTAAGCTAGAATTTGCATGCACTCCGGTGCACATAGGGCCATACATTGCATATCATAGTTACATTTCCTACCTTGGTAAGTGATCCTCTCGCCTCCATATTCCTTGGGGTCGACTAGGTGATCTTATTCGGGACCTCCATAAGTCCCCGTGAGCCGAGGATTCGCACACGGACGCCGGGCTGGTTGTACATTTTCCACCCCTTAGGCTTGCATTTGCATAAGTGTGAGGGAGTTAACCTTAGTCAACCAAAAGTTTGGACCTTGTTCCCATAGAATTTCTATCTTGAGGGAATTATCCTAATTCAAATCATTAAAAGGTCTATTAAAACCCCTAAAATATTTCCTATCATATCAACGTGTTTGACCTAGGTGAAAACTCTCACATTGCATTGTTTGTTTTATTTGGGCTTGTCCCAGCCCATTAGTGGTGTCTTGTGTTGCATCCACATGTTTCGTCGTTGTTAGGCCCACTTAAGTCAGTCCATTTTGTGGGTTCATTGTCCAGTCCATCGTCCCTTGGTCCGTTGTCCATCGGTCTTTGCATTAGTGGGTCAGTCCCATATTGTCCTCAAGCCCATTGAGCCCTTGCTTCCCCATTTGTATTGTCCTTGATCTGCTTGTATTAGGTCTCCATTTGCCCTCATGGAGTATCATTCTAACCCCTTGTATCATCCTTCTTCCTATTCTTCTTGCCATTCTCGCGTGGAATCCTCTTCCCACGCGGGCCCATCTTCCCGTGGTCCCTCTGATCCCTCCGAGGAACAGGCTAATCTCATGGCCCATCTTTCAAGCCGTGTTTGCCAAATGGACCCGGCCCAGGCCCAACGTCTTATTGCATCTCATCTTCATGGGCCTCCTTCTCTTAATGGGCCATCTTCTGTTCGTGGGCCACTTTGTTCTCCTTCATATGCTACTGGCCCGATTTCTAATGGGACTCATTCTTCTTCTCCTTATGCTGCCAGCCCAATGGGTCCTTATGCTCATGCTTCTTCCAGGCCCACATATCCTTCCATTCCCGGAATGGGCCCTTCTTCTTCTCAGCCCGGATCCTCTTATCCGGCCCAATACCATTCTCCTGGTCCGAATTCACATCCTCTTGCTCAAGCTGGCCCATATCCTTCTCGATCTCTCCCTACCCAGGAGATGATTACTCAAACCCAACTCTAGCTTGATGAGCTTCAACGTCGGATTGATCCTAAGTCCTCCTTAAGTATTCCATTCACATTTCAAGGTCTTCGGCTTCCGCCATCTTCACAAATTCCCGCATATCGCCGTTATGGTGGAGTTGGTGACCCGTATGTGCACTTAAAGGAGTTTCTTTATGAGTCGGCCCAGTTTCGGCATGACCAATGTTTGATGGCTTACTTGTTCGGTATGTCAGTGGAAGGCCCGGCTCGAGATTGGTTCTTTTCGTTGCCACCAGAGAAGATTGTAAATTTTCAAGCCGTTCAAGAGAAATTTCTTCAACAGTTTCAAGACCAGGTTAGGCCCAAGTATTCTATCGCGAATCTGGCCCATGAGAAGATGAAGCCCGAAGGGGATTTCTGCACCTTTGCCGACCGCTGGCGTCGCCTTGCCGTACAAGTCTCGAGACACATTCCGGAGGGAGAGCAAATCAAGATGCTGATATCCAATGCCGCGCTAGAGTATTAATTTATCTTAGCCCTCAACGACATCACCTCCTGGCAACAATTATACAGTCGAGCCCGCTTCATTCGCCAACAAATCTAAGATTCTCTTGACCCCGAGTCTCCACCATCCACCTCCACATATCAACCTTCACCCTCCACGTGCCAACCCTACGCTCCCGTGAGTCGGCCCGCCATGAGTCAGCCTTCCGCCACATATCCCTCCACGAGCCAACCTCCCGCCTCTACGTACCCATACACCTCCGCATATCAACCTTCCATGAGTCAGCCTCCCGCATCCACATACCCGTCTCCATCTCCACTTCCGGTCAAGGGAACACCACATCCCGAGCAAGTAGATGTCGTCTACATACCCCCTCATCCTGTTCCACACATGCCTTCACCAAAGCCCTCCACCACTAGCCACACACTCTTGCCTACGCAACCTCCACTTCCGTCTCCACAACCTTCTCCACCATTACATATCCCTCGTCATCCACCTTCCCCGAAGCAGGCTCCTCGCCTTCCATTGCCATAGTGTTTCACCGATATATTTTGGGCTTTGATGGCCACTCACGCGTTGCCGCTCTCTCCGGCTATGCCTTGCCGACCCGCGGTCGGGGATATGCTCCAGTTCTGTTATTTCCACCGCCAGCAGGGGCATTTGGTTGAGGATTGCCCCGAGTTCCGGGATTATGTTTATGATCTGGAAGCTAAGAAAAGGATTGATTGGGCCGCTATTCACCAAGTCATTTTACATCTTCGCAGCCAACAACAGTAGCAAGAAGTGCCACCCGGGCAGCCGTCTCCGTTACTTCAAGGCCAGGGGCACCCCTGTTATTCCTCATCTAGTGTTGCACTCGCTCCGTCACCTACTCCGTTACCTCCGCCATCTCCTACCCCAGCTCCATCGTCGCCACAAACCCAACCCTCTGCTCATGCTAGTGCCTCCCCTTCTTCTCCCACCGCCACTACCACCGCTTCCATTCCCAACACCGCTCGACGTGTTGTGTCGACACGTCAACGGTGGACACCACAACCTCCCTCTTCACCCTCTCCACCTCCATGTCCACTACCCCCATCGCCTTCATCACTATCCTCACCATCTCCATTGCCATCACCATCATCTCCGTCTCCACCACCAGTGCTTCCATGACCACCTCCATCTCCACCCTTGCCTCCATCTCCGCCATCACCTTTGCCTGAGCCTGAGCAAGCCACACATTTGCCTTTACCTTTACCTTTAGCCATGCTTTCACCTTCGCCTTTGTCGCCACCCGAGCCTATCATCGCCACATCGCCTGCGCCTTCACTTTCCATCACCACTCCCGTTGGAGCCTCCATGCCTTCGAAACCTTCACACGTACCACCCAAACATATTCCTTTAATTCTCCAACCACTTCCACCCCACGGAGCGGGTGTGCGTTACCCATGGTGCCCCTTGGGTCTAATCCCCAGGGAGACAATAAGCCAAGTCGAGATGATTCAGTGCCGTCCGTGCATTTCAAGATTCAGGATTTTATCTGTCGGATGCCGATCTGTGTCCTGGTCCTTGGCTATTTTGGGGATGATGCGTCTCTACTTTCAAAGATGACAGTTGCTAAGAAGAGTTCCCTTGAGTTGATGCTAGTTTCTTCCCGAGCAAGGCCTGTGGCAATCTCTTTGCTTGCTAGAGAGTTCACCGTTGATGCAATTATTTCTCCTCGTTCTATTGCCATTCAGATGATAGGCCAAGAAGGGTTCTCTACCCGTGTTTTGCTAATGCATACGGCCGCCAAGCAGATTATGGATTCTATGTTCAAGGGAAAATTGGCCGTATCTTCTACACTTTCCCAGGATATTCTGTGCTTGTTATGTAATCTTCCTCGGTTTATTAACAAACCGGCAATGTCAACGCCGTGTATTACTCTCCCTCAGCTTCACCCGTCTCTTCTATCAAGGGAGTTGTGCTTCAAGGCTGAGTTCCGAGTGAAGTTGCCGAATCTCATGCTTCTAGTGCCGAGAGACAAAATCCCGTGGGTTTGTGATATTCATCACTCTGAAAGGTTACTTGCTCAAGAATGTCCGCATATTGCTAGCACTGGGTGTCTAGGGGCAACCGCACCGATGAAGTTGCATGTTCACAGTCGGGCCAGGCCATCTGCTAGGTGGGCCCGTTATTTGAGAAGGTATTACAGATTAAGAAGCCCGAAGGTCCAAGCCCGCACCAGGTGGGTCCATTTTCAAGAGATTTCTGCCAAGAAGAGGCGGCGACGCAAACTCAATGGCCGTCGGTTGTGCATTCAGGGGTCCACCTCTTCCTCCCTTTCTTTTCATTCGTCCTTCCTTCTACTCAGTTCCCACCCTTGGGTGGTGTATCTTCCTCCATCTGATCCTATCTCCATCATTTTCTCCTCCTTCCGTAGGTCAGTGCCTCCCCATTCCTCTCCCTTTTCTCCGGATCCTCCAGATTTTCCCTCCTCTCACAATTCTAGGCCTCGACCTATGTCTTTTCATCCCGATCTCGGGACATCTCTCAGTTCTTCTCCTCCAGTATCTCCGGGTTCCGTCTCTAGTTCTCTTTCCCCAACCCTATCGGGTGTCTCTTATTATCCTTCTCTGACCTTGTCGGATGATTCTCGTCCCTCTTCTCCGACCACGTCAGATGATTCTTCTTCTCATCTTTCTACTCATTCATCCTCACCCTTTCAGGGTCATTGCCTTTTTTCATGCTGTTTTCGAGGATTTAGTCCGCCTTGATCTCAGCTAATTTGGTTTATTCTGTATCTGGTTCCTTGTTATCAGGGCCTCAGTGCCTTGACGCGGGAGTTCTAGCCCTCGTCTCTCTTCCTTTTTATCCCTTCTTCATCTAGTATGATGTCTGCCACTCCTCTGTGTCAAGGAATCCAATCCTTTGCTATCCTCTCCCTTTCATCATGTCAAGCAAGGAATACAAAGATTGCGCTCCTCCAAGCTCGATGATCGAGATCGCTTCAGGATGCCGGTTTCCACGCCATGGATTTACAAAGGTATCTTTATTTTAAGCAAAGAAACATGCTTTCATTTCCATTATTTCTATTGTTTCTGCACATGGTTATAATGTTATTCCTCAACATGGTTAAGTGGCTTTTAGAAATTTGCTTAGTTCATTTAGAATGAGTTCGCTTCTGCAGCATCCTTAGGCCGGTGATAGCTCCACGCTGGGAGTCTAGTTCTTTCCCCGATCATTGAGGGTGACCTTTGAGCTTGGGTTTTTCACACACCACACGGCGAGCCATAGTCGATCCCTCTGAGCAACACCGTTGCTGCTTTGGCCATACCATGGGTATGCACAAATACCTTTTTCTCTTCTTTGCTTAGCCAAGTGCAGGGGCAAGAGATTGATGGATAAGATGACCAACCTAGGGACACCCTAATACGAGAGAGGTCTCAAATAGGGGTAGTCTTGACCCTCAAAAATAAGCTTTCATGCTATATCTAGTCAATATGGGCTATCAAAATAAGAATGAATAAATATGCAAAATTATGAATCAAAGGCATGACAAGAGTGGCAGTAAAGTTCCCCGCGGGACGTCATGAGCCCGGTCGCATGCGTGCCTAGTAAATATGAGTCTAAAAATTAAAGACACAAAGCCCCGACGCGACAGACCTACTCTTTGAGGGGTACTGCCCTGGAAGGAAGTCGAATCTTGATATCTCCCATCCTGCATAAAGCTTGTCTCTAATTTTTCTTCTGCTTCTCTCTCTTAGGCTAGGTTGTATCCCGGGTATGACCTTAGTAGGGGCACCGTTCTTTAGAGGCGGTTGGTTGTGGTAAGCCACCCTCACATGCACGCCCTGCTCAAGGGAAGTCTTTAATGAGAGGGGAGGGACGGCGATCCCTGGCCAGTAGTTCGAGCCTGTCTTTGGGTGCTACAGATTGCTATTCAAAAATCCAAAAAAATGAGATATTGTCAAAAATCCAAAAAAATTGATATATTGTCAAAAATCCAAAAAAATTGATATATTGTCAAAAATCCAAAAAAAATGAAATAATGTTCAAATCCAAAAAAAATCAAATATTGTCAAAATCTAAAAAAATCAAGAAAATTGAAAATTCTAAAAATATTCATCTTTTACATTTTATTTTGAGAATAGATAGATAATCTATTTGCTAAGTGTGCAGGTTGTAGGTACTCAAGCTTTCCTTGCTCCATATTTTATGCTCTGTCTCCTGTCCACATCTTTGATCTGTTCTTCCCTTCTTCAATCATGTCTCTCGATCTGTTCTGAAGCTTGTGTCCTTCTCAGCTTTTGTTTGCAATGATTATATCTATAAGAGAGGACTTTACCACATGACTATGAACCTGACGGTTCTACTTCGGCTGATCTTGGGTTGTGATTGAAGGGCATATTTGTTTATGTCTTTTGTCCCGCCGTGTCCTCATCTCGCCGTGTCTATGTCCCACCGTGTTGTCCCACGCATGTTATTTTATTCTTCACCACGTATTGTTGGTTGTCTTGCACATGTTGTTAGTCATCCCTTTATGTCCCATGTTCTTTTCCCAACCGTGTCTTTGCCCCACCATGTCCTTATACCACCACGTGTGCTATCCCACCGCTTACGTGTTGTCTTGTCCCACCGTGCCTTTAGTCGCATGTATGCTTGCCATTTGTTTGTTTGTTATGTTTCATCCATCTTCGTTATGTTATGTTGTGCCATGTTTTGTTCATATTTCTCTTATTATGTTATGTTCATGTCATGCTCGTTCATATTCGTTCATGTTCACATCATGTCATGTCATGTGGTTGTTGTCTTATGATGAAAATCCATAAAAAGTAGAAATCAAAAATTCCAAAAAATGCCGTGTCGCCTGCACAGGTAAGTCAGGTATGGCTCTCTATCCCTTCTCATTGTTGCATTACTATATGGTATCTACCTTATTATAGCCTCTCAAGGACCGGCAGGTTGCCCGTATGTTCTGGGATCTGATGTTCCCCTTGAACAAAAACGATGATGATCTAGAAGCATACGGTTAATCGTTAGATAGGCCGCTCGGTTGAGTCGGGTGGGGGACGAAAGACTCTGTCTCGCACACCGTGGTTGCAAAAAGACTCTTGACCCCGTCTTACTCGGTCTAGCAATATTATCATTGAGTACTTTCTATTTTATCTTTTTTTACATTCGTTTTAATGATTTCTTTATTTTTAGCCCAGCATGCATCATGTCATTTTGAGCATTCATGTCTCGTGATCTGTTCAAGGATTTCTCCTCAGTAAATGGTTAATTGCACCTCAGTTCTCTTGGATAAGAGATTCTTCATTCCACTCTGAATTTAAACGATTTCTCTGATCTTGTCGCTTGGTCTGGTTGGCCAGCGTGATTCCTGTCTGGATTTTATCTCAATCTTATTCTCCTTTCCAGCTCTTACGCTGTGTTCTTTCCGATCCCCTCATTGTCCATGAATTGTGTCCCCGATGAGGTTGGTCGTGTTTCCTTTTCCTCCTTTAGTTTAGTTCTCCAGACATGTCTCATCCTTGTCAATCATTTCAGGTGGTTAGTTCGGCATTTTCGGGAGAATTCCTATCGCTTGTTGGTTGTGACGTGTATTTTTTTGCCTTGATGCCCGCTTATCAGTTCTCTCTGTTTCATCTCCGCTTCATCTTCATTTCACGTCGCTATCGCTTTCGCTCCATCTCCTTTCCATTTCGCCTACGCACCGCTTTCGCTCGTTCCCTTGCAAAGTGGACATCAAGGAGGGGCATCTGTTGACACCCGTTTTAGCCCACAAGTTGTGTCATTTCTCTTATTCATCATTTTTGATGTCTTGAATTATCCATTATTTTGAGAACTTCCTTGGATGGATTTCGAGCCCATTTTTTACCATTTCATATCCTTTGAGTCTTGGAGATCATGATTTTCTAAAGTCCTGGAGCTTATCTTATCAAATTCTGACTTCCAAGTCAACTTACGGCCCATTTAGGTCGGCTTCCTTCAAGCATTCGGCTCTCTCTCACTGCACAGTCTTAAAAGTGGTTCTTTTTCACCCTCTTCCAATCCTCTATTCAAAAAGTTGTCTTCATTAAAGTTGTTCCTGTTTTAACGATCTAAAATTGCTTCTTCTACACCATCAGCTAGTTCTGCCCCGATTGTGAGCTATTCGCATTTTTCTGGCGTGCTGTGTTGTTCACCTAGTTTCCAGAATTTTTCTCTATGTTCTAACCCCATTTTCTCCCTCTTCCAATCATTTTCTGAAATTTCTTTATTCATGAAAGTTGTTCCTCTCTCAGTTATGTACAATTTCTTCTTCTACCACTTTCGCTAGTTCTGCCCCGTTTGAGAGATACGCTTCAATATCTAAAGTCATGTGCAGTCTTCCCAGAATTTTTCCTCCATCAGTGTGACGGCCCTACATAGGTGCGTTAGAGCAGCGTGACGGTCCTATGATAGACCGTCACACTGAAACATGCCCGAAATGACCCTGTTCAACCCCTAGAGCGTGGCGGTCCTACCCTAGACCTTTAGAGCCATGTGACGGTCTAGTATAGGTGCATTACACCGAAACTTATCCAAAATCATCCCGTTCGACCCCCAGAGTGTGACGGACCTACCCTTGGCCGTTACATAACTCTGACGGTCCTACGATAGACCATTACACACACTAGAGAGTCCAATTCATGCTGGACTCTGGCCCAAAAACTGTGCAACGGACCTATCTTGCAGAGCCATAACTTCTTCAATTCTTATCCAAATTGATCCCCGTTTTTTCCTACTTCTAGCCCTTTGTATTATCTTGAATTGGGTTCATAGAAATCAAATTTTCAATGGCTATATCTCTCGGGATCTGGGTCACAAGATTGGGATTTAAGCATCCTGGTTCAACTAAAACTCTGCAGATAAGGCTCCGTGGCTACCTTCTAAGAGCCATATCTTCTAGAATCCTCCTCTGAATTGATCCCCGTTTGTTCCTATCTCTTGTCCTTAGTATTATCTCGAGTTGGATCTAGAGAACTTGATTTATCTTAGACTCTATCTCCGAGAATCGTGATAAGAATATGGGGGTTTCACCACTTTTCTATAAAAACTGCCCAGCTCGCAGTTGCAAAGGGGCGCTCTTTTCGGACGTGGGGCGAAGCCATGCTGCACTGCCAACTCAGAACTTCGACCTTGGCTTGAAGAGGGAAGTATTGGCTTTTCATTCCATCCTTCTGGGCTTGATTTTATGGTCTATACTCTTTGTTCTAGTCCTCTCAAAATCACAAATCATCACAGTTTTCTGCACTTTCTGCTGCACATGCATTTTTTCCCGTTTTGCATCAACGATTTCTCTCTATTCTCTCAATCAAATTTCATGATTTCAAATTCTATGCATGCACAACACACACACCTATCTCTTCCACCCTTCCACAGGGGTTAAAAACCTCCCCCCGATGAGTTTGCCCTCAATTTCTACCCCTATTTTATCACTGCGGATTGATACTACACATGCATGTTCTAATGGGTTTTTTGTCCTTATTTTGACTTTGTTTTGCAGGAGAGCATGAATACAACGTGAGGCCTTCTTCATCTAGCCGGCTGGAAGGAGAAGAGGTTTGAGTCCACAAGTTCCCCGCGTCCCGTTCTTAAGCGCGATCAATTCTTTAAGTTCCAAGGTACACGACGTCGTTCCTCTCATTTCTTCATCCTTTGGCGTTGTTGGAACCTTGGTGGCGATCACGGTTAGTATTTCTCATTCTTTCATCCCCCTTGTCTTTCATTCACATGTTTATGCATGTATGTATTTAAAGGGGGCGGGATAGGAATCTAATTAAAACAAATCAACAGTAGCCTAGAGACCGGTTTCACCCAGTCCAGCCCCGTTGAGGCCTAAGATCGCAGTTTGCATTCTCTTTATTCAACTTCCTGAACTTTATCAGAAGCTACATTGCTGCCATTCTTGGTTGATGTTTTTCCTTTTCGTTTGTATTGTTTCAAGTTTTATCTCTTAGACATTTTGTGTGTGCTTGTTGAGTTTCCTCAATGGTTTTTTCGGCACCCTGTTTCAGGGACCAGAGTTTGTGTTGGCTGCCTCGCAGCCGTGTGTGTGTGTGTTGTTCGTCCCCGTCAAGCTGTGTGTCAGCTGAAGCTATGAATCAGCGTGTGTGTGTTTGTGTTCTTCTTGGCCAGAAGTGGAAGCCTCACCAAGTTGGTGAGGGGTGGACGTAGGCCTGCTAGATAGCAGCCGAACCACCTTAAAACCTGTGTGTTGTGGTTTGCTGCGTCGACTCCTTCTCATTTATCCCCTTCACAGGTGTCACAATTCGATTAAAGTGTTTCATGTGTTTGAGCTTCAGACATCTCTTGAATTAGCATAAAACTGCCCCTAAAATTGCTGTTTCAAACTTGTAGTTTTGTTTTGTTTTTCGAAGTGACTAAGAATTGAGTAGAGGATCTATTCACCCACCCTCTAGATCCTCTCATACCACCTATCAATTGGTATCAGAGCAGGTTCCCTACATATGTGGTTCAACGACCAGGGGAGATCTGACAGGAACGCACCTCGTAGCATCATAGCTGAGGGCCACTCCATTAATAGACCTCCATTCTTTAATGGAACAAATTACTTATACTGGAAAAATCATATGGAAGTTTTTCTTCGTGCCCAAGATCACCTCATCTGGCGTGTAGTCAGTCGAGGCCATTTTCTTTTACCGGAAGTAGATGATACCTGGACCCTGACCAGATCAAGAAGTCCACGATTAACTGGAGCGCGATGAACACAATGCAATGCGGTATCCATCCCACTGAAAACTCTAGAGTATCCACTTGCAAATATGCAAAAGAGATGTAGGATAGGCTTGAGTTAATCTATGAAGGAACTTCTGAGGTCAGGGCCATCAAGGCCAACATGCTAACATCTAACTATGAAATGTTCAGAATGAAACCTGACGAGTCCATTTCTGAAATGTATGCCAGACTCACCCAACTGACAAATTGCCTAAAATTATTGGGTAAGAAATACTCTGATAGTGAACTGGTTAGAAAGATTCTAAGATCTCTCACACCAGTCTAGCACACCAAAGCTACAGTGATTGAAGACTCCAAAGACCTGTCCATGATGACCGTTGATGGATTGATACGCTCGCTCATGACATATGAGCTCAACATGAAAAGAAACAAAGAAGATCATAAGAAAAAGAAGACTATAGCTCTCATAGTCTTGCACAGCACTGATGATTCCAATCAGGAAGAAGAAGAAGATGATGAGGAGGAGAGCTTATGTTATCATGCCTTACTCACCAAGCAGTTAAAACATTCTTAAGATCAAGAGGTAAATTCCACAGGAAGAGACGGTCGCCATAGGTAAGTAGAATCCCCAACCTCAAATCTGATCAAACGAAAATTGACAAATTTTTATGCTACCTGTGACTACCCAGACTCCGGATATCGGGTAAACCCGATACCACTTGGAACCTACGAGTCCTCCCAAGAGCGGAAAAGCTCCGAAGGGATAGAACGGTATGTGATAGTACATTGAACTTCCAGATAAAGCAGTAAGCAATTAAATTTTAATGATCAGGATTGCTAAAGTGACAGAAATAAAATTACATTTTCTATAACAATTAAACTAACATAGTCTAGTCCAAACAAAGACAAGTACAGTCCCACAGAAAAGAGAATGTACTCTCAAGTCGGGGGAAGCCCGACACTTGCAACGCTGGCAACAAGAATCACGCAGCAGGCACCTCCCAGCACGAGGAAGAATAGCTACACCTAAAAAGTTAGGGGGTGAGCCTCCTATCACTGGCTTAGTAGAAATCCCGCAGAACCCTACCATAAAACAACGTAGTAACAACAGTGCTACACTAAAGCAAAGCAGGAATAATAATAGTAAAAGAGGAAAGTCGTAACATATAAACACGATAGCCAAAGGAACCTCGGCCCTCTAAACTACTCCAAACAGCAACAGAAAGGTAAACCCTGATCTCACAAAGTCGGGTGTTACCGATCCATTGACGAATCATGAAACCCTATCACGAATGCCCACAGAACAGGCAAAAGCCTTACAAAAGACCTACACGGTCAAAGGCACAAGACATACATGATCTCACCGTCATGTACGCTACACTGACCTCGGGTGAAGCCACACACAGACTACCTGACAAGTCACGAAAACACAAGTCATTGTGTCAAGTGACAGAAGCACATCCTCACTAGAAGAACAACCAAATGCGTCCACTGATGTCTTACACTGCGCCTCAAGTGTCTCCCACTCTTCTCGAACATGGTAACTGAGACACGAACCAAGTACAAGGAACAACAGTAACGAGTGACTAGTCAGGGTGACGCCCGTCGGCGCTCGTCCAACCGCCCCAGACCACGTGTGCACACACAAGCCCAATGCCTTGAGCCAGACCTCTAGCTAGTTTCCCCCCCAGCAGGATGCTACCGCAAAGCAAGGGGACCCATAGAAACTAGCCTCAAAATCAACAACCGGGAACTACCCCGCCACCACTCCTAGGTGGGCCGACACACGGAAGTGTCGTCAGGCTATGACTAGTGGAGGTTCACTAGACACAGAGACTCAAAATAGCGAACACCGAAGTACAGATAGGGTAAGCACACACCTGTCGCACGTACCACGGAGCACATGGCAGCTCACACTGCTACCAGACTCAGGACAGTCAACTAGACCTGCTAACAATGATCCTTGAGTCACAAGACTTGGGTCAAGATCATCGGACATCACAGCAACACACTGTTAATCAGCCTAGTCCTTAAGCCAAAAACTATGGTAAAACACATTATGGAAGACAGCACAGAACAACCGGATACATAACAGCAATAATGACAATGAGTCCTCGACCTCTGAGCCATACAATGGACTCACAATTCCGTATAACACGAAATGCGGAAAACGAGGGATCACCAAAAAGCCCTCGAACCACATGGCATACAAACCGAGGTAAGATAATACCCCCAAGCGCCCAAAACCATGTCTCGATCCTCATAGGATAGACGAGACACTCACGAGGTCACGTGTAAACCACTAGGTTATAACCGAGTTGACCAGAAACCATAATGACCCTCGAAATAACACAAAACATTACTCGGTACAATGGCCCTCTCAGGCACCCTTTAACGCGGTCACTGCCCTCATAGGACGTCCAAGACATCCCCAGAACAATAGGCTAACGAAGGGGTCAAAGCCACATTAACTGGGAACCAAACCAACACAAAAGGACACTCTGGGTAGGTGGTGGTCTCACGCCTGGCCGCTAAACTAACCTAGCGGTCATCCAAAGGGCCGCTACCCTCAAGAAAACCCAGATATCAAATCCACAGAAAACAAGAACCTTGCGGTCTGCCTGAGGCCGCTACTGACACCAGACGGTCTCCTGAGGGCCGCAAGAAGGACCTAGCGGTCGTGACATGGTCGCTATGCCCAGTCAACTCCCAAACAGTCAAAGCATTTAACGGTCTACCTAGGACCGTTTACAGGGACTGGCGGTCACCCCAGGGCCGCCAAAGACCGCAAGCGATCGGGTGCTAGACCGCTAGCCCGAATCGACTTAAAACGGTTGACCAATTCAAACATCGCCTAGCGGTCGCCCAAGGGCCGCTAAAAAAGCCTTGCGGTCAGTCGCGTGACAGCTAAGCCAACTCGACATACCCCCCTAACGGTCTCCAATGGACCACCAAAGACCCCTTGCAGTCTCTAGTAAGGCCGCTAAACCGTTCTGACGGGAAAATCGTAGAACTACCCAAAACCCAGTCTTTCCACGCCCCAATCGCGTCTAAACGATGGGGAAACAACCCTAATCACAACACCATCCTTCCACAAGCCGAAAGGGATCAAACCGACCTCAAAACGGTAAGAAACAGGCAATTCCCATGAATCGACCAAAAATGACTCACATGGATAGCCGGGCTCATACCGGCTCCGATTCTCAACCAAATGCAATAAAACTGGCGGGAAATGACTCCCAACATGTCAGGGGTTCAAATGAAACCATTTAAACTACAAACTATCGCCTGGAACGGCGAACACGGCTCACACCTCCCGAACATGTATTTCATCCAAACAAGGCAAAACTCGCTCAAACTCACACAGTTTGGCTCCAAATCGCGAGAAGATGCCGGAAAAGAGTAGGGCATCTGTCCCCCTACATCCACTAAAGATCTCATGAGCTGAAACGGCCAAACCTCGCTGAAAACCATCACATGGACAACCCACGCCGACTTTGAATCCACGAATGGGATCACGCCTAAGCCACGCTCCGATACTCGTGCCATCACGCTCCAGGTCAGCTCCACGCCATCATCACCTCACCCAGCTCTGCACCGGTCGTACGCCCTGGGGGAGAGGAGAAGAGAGGAGAGAGAACGGAGGGAGAGAAAGTGAGAGACGAGAGGGAAGAGAGAGGAGAGAGAAAGGGTTAAGAAGAAAAAGAAAATAGGAAAATTAGCAATTTTCCTAAAATTTGATTTTCTGCACGAAAATTCATAAATTAAAAAAAGTATAGAAAAATAGTCTTCACGATCGTCGGAACGAGCACAACGCACCTGTAGTGTCCCGGAGTCGCAAAACTCAACGGTCAACTCTCCATAGGGTTCTGCAAGTTATACAAGGGAAAAACCTGAGTGGATCGTAAAACACGTACAGGACCCACGAAAGCGATCCGAAAGCTCTGCGATTCTGATCCGAAGAATCCAGGATATTACACTACCAGTGCAGGAAGCCCGGGCATATGCGAGGAGAATGCCCCGAGCTGCTCAAAAAGATGGCCAAGGCTAAGGGGAAGAAGCCCAAAGTAATGGTTTGCACTTGGAGCGATGATGAGGAGGAAGATGAAGGATCCTCTGCAGATGAGGATGAGGACAACCTATGCTTAATGGCCAATGAAGAAGAGGATCAGGTAAACTCTCTCTTTGAAAATTTCTCAATTGAAGAATGGGAGGACGCATATACCATTCTGTTTGAAAAGTATGAAATCTATAAAAATGATAACAAGCAGTTGAAGAAGAAGATTAAGGCCTTAGCTCATGATAATCCAGTCACTAAGAATCTGGAGATTCTAAAAGCTGAAAATGAAATGTTAAGAAAATAAGTCAAGGAATCTGGATCTAACTGTTCAGAACTGAAAAGCATGTAAGAAGAAAATGGGAATCTTATAAAACAGTTAGACCAAACTAAATTGAGGTGCCAACAATGTGAAAGAGAAAATCAACTTAACATTGAAAAGTATGAAGCTATAAAAGCTGTGAATGATGAAATGCAGAAAAATCTTGAGAATGTTGAAAATGAGTTGCAGGACAAGCAGTCTGTCCTAGAAAAAATGACCCAGGGTAAGTCCAACCTAGATGCTATCTTAAGAACCCAGGTGAATTTTAGAAAAGAAGGGCTGGGGTTCAACCCCACTGAGAAAAAGAAGTTTGAACTAAAGACTATATCATTCTGTCCTGAGAAGGGGAAGGGAAAACTGATAACTGAAGAACCAACATGGAAGAATGCCCCTAAGCCCAAAACAATCAAAAATCAGAACATGCAAAGCCAAGGACAAAACATCAGGAATCAAAGAAGCAACCAACAGTCTGGTTAAAAGAAATATGCTGAACTACAAGGTCGACGCATCGATGAATCGGGTCGACGCACTACGGTTCAACCAGAGCTGGCTAGGCAACAGGGCTGATGCACTGAACACTCAGGTCGTCGCACCCATAGTCAGCAAGGATCGAATGAACCATCAGGTCGACGCACCTGGCAGTCGAGTCGACGCAACTCAGCCCTTGACTCCAAAAAGAAAAATTGGTTCAACAACAAAAGAAGGACCTACAGCCAGCCAAACTTGGGTACCATCCATACCTAATTCAACACATTTAGAAACCAAAAATAAAGATCATGTTGGCCCGATTAGGAGGCAATTGAGAGGGGGGTGAATTGATTGCCCACCCTTTTTACAAAATTTTAGACTTAATTAAATTAAACCACAGAGATGGTAAATAAAGCCTAGATCAAGCTTGATTAAAATGTATGAATGATAAACAAGCAAGCCCTCACAACTTCCCAACGTAGAAATATAATCACTTGGATAACAATGTACGAGCGGACAGTTAACAAAACTCTCGTCTCACCAACTCACACTCGTTATATGAACGGATAGGAAATATCATTCAACAACATAAAGAGCAAACCACGGCACAGTGATTTTTAGGTGGTTCAGACGCACAAAGTGCCGTCCTACATCCACCCCTCTCACCTCGAGAGGATTTCAGTAAAACACGTTGCACGACGACAGCAACCACCACACACGGGCGCGAAGGCCCACACATGTGGGTTCTCGCTCGACGACGAGAAACCCCACACACACTCGGAGTAAGCTCCGAAATCGTCTAAAGATGAAAATAAGATGGAAATACAAAGCTTAGTCTGAGAATAGAAATTTAATCACAAGATGTCATAACAAACATGACCTTCCCCATAAATCCTTAAACAAACAAGGAGATTTGAGAAGGTAGCACTAGAACAATAGAACTGAGAGATGGAAGAAGCCGGTGTTGAAGATAATGGCGCCCGAAGCAGTGGATGTAGAGGACGATGAACACGGCCTCCAGATCCTAGCTCGGGCTTGTGAGGGATGATCTCGGCGTTCCCTTCCTTCTCCTCCAGCAGAGTGCAAAAGCCCCCTTTCTCTCCTCTTCAACCTGCAAGAACGGATAGCACGTTAGAAGCTCTCTTCGTTGTTCTCCCGATCGGAACAAGGGCGGCGATATATACAAGGCACTATGCAGAACAATAAGACATTAAACCGCTTGCCAAAGCCTCTTCTCAACACATACAATAGATGGTGGACGCCCTAAGGGTAATACGGTAAACAAGCAAGACATTCAGATCTCAAATAAGTGGGTTCGAAACAGATCCGGAAAAACCCGATCGAGACGCTCGGAAAAAGTGTCGACTCAAAGAGTCGACTCTTTTTCACAAGTGTTCTGCCAGAACACATAAAAACAACACACGTGAAATAAGTGTCGACTCTTTGAGTCGACACTTTTTCCCAAGTGTTCTGGCCTGTGAACAAAACACATTTGTGGTGAAAAGTGTCGACTCTTGAGGTCGACACTTTTTCACGAAGGTTCTATTTTCACAGAATTGAATGAACTTACCTGAAAGTGTCGACTTCAGAGGTCGACACTTTTTCCGGACGCTTTTGACTTTGCTAAGTTAACAGAACCCTGGTGAAAGTGTTGACTTCGTGGGTCGACACTTTTTGCCGGCGTTATTAAGACTTAACGCAAGGCAAAGAGCGTGAAAATAAGTGTCGACCCCTGAGGCCGACACTTTTCCTGACAGCAGAAAAACTTCAATTAAACCAATTTAAACTCCACATTTCATGAACCAAGTAACAAGATCAATCATATATGGACTTGTAACTCAGATAGACATTACAAAACTTGATTTCAACCCAAATCAATCCATCCACATTGAAATCCAATTAGACATATATTCATACCATGGCCTTTAGTAATTGAGTGAAAAACTCCACAAATATCCTGCATTTTCAAATTGTCATTCAACTCAAAACCTCAAGTTAGCAATTGGAATTTTCAACACAATCCATATCATGTGAATCACTCAACCCATTTGTAAGCGAGATTCACAAGTGTAAAAGCTACATTTCAATATGAAATCTTCTCATCCAACAGAATGCACTTGAATCAACATTCACATTCAATTTTTCTCTTAACAAGACTCAAATTGATTGAACATTCAATTTATCCTTCAAAGCCCATAATCATCATATATATATATATATATATATATATATATATATATATATATATATATATCCATGCAAATCATATTGACTGATATATGACTTTTTCACACAAGATCTTCGTCAAAATAGTCAGGGGCACAACAATCTCCCCCTTTTTGATGAAGATAAAACCATTAAAAAAACACTAAGATTTGCATGAAAGATAGCATCCTTTGAGTCAAAACAAGCATTTTTCAACAGTTCAACTGCAAGAGAAGCATCATGTATTTTCCCTTTTTGTCAGAACAAGGCCAGAACAACATGCAAAACATCATAATCATGCCAGAACAACATGCAAAACATCATCGTCATGAAAAACTTATTTCTCCCCCTTTTTTGTTAGAGTCAAATAGGGGATTATGAGAAAGATGGAAGCAAAACTGGATATGCACATTTAACTCTATGAGATGCATATGGAAAGCATGGATTGAGAAGGCAAGCACAGATGCATTCATTATTCTATAAGATAGCAAGCATGTTCTCGATGAACAGGTTAAGAAATATGCTATAGACCGAGAACATGAGTTTCATGAGCAATAGTAAAAGGGTAGTGCTTACAAGAAGTGGTACTGCAAGACTCATGAAATATGACTGATTCAAGATGTACATTCTGACAATCACTCCCTAGATATATATGTGAAGTATGAGCAATGAAATCTAGAAAATATGGATTTTCAAATTTTCTAAAGAACACAAGTAGGAACTTTTCCTCCCTACACTTCGATACACGGTGCTCGACTTTTGGTAGCTTCGCACAACCCCACGTTTATTTTCTATTTTTCAATGAAAATGACTAACCTTTTGACACGAGTCATGCCCTTTGTTTCAGGGGCATTTTCCGGTTACTCGGTATTGTCACTTATGATTATGTGGATAGGACATTTTTCAATGCGAGTTTCCTCCTTTATTTCAGGGGGGATTCCCGATTTACTCATTGTCAAATCACACTTACTGATATTTTTGCTAGGGCGGATAGCTTTTTTCTCACAAGACACGTGTTTTCTATGTAGGGGATCAAGAGCCCTTAAATGTGTTGAGTGGAATAAGTGAAATCCTTATTAGTTAGAATCAATAACTCAAACGTGCAAATTGTGTGAGAGATTGCATAGAATGTAAGAGATGAATTAGCCTATTCATTGTGATGTCTCCCCCTAAGTGTATGCACTGTTATAACAAAAACATCCCCCTTAATATGTGCCATGTAACAATATATCTACATCAAAACATTTTTATTTAGCAAGGGAGTAAGGTCATAGAAGATATCAATACTGAAAGGTGTGTAATCTATATACACTCAAGCAAGATGTCAAAATGGTATTTTCAAGCAAGTTGATTACCGGTACGTGGCGGAGAACGTAGGTCCGAAGACCATACTCACGCATAATGAAAGCTTCCAAGTGGACTTAATCCACCTTTGCACTGACGTCATTTTATATACCGGTGAATCATGGTATTCATGCACACGAATATGAAGTATATGCATTTATGTACATGCGAATGCGAAAAGATAAAAGCATGTATGAAAAGCAAATCGTTATTCACTTTGATATGCACAAAAAGCAAGATTTAAAGTGTATATGCTATGGAAAAACTTCTTATGTGCAGAAGATAAAGCACTATGAACAATTTATTTATGAGAAAGTGTAAAAAGTATATGTACAAAGCAACTCAAGAGGATTTAAGTCTCTAACATGCACACTCCTAATTCTCTCCTAAGAAAACAAAACTGATTAGAATTTAAAGGTTTTGTAAAAAATATCTGCAAGTTGGTTCATTGTATCAACAAAAACTAGCTCAAAATCATCTTTATTAATATGATCTCTTATGAAGTGTTGTCTAACCTCAATGTGTTTGGTACGAGAATGTTGGATAGGGTCTTTGGACAGATTGATTGTAGACGTGTTATCACACATAATGGGAGTGTTTTTCAGACTAAAACCAAAATCAAGCAATTCATGTTGGATCCATAGCACTTGAGCCGCACAACTACAAGCAGCCATATATTCGGCTTCGACAGTTGATAAAGCCACACAATGTTGTTTCTTTGAGGCCCATGAAACCATGCAGCCCCCTAGAAATTGACAGTGACCACTTGTGCTTTTACGATCCATTTTACATCCAGCATAATCAGAGTCAGTGAAAGCATGCAGATCAAATGAATTATTCTTTGGATACCACAAACCAAGGTCAGGTGTACTGTTCAAATACCTCAAAATCCTTTTCACAGCTGACAAATGTGAATCCCTGGGACAAGATTGATATCTTGCATAGAGACAAACACTAAAATGGATGTCAGCTCTACTAGCAGTCAGGTATAGCAATGAACCAATCATACCCCTAAAAAGTTTTTGATCGATTTTGTTACCTTTTTCTTCTTCCATTTTCTGTGAGGTGGACATGGGTGTAGCAAATGGTTTGGCAGTCTCAAGTTGGAATTTCCTCATGATTTCTTGTGTGTACTTCTTCTGGTTGTTGAAGATGCCATCATCGAGTTATTTTATTTGCAATCCCAAGAAGAAGTTCAGCTCACCCATCCAGCTAATCTCGAACTCTCCCTGCATGAGTTGAGCAAATTCATCATTCATCTTCAAATTAGAGGCTCCAAAAATTATGTCATCTACAGAAACTTGAACAATTAAAGAATGTTCATCACAAGTTTTTGTAAACAACGCCTGATCTATATTACCTCGTTTGAAGCCATTATCAATAAGAAATGGACTTAAACGATCATACCATGCCCGGGGAGCCTATTTTAAACCATACAGTGCCTTATCCAATCTGTAAACGTGGTCCGAAAATGTTTCATCCTCGAAGCCCGATGGTTGTTCCACGTACACTTCTTCCTCGATAATCCCGTTGAGGAAGGCACTCTTCACGTCCATTTGAAACAGCTTGATGTTCCTGTGACAAGCATAAGCAAGTAAGATTCTAACGGCTTCTAATCTAGCCACATGAGCGAAGGATTCATCAAAATCAATATCAAATTCTTGAGAGTAGCCCTTGGCTACAAACCTTGCCTTATTCCTCACAATCACCCCATCTTCACTAAGTTTGTTTCAAAAAACTCACTTAGTTCCAATTATAGGATGGTTATCAGGCCGGGGCACGAGGAACCACACCCGATTCCTTTGGAATTGATGTAGTTCTTCTTGCATGGTAAGAACCCAAGAATTGTCATTCAAAGTATCATCTAAAGACTTAGGCTCAATGCTAGAAAGTAAAGCTAAGTTATCGTGAATTTCAACTTCCCTCATTGAAGCCCGCGTTCAAATTCCTTCATACACACCGTCAATCACATTCTCCAACGGATGGTCCTTGTGTGTGGTCCATTGGTGTGGAAGGGTCGGATGCACTTGTTCTTCTTGTTGTGCTTCCTCCTCTTGCTCATTTTCTTCATTTTGATTTACTGCCTCACCTTATTTGCTCGACTCTCCCTTTTCAATTTCATTCTCACCTGTAACAATAAAATGATCATTATCATTCGACTTCCTCATAGTATATTCATCAACAACAACATGCGGACTCTCCTCGACAACAAGTGTCCTAGTGTTATAAACACGGTAAGCTCTAGAGGATAGAGAATACCCGAGGAAAATCCCTTTATCACTCTTCGCATCAAAATTTTCAAGATTGTCTTTACCATTGTTCAAAATGTAACAAATAGATCCAAAGGACTTAAAATGTGATATGTTGGGTTTCTTACCTTTATACAGCTTGTAAGGAGTTTTCTTAAGGATCGGTCTTACCATTGCTCGATTTGTGATGTAGCAGGCAGTGTTCACTACCTCTGCCCATAAGCACCGTGGAAGACCATTCTCCGCAAGCATGGTACGCGCCATCTCCACGAGCGTCCTATTTTTCCTCTCGACCACACCGTTTTGTTGCGAGGTTCTTGGTGATGAGAATTGATGCTCGTACCCCTGCTTCCTGCAAAATGCATCAAACTCATGATTTTCAAATTCTTTTCCTTGGTCACTTTGAATTTTCTGAATTGAATATCATTTTTCATTCAGAACTCTAGCACAAAAATTAATGAATTCATTGCATGCATCACTTTTGTTAGCTAGATACAAAACACATGCATATCGCGAGAAATCATCGACAATCACGAAACCATAAAGCTTCCCTCTAAGACTCCGAGTCCTGGTGGGACCAAACAAATCCAGATGCAACAATTGAAGGGGTTTTTCTGTTTGAAACAATATTTTTGCATTTAAAAGAAGTTGTGGTTTGTTTTCCTTTATTACATGCTTCACAAATTTTTGATGTTTCAAAATTTAAACTAGGAAGACCTCTAACTAAACCATGACGATTCAGCTTCCTAATGACATTAAGACTGGCATGCCCAAGACGGCGATGCCACAAGCAGACATCTTCAGCTTTGTTAGCAACTAAACATAATTTTTCAGAAGCAATTTCATCAAAGTCAGCTTGGTAAATATTGTTACTCATCACTCCTATGAATTTGACTTCAAGAGACTTAGCATCAACAATAGTGTAGTGAGAAGACTCAAAAATAACCTTGTGACCCTTGTCACAGAGTTGACTTATACTAAGCAAGTTATGGCGAAGACCTCTAACAAGTGAAACATCTTCAATACAATGGTTGAGATCCTTACCAATTCTCCCAATTCCGATTATCTTACCTCTGTCCTATCCACCAAAAATTATCGTACCGCCATTTTTCTCTGCAAGGTCTGCAACAAATAGTTTATTCCCCGTCATGTGCCTGGAGCATCTGCTGTCCAGGTACCATTTATTCTCTCCCGTCTTCATGCAGACCTGCACCAATAAGCAATCATGCTCATTTTGATTTGGGTACCCAAGCAAGCTTGGGTCCCCTGATGTTAGCATTTCCAAAAGATTGATTGTATTTACTAAAAAACATGTCATTATCATATTGCATTAACTGGCATATGTACATGTCTTGCCCTATCTTCCCATAATAAAAATAAGTGGGTCCCTTCCTGCCAAAATTTCTTCCGTTATTTACATTCCTCAAAGTGGAGGGGAAACTAGAATTAACAGTTTATGTATCATGGTGTGTGTGTGAACATTCTCCATGATGAAATGAACTTTTAACAGCATAGTGAAAACCATTCTTGTTGCCATGCACAAATTGTGAACTCTTCACACTTTGTTTCTCTTTCCCATTCAACATCTTTTCATTGCCATTTTTCATTTTGTCCAATTTAGTGAGAAGATTTACATTCTTTTCGTTCATTTCTTCCTTGGCTTTCTCACATTCAATTAATTTGACATTCAATTTTTCCAGCTCATTTTTCAACAAATCATGCCTTTCTTGGATTAAATCTTTGAGTTTAAAAGCGTTTTTCTTTTCTACATCTAGACATGCAATTTCATCTTCGAACAAAGTCAATTTGGATTCCAAAACTTCATTTGCATTTTTGAAATTTTTTACTTGCATCTCCAACAGACTACATTTCTCACATGAATTAGATGAGTGCAAGATTTCATGGATTTTCTTCCTTAGAGTTCTATTTTCATTTTTCATTCTTTTGTACTTTTCATCTAATTCCTCATAGGCAAGCTCCCATTGTTCATTAGTAATAAGCTCTGAGTCAGAGATTACCTGTTCCTGATCGCTCCTGGCCATGAAGCACATGTTCTTTACCAGCTCTTCAATATTTTCTTCTTCATCGGACGTAGGCTCATCCTCATCCTCGTCACTCCATGTAGCCTTCATCACCTTGGGCTTCTTGCCTTTCACCATCTTTCTTTTCTTATTTTGCAGCTCGGGACATGCACCTCGCATGTGCCCCATCTTCTTACACTCATAACACATCACTTCCGCCGCTTTTGATGGTTCGTTCTTCTGCTTCGGCTGCTTCCTTCCTTTCTTGAATTTTCCACCAAATCATCATCTTTCGCGTAAGAACTGTCTTACTCTTCTTGTTAACATGGCAACCTCTTCATTGTGGTGGTTCCCATAGAATCCTCTTGGCTTGAAATTATTTCTGGGTAAGCTTTCAACGCAACGGACTTTTTCTTCTTTGTGTCCTCTTCCATTCTCTTTATGTTAATCTCATAGGCCATCAATGACCCTATGAGCGCATCCACAGTGAGGGTAGACAAGTCTTTAGAATCCTCTATCACAGTCGCCTTGGTGTGCCAGCTTGGTGATAGGGACCTCAACACTTTCCTTACCAAATCAGTGTCCTTGAACTCTCTTCCAAGTGACTTCAATCCATTTGTGATCTCCATGACAAGTGCGAACATCTCGGAGATACTCTCTTCCTCCTCCATATGAAACAGCTCGTAGTCATGGATCAACATGTTCGCCTTCATCTCCTTGACTTCTGTGGCACCTTCGTAGATAAGCTTGAGCTTGTCCCACATTTCTTTTGCGTTGCTGCACATGGAGACACGAGCATACTCGTTAGGGTGAATAGCACACTGAATAATATGTAAACCATTAACGTTAATAGTGGCTTTCTTGATACTATCATCATCCCACATATCTTCATCTGGGTGTAAAACATACGGACCATTCCTAATGACAGTCCATATTTCATGACTTTGAGCACGTAGGAAGACAGTCATCCTATTCTTCCAATAAGGGTAGTTACTACCATCAAAGAAAGGTGGCCTATGAATGGAATGCCCTTCGGGCATTAACCCCTTGTTAAGATTGTTGGCCATTCCTAACAGATCTCTCTAAACCGCTAGGTTTCTAGATGAAAATAGAGCCGAGGCTCTGATACCAATTGTTGGCCCGGTTAGGAGGCAATTGAGAGGGGGGTGAATTGATTGCCCACCCTTTTTACAAAATTTTAGACTTAATTAAATTAAACCACAGAGATGGTAAATAAACCCTAGATCAAGCTTGATTAAAACGTATGAATCATAAACAAGCAAGCCCTCACAACTTCCCAGCACAGATTTATAATCACTCAGATAACAATGTACGAGCGGACAGTTAACCAAACAATCGTCTCATCGACTAACACTCGTTATATGAACGGATAGGAAATGTCATTCAACCACATAAAGAGCAAACCACGGCACAATGATTTTTAGGTGGTTCGGACGCACCAAGTGCCGTCCTACATCCACCCCTCTCACCTCGAGAGGATTTCACTAAAACACGCTGCACGACGGCAGCAACCACCACACACGGGCGCGACGGCCCACAGACGTGGGTTCTCGCTCGACGACGAGAAACCCCACACACACTCGGAGCAAGCTCCAAAATCGTCTAAAGACAAAAATAAGATGGAAATACAAAGCCCGGTCTGAGAATAGAAATTTAAGCATAAGATGTCATAACAAACATGATCTTCCCCATAAATCCTTAAACAAACAAGGAGATTCGAGAAGGTAGCACTAGACCAATAGAACCGAGAGATGGAAGATGCTGATGTTGAAGATAATGGCGCCCGAAGTAGTGGATGTAGAGGACGACGAACGTGGCCTCCAGATCTTGGCACGGGCTCGTGAGGGATGATCTCGACGTTCCCTTCCTTCTCCTCCAGCAGAGTGCAAAAGCCCCCTTTCTCTCCTCTTCAACCTGCAAGAACGGATAGCACATTAGAAGCTCTCTTCGTTGTTCTCCCGATCGGAACAAGGGCGGCGATATATACAAGGCACTATGCAAGACAATAAGACATTAAACCCCTTACCAAAGCCTCTTCTCAACACATACAATAGATAGTGGATGCCCTAAGGGTAATATGGTAAACAAGCAAGACGTTCGAATCTCAAATAAGTGGGTTCGAAACAGATCCGGAAAAACCCGATCGAGACGCTCAGAAAAGTGTTCTTCCAGAACACATAAAAATAACACACGTGAAATAAGTGTCGACTCTTTGAGTCGACACTTTTTCCAAAGTGTTCTGGCCTATGAACAAAACACATTCATGGTGAAAAGTTTCGACTCTTGAGGTCGACACTTTTTCACGAAGGTTCTGTTTTCACAGAATTGAATGAACTTACCTGAAAGTGTGGACTTCAGAGGTCGACACTTTTTCCAGACGCTTCTGACTTTGCTAAGTTAACAGAACCCTGGTGAAAGTGTCGACTTCATGGGTCGACACTTTCTGCCAGCGTTATTAAGACTTAACACAAGGCAGAGAGCGTGAAAATAAGTGTCAGCCCCTAAGGTCGACACTTTTCCTGACAGCAGAAAAACATCAATTAAACCAATTTAAACTCCACATTTCATGAACCAAGTAACAAGATCAATCATATATGGACTTGTAACTCAGATAGACATTACAAAACTTGATTTCAACCCAAATCAATCCATCCACATTGAAATCCAATTAGACATATATTCATACCATGGCCTTGAGTAATTGAGTGAAAAACTCCACAAATATCCTGCATTTTCAAATTGTCATTCAACTCAAAACCTCAAGTTAGCAATTGGAATTCCCAACACAATCCATATCATGTGAATCACTCAACCCATTTGTAAGTGAGATTCACAAGTGTAAAAGCTACATTTCAATATGAAATCTTCTCATCCAACAGAATGCACTTGAATCCACATTCACATTCAATTTTTCTCTTAACAAGACTCAAATTGATTGAACATTCAGTTTATCCTTCAAAGCCCACAGTCATAAAATATATATGTATCAATGCAAATCATATTGATGATACATGACTTTTTCACACAAGATCTTCGTCAAAATAATCCGGGGCACAACAGATCACAATCTGATTCATATCTCATGAACTTTGCAAAACCTGTCTGCATCACATGCAACAAAATTGGACACACAAGCAACCATTGTTCTTCGAATCAAAAAAGACAACATGTTTAGTAGATTTTATTGCAAAATCTCTGTTGAATGCTTTCAACAGTATATGTGGACCCAAATTTGCTTGGGTTCCAAAACCTTTTGCTTGATTTGTTCTATGTAGGAATGTCTAGCAACCCATCACAATCGATGGTATTTGGACAGCGGCTGCTCGAGGCACATGACGGGAGATTGAGAGAAATTCAGCCATCTAATCAAGAAGGAAGGAGGACAAGTGAGATTTGAAGGTAAAGACAAAGGAAAGGTCATTGGCATAGGTGCAGTTGGTAAGAATTCTTCCAATTTCACTGAAAATGTCATGCTTGTCGAAGGCCTTGAGCACAATCTGCTCAGCATAAGCCAGCTGTGCGACAAAGGCCACAAGGTACTGTTCCATGCCAATGAATGTAAAATATTTGAACAAAATTCTGATTCTATGAAGTTTGTAGGTCATAGGGTAAAAAATCCTTGAAAGTTCATATTCTGAAAATCTGTGCTTGTCTGCCAGTCAGCCCAATGACGCATGGCTGTGGCATAGAAGGCTTGGGCATGTCAGTTTTAGTGTTTTACACAAATTGTCCAAGCATGAAATGGTAAGGGGTCTGCCCAATCTATCCTTCAAAAAGAACACTAAAATCTATGAACCCTTGGAAAATAAACCAGAAAACCCTTTAAACTTTGGAATGAACCCCTTTCGTCCATGCCATTTGAATTCCTGTACATGGACTTGTTTGGATCTACAAGAACCGCCAACATCAATGGAAATAGGTATGGCTATGTGCTAGTTGATGACTTCAGTCGCTTCACATAGATTTTCTTCTTAGCCAATAAAAATGATGCCGCCCATGAATTTCAAAAGCTCTTCAGAAAAGTAAAGCAAGAAGGTAAATTCAGAATCTCTACTATTTTATCTAACCATGGAGGAGAGTTTGAAAACTCTTCATTTTCTGAATTCTGTAACCAGGAAGGACTAACTCACATATTCTCTTCTCGTAGGACCCCAGAACAAAATGGTGTTGTGGAAAGGAAGAACCAGACAATTGTGGAGATTGCCCGAATAATGCTGATTGAGAGCAAGCTGCCAAGGAAATTCTAGGCTGAAGCAGCAAACACAACATGTTATATAATCAGCAGGGCCATGGTAAGGCCAAAAAGTAAGAAAACACCCTATGAAATGCTTAAAAATAAAAAACCCAACTTAGCCTATTTTCGAGCTTTTGGTTCAAAATGTTATATCCATAACAATGACAAAGCCGATCTTGATAAATTTGAGGCTAAGAGTGATACTGGAATACTTTTGGGCTATTCTGAAACATCTAGAGCATATAGGGTGTTTAATGTAAAAAATCAAACTGTGGAAGAAAGTCCACATGTAGTGTTTTCTGAGATGCTTGATGAATCTGATAAGAGTATTGATGACAAGAAAATGGAGGATGATGGAACATTTCTGGAATCTAAGGAATAACCAGGAGAAAGCTGCCAACCGCAACCTGCAGAATAAGAAACAGGTCGGTCGGCTGAAAGCTCAATCCATTCAATCATGCCTGGTGAGTCTTCCATTAACATTCAGACTTTGAAAGACCACCCTATCCATAACATCATAGGAAATCTCCATGACCCCCCAAGGACCAGATCCTTTCATAAAGATGTGCATGATGAAGACCTTACTGCATTAGTTTCCCAATTTAAACCCAAAAACATTGAAGAGGCCTTGCAGAATGAAAATTGGATTAATGCCATGCATGAGGAGCTTAACCAATTTGAAAGGAACAATGTGTGGAATCTGCTTCTCAGACCCACAGACCAACATGTCATTGGGACTAGATGGGTATTTAAAAACAAATTGAATGAGGATGGGGTCATAACCAGAAATAAAGTCAGACTGGTGGCTAAAGGATACAATCAAAAAATTGGGGTTGACTTTGAAGAATCATATGCTCCTGTGGCTAGACTAGAAGCCATCAAAATTTTATTAGCATTTGCATGCTCATTAGGCATAAAAATTCAACAAATGGATGTCAAAAGTACTTTTCTGAATGGCTTTATAAAAGAAGATGTGTTTGTAGAATAGCCTCCCGGTTTTGAACATGATGACTTGCCTAACCATGTATATAAGCTAAATAAAGCATTGTATGGACTAAAGCAGGCCCCACGAGCCTGGTATGATAGACTCAGTGCACATCTGACCAACAGGGGCTACTGTAGAAGTAAAGTTGACCAAACTCTATTTACAAAAGTTTTCAATGGCCATATCATTATAGTGTAGATATATGTTGATGATATAGTGTTTGGTTCGACTGACTTAAACCTGTGTAAGCAATTTGCTGAACTAATGACAATAGAATTTGAAATTAGCCTCACGGGTGAACTCCAATTCTTTCTTGGATTGTAGATCACATAAACCAAGGATGGATTCTTCATAAACCAGTCCAAGTATACATTGGAGATTCTAAAGAAATTTGAGATGAAGGATGCCAAACACATTTCAACACCCCTGGGAACTAATGCATCTCTAGATGCAGATGAGAACAGTAAATCTGTAGATCTCAAGACATACCGAGGTATGATCGGGTCCCTCTTATACCTCACTGCTTCTAGGCCTGATATTCAGTTTAGTGTCTGCTTGTTTGCAAGATTCCAAGCTAATCCTAAAGAATCACATTTAATTGCTGTGAAAAGGATTTTAAGATACATTACTAGCACACATGACTTAGGGCTATGGTATCCTGCATCACGTTGTTTTGAATTAATATCTTATACTGATGTTGATTATGCTAGATGTAAACTTGATAGAAAAAGCACTAGTGGGTATTTGGTGAGGACACTAGAGCCAGAGTACGGCTAAACTCAGCGAGCCGCCGGTACCGAACACGCAGCACGACTCAGTCGACGCTGGCATCTTTGTGGCTGGGGGAGAGTCTGGAGACCCCACCTGAGCTTTGATATTTTAGAACGTATTTTTGTACGTATTTGTATTTGATACGTATTTCATTATATTTGGTATGTATTTGGGTTGTATTTGGTTTGTATTTATATTATGGGTTTAATATTAGGTCAATGGGAGAATATTGACCAAATATTTGTATTTTGGGTTTATTATGGTCCAAGGGGGATAAAATAATCAAGAGATGCATTTGTTGACTTGGAGAGAGGGGTGCCCCCTCTCTTGTCCCCATGTGGGGATTTGTTTAATCTTTGTTTATCTCCCTTCCCTATTATGCCCCCTTGACCAAGGGCATCTTAGGTCATTTGTCCTAAGTCTAGGGTTTAGTATAAGATCTCTCTTGTGGCATTTTATGCAAAATTAATGAAGAATTATATTGGAAAAGGCCATGGACGCACCCCCCTCTCTCTCTCTTGTTCTTCCTTGTTCTTCCTCTTCTTCTTCCTTGCAGTAGTATATCTGGGTGTGAAGCCCTTCTTTGGGAGTGATTCTCACATATATCTCCTCCCTTGGATACGACGTCCAGCCACCGCCGCCGTCGCCTCCGTTCGTGCCGCCATCAAGCCACCATAGCCATCTTTCTGAGCTGTTGTCCTGAGCTGCGACCTGCAGAGCTGAAGGTTAAAGAAAAGGTTGTAACTCTAGATCCGACCGTCAGATGTATCTGAGTTTTTGAGGGTTGGTTCTCCTTGTTCTTCTTTACTTCTAGTTTAAATTTCACGCATGTGTGCAGATCTGTGAGATAGGCACCTGGTAGTCTATTTTTCTCACCCCCAAAACCTTGTCATAAAATTACAAAAAAATTATGTGTGTGATCACCACTTCCCCCCCTCTCTCCACAAAAATCCTTAAGTCCTAGATCCACCATTTTATTTTCGGTCAAACCCCATAATCAGGCAGATCCCATTCAGCCCAGTTAGTTCTGTCATCCGAGCTAGTAGCAGTTACTGTTTTGCATATGTTTTCATTTTCAATCCAACCGTTGGATGGGCCTGATTTCCAATATGTCGAAGCCCTCTGAGTGTTCTTTCCAACGGCGCAAATTTTGCCCTGAGCTGACACCGGATCTGGTCGTGGCAGCCATTTTTGTGGGAGTGCGCAGTGCTGCCCCGAACCAGGCCAGCAAGGAGGGCGACCAAACAAATTCATCAGAAAATATGCTGGAGAATATTCGACGACTGCCATTCCCAAGGGTAGACTCGGGACCATCCGCCTTCGTTTCAGTGAACCGCCGCCTTCAGAAGCTCTCCAGGGGTTGTCGTCCCCTTGGAAGCCCTTGTTCGCTGTCCTGCCGGCTAGCAAATCGCAGAACCGGAGCCTCTATCGCAATCGCCCGAAACCCGCCGCCTTGCTATCCGCCAACCCAAGTTCGGTGCTCCCGGCGCCATTGTGTAGCCCTTTACCTCCCTGCGTAGAGTGGGCAATAAAAATCATTGTTGTAATTTAATTTTACCCTTATACCGGGAGTTACGGAGCTTGGCCGGGATGTCTTCCCCACACCCCGAGCGTGGAGGTACATTCGCCTCGCTACTTGTCTTATTTGCTTAGCTAGTATAAGTTCTAGATCTCACTGCATGTGAGTAGTTTATTTCCTAGCTAGTTAAATTTAGTCACCGCTGTGAGTTGTGAGTGCGAGACCCGTCCCGTGACTCATTCCGAGCACTAGAGTGAGCTGACCACCCGAGACTCAATGCCGATTTCTCAACCGTGCAGTTCGACACGTTTCCCTCGCTAGGGACGACCGTGAGCGAGTACTTCTTGTTTGGGGCACGCTTGCCTCTTCAGGAACCACATAGGGTGCCGAACCAGTCGTGTCGTTGCCGGTCGCGTCGTCACCTAGAGTGCCAGTTCTGCAACAGGTCCGAGTCGAGTCTCGTTGTTGTCCCGCATCAAATTGGTATTAGAGCGGGTTGAGTCTAGGGTAGTCAGTCCAAGGTGTCGCATTGTCTTCCCACACCCGGTATATTAAAAGGTGTCCCCGGAACAATAGGTTATGCCTATTGGAAAAGGAGCACACTTGCGTGAGTGTGATCTTCAGATCAAACCTCTGCCTCGTACCGAATATTGGTGTAAGACCTGGTTGATATCGGATTCTTATCTGTATGAGAATATGAAAAGATTCATGAGCTTAGAACATTTTAATAAGCTTAATGGGCCTAATTCAATAGACCTAGCCCATTTGTATAAGGTTTAGAAGCTAGATTGGGCATTATTGCAATTTTACTTCTTTTAATGCCTTTTTATAATAATTAGTTGTATATCAAAAAAATAATAAAACAAAGATCATTTGTTTTGTTTTTTTGGGGAGAATTCTCTCTCTTCCTCTTTCTTTCTCTCCTACGTGCGCCACTCCCCCTCTCTTGCTCTCTCGGTGGTGTGCTCACCCCGGAGCTTCGCAGGATCGGCAGGAGGTGTCCTTGGCCAGCCCAAGGCGTAGGAGGAGCGATGTTTTCATCGTGGAGGCGACCGTGGAGCATAGAGGTGGGAAACCCCAGGTGTAGGGCGCGGTTCCTTCGTGAAGAACGGCGAGGAATGGCATAGCAATCGGCAAACCATGTAGGGGGATGGATTTCTCTTCCTCTTAGGATGCTTTACCTCCAATTGCATGCCCACTGTATTATGTTTTCCCATGGTTTGAGTGAAAAATCCATGAAAATTGTCTTTATGTTTTAATCCATCAAATGGCCATTGTATTAAGTTTTCAGACGAGGAATGGAGATGGAATGGACTTTGCAAGGCAGGGAATGTGCTTTATGTTGTTTTCCCATCGGTTTGAATCGATTGGGAGGGGTTCCATTTGAGTTCCCCACATTTTGGCTTCTCTAGTGGAATAGCGGTCCTTCCAGGGACCGTTTTATTAGGTGTATAGGGCGATGGACCTTGGCGGCCTCAGTCTGACCGTTTCTGTTTAACGGCGGCCTTTCATCGGACCGTTTATAGACAATAATGGCCTAGCAACCGACCGCTAAGCTTCTTTGACCCTGTTGAGGCGGTGTGAGCCTAGCGGCCCAGACCGGACCATTTTTATCATTGGGCGGCCAGTCGCGCGACCGTCTATTGATCAGAACGGCTCTGTCCAGACCGTTTTTACTCTGTTCATCATATGAAGTGATTATAGCTAAGCGGTCAGGGTGAGATCGTCATGGTCAGTGAAGCGGCAAGTTGTTCGACCGCTACCTGAGCTTTGGGGCCCTGACTAGACCGCTTAATCTCTGCAATTTATAATTTCAATTCTGTTCATTTAATTATGCATTTAATGTTACATATTCACCATGCTTGACCATTTTCATAAATTGCGGCATACTTTTCTATCCCAGTAGAGTTTATTTCTCTTTCCTTGTGAATTGAGCCACTAGTAGTAGCCCGATGACCTTTAGTGTTGGCCCACCTAGAAGAGGTGGCGGGGCAATCCCGATGTACGGTTTTTAGGCTAGTTTCCGTGGGCCCCCTTGCTTGTTAGTAGCGTCCTACTGGGGGGGAACTAGCTATAGGCCTGGCTCAAGACATTGAGCTGGTGTGTGCACACGTGGTTAGGGGCTTGGACTGACGTCGACGGGCGTGACCCTGACTAGTCACTCATTACTGTTGTTCCTTGTACTACTACGGTGTCCCAGTTATCGTGATTCGACACGAGTGGAGACACCCGAGACATAATATAAGTCGTCAGTGGACGTATCTGGTCTTCTTTCTTGTGGGCACTCTTTCTTCTTATCACTTGGAATCTTGAAATTAAATTCTATCGGTAGATATAGAATTCTCTTGCTTATTTATTCGTATTAATTTAGTAGGATCTAAATGCCATTTATGTTAAGCTATTTTTAATTATTCATGTTTTAGTGCAGCTTTCTTTAATTATTAATAATCCATGCCATTGCGTTATTAACTGCTTTGTGGTGACTTTAGCTGTGAGGTAGGGATCCGCGTAACCCCTACTGAGTCAATAAATGTGACTCACCCTGAGTTTTTAGGTGAGGAGCAACAACAGTCCGCTGGTTGTTTGCGTGCTTTTGGCAGGCAGTCTTAGGTGCCAACAGTGGTCTCCTTTGCTCTTTTGACCGGGGTATGCCCCGTGTAGTTGTCTTCTTTTGACTCTTGTACAGTGTTTGGACTTGTAACTGTTGGAACTGGACTATTATATGTATATATCACTCTGATATTGTAAATTGCTTCCATTTAAAGTTATTTTTTTAAAAAAATGTGCGTGTAATTTCAGTTCATTATGCACCTCCTCAAGCAATCCTCCAAACCCTTACGGGGCCTCATCAGTCTCTTGGGTGGCGTCTCCGAGTTCTTGATATCGATTTACCGGTATCTGGATCTCTGGGACGTTACAGTTGGTATCAGAGCTTCGTTTGGGGTGTTGTATAAGGAATTAAAATTGTAATAGTCCAGAACAAGTCCATGTGTACCACAATTGCTGGCCTAGGATGTTTTTCCATAATTACTTATGGTTCTTTTGTTATGTGTTATCTTTTAATTTAGAATTAATGGCGCCTAGATGGAGAGTTCAATTGCAAGCCAATGTGCCCCGAGATGTTCCAGGAGAAGAAAGTGGTTCTTCTATTCCTCCGGCGAATGTTCAAGGGCAAGGCCGTGCTGATCTTAATGCTGGTGAAGATTTAGCTCCTCCTAGTGGTCGTGGGCGAGTTTTAAAGGAATTTCTCCTATTCCACCCACCAACATATGAAGGACAATCTGATCCGGATGCAGATAGGGTTTGGGTGGATGCTACTGGGCTTTTATTCCGTTGTATGGAATGTGCCGAGGATGAAAAAGTAATGCTAGCTACATTTCAATTGCAGGGGGCAGCACTTGCGTGGTGGACCACGGAGTGGGAGGTGACTCTCAAGTCTCGTCCGCTTCACCTAATTGCATGGAAGGAGTTTGTGACTGCATTTGAGCGTGCATATAGTCCAGCCTATCTTAGAATGGACAAAATATACCAATTTATGGAGTTGACTCAATGTGTTATGTCAGTGTTGCAATATCGCAATAAATTCATGGAATTGGGTCGATATGCTCCTCACATTCTAGCTGACGAAGGGTTGAAGACTGAGCAATTCTTACGTGGTCTGAAGCCAGAGCTGAGGCAACCTCTTATTGCAACTAGGGTGCCAGAGTTAGATATGGCCTATCAGGCAGCAGCAGCTTTAGAACTGGATATGGTAAGAACTCAAGGGCGGACCCAGGTTGAGCCGATACAGCATAGTGTACAGCGTCAGCAGGTTAGTGGTCAGCCGAGTGTGATGGGGGTATCATCTTCTATTCCTTCTGCCAGTGGTACTTTTTCTATGACGTCTAAATTTAGACGGATGTTCAGGAAATCAAAGAAGCGATATGATCGGCAAGCTTCAACTGGTAGTGTGTAGCAATCAACACCTTCTTCTTTGCAGCCACAGGGATCGGTTGGGAGTTAGCCGAGTGCATGTCCGAGATGTGGTCAAAGCCATTTGGGTAGACCGTGTTCGATGCCAGTGGTGTGTTTCAGATGTGATCAGGTGGGTCATGTGGTTCGTGACTGTCCATTGAGGCCTAAACAACCTGTGCAGTTCTCTCAGCCACAATAGTTTCGACCTCCTCTACCACCGCAGTCACAACAATAGTTCTCTCAGGCATAGGTGTCATCACAACAATCTACTGCCGACGGCGGAAAGAAATCTAAAGGGAGAGTCATGCATATGACTCGTTCTGAAGCCGTTGCATCTCATCTAGTGGAAGGTACTGTTATGATTTATGGGCACGCTACATGTGTTTTATTTGACTCAGGTGCTTCTCATTCGTTTATTTCTGAAGATTTTGTTGCTTGTATTGAGGAGCCGACATCTGAGATGGCTTGTGAGTTAGTTGTTGAATTACCTTTTGGGGAAATCATGTATACTCCTTTCTGTCTTGATAAGACTCCTCCAGTGATTGGAAATCATCAGATGCCAGCTAGGTTACATGCTTTGCAGCTGGTAGACTATGATGTTATTCTGGGCATGGATTGGTTAGAAGCTTTTGGAGCTATGGTTGACTGTAGAACCAAAAGGATTTAGTTTCAGCCATTTGGGAAAGCGGCATTTTATTTTCAAGGTATTCGATCTCGTACTCCTCGCTTGCTTATTTCTGCTATTCGAGCCTGTAGACTACTTAATACTAGCTGTCAGGGATTCTTTGCTTTCGGGTTGCTGTTGAGGCACCACAGCAGGAGATAGGTGATATTCCTATGGTTTGTGAATTTTCTGATGTCTTTCCTGATGTGTTTCCAGGCTTACCTCCACAGCGAGAGGTTGAGGTTGTGATTGAACTAATTCCAGGTACAACACCTTTATCAAAGGCACCTTAGCGTATGGCTCCTGCAGAATTGAGGAAGTTGAGAGCACAGCTATTAGGTAAAAGGCTACATCCATTTTAGCTTTTCTCCATGGGGTGCTCCTGTGTTATTTGTGAAGAAGAAAGATGGAAGCCTGAGACTATGTATTGATTACCGACAATTAAATCAGGTGACTATCAAGAATAAGTACCCTTTCCCCAAGATCGATGATTTATTTGACCCACTTCAGTCGGCTAGTGTCTTTTCACGGATTGATCTTCGATCTGGTTATTACCAATTGAGGATTAGGGAATCTGATGTGGAGAAGATTACTTTTAGCACGAGGTATGGTCATTATAAATTTTTGGTTATGCCATTTGGGCTAACCAATGCTCCAACAACATTTATGGACCTCATGCATAGAGTGTTTCGTCCATATTTGGATCAATTGGTGATGATCTTTGTCGATGACATTTTGGTCTATTTTGCTACTGAGGAAGAGCATGTTCAACATTTGAGAGTTGTGTTGCAGATTCTGCGAGATCATGAGCTTTATGCCAAGTTCAGCAAAAGTGAGTTTTGGCTTCGGGAAATTCATTTTCTGGGCCATGTGATCTCTGGTGACGGGATTGCAGTTGACCCAGTTAAGATTGAAGGTGTTCTTCAATGTCAAAGCCCAAAGACTATAATAGAGATCAGAAGCCTTTAAGGTCTTGCTAGTTATTATAGAAGATTCATTCAAGATTTTGCATGAATTGCCGCACCAATGACTCAGTTGACTTGCAAAGATGTGCCATTAGTGTGGTCGGATAAATGTGAACAAAGCATCAATGAATTGAAAAGGCTGCTCATGACTTCTCCAGTGCTTGTTTTGCCTTCTAGCTCAGGTGGATTTGTTGTGTGTACGGATGCTTCTCGAGTAGGTTTGAGTGTAGTGCTTATGCAACATGGTAAGGTTGTGGCATATGCATCTCAGCAATTAAAGAAGCAAGAAGAAAATTATCCCACTCATGATTTGGAGTTAGCAGCTGTGATTTCTGCATTGAAAATATGGAGACACTACCTGTATGGTGAGAAATTTGAGATCTTCACATATCATCAAAGCTTGAAATATGTAGTTTCTCAAAAAGATTTGAATCTTCGTCAGTGCAGGTGGATGGAGTATATGAAAGATTATGATTTTACTCTATCATATCAACCTGGCAAGATGAATGTGGTGGCCGATGCACTAAGCAGATAAGTGCAAGTCAGCCATTTGTTGATGCATGAATGGAAGTTGTGGGAACAGTTTTCTTGTGAGACTTTTAGATTGAAAATTCCCTGTGATCCGATGGTAGCTATTTTTGCCAGTCTTATGGTGACTCCAGCCATTTATTAGCAAATCAGGGAGGCAATGCATGAAGATTCTGAATTATCTCGCATTGTGTTAATGCCCAATGTAGAGTTCTGTGATGATTCAATAGTTAGATTCAGAGGTAGACTCTATGTTCCAGCTGATGATTTGTTGAGAAATGCTATTTTACGTGAAGCGCATGGATCCCGTTATGCCATTCACCTCGGCATCACAATGATGTATCATAGTGTGAAAAGGCAATTCTGGTGGCTAGGTATGAAAAGGGATGTAGCATACTTTGTATCTAAATGCTTAACATGTCAACAGGTCAAAGCTGAGCATCAAAGGCCTGGAGGAATGCTTCAACCTTTGGAGATTCCAATGTGGAAATGGGATCATGTTACTACTGATTTTATCGTGGGTTTACCCTGGACTTCACAAGGCTATGATGGCATTTGGATGTTAGTTGATCGTCTGACTAAGACAGCAAGAATGTTGCCGATCAAGGTGACGTGGAATGTTCAGAGTTTGGCCGAGCTTTATATTAGAAGATTGTGCCATTACATGGAATTCCAATATCCATTGTATCAGATCGTGACCCGTGCTTTACTTCTGGCTTTTGGCGGAGTTTCCAAAAGGCGTTGGGCACCGAATTAGCATTCAGTTCAGCGTATCATCCTCAATCTAATGGTCAGTCTGAGAGGACCATTCAGACTTTAGACGATATGCTACGATCATGTTGTTTGGATTGGCAGGGTTTGTGGAGTCAACACTTGCCATTGGTGGAATTCTCTTATAATAATAACTATCATTCCAGTATTGATATGGCTCCGTATGAGGCATTGTATGGGCGTCCATGTCATACACCATTGAACTGGTTTGAGACTGGTGATCGACTGTTGATAGGACCGGATATGGTATAGCAATGTGTTGATGTGATACGTCTGATCAAGTAGAAGATGTTGACAGCTCAAAGTCGACAGAAAAGCTATGCGGATCGGTGTAGAAGATCATTACAATTTGAGCTTGGAGATTCTGTTTTGTGAAAATATCTCCGATGAAAGGTGTGATGAGATTCGCGAAGCGTGGAAAGCTTAGTCCCTGATACATTGGTCCGTTTCCTATCTTGGAGTGTGTGGGCCAAGTGACTTATCAACTTCAATTGCCATCGGCGATGGAAGCAATCCACGATGTCTTTCACGTTTCCCAGTTAAGGAAGTATGTTCCGGATGAATCGCATGTGTTGGATGACTCAATGTGGCCTAAAGTGACAGTAGATCTATCCACACCAGAATATCCTATTCGTGTTGAAGATCGTCGTGAACAACAATTGAGGAATAAGGTAATCCCTCTAGTAAAGGTAGTATGGCAGCGTCACTCCGGTAATGAGGCTACTTGGGAACATGAGAACGAAATGCGTATGCAGTTTTCCTTTTTATTTGAATAAGGTATATTTTCTTTCAGTTCTCTCCTTGTGCTTCCTTTTTAAATTTCGAGGATGAAATTTTTATTAGGAGGGAGGGACTGTACGACCCGGTAGATATCGGATTCTTATCGGTATGAGAATATGAAAAGATTCATGAGCTTAGAACATTTTAATAAGCTTAATGGGCATAATTCATTAGACCTAGCCCATTTGTATAAGGTTTAGAAGTTAGATTGGGCATTATTTCAATTTTACTTCTGTTAATGCCTTTTTACAATAATTAGTTGTATATCAAAAAAATAATAAAACAAAGATCATTTGTTTTGTTTTTTGGGGAGAATTCTCTCTCTCCCTCTTTCTTTCTCTCCTACGTGCGCCACTCCCCCTCTCTTGCTCTCTCGGTGGTGTGCTCACCCCGGAGCTTTGCTTGATCACCAGGAGGTGTCCTTGGCGAGCCCAAGGCGTAGGAGGAGCGGTGTTGTCGTCGTGGAGGCGACCGTGAAGCGTAGAGGTGGGAAACCCCGGGTGTAGAGCGCGGTTCCTTCGTGAAAAATGACGAGGAACGGCGTTGCAATCGGCAAACCATGTAGGGGGATGGATTTCTCTTCCACTTAGGATGCTTTACCTCCAATTGCATGCCCATTGTCTTATGTTTTCCCATGGTTTGAGTGAAAAATCCATGAAAATTATCTTTATGTTTTAATCCATCAAATGGCCATTGTATTATGTTTTCAGATGAGGAATGGTGATGGATTGGACTTTGCAAGGCAGGGAATGTGCTTTATGTTGTTTTCCCATCGATTTGAATCGATTGGGAGGGGTTCCATTTGAGTTCCCCACGTTTTGGCTTGTCTGGTGGAATAACGGTCCTTCCAGGGACCATTTTATTAGTTGTATAGGGCGGTGGACCTTGGCGGCCTCGGTCTGACCATTTCTATTTAACGGTAGCCTTTCATCTGACCGTTTATAGACAGTAACGGCCTTGCAATTGACCGCTAAGCTCCTTTGACCCTGTTGAGGCGGTGTGAGCCTAGCGGCCCAGACCGGACCGTTTTTATCATTGGGCGGCCAGTCGCACGACCGTCTATTGATCAGAATGGATCTGTCCAGACCGTTTTTATTCTGTTCAACATATGAAGTGATTATAGCTAAGCGATTAGGGTGAGACCGTCATGGTTAGTGAAGTGGCCAGTTGTTCGACCGCTACCTGAGCTTTGCAGCCCTGACTAGACCGCCTAATCTCTGCAATTTATAATTTCAATTTAGTTCATTTAATTATGCATTTAATGTTACATATTCAACATGCTTAACCATTTTCATAAATTGTGGCATACTTTTCTATCCCAGTAGAGTTTATTTCTATCACGCCCCGAGATTATGCAGCGGAAACAATCGGGATCGTGAACAGTCGGCTGGTACGCCTCGAGCAAGCAATATAATCAGAGCGCAAGACAATCACATAAGAGTAATTACACAATGTAAAAAAAACCCTTTAACTTTATTTCATAACAATAATAATCTCAAAGTAAAATAGATCTTTGACTCTTTACTAGACTCAAAAAAATAAAAATTACATCATGACTCGACTAGACTTAATGACTATGGCTTCTCTCGAACCATCAATCTCTCTCAGAACCATCACTTGAGTAATCCGAATCCGACCCGCTAGAATTTCTTGAAAAAGATTGGAAAGTAGGGTAATGAGCACACATGTCCAGTAGGTATCTTCGTATCAACATAGTGGCAAGTTTAAGTGATTAGCATTTTAGCTCTAGAGAATAAGATAAATCATGCAAATACGACAAAGCACGCGAATAAAGCCAAAGCAACCAGATATGATCAAGCTTGAGACATGGGAATATGATAAATCAAGTATATACCAAGAATGTAAATTTGGCCTTTCCATGAACAAGAATGTAACTAGAATGTACTTTTCATAACCATGAAGTCTATGCACTAGAAAGTCATGTAACAAGCAAGAAAGTACTCTTCACTTAGTAGCAAGTACTTCGTGAATTCATGTGGATCCCGTGGATATTTCACTTATTTATAGAGAAAGTACTCACAGCGCAATGCGACGCCAGTAGCATCATACCCCATGATTTATAGTATGTTTCCGACAATCAGCCGAGGGGACTAGCATAGAGCCCTGTGGACGCACTTTTCGACGCGCTCATTTGTTTGTTCTTTAAGTCGGTTTATTCGACGGGTTTATTCGTTTATTAAGTGCGTGGGCGTGCCAGTCACAAAGTGACGATTTGTTGTGCGCTCGATCTGACTAATCAGACGATTGTGTGGTTCGTTTCGGGACCAAAACCCGCCGCGTCATAAAGGTCACGGCATCATTTACATCCCCCCGGAGAGGGGAACACCCTTGATTAATCGCCAGGAAAAGGGGCCTCATGGCCAGAAAATTAATTGCATAAAAACCTATTAAGAAATGCTGAAGTCCTTGTATGAGGGTGTGAAGAAAGTATCTGAGCTCATGTCGGTCATGTGTTGACCATTTAATGTTCGGATGAATGTCCGGCTTGAGAATAGCAAAATCGTCGCCGGAAGACTGGAGCATGTGTACGTCGGGATACGAAAAGTTATTGTTCAAAGAAACGGGAAACATTCAATTAAATCACGGTTAGAGAGGTCGAAAACTGATAAGTTTGTCGACCCGGTGCAAGATCAAGCTATGACCATACTGCGGTGGGCCCCCCGCGGTCGAAGTCAGGCTCGCGTGGGCATCGTCAATATTCCCGGTGCCAAGGGGGCAACGGGAGGATGTCCCGGGACCAGATCTAAGAACCAATATGCGTTCAAAGGGATCGGGCTATAGGCCGAAGATATGGGTCAGGCAATGACCATGATCGGGGCGGACCCGAGGTCTAGGCATGGCCCACGGAGGCCTTATTGCTATTCCCATGCAACGGGTCCGGGGATGACGAGAGCCTTCTCGTTCCATTCATATTTTGTCGGTCACTCATGGACCACTTTATGTCCGGAAAAAGGTCCGTGTTTGCAGCGTAAGAGACGGTGACAAATCATACAAATACCTACCGTGAGTACGGCAAGTTTAATGCAAGTGCGGGATCAGATCCCGGTATATATGTCGGTCACTAACGGACCATTCACTGTTCGGACGAGAGTTCGCATTTGAAGCATCGAAGACAACGACAAACCCATACGGATGTCTGCCATAGATACGTCAAGTTTAATATGGATGCGGGATTGGATCCCGGTAGAAGCGGGTCAGGCGAATGAGCTATTGGCCCGAGAGGTGTTCGGATCATGACCATATCGGGGATTTCGAGGTCCACGTCCGATGCCATGGGGCATCATTGATTTTCTCTTCACACACAGTCCAGAGGAGAGAGTTGTTAGGTGTGGAGCCCGAGCTCGGCGTCGTGTGGCCTCGCACGCTTAAATTCTTTCATTTCTTTTTATTGATTTAGGTCTCTTCATTTGTTTTATTTAATAGTTTCAGGCCTTTTCTTTTATTTAGCTAATTATGTTGCCCTTTTTTTAGGCGCGCCGGTTTAAGGAAGCAAAGGGGGGTGCGCCGGTTTAATGGGTGACATGGGGCGCACCGGATTAGGGATGAAGCCAAGGGGGGCGCGCCGGAATAGGAGGTGCAAGGGGCGCGCCGATTTAATGGGTCTTCATGGGAGGTGTGCCAGATTAGGTGGATGCACATGGGGCACGCCAGATTAGGTTCAAGAAGAATGGCGCGTCGGATTAACAAGGTGAATAGTAAGGGGGGTGCACTATTCATTCCAAGGATTTGAAAGTTGTTTTGAGTGTAATTCTATTCTGGCGCGGGGGGGGGGGGGGGGGGTAGCGCGCCAGATTAGCCCGCGTCGGATTAAGGAGCGCGCTGGGATAGCTTCCGTGAGGGTTTTCTTTCATTCTTTTATGCTCTATTTCTTCTTTTTGCTTTTGTTATTGTTCCTTCAACCTACAGATTGACTTTTTCATTGGTTTATTCCCTTAATTGATGGATTAAGTTGATAGAGAGGGAGGTTAAAGTGTTTTAATCGTTTATTAAGGTGAACGAGCATGAAGATTGAATGTTTTATTAAGAGGGTTTGTACAGGAACTCAGAGATTCAGTTGTGATCAGGGGCTTCAAGCATATGCAGCTCTAGCCCTCGGGGAGTTTAGTTTATTTGCTTGTTCTTGTTGTTCTGCTCTTGATTCTGGCAAAAATCGGGCAGCATCTCCCCCAGACTGAGGCTTGCCAGAGAAAATAGAGGAACACCAAACGGATTGCTCTGGGGTGGACCTCAAAATGCAGACCTCACAGTGGTCCGATAACCTAGATGTGAGTGTGGAAGAGCTCGAGGACTAGCCTTCAAGAGCTCTCACAGCTCACGGGTGATGATTTCATTAACGTTCAAGCGGGGCAAATGTGTGCCACGAGAGGCTTTAGATGTTCATCCCTTCGATGGGTTCCTCTGAAGGCCGTGCCACAAAGAGGCAGGTCTCCGAGGTCCCTAGATGATAAGAAAACCAAGAGAAAGGGGAGTAGGTCAAAGCAGAACACCATATATTGCAAAAGGGCTTTTCTTTTTATTCATCCACAAGGGGAAAGACAATGGGGAATCTACCCCAAAGCAAAAAAAGGGGGAAATACATCAAAGAGAAGGGAAGAAATACATTGACGGGGGAGGGGGAACGGAGCACAAGCTCCTCCCCCTCCGAGCTCACCTCTCTTCTCTCACACTCAATCTCTCTCTATTTTTTTTTACCTAGCAGGCGCAGGGATGGGACTTCTTCTCTTCAGGTGGCCTTTTCTTCTCACTGAGTTTCTTCTTCTCTTCGGGTGCCGGCTTCCTTTCCTAATGGCCAGCCAGCCCGTTTCTTTGTGGAACATGCAGAGTATATATAGAACGGGTTGCCCTTTCTTTGCTCGAACGGAAGAAACTCCCGCCACTTGCTTTTATTTGCCGGACGAACGGGATTGACATGTCGCGGTGTCGTCCGTTAATTTGCGCAGTACGCTGGCATTCGTCCGAGGTCGGGACGTTCGTGGGTTTGCCGGGAGATCTTCTGCTGCTTCCACGGTCGATGCATGCCTTCGCCGCTACGCTGTCGAACGGATGTGGAGACAGAGCTTCGAGCATTGAATGCCCGTGGAGGCAGGGGTTCAAAGCATTAAATGCCCTCTCGGCACCAGACTGATGTGAAAATAGGGTATCCGCTGGCGGATGGGATGGCCATTTGGTTAAAACGGCGTGGAGTTGTGCCCGCCGGATTAGCAGCACACAAGGGGCGCGCCAGTTTGGAATGAGAAGGGGGGCGCGCCAGTTTAAGGCTGTTGGAAGGAGCACACCGATTTAAGGCCTAAGCAAGGGCCCGCCGGTTTAAGTGTAGGCCACACCGGTTTAGACCTCGTCTCCGCTTCGCGGCCATTTAGGCGATCAGTTGTGCTCCTGAAGAACATCAGCTGTAATGCTCCTGCTCCGAGTTGTTTAGCTCAGAGTTTTTGAATCCCGATTAGGGACTTTGAGTGATTTCCGGCACAAGCCAAACCCGCGTCCGAGTTTCCAAGCTTATTCTGATTCGGCCTTCGGCCATGCCGACTGGAGAGCCGGGGTTGTCTCTTCTGCCCGAGGGGCTTCTTTGTTGGGTGGCGGAGCATCGGTATATATTCATCTTGCTTGGGGGAGGTACAGAGTTTATTCGGCCTTCCCATCTTCAACTTGCTCTTGAGATGTCGAGACGTCTGTGCCACAGGAACATTCTTTTTCTTCTCTTCTTTTTTTTATGACGTCCACAAGCCCTTGATCACAATCAGTGCTCGAACTACATCATCAAGTATAAATTAAGCTACTTCCACATTTATAACAATAATACGCCCAATAATGTACAAGTTCAATAATAATTCCATAATAAGATAGCCAAGATATAGAACATACCAATAGTTGATCATGAGAATTCAAGAAATGCATTAATAACTAGCTTATGCTATAGAGAAAATTCGGCAGCATAACGGTACATTCTTTAAGTTTCATAATTCAAGTTTAACTTGGTAAAACATAATTTAGGCTCCAGATAATCCTAAGATCATCTAGGAACTCAAGAAAACCAACCCCAAAGTCAAACCTCGGGTTAGACATAATCAGGAACCAAGCGATCTATTACTGGGCCGTTTAGCACGCTTGGCGGTCTAGATATGGTCCGTTTCGTGCGACAGAGTTGTCAAATATGAGAAAACCCATTTGGAACCTTGCGGTCTATAGGATGGCCATTTAACACCCGTTAGCGGTGTAGTGAATGACCGCTAGCAGACTCTGGCGGTTAACCAGATGGCCGCTAAGATCTAGAATACACAATCACTGGTAAAGTGATTTCTAGACAATTGGGTTTAGGGGTACAATTAGCTCGGCGTCTTAGTGAGAATCCCAGGCTCGCGGAGTCTTATGGAGGCCTTGAAATAAGATTTCCTAGTCCGTTGGAAGGAATATCCAATGGAGAGGTTATCAAGTCCAAGATTGTGTACTTAATGTGCAAAAAGTGTAACTAATGATAACATACCGGGGTATGTGCCATGTACTTAAGAATATGACTCTAGAAGAGAGAGAATCATGTAAAACCGTGATCAAGTTAAATCATGAATCCTTTATCATTTGAAACATATAATTATTAAAAGAGTATATGATTTTGGTCATAAATTAACCTAAGTTAAAAATAATACCAATGTGCATAAAAACATGAAATCCACTATGATGAACAATAGAATTAACTAAGTATATGAAACCAATGCTCAAACCAGGAATAGAACTTAGTTAACTAGGCTTATCATATAATCATTATGGCTAATCTGCAATATGTTCCGGGTTAACAAAATTATAGAAATCAGTAATTGAAAACAGTCTAGTGCAGGACCGTTTCACTAGGCCAAACGGTCTATCGGGCAACCGCTAGAGTGTCTGGCGGTCCACAGGAAGACCGTCTCCTCCCATGTTACAGAAAACTAAATAATAATAAGACAAAATACTAATCCAAGACATATCATGCTTGGAAATCAACATAATTAAACTTCTATCATCATGATAGAACGAAGATAGGCCAACAATATGCATAGGTTTATGTGATAAACAAGAAAATTTCATTTTCACTCCATTACGGCTAGGTTCATGTATGAAGGTTTTACTAGATGCATAGTCCTAATGAAAAACATAAAATACTCAAGGTACAATGCATGAAATCGCATGAAATCAAAGGACTTTTATTCCTGACTTTGAGTTTAAGCCATTCATGAGATAACCTACCTCTGTCTTGGGCTTTAAATTTTGAATTTGAGGCTGAAAGTCAACCCTAGTTCTCTGCTCGTCCTAAACCGAACCAGCAACTTCACCCTCCTGTATCCCCTGATTCCCTTGACCTAAGGATGTGAAATTTTGAGGGTAAGAAGAGAGTACAATAAGGAACAAATTGTTCCAAAGAACCTCTGTCTAATTATCTCGTTTAGGGCTTCTATTTTCCTGATCTTCTTGGGTCGGTTGCATAGTTTCCTAAGTTATTAGTGTAGGATCAGCAACTTTGGAAGCCTCCAACTCCGTGTAGACTTGATCTCCTGTAACGTAATTCGGAGGGCAAATAGACCTTAGTATTATGAACAAAATATTCTAAAGAACTTACCTCTAATTTTACTTCCTTACCTTAGTTCCACGTGAGCCAAAAGTAAGGGTCGCACACGTTGGTTTCGGGGTCTATTTATAGGGTTAGCTAGGGTTTTAAGGATTAGAATGATTCTAGAGTCTCAATTAGGCTTCCTATTCGATCTTCTAGCCTTCTAGACTTATCTAATTAGTGGATAGCATCAATCCTAGGTGATTTAGATGCCTAATTTTCAAGCTTTTCTTGTTTTCTTCCACTCACGGAATCTGCATGCCTTAGTGGTCAAATGCTAGACCGTTTACCAGCGTCTTGCGGTCTCGCGATAGACCGCTTTCACTATTAGGCACCGAATTTGAAATTAGTTCAAACTCCTTTGTTATTATCCATGTTATTATCCATTAACTTATCTTACTAAAGAGTGATTATCCCCTTAAATTATGAGATTACATCTTCTTTAAGCTTCTAGACTATGGGCTAAGATCCAAAACAAGCTTTTGGGCCAATTGGGGTTTATTAGATGGGCCTAATCCTCTTGGATTAGTGTAGGGCTTAATTATTAATTTATAATTCACCACAATTCAATTTATAGCCCATTAAATACTTAAAAATTATATTTTTAATCTAAAAAATTCTTAGAAAATCCTTGGGCGTTACACCCCCCCCACTTAAAAAGAATTTATCCCCAAATTCAATACATAGATTTATGGAGAGTGTACTTACATTTAAATATCTCTGGGAGTCTTTTGCGGATGGCTTCTTTAGTCTCCCACGTTGCTTCATGTGGACATGACTTGGTCCATTGGATCTTGACCATAAGAATGGTTTTATTCCAAAGTTGCCGTACTTCTCATTCAATGATCTTGATTGGATTTTGCTCGTACGTCAAGTCCTTTTTAATCTTCAGATTGTCGTAAGTAATGACATGGAATGGATCAAGTACATACTTCTTGAGCATTGAGACGTGAAATATATCATGAACTCCCGCTAATTGAGAGGGTAAAGCTATTCTATACGCGACTTCACCGATCCTTTCGAGAATTCCAAAGGGGCCACTGAATCTTGGAGTGAGCTTGCCTTTAATACCGAATCTTCGAATACCTCAACCTAGAGAAACCTTAAGAAATACATGGTCTCCTACTTGAAATTCTAGGTCGGGTCTTCGATTGTCAGCATATGATTTCTGCCTGTCTTGTGCCATCTGAAGTCTTTCTCGAATAAGCTTTATCTTCTCGGTAGTATCCCTAATGATATCGGGACCGAGAAATTGCCTTTCTTCTACGTCATTCCAGCAAATAGGTGAACGACAGCTTCTACCGTACAGAGCCTCAAATGGTGTCATCTGAATGCTAGCCTGATAGCTATTGTTATAGGTAAATTTCACTAGAGATAAATGGTCGTACCAACTTCCTCCAAAGTCAATAGCACATGCTCCTAGCATATCTTCCACCACTTGATTTGTCCTTTCAGTTTGACCATCAGTTTGTGGATGGAACGCTGTGCTAAAATTAAGTCGGGTCCCTAATGAATGTTAAAGACCTTTCCATAATTATGATGTGAACCGAGGATCTCGGTCAGATATAATGGTGACTGGGACGCCATGTAATTTGACAATCTCTCTCATGTATAATGCTGCTAGTACCTCCATAGACCATCGACTTTTAATTGGTAGAAAATGTACAGATTTAGTCAATCAGTCTATGATCACCCATATACCATCATGTCCTCCTTTTGTCTTAAGTAAACCCATGATAAAATCCATCCCTATACTTTCCCATTTCCATTCGAAAATATTCAAGGGGTGTAATTTCCCAGCAGGTTTTAAATGTTCTATTTTTACTTGCTGACAAGTGAGACATCGGGACACAAAATCTGCTACCTCTCTTTTCATATTGGGCCACCAAAAGTTTCTTTTCAAATCTTGATACATCTTGGTAGCACCAGGGTGAATAGCATATCTTGATTTGTGAGCTTCTTCCATGATCATTTTCTTAGTACCCTCATGATTCGGCACACAAATTCGATCCATGAATAATAGTCTTCCATTTTTTGAGATATAAAACTTCGGTCTCTGATCAAAACTATCCTTAATTTCCCTTAATGTGGGGTCATTTTCTTGCAATTGGACTATGTCCTTGATCAATGTAGGTTGAAACCTTATGTTGGCAATCATACCACCTTCTCCTTTTCTGTCAATATCAAGATTTAAATAAGAAAAATCTTCAATGAGACAAGTTATACCTTTCGTGAGGCTTGCTAGAGTTGCCAGTGGTTTCCTGCTAAGAGCGTCGGCTACAACATTAACTTTCCCTGGATGATATTGGATAGTAAAGTCAAAGTCCTTGAGATACTCCAACCATCTGCGTTCTCACATATTCAATTCATTCTGGGTAAAGAGGTATTTCAGACTTTTATGATATGAAAATATGATGAATTTCTCCCCATATAGGTAATGTCGCCAAATCTTCAATGCGAATATAACTGCAGCTAGTTCTAGCTCATGCACAGGGTAATTTTTCTCATGATGTTTCAACTGCCTTGATGAATAACAAATCACCTTTCTATTTTGCATAAGAACGCATCCTAAGCCAATGCCAGATGCATCCGTATAGACTTCAAAGCCACCACCTTCCGCCGGTAGCGTTAATATGGGTGCAGTGGTAAGGTGTTCTTTAAGAGTTTGAAAACTCTCTTCTCAATCCTTCGACCATATAAAAGGGTTCTCCTCTCTAGTGAGTCGAGTCAAAGGAACGGTGATCTTTGAGAAATCTTTGATAATTCTCCTGTAATAACCAGCCAGACCTTGAAAACTTCTGACTTTAGACACGGTCGTTGGTCGGCTCCTGTTCTTAACAGCTTCTATTTTAAAAGGGTCGACAACGATACCTTCCTTTGAAATAATATGGTTAAGGAAAGAGACCTCCTATAGCCAGAACTCGCACTTACTAAGCTTTGCATAGAGTTTGTGCTCTCTTAGCGTTTGCAAGACTATCCTTAAGTGCTCTTCATGTTCCTCCTTTGTTTTGGAGTATATAAGAATATCATATATGAAGATGACTACAAACTGGTCAAGATAAGGCCTGAAGACATTATTCATGGGTTGCATAAATGCTGCCGGGGCATTAGTTAACCCGAACGGCATTACCACGAATTCATAGTGGCCATATCTGCTCCGAAAAGTAGTTTTGTGTATGTCTTCATCTTTGATCTTGAGCTGATGATAACCTGACCTGAGGTCTATCTTGGAGAAATATTCTGCTCCTGAAATCTGATCAAAGAGTTCATCTATACGTGGCAACAGATATTTATTCTTAAGTGTGAGTTGATTCAGTCGCCGGTAGTCGATACATAGCCTGAGGGATCTATCCTTCTTCTTGACAAATAGTACTGGCGTACCCCAAGGGGATGTGCTAGGTCGAATAAAACCCTTGTCTAATAACTCCTGAAGTTGTTTCTTCAATTCCTTGAGTTATGTGGGGGACATCATGTAGGGAGCTATTGAAACAGGTGCTGCTCCGGGAATGAGTTCAATGAAGAAGTTTACTTCCCTTTTGGGCGGTAAACTGAGCAACTCTGATGGAAATACATCGATAAACTCCTTCACAATGGGAATGTTTTCTAAGATAATTCCCTTGGACTCAGTAATGATCACGGAAGTAAGAAAAGCTACACACCCATGCGAAATAAGTTTGCAAGCGTGAAGAGATGAAATAATGGCAGGGTGCTTCCTATATTTGATACCAAGGAAGGAAAATCTTGGAAGACTAGATTTCCGAAAAGAGATAATCTGATTGTGGCAATTTATATAGGTGTCGTGGTCTAAAAGCCAATCTACACCTAATATAGCATCATAGCCCAACATGTCAAAGCATATGAGATTTGCAGGAAGATTGTGTCCTTCTACCATTACCTCACTATTAGGATAGTAATTTGTAAGTTTTGTTCCAGGACCTAAAGGTGTAGTAATAGCAAGGTCCGAAGGTAAAGGTTCTGATGCAATAGGTAAGGTTTTTGCAAAAGTAGTGGATATAAAGGAATGAAAAGCACCAGTATCAAATAGTACGAATGTAGGATGGGAATAGGTTTGGATAGTACCTTCCATTAGCCCATCATTCTTGGGCGCTTCTTCTTCTTCCAAAATAGCATTTAGACGAGCCTGTCGCTTACGTCCACCACTGGAAGGTTGTTCCTTCATAAGAGGGCAATCCGGCATGCGGTGCTCCCGACTGCCACATCGTAAACAAGCGCCGAGGCGCTTCCAGCACTCTTCGGCCGAATGATCGAACTTTTCGCAGAAGGTGCAAGCCACCATGACTTGCTTTTCTTCTTCTTTAACCTTCTTTTTCTTGTGGTAGCCACTACCACTCCCATTCCGGGATCTCTTCTTGCTATCACGGGATTTGTAAGGTTCCGTGATACTAAACTTCCCCTTCTTTTCATGCCGATTTGACCTTCGGCTCGGCTCCTCTCCATTGCCTTTTAATTTCTCGACCTTCTCTAAGGTCATTTCACATAGATGCACCTGTTGGACAATCTCTGCATATGTACAGATATTCTGAGTCCCAAGTTGTTGAATATAGCCGGGCCTCAAACCGTCCATAAACCGGTTAGCTTTCAATAGGTCGGTACTAATCAAGTGAGGAGCATAAGGTGCTAGCTTGGAAAACTGAAGTTCATACTCCGCTACCGTCGTCATGCCTTGGCGCAACGAAGCAAATTCCATAGCCTCTCTCCTTAACATGTTCAGAGAAATATTTGGCTCGGAAAAGCATAATAAAAACTTCTCAAGTATGTGGTGCATCTGCTGGCGGTGTAGGAATGGACTTTCACCATGTGCGGGCATCTTTATTGAGTTGGAATGTGGCTAGATGGACCTTCTCTTGATCTGTACATTGCATAACTTCAAAGATGCGGTTCATCTCATCTATCTAATTCTCGGCTTCATCTGGATTAGAAGAACCCGAAAATCGTGGAGGATTTATGCTCTGGAAATTACGATGTCAGTCTCCAGCTCTTGCCCCTGCGCCAGCTTGTGCCATGTTTAGTAACGCCTGGGTGAGACCAACAATGGTCTGTTGCATACCACGCCAATCCACGCGATGAGCCATTATGAGAGTAAGGTACCTGAGAAGAGTAATGAATTTGTTAACCTATTGGAATGAGTGGGGTTAATCTTAGAAAGAATTCTAATTACTATCCCATCCCGGGTTCTACCCAATTCCTCTCATAGGTTGGGAATTTCTTCCCTAGTTTCATAGGAGTGGGTCCTAAAACCTTGAACTTAACCTATGACATGACTTTTTCCTTAGGACTTCTAGTCCTAGTGCTCTGATACCACTTTCACTGTCACGCCCCGAGATTATGCAGCGGAAACAATCGGGATCGTGAATAGTCGGCTAGTACGTCTCGAGCAAGCAATATAATCAGAGCGTAAGACAATCACATAAGAGTAATTGCACAATGTAAAAAAAACCTTTAACTTTATTTCATAACAATAATAATCGCAAAGTACAATACATCTTTGACTCTTTACTAGACTCAATAAAATGAAAACTACATCATGACTCGACTAGACTTAATGACTATGGCTTCTCTCGAACTATCAATCACTCTCGGAACCATCACTTGAGTAATCCGAATCTGACCCGCTAGAATTTCCTGAAAAAGATTAGAAAGTAGGGTAATGAGCACACATGCCTAGTAGGTATCTTCGTATCAACATAGTGGCAAGTTTAAGTGATTAACATGCGAATAAAGCCAAAGTAACCAGATGTGATCAAGCTTGAGATATGGGAATATGATAAATCAAGTATATACCAAGAATGTAAATTTGGTCTTTCCATGAACAAGAATGTAACAAGAATGTACTTTTCATAACCATGAAGGCTATGCACTAGAAAGTCATGTAACAAGCAAGAAAGTGCTCTTCACTTAGTAGCAAGTACTTCGTGAATTCATATGGATCCCGTGGATATTTCACTTATTTATAGAGAAAGTACTCCCAGTGCAATGCGACGTCAGTAGCATCATACCCCATAGTTTATAGTATGTTTCCGACAATCAACTGAGGGAACTAGCATAGAGTCCTTGAACACAATCAATGCTCGAACTGTATCTTCAAGTATAAATCAAGCTACTTCCACGTTTATAACAATAATACGGCCAATAATGTACAAGTTCAATAATAATTCCATAATAAGGTAGCCAAGATATAGAACGTACCAATAGTTGATCATGAGAATTCAAGAAATGCATTAATAACTAGGTTATGCTATAGAGAAAATTCGGCAACATAACGGTACATTCTTTAAGTTTCATAATTCAAGTTTAACTTGGTAAAACATAATTTAGGCTCCAGATAATCCTAAGATCATCTAGGAACTCAAGAAAACCAACCCCAAAGTCAAACCTCGGGTTAGACATAATCAGGAACCAAGCGGTCTATAACTTGGCCGTTTAGCACGCTTGGCGGTCTAGATATGGACCGTTTCGTGCGACGGAGTTGTCAAATATGAGAAAACCCGACTGGAACCTTGCGGTCTAGAGGATGGCCATTTAGCATCCGTTAGTGGTCTAGTGAATGGCCGCTAGCAGACTCTGGCGGTTAACCAGATGGCCGCTAAGATCCATAATACACAATCACCAGTAAAGTGCTTTCTAGACAATTGGGTATAAGGGTACAACCAGCTTGACGTCCTAGTGGGAATCCCAGGCTCGCGGACTCTTATGGAGGCCTTGAAATAAGATTTCCTAGTCCGTTGGAAGGAATATCCAATGGAGAGGTTATCAAGTCCAAGATTATGTACTTAATGTACAAAAAGTGTAACTAATGACAACATACCGGGGTATGTGCCATGTACTTAAGAATATGACTCTAGAAGAGAGAGAATCATGTAAAATTGTCACGCCCCGAACCGATAGCAGCGGAACGTGTCGTTTGCTCGGAACGTGGCAGTTAAACAGTCATGTCAATCAAAGCATAGTCATTTCCACAAAACACAATTTGGATAAATAACCAATTTCATTTCAAATATAAGTTCTTTACATATTCGGGTCTATAATAAATGAAAAGACTCAATGAAGAAAAACTACATAAGACGCAAGATAACCAGACTAGACGGTTCATCTAGATGTCAGAATTCTCTTCACTCTTGCCCTTGCCCATCATGTCCGGTCTCGTCGTCACTAAGGTCATTACCTGAAAAACATTGAAAAACGTAGGGTGAGCGAATGCTCAGTAGGACTTAATATCTCATGCTCCAAGCTAGCTTTAAGTCAATTACAGTTTAACATGCTCATGCAGTTCATGCAAGATATAGAAATCGAGAACTATAATAACACGAGATAAATTCAAGATCTATAATAAACAAACGAGTAAGCAAGATGCTAGATAACCTCATGAAGACTAAGGACAATGACAATCAAGAGAGTATAGCAAGAACTTTCATGTCAGAACATCAAGTATTTCTCATAATGAGGAAACCATAACTATCATCCCTCTATGATGAACAATATCACGAGGGTGGTTAATGAAACTAGCACAATATTCTCTCTATGACGACATTATCATGAGAGCTTTCATGTAACTAGCACTGTGGATGATTGCCAAGACACTAAGGGAATATCACGACAATATGATAACCCCTCCAATAAGGTAATTCAAGATCTTTTCATGATGAACAATAAGTTGTGGAAAGATGCACTATGATGGCAATTACTCCCGATCATCACTATCACGAAAGCGTTTGCACATCTAGCACTACATAGGATTGGCCAATGCACTAAGGGGAAAATCACGACGATATGACCGCCCCTCATGGAAATAGCACTAGTTAGTATTTGGCCGCATACTTAGGAGTTCTCACGACTGTATGATTGCCCATAAATGCCAATAACCGAGTTGGTGAATGCCAGCACCCGATCATCGTATACCTATAACGTTTGGACTTTGCCTCGCCCAATAGGGTCAGATCAGGACCCGTAGCACTTAAAATGTCATTTTAGTGCGACCCATAGCCCCTGACATTTAGTCTAGACTAATTCCATATTAATGGCCAAGAATTTCAAGGATCAAGCATGTAGGAACATTAAGATAGATTTCATGGAACATAGAGTTCAAGGACAGAACTTGTAATAAGGATGATATATCAATAAAACAGATGAAAACCATGACATTCTAGAAATCTGGGTGATTAGGTACAACCATCTCAGTCGGCCTTGAGGGAATCCAAGGCTACGAGGAGACTTACGGAGGTCCTAATGACTAACTTGCCAGCCCGAAGGAACGGAATGTCCAACGGAGGGCTCGTATGTCACCGAGAGTTGAGTGTATAACGTGAACCAATCATGAAATATGGACTCCATCTACGGACGTGAGATGAAAGTGCCAAAAGACCCAAGGTATGAGTCATAATCGGAAGAAAACGGTGAGAACATGGATGCGTTAATTATAGAATTCATGTCCATCCAATTCTATAATTAACTATAATTAAAAAAACTTATATTATTTGACGCCCATGGGTGGCGTCATTTATTAATTAGCGTCCTCTTGGAGGGACGTTAATTGTATGATTTTTAACTGAATTTATTTAACAAGAATTTACATTTATATCTATTTAATTGAAAATTTTCAAAAACATACATTCCAAGACACATTGATTTATTTAAACTAATTTAAGGAAATAGAAAATATGATAATTAGGAGAAAAATACAAGGATTCTAAATATATATTTTTTATAATTTTCTGTTGCTTATTTTAATAGATATGAATTTTTAAAGCTATAATTACAAGATATATACATATATAGATATATATATATATAATTTGATGACCCTTTTGTACGTCGTCAAAAGGATTGGACGACTATACACATGTCGTCATTTTCAAAATTTGTCAAATTGTGTGAATGTTTTAGTCCTCTCATTTCCCGACTTAACCACGTCGGAATCGAGCTTATAATATACCGAAATGATCGGCTCGAAAAACTCTACCTAATCAGACGTTCAAAATAATTTTTCGTCGAGAGACGGGGGATCTTGAGATAGGGGGCACAAAAATAGTGCAACCACTTTCACTACCTCGGTCTCCACTCCAATAGTACGCCCATAAATTTTCATGGCCAAAGGATACTCTGATACCCATGAACAACTATTAATGCTAAAACTCATAACTAACATTTATACTATTGACGATTGTTCGTTCATCAAATTTCAGAATTTAATCAAATGACGACATGGTGGCTGTCACCCTTTATACTTATAGCGCCCTTAATAGTGGCGTCATTTTCAGAAGAAACGACATACATCAAGTCGTCATTTTTGTTTTTCTCAGAATTCCACTATGAACAGTAGCACTTTTCCAATATGAATATTTTTATGACAATATATATATGGATAGGTCCAGAAAAATAGCAGGATTCCAAAACTCTATTTATGCATTAAATCAGATTATTGGTTACATAATTATTAAATTTTTAACATGTGAAATTATTAAATGAAATGAAAATTGACGACTGTTTCGATGGGCGTCAAAAGGAATTAGCGCCCTGATGAGGGTCGCTATTTACAAAAAATTGCAGAACTTCTTCAAACTCAGCGAAGACTACATGCGTGAACTATAATCATGATTCATATTGTTTGGGTTATGAAACTTGAGATAACCTACATGTTCTATACATCTAGCATGCTAGTTGTTTTATAATTATGCTCGGGAGATTGCCTACCTTTTATGATGAAAATGTTCTGGACGATGAACAAGAGTGGACAGGAATCCTTCTTTACATTCAAGACAGCAAAAAGAAAAAGGGAAACACGGGATGAAGATGACACCGTGGTGGCCAGTCACGTTTGAGAAGAGGAAGAAGACCTTGGTCTTCTATGCAGCAGGATGAAGGGAAAGAAGCCCTCACGCCTTCTTCTCGGTTGCAGACGCCTTCAACAACAGGATGAAGAAGAAGAGGAAGAAGACTTGGCGTCCAGCAGCAATAAAGTGGTTTTGGTTGCGATGGCAAGGTTATAAATAGAAGAGGGATCCTGAACGACGGTGGGAAAATTAACGAAGGTAAGGTTTTAAAACCTTCCCGAGCATCATACCTTCCCTGCCAATTAACTAGCCACCTGCCGTATTTTGCATGGGAAAACCCTACAGCTAACATGGTGCTCGTCCGCACAAGCACATGGGGTGGCCTTCGTGAGAGACTCACGTAAGAGGGGTTTTGCTGTGGGTTTTGGGTTTATATAGAAACATGTGGGTTTGGGCTCCTCAGTCACGTAGGTTGGATTTTGATATATATGTGTGTGTGTTTTCGGTTGAGATAAAGTGAGGGTGGCATATGGGTACATATATATATGGGTTAAGGAGATGTGGCTTGAGAAGTCTCCCGTGGGTTTGGGTTTGACCATGTGCACATGGCATTTGGGTATATATATTAATATATTTATATATATTTAAGCCCATTAACTTAGGATAAATTGGGTTGGGTGGTTAAGTTTAGTTGGACCCACTAATTATATTTAGTAGACTTATAAATAGTTTTATCTAATTTAATTAGTAGAACTTTATACATATACCTTATTTCCTTTAACTTTATTCGTTTATAGATCTCATTAATTTTGCATTGTTGTCTCGGGTGTCAAAGTCGGATTCGATCCTATGAGAGTTTTTATATAAGTATGTAAATATATTTTTGGCACGAGGTTCCTTCTAAATACTGGAGTCATATTTTCCTTAATTTAAACCATAAATAGATAAAATGATATATTAAATTCCTATTTCTCGATCAATTATTTATACCTTTATTTGTGCCTATTTATTACCATTTAGGCTAAATAACTAGCTTCACTTTTCCTTTATCAAAAATTTTTAATTCTCATAATTTTCTATTACTAATAATTATAATTATTTTTATTTATTCTCTATTTAAATTTCTGGGATGCTACACCCTCCCCAACTTAAAAGAATTTGGTCCCCAAATTCACATGATTTTCTTCTAAAATTAGTGGGGTAAGATCACCATATCTAAAATATGTGTTCTAACTAGATCTATTCTCGCAGTATGCTAAGTACTTAAGGTCATATCCGATTAATGCAAGAAAATTTTAGATGAGATAGGTTTATAGGGTTACCTTACATTGCTTGCGGTGCTTCTTCCTTTAAGAGTGGACATCGAGCAATTTTGTGATCACTACTTCCACAACGGATGCATTTTCTAAGTTTATACCAACATTCGTCCGGATTGTGCCTTCCCTTCTTGCAATGCTTGCATTTCCCCTTGGCCAAAATAATTTGTCGATCATTATTCCGAGGTTTCTTATTGTCATAGAATTTGTTGCCTCCATTAATTCTCTTTTTGCCGTTCACATTTTCCTTGTTCTTGGATCCATTTGGTAAGTCCTTCTTAGCGGCCTTTCCTTTGATTCTTTCCATCATATCCATAGCATCTTCCAAGAGTTGAGCTTTTCTAACCATCTCCGTATATGTTTGAATTTCTAGTGGAGCTAGTTGAGGTATAAGTTCCACCTTCAAGCCATTCATGAATCTCTTTCCTCTCATTTTCTCTGTGCAAACTAAGTGTGGTGCATATCGGGCCAATCTAGAAAACCTTGCTTCATACTCGGTGACTGACAGACTACGTTGCTTCAAAGCCGCAAATTCCATAGCTTTCTTCTCGCGAATTCATTCTGAGAAATACTTCTCATTAAAGTGTTCTAAGAATTCCACCCAGGTAACTTGATTATTGGGCAAGATTGCCTCCACGGATCCCCACCAGACTCGAGCATCTTTCTCTAGTTGGTAGGTTCCCAGTAATACCTTTTCTTCGTTGGTGCATTGCATGACCCTAAAGGTTCTTTCTATTTCTTGCACCCAATTCTCCGCTTCATCCGGGTCGGTAGACCCACTAAACTTAGGGGGATTCATCTTTTGAAATTTTCGATGCAGATCCCCAGCTCCGTGTTGAGCTCCACCTTGTGCAACTTGTTGTAGTGCTTGTGTTAATCCTTGAACTGTACGTTGCATTTCCCTCCATTGGGCTCTTTCGGCGGCCATCTTAGCCTACAAGAATAAGATTTAGAATTAACGATTACTCTTATTTTGATATTATCTAACGTAGATGTGACATATTTTATTATTTCACCCATGGCTCTACCCCAAATCTCACAAGATTCCTATAGGATAACTGACAAGGATGACTCAATCTAAGACTTGGACTAAATGACCTAGGGATTTAGAAAGCCTAGGCTCTGATACCACCTTCTGTCACGCCCCGAACCGATAGCAGCGGAACGTGTCATTTGCTCGGAACGTGACAGTTAAACAGTCATGTCAATCAGAGCATAGTCATTTCCACAAAACACAATTTGGATAAATAACAAATTTCATTTCAAATATAAGTTCTTTCCATATTCGGGCCCATAATAAATGAAAAGACTCAATGAAGAAAAACTACATAAGACGCAAGATAACCAGACTAAACGGTTCATCTAGATGTCAGAGTTCTCTTCACTCTTGCCCTTGCCCATCATGTTCGGTCTCGTCGTCACTAAGGTCATTACCTAAAAAACATTGGAAAACGCAGGGTGAGCGAACGCTCAGTAGGACTTAATATCTCATGCTCCAAGTTAGCTTTAAGTCAATTACAGTTTAACATGCTCATGCAGGTCATGCGAGATATAGAAATCGAGAACTATAATAATACGAGATAAATTCAAGATCTATAATAAACAAACGAGTAAGCAAGATGCTAGATAACCTCATGAAGACTAAGGACAATGACAATCAAGAGAGTATAGCAAAAACTTTCATGTCAGAACATCAAGTACTTCTCATAATGAGGAAACAATAACTATCATCCCTCTATGACGAATAATATCACGAGGGTGGTTAATGAAACTAGCACAATATTCTCTCTATGATGACATTATCATGAGAGCTTTCATGTAACTAGCACTGTAGAGGATTGCCAAGACACTAAGGGAATATCACGGCAATATGATAACCCCTCCAATATGGTAATTCAAGATCTTTTCATGATGAACAATAAGTTGTGGAAAGATGCACTATGATGGCAATTACTCCCGATCATCACTATCACGAAAGCGTTTGCACATCTAGCACTACATAGGATTGGCTAATGCACTAAGGGGAAAATCACGACGATATGACCGCCCCTCATGGAAATAGCACTAGTTAGTATTTGGTCGCACACTTAGGAGTTCTCACGACTGTATGATTGCTCCTAAATGTCAATAACTGAGTTGGTGAATGCCAGCACCCGATCATCGTATACCGGTAACGTTTGGACTTTGCCTCGCCCAATAGGGTCAGATCAGGACCCGTAACATTTAAAATGTCATTTTAGTGGGACCCATAGCCCCTGACATTTAGTCTAGACTAATTCCATATTAATGGCCAAGAATTTCAAGGATCAAGCATGTAGGAACATTAAGATAGATTTCATGGAACATAGAGTTCAAGGACAGAACTTGTAATAAGAATGATATATCAATAAACCAGATGAAAACCAAGACATTCTAGAAATCTGGGTGATTAGGTACAACCAGCTCAGTCGGCCTTGAGGGAATCCAAGGCTACGAGGAGACTTACGGAGGTCCCAATGACTAACTTGCCAGTCCAAAGGAACGGAATGTCCAACGGAGGGCTCGTATGTCACCGAGAGTTGAGTGTATAACGTGAACTAATCATGAAACATGGACTCTATCTACGGACGTGAGATGAAAGTGCCAAAAGACCCAAGGTATGAGTCATAATCGGAAGAAAACGGCGAGAACATGGATGCGTTAATTATAGAATTCATGTCCATCCAATTCTATAATTAACTATAATTAAATAAACTTATATTATTTGACGCCCATGGGTGGCGTCATTTATTAATTAGCGTCCTCTTGGAGGGACATTAATTGTATGATTTTTAACTGAATTTATTTAACAAGAATTTACATTTATATCTATTTAATTGAAAATTTTCAAAAACATACATTCCAAGACACGTTGATTTATTTAAAATAATTTAAGGAAATAGAAAATATGATAATTAGGAGAAAAATACAAGGATTCTAAATATGTATTTTTTATAATTTTATGTTGCTTATTTTAATAGATATGAATTTTTAAAGCTATAATTACAAGATATATACATGTATAGATATATATATATAATTTGACGACCCTTTTGTACGTCGTCAAAAGGATTGGACGACTATACACATGTCGTCATTTTCAAAATTTGTCAAATTGTGTCAATGCTTTAGGGCTCTCATTTCCCGACTTAACCACGTCGGAATCGAGCTTATAATATACCGAAATGACCGGCTCGAAAAACTCTACCTAACCAAACGTTCAAAATAATTTTTCGTCGAGAGACAGGGGATCTTGAGATAGGGGGCACAAAAAACGGTGCAACCACTTTTACTACCTCGATCTCCACTCCAATAGTATGCCCATAAATTTGCATGGCCAAAGGATACTCCGATACCCATGAACAACTATTAATGCTAAAACTCATAACTAACATTTATACAATTGATGACTGTTCGTTCATCAAATTTCATAATTTAATCAAATGACGACATGGTGGTTGTCACCCTTTATACTTATAACGCCCTTAACAGTGGCGTCATTTTCTGAAGAAACGACATACATCAAGTCGTCATTTTTATTTTTCTCAGAATTCCACTATGAACAGTAGCACTTTTCCAATATGAATATTTTTATGACAATATATATATGGATAGGTCAAGAAAAATAGCAGGATTCCAAAACTCTATTTATGCATTAAATCAGATTATTGGTTACATAATTATTAAATTTTTAACATGTGAAATTATTAAATCAAATGGAAATTGACGACTGTTTCGATGGGCGTCAAAAGGAATTAGCGCCCTCATGAGGGTCGCTATTTACAAAAAATTGCAGAACTTCTTCAAACTCAGCGAAGACTACATGCGTGAACTATAATCATGATTCATATTGTTTGGGTTACGAAACTTGAGATAACCTACATGTTCTATACATGCTAGTTGTTTTATAATTATGCTTGGGAGATTGCCTACCTTTTATGATGAAAACGTTCTGGACGATGAACAAGAGTGGACAGGAATCCTTCTTTACATTCAAGACAGTAAGAAGAAAAAGGGAAACGCGGGATGAAGATGACACCGTGGTGGCCGGTCACGTTTGAGAAGAGGAAGAAGACCTTGGTCTTCTATGCAGTAGGATGAAGGGGAAGAAGCCCTCACGCCTTCTTCTCGGTTGCAGACGCCTTCAACAGCAGGATGAAGAAGAAGAGGAAGAAGACTTGGCGTCCAGCAGCAACAAAGTGGTTTTGGTTGCGATGGCAAGGTTATAAATAGAAGAGGGATCCTGAACGACGGTGGGAAAATTAATGAAGGTAAGGTTTTAAAACCTTCCCGAGCATCATACCTTCCCTGCCAATTAACTAGCCACCTGCCGTATTTTGCATGGGAAAACCCTACAGCTAACATGGTGCTCGTCCGCACAAGCACATGGGGTGGCCTTCGTGAGAGACTCACGTGAGAGGGGTTTTGCCGTGGGTTTTGGGTTTAGATAGAAACATGTGGGTTTGGGCTCCTCAGTCACCTAGGTTGGATTTTGATATATATGTGTGTGTGTTTTAGGTTGAGATAAAGTGAGGGTGGCATATGGGTACATATATATATGGGTTAAGGAGATGTGGCTTGAGAAGTCTCACGTGGGTTTGGGTTTGACCATGTGCACATGGCATTTGGGTATATATATTAATATATTTATATATATTTAAGCCCATTAACTTAGGATAAATTGGGTTGGGTGGTTAAGTTTAGTTGGACCCACTAATTATATTTAGTAGACTTATAAATAGTTTTATCTAATTTAATTAGTAGAACTTTATATATATACCTTATTTCTTTTAACTTTATTCGTTTATAGATCTCATTAATTTTGCATTGTTGTCTCGGGTGTCAGAGTCGGATTCGATCCTATGAGAGTTTTCATATAAGTATGTAAATATATTTTTGGCACGAGGTTCCTTCTAAATACTGGAGTCATATTTTCCTTAATTTAAACCATAAATAAATAAAATGATATATTAAATTCCTATTTCTCGATCATTTATTTATACCTTTATTTGTGCCTATTTATTACCATTTACGCTAAATAACTAGCTTCACTTTTCCTTTATCAAAATTTTTTAATTCTTATAATTTTCTATGACTAATAATTATAATTATTTTTATTTATTCTCTATTTAAATTTCTGGGGTGCTACAAAAACCGTGATCAAGTTAAATCATGAATCCTTTATCATTTGAAACATATAAGTATTACAAGAGTATATGATTTTGGTCATAAATTAACATAAGTTAAAAATAATACCAATGTGCATAAAAACATGAAATCCACTATGATGAAAAATAGAATTAACTAAGTATATGAAACCAGTGCTCAAACCAGAAATAAAACTTAGTTAACTAGACTAATCATATCATCATTATTGTTAATCTGCAATATGTTCTGGGTTAATAATATTACATAAATTAGTAATTGAAAATGGTCTTGTGCAGGACCATTTCACTGGGCCAAACGGTCTATCGGGCAACCGCTAGAGTGCCAGGCGGTCCACAGGAAGACCGTCTCCTCCCATGTTACAGAAAACTAAATAATAATAATAAAAATACTAATCCAAGACATATCATGCCTGGAAATCAACATAATTAAACTTCTATCATCATGATAGAATGAAGATAGGCCAACAATATGCATAAGTTTATGTGATAAACAAGAAAATTTCTTTTTCACTCCATTAGGGCTAGGTTCATGTATGAAGGTTTTACTAGATGCATAGTCCTAATGAAAAACATAACTACTCAAGGTACAATGCATGAAATCGCATGAAATCAAAGGGCTTTTATTCTTGACTTCGAGTTTAAGCCATTCATGAGATAACCTACCTCTGTCTTGGGCTTTAAATTTTGAGTTTAAGGCTAGAAGTCAACCCTAGTTCTCTGCTCGTCCTAAACTGATCCAGCAACTTCACCCTCTTGTATCTCCTGATTCCCTTGACCTAAGAACGTGAAATTTTGTGGGTAAGAAGAGGGTACAATAAGGAACAAATTGTTCTAAAGAACCTCTATCTAATTACCTCGTTTAGGGCTTCTATTTTCCAAATTTTCTTGGGTCGGTTGCACAATTTCCTGAGTTATTAGTGTAGGATCAGCAACTTTGGAAGCCTCTAACTCCGTGTAGACTTGGTCTCCTAGAACGAAATTCGGTGGACAGTTAGACCTTAGTATTATGAACAAAATATTCGAAAGAACTTATCTCTAATTCTACCTCCTTACCTTAGTTCCACGTGAGCCAAAAGTAAGGGTCGCACACGTTGGTTTCGGGGTCTATTTATAGGGTTAGCTAGGGTTTTGAGGATTAGAATGATTCTAGAGTCCCAATTAGGCTTCCTATTCGATCTTCTAGCCTTCTAGACTTATCTAATTAGTGGATAGCATCAATCCTAGGTGATTTAGATGCCTAATTTCTAAGCTTTTCACGTTTTCTTCCACTCACAGAATCTACATGCCTTAGCGGTCAAATGCTAGACTGTTTACCAGTGTCTTGCGGTCTCGCGATAGACCGATTTCACTATTGGGCACCGAATTTGAAATTAGTTCAAACTCCATTGATATTATCCACGTTATTATCCATTAACTTATCTTACTAAAGAGTGATTATCCCCTTAAATTTTGAGATTACATCTTCTTTAAGCTTCTAGACTATGGGATAAGATCCAAAACATGCTTTTAGGCTAATTTAGGTTTATTGGATGGGCCTAATCCGCTTGGATTAGTGTAGGGCTTAATTATTAATTTATAATTCACCACAATTCAATTTATAACCCATTAAATGCTTAATAATTATATTTTTAATCTAAAAATTTTTAGAAAATCCTTGGGCGTTATAATTTCTCTTTCCTTGTGAATTGAGGCACTAGTAGTAGCCCAACGACCTTTAGTGTTGGCCCACCTAGAAGAGGTGGCGGGGCAGTCCCGATGTACGAATTTTAGGCTAGTTTCCGTGGGCCCCCTTGCTTGTCTGTAGCGTCCTACTGGGGGGAAAATTAGCTAGAGGCCTGGCTCAAGGCATTGAGTTTGGGTGTGCATACGTGATTAGGGGCTTGGACTGACGCTGACGGGCCTGACCCTGACTAATCACTCATTACTGTTGTTCCTTGTACTACTGCGATGCCCCAGTTACTGTGATTCGACACGAGTGGAGACACCCGAGACACAGTATAAGTCGTCAATGGACACATCTGGTCTTCTTTCTAGTGGGCACTCTTTCTTCTTATCACTTGGAATCTTGAAATTAAATTCTATTGGTAGATATAGAATTCTCTTGCTCATTTATTCATTTTAATTTAGTAGGATCTAAATGCCATTTATGTTCAGCTATTTTTAACTGTTCATCTTTTAGTGTAGCTTTCTTTAATTATTAATAATCCATGCCATTGCGTTATTAACTGCTTTATGGTGACTTTAGATGTGTGGTAGGGATCCGCGTGACCCCTACTGAGTCAATAAATGTGACTCACTTTGAGTTTTCAGGTGAGGAGCAGCAGCAGTCCGCAGGTTGTTCACGTGCTTTTGGCGGGCAGTCTTAGGTGCCAGCAGTGGTCTCCTTTGCTCTTTTGACCGGGGTATGCCCCGTGTAGTTGTCTTCTTTTGACTCTTGTACAGTGTTTGGACTTGTAACTGTTGGATCTGGATTATTATATGTATATATCACTCTGATATTTTAAATTACTTCCATTTAAAGTTATTTTTTTAAAAAAATGTGCGTGTAATTCTAGTTCATTATGCACCTCCTCAAGCAATCCTCCCAACCCTTACGGGGCCTCATCAGTCTCTTGGGTGGTGTCTCCGAGTTCTTGATATCGATTTACCGGTATCTAGATCTCCGGGACATTACAGTTGGTATCAGAGCATCGTTTGGGATGTTGTATAAGGAATTAAAATTGCAATAGTCCAGAACAAGTCAATGTGTACCACAATTGCTAGCCTAGGATGTTTTTCCATAATTACTTATGGTTCTTTTGTTATGTGTTTGTTGATTTGTTTTCTTAATTAGATTAGCTTCCTATCCCGCCCCCTTTAAATACATACATGCATAAACATGTGAATCAAAGACGAGGGGATGAAAGGATGGAAATACTAACCGTGATCGCCACCAAGGATTAACAACGCCGCAAGGATGAAGAGAGGACTGCAACGGCGCCGTATACCTTGGAAAGAAAACTTGATCGCGCTTGAAACGGGGTGCGGGGCACTTGTGGTTTCAAACCTCCTCTCCTTCCAGCCGGCTAGAGGAAGAGGGCCTCACGTTGTATTCATGCTCTCCTGCAAAACAAAGATGAAACACAAAGGCAAAAACCCATTAGAACATGCATGTGTAGTATCAATCCCGGAGTGATAAAATAGTGTTAGAAATTGAGGGCAAACTCACCGGGGGAGGGTTTTTAACCCCTGTGGAAGGGTGGAAATAATAGGTGGGTGTGTTGTGCATGCATGGGATTTGAAATCACGAGATTTGATTGAGAGAACTGAGAGAAATCAATGATGCAAAACAGAGAAAAACGCATGTATAGCAGAAAAGTGCAGGAAACTATGATGATTTGTGATTTTGAGGAGATTAGAACTAAGAGTGTAGAACATGAAATCAAGCCCAGAAGGATGGAATTGAAAGTTAATACTTCCCTCTCCAATATGGGGTCGAAGTTGTGAGTCGACAGTGCAGCATGGCTTCGCCCCACGTCCGGAAAGAGCCCCCCCGTCGCGACTGCGAACTGGGCAGTTTTTATAGAGTTTTTCAAGAAAACCTCATCTTCTTACCACGACTCCCGGAGATAGAGTCCAAGATAAATCGAGTTCTCTGGATCAAACTCGAGATAATACTAAGGACAAGAGATAGGAACAAACGGGGATCAATTCAGAGGAGGATTCTAGAAGATATGTCTTTTGGAAGGCAGCCCCGGAGCCTTATCTGCAGAGTTTGAGTTGAACTAGGAAACATAAATCATGATCTTTCGACCCATATCCCAAGAGATATTGCCAATAAAAATTTGACCAAATTCAAGATAACACCAAGGGCTAGAAGTAGGAAAAAACGGGGATCAATTTGGATAAGAATTCAAGAAGTTATGGACTCTTCAAGAGGGCCACGGCGCACAAAAACGGAGCAGAGTCCAGCACGAATTGGACTCTCTGGTGCATGTAACGGTCTATCGTAGGACCGTCAGAGTGATGTAAACGGACTAGGGTAGGTCCGTCACACTCTGGAGGTCGAACGAGACGTTTTCGGATGAGATTGGATGTAACGCACCTAAACAGGGCCGTCACTTGGTCTAACGGTCAAGGATAGGACCGCCACACTCTAGGGGTTGAACCGGGCTGTTTTGGGCAAGTTTTGGTGTGACGGTCTATCGTAGGACCGTCACACTGAAGTAACGGTCTTCACTGGGCCGTCACTTCAATGAAGTAACGCACTGCAAATGACCTTCACATCGATGAAGGCAGATTCTGGGCAGACTGCGCGCGACTTTAGAAATTGAAGCATATCTCTCAAACGGTGGAGAATTAGACAAAGTGGTAAACATAGAAGTTGTAGATAACTGAGAGAGGAACAACTTTCATGAATAAAGAAATTTGAGAAAATGATTGGAAGATGGTGAAAATGGGGCTGGAAGAGAGAGGAAAATTCTAGAATGTAGGTGAACAGCACAGCACGCCAGAAAAATGTGAATAGCTCACAATCGGGGAAGAACCGGCCAACGGTGTAGAAGAAGAAATTGTAGATCTTTGAAAGAGGAACAACTTTGATGAAGACAACTTTTTGAATAGAGGATTGGAAGAGGGTGAAAAAGAACCACTTTCAGGACTGCGCAGTGAGAGAGAGCCGATTACTTGAGGGAAGCCGGCCTAAATGGGCCGAAAGTCGACTTGGAAGCCGGAATTTGACAAGATAAGCTCCGGGGCTCTAAGAAATCATGATCTCCAAGGCTCAAAGGGTATGGAATGGTAAAAATGGGCTTGAAATCCATCCAAGGAAGCTCCAAAATAATGGCTAATTCGGGACATCAAAAATGATGAATAAGAGAAACGACGCAACTTGTGGGCTAAAACGGGTGTCAACAGATGCCCCTCCTTGATGTCCGCTTTGCAAGGGAACGAGTGAAAGCGACACAGAGGTGAAATGGAAAGGAGATGGAGTGAAAGTGACAGCGACGTGAAATGGAGATGAAGCGGAGATGAAGCGGAGGGAACTGATAAGCGGGCATCAAGGCCAAAAAAGACACCCGTTACAACCAACAAGCGACAGGAATTCTCCCGAAAATGCCGAACTAACCACCTGAAATGATTGACAAGGATGAGACATGTCTGGAGAACTAACTAAGAAAGAAAGGAAACACGACCAGCCTCATCGGGGACACAATCCACGGACAATGAGTGGGTCGGAAGGAACACAGCATAAGAGCTGGAAAGGATAGATAAGAACCTGAGATAAAATCCAGACAGGAATCATGCTGGCCAACCAGACCAAGCGGCAAGATCAGAGAAACCGTTCAAATTCGGAGTGGAATGAGGAATCTCTTATCCAAGAGAGCTGAATGCAATCAACCATTGCTGAGGAGAAACCCTTGAATGGATCACGAGACATGAATGCTCAAAAATGACATGATGCATGCTAGGCTAAAATAAAGAAATCATTAAAACGAATGCAAAGAAAGATAAAATAGAAAGTACTCAAGGATAATATTGCTAGACTGAACCAAGACGGGGTCAAGAGTCTTCTTGCAACCACGGCGTGCGAGACAGAGTCCATCGTCCCCCACTCGACTCAACCGAGCGGCCTATCCAACGATTAACCGTATGCTCTTAGATCATCATCGTTTTTGTTAAAGGGGAACATCAGATCCCAGAACACACGGGCAACCATCCGGTCCTTGAGAGTCTATAATAACATAGATACCATATAGTAATGCAACAATGAGCAAGGATAGAGAGCCATACCTGACTTACCTGCCAAGCGAAGCGGCATTCTTTTGCATTTTTGATTTTTGATTTTTTATGGATTTTCAAATAAGACAACAATATGAATGACCATGATGTGAACATGAACGAATATGAACAAGCATGACATGAACACAACATAATAAGAGAAATATGAATTAAACATGTCACAACATAACATACCGAAGATGGATGAAACATAACAAACAAACAAATGGCAAACATGCATGCGACTAAAGGCACGGTGGGACAAGACAACATGTACACGGTGGGACAGCACACATGGTGGTATAAGGACATGGTGGGACAAAGACACGTGGGATGACAATACCACGGAGGACAAAGACATGTGTGATGAACGATATGGCGGGATAAAAGACACGACCAACACGAGAGAACATAGACACATATGACAAGGACACAGTGGGACAAAAGACATGGAGGACCATAGAAATATATGACAAGGACACATCAGGATAAAAGACATGCAGGACATAGACATGATAAAGACAATAAACACTTTCTTCAATCAAAACCCAAGATCAAATGAAGCGGAACCGCCAGGTTCAAAACCGTGAGATATTGCCCACTCATGGAAACATGATTAAGCAAATAAGCGAAAGCTGAGAAGGCCATGAGCTTCAGAACAGATCTAGAGATAGGATTGAAGAGATGAGAACATATCGAAGATGTGGACAGGAGACAGAGCACAAAGATATGGCAAGGAAAGCTTGAACCTGTAACCTACAGCCTGCACACTTAGCAAACAAATTACGTATATGTCCTCAGGATAAAAATAAAAGGAACAAAAGAGAAGTATTTTTGGATTTTTGTATTTCTGATTTTTTTGCCATATTCAAATTTTTGGGATTTTTTGACATATTTGATTTTTTTGGAATTTTGACATATTTGATATTTTTTTTAGAATTTTGACATATTTTATTTTATTGGAATTTTGATAATATTTCATTTTTTTAGATTTTGATAATATTTCATTTTTTTGGATTTTGACAAAGCAATCTGCAGCACCCAAAGACGGGCTCGAACTATTGGCCAGGGATCGCCGTCCCTCCCCTCTCATTAAAGGCTTCCCTTAAGCAGGGCGTGCATGTGAGGGTGGCTTACCATAACCAACCGCCTCTAAAGAACGGTGCCCCTACTAAGGTCATACCCGGGATACAACCCAGCCTAAGAGGGATAAATAGAAGAAAAATTAGAGACAAGCTTTATGCAAGATGGGAGACATCAGGATTTGAATTCCTTCCAGGGCACCACCCCTCAAAGAGTAGGTCTGTTGCGCTGGGGCTTTGTGTCTTTGATTTTGAGACCCATATTTATCAGGCACGCATGCGACCAGGCTCATGACGTCCCGCGGGGCTTCGCCACTCTTGCCATGCCTTTGATTTTCATAATTTTGCATATTCATTCTCATTTTGGTAGCCCTTATTGGCTAGATATTGCCTGAAAGCTCACTTTCGACGGTCAAGACTGCCCCTATTTGAGACCTCTCCCGTATTAGGGAGCGCCTAGGTTGGTCATCTTATCCATCAACCTCTTGCCCCTGCACTTGGCCGAGTAGAGAAAAGAAAAAGACCTTTGTGCATACCCAAAGTATGGCCAAAGCAGCAACGGTGTTGCACGAGAGAGATCGGCTATGGCTTGCCGTGTGGTGTGTGAAAAACCCATGCTCAAAAGGTCACCCTCAACGATCGGGGAAAGAACTAGACTCCCAGCGCGGAGCTATCACTGGCCTAAGGATGCTGCAGAAGTGAACTCATTTTAAATGAACTAAGCAAATTTCTAAAAGCCACTTAACCATGTGAGGAACCAACATTTATCTTAACAATGTGCAGGAGTAAATAAGTGATAATAATAGCATGTTCTTTGCACAAAATAAGATACCTTGCAAATCCACGGAATGAAACTAGCATCCTGAAGCAATCGTGATCATCGAGCTTCGCGCAGCACGAGCTTCATATTCCTTGCTTGACAGGACGAAAGGGAGAGGATAACAAAGGATTAAAGATTCCTTGACACGGAGGAGCGGCTGGACGAAGGAGGATAAAAAGGAAGAGAGACGAGGGCTAGAACTCCCTCGTTAAGGTGCCAAGACCCTGATAACAAGGAACCAAATATAGAAGAAACCATATTAGCTGAGATCAAGGCGGGCTAAAGCCTCGAAAACAGCAAGAGAAAGGGCGAAGACCCCGAAAGGGTGAAGAGGAAAGAGTAGAAAGATGATAAGAAGAATCATCCGACGTGGTCGGAGAAGAGGAACGATAATCATCCGGCAGTGCCAGAGAAGGAGAATGGGAGACACCCGCCAAGGTCGGGGAATAAGAAGAACCCGGAGATACTGGAAGGGAAGAATCAGAGGCAACACCTGGAAGTCTTGGGGAAGAATAATCAGGTGATGTCCCGAGATTAGGATGGAATGATGACATAGGCCATGGCCTAGAATCGTGAGAGGAGGAAAAATCTGGAGGATCCGGATAGGAAAAAGAAGAACAGGGATTCGCGGACCCGAGATGGGAGGAGAGAATTGTGGGGGGAGAATTAGGAGAGGGCAGATACACCACCCAGGGGTGGGAACTGAGTAGAAGAAATGATGAGTGAAATGAAGAAGAAGGAAGAGAAGTGGACCCCTGAGTGCACAACTGAGGGCCCTTAAACTTACGTCGTCGCCTCTTCTTAGCTGATACTTCTTGAACATGGGCTCGCCTGGCGCGGACTAGGACCCTTGGGTACCTTGCCTTGCAATATCTTCTTAAATAGCGAGCCCATCTAGCAGATGGCCTTGCCCGACTGTGGACATGCAGCTTCATCGGGGCGGTTGCCCCTAGACTCCCAAAGCTAACAATAGTAGGACGTTCTTGAACAACTAACTCCTCATAATACTGAATATCATAAAACCATGGAGTCTTGTTACTTGGCACAAGTAGCATGAGATTCGGCAACTCCACTCGGAACTCAGCCTTGAAGAACAACTCCCTTGGTAAAACGGTGAAGCTGAGGGAGAGTAATACATGGCGTTGACATGGCCGGTTTGCTAATAAACTGAGGAAGATTGCATAACAAGTGCAGAATATCCTTGGAAAGTGTAGAAGATACATCCAATTGCCCCTTGAACATAGAATCCATAATCTGCTTGGCGGCCGTCTGCGTTAGCAAAACACGGGTAGAGAACCCTTCTTGGCATGTCATCTGAACAACAATAGAGCGAGGAGAAATAATAGCATCAATGGTGAACTCTCCAGCGAGCAAGGAGATTGCCACCGGCCTCGCTCGGGAAGAAACTGGCATCAATGCCTGGGAACTCTTCTTAGCAACTGTCATCTTTGAAAGTGTAGACGCATCATCCCCAAAATAACCAGGGACGAGGACACGAACCGGCATCCGACAGATAAAATCTTGAATCTTGAAATGCACGGCCATCACTGAATCATCCTGACTTGGCTTATTGTCTCCCTGGGGATTAGACCCGCGGGGCACCAAAGGAAGTGCACACCTGCTCCGTGGGGTGGAAGTGGTTGGAGAAGTAAAGGGAATATGCTTGGGTGGAACATGTGGAGGTTTGGAAGGCATGGAGGCTCCAACGGGAGTGGTGATGGAAAGTGAAGGCGCAGGCGATGTGGCGATGATAGGCTCGGGTGGCGATAAAGGTGACGGTGAAGGCGTGGCTGAGGGTAGAGATAAAGGAAAAGGTGTGGCTTGCTCAGGCTCGGGCAAAGGTGATGGCGGAGATGGAGGCGAGGGTGGAGATGGAGGTGGTGATGGAAGCACTGGTGGTGGAGATGGAGATGATGGAGATGGCAATGGAGATGGCGAGGATAGTGATGAAGGCGATGGGGGTAGTGGACATGGAGGTGGAGAGGGTGAAGAGGGAGGTTGTGGTGTCCACCGTCGACGTGTCGACACAACGCATCGAGCGGTGTTAAGGGTAGAAGTAGTGGTAGTGGCGGCAAGGGAAGAAGGGGAGGCACTAGCCTGAGCAGAGGCTTGGGTTTGTGGTGGCGATGGAGCCGGGGTAAGAGATGGTGGAGGTAACGGAGTAGGTGATGGAGCGAGTGTAGCACTAGACGAGGAATCACAAGGGTGCCCTTGACCTTGAAGTAACAGAGACGGCTGCCCGGGTGGCACTTCTTGCTGCTGCTGTTGGCTGTGGAGATGTAAAATGACTTTATGCATAGCGGCCCAATCAATCCTTTCCTTAGCTTCCAGGTCATAAACATAATCCTGGAACTCGGGACAATCCTCAATCAAATGCCCCTGCTGACGGTGGAAATCACAGAACTGAAGCATATCCCCGACCGCGGGTCGGTAAGGCACAACCGGAGAGAACGGCATCGCGTGAGTGGCCATCAAAGCCCGAAATATATCGGTGAAACACTCCGGCAAAGGAAGATGAGGAGCCTGCTTCGGGCAAGGTGGATGCCGAGGGATACGTAATGGTGGAGAAGGTTGTGGAGACAGAAGTGGAGGTTGCGTAGGCAGGAGTGCGTGGCTAGTGGTGGAGGGCTTTGGTGATGGCATGTGTGGAACGGGATGAGGGGGTATGTAGACGGCATCTACTTGCTCGGGATGTGGTGTTCCCTTGACCGGAAGTGGAGATGGAGACGGGTATGTGGATGCGGGAGGCTGACTCATGGAAGGTTGATATGCTGAGGCGTATAGGTATGTAGAGGCGGGAGGTTGGTGGAGACTCGAGGAGGGATATGTGGCAGAAGGCTGACTCATGGCCGGCTGACTCATGGGAGTGTAGGGTTGGCACGTGGAGGGTGAAGGTTGACATGTGGAGGTGGATGGTGGAGACTCGGGGTCAAGGGAATCTTGGATTTGTTGGCGAATGAAGCGGGCTCGACTGTATAATTGTTGCCAGGAGGTGATGTCGTTAAGGGCTAAGATGAAGCGGTACTCGGGCGTTGCATTTGATATCAGCATCTTGATTTGCTCTCCCTCCGGTATGTGCCCCGGGACTTGCGCGGCCAAGCGACGCCAACGATCAGCAAAGGTAGAAAACTCCTCTTCGGGCTTCATCATCTCATAGGCCAGATCCACAATAGAGTTCTTGGGCCCAACCTGGTCTTGATACTGCTGAATAAACTTTTCTTGAACGGCTTGAAAACTCACAACTTGCTCTTGCGGAAGAGAGAAGAACCAATCCCGAGCCGGGCCTTCCAATGACAGACCAAACAGATAAGCCATCAAGTGTTGGTCATGTCGAAATTGGGCCGACTCATAAACGAACTCCTTTAAGTGCACATACGGGTCACCGACTCCACTATAACGGTGATATGTGGGAATTTGTGATGGAGGTGGGAGCTGAAGACCTTGAAATGCGAACGGAACACTTAAAGAGGATTTGGGATCGATTCAACGTTGAAGCTCATCAAGTTGGCGTTGGGTTTGAGCAATCATCTCCTGGGTAGGGAGAGATCGAGAAGAATATGGGCTAACTTGAGCAAGAGGTTGTGAATTAGGACCAGGAACATGTATTGGGCCGGATAAGAGGATCCAGGCTGAGAAGAAGAAGGGCCCATTCCAAGAATGGAAGGATATGTGGGCCTGGAAGAAGTATGATCATAAGGACCTATTGGGCTGGCAGCAACATGGGCAGAAGGATGAGGCCCATTAAGAGAATAATGCCCATTAGCAATTGGGCCAGCAACATATGAAGGAGAAGGAGGAGGCCCATGAATAGGAGATGGCCCATTATGAGAAGAAGGCCCATTAAGATGAGACGCAATAAGATGTTGGGCCTGGGCCGGGTCTATTTGGCGAACAAGGCTTGAAAGATGGGCCATGAGATTAGCCTGGCCCTTGGATGGATCAGAAGGACAACGGGAAGATGGGCCTGCGTGGGAAGAGGATTCCACGCGAGAATAAGAGGAAGATTGGGGAAAAGGATGATACAAGGGGTTGGAATGATGCTCCATGAGGGCAAATGGAGACTTAATACAAGGATATCAAGGTGAATACAAGTGGGGAAGCAATGGCTTAATGGGCTCGAGGACAAGAGGGGACTGACCCACTAATGCAAAGGCGAATGGACAACGGACCACGGGACAACGGACACACAAAATGGGTTAAGCTAAATGGGCCTAACAACAACAAAACATATGGATGATGAAAGAATGCAACACGAAAATCACTAATGGGCTTGGACAAGCCCAAACAACACAAACAATGCAATGTGAGAGTTTTCACCCAAGTCAAACAAGTTAATATGATGGGAAATATTTTAGAGATTTTAATAGACCTTTTAATGATTTGAATTAATAATAATTCCCTCAAGATGGGAATCCTATGGGAATAAGGTCCAAACTTTGGGTTGACTAAGGTTAACTCCCTCACACTTATGCAAATGCAAGCCTAAGGGGTGGAAAGGTACAACCGGCCCGGTGTCCGTGTGGGAATCCACGGCTCACGGGGACTTATGGAGGTCCTTGATGTACTTTCCTGGTCGGCTCCAAGGAATATGGAGACGAGAGGTCCACGCACCAAGGTAGGAAATGCAACTATGATATGCAACGTATGGCCCTATGTGCACCGGAGTGCATGCAAATTCTAGCTTAAAACTAGAAAATCAAGACTAGATAAAACTATGCAAACATGATCCAACTAAAACAAATAGTATATGGATGGAAAGACAATACAAAGATCTGCACAACGGCCCCAAGAACAGATCAATCTGACCCCGGGAGGTCAATCAAATCACTAAGCAAAGATGCCCCCGTGAACCTATGCGCAGACCACATGCAGATTTTATAGACAAAATGCCAAAATGATGACAATTTTTAACTAAGCAAATGAGACCCAAATGATGCAAATAAGCTATGGATGGAAAGACAATACAAAGGACTATCCAATGGATCAAAAATCAGTGTAATCAGACATCGGGAAGGCAGTCAAATCACTCATTAAAGATGTACCTGTGAACCTGTCCCTGAGCCTGCCTACAGAACTTATGCACAAAACTCAAAAAGTTGGACACGATTAGAATATGCAAATGTTAACCAAATGATGCAAATGATATATGGATGGAAAGACAATACAAAGGGCTATCCAACGCAACAAGAATCAGCTCAATCGGACTCCGGGATCAAAAGTTATGCCTCGATGAACACGGCCCTGTGAGCATGCACGCAAGACTGCCAGAAGCCGTGTAACGGTCTACCAAAGGACCGTTACCTGCATGTGACGGTCTACTGTAGGACCGTCACACTACCAGAGCCCTTAAAACACCAAAAATAGTTGGAGAATGGAAGAAATATCACCTAAACATGAACATGCACCCACCCAACCTACAAAAGAGCATGAAAACAAGCGTGATGGGCATTGGTGTCCCACCGTGATCGCCAAAAAACTGTTGATTTGTTTTCTTAATTAGATTAGCTTCCTATCCCACCCCCTTTAAATACATACATGCATAAACATGTGAATCAAAGACGAGGGGATGAAAGGATGGAAATACTAACCGTGATCGCCACCAAAGATTAACAACGCCGCAAGGATGAAGAGAGGACTGCAACGGCGCCGTATACCTTGGAAAGAAAACTTGATCGCGCTTGAAACGGGGTGCGGGGCACTTGTGGTTTCAAACCTCCTCTCCTTCCAGCCGGCTAGAGGAAGAGGGCCTCACGTTGTATTCATGCTCTCCTGCAAAACAAAGATGAAACACAAAGGCAAAAACCCATTAGAACATGCATGTGTAGTATCAATCCCGGAGTGATAAAATAGTGTTAGAAATTGAGGGCAAACTCACCGGGGGAGGGTTTTTAACCCCTGTGGAAGGGTGGAAATAATAGGTGGGTGTGTTGTGCATGCATGGGATTTGAAATCACGAGATTTGATTGAGAGAATTGAGAGAAATCAATGATGCAAAACAGAGAAAAACGCATGTATAGCAGAAAAGTGCAGGAAACTGTGATGATTTGTGATTTTGAGGAGATTAGAACTAAGAGTGTAGACCATGAAATCAAGCCCAGAAGGATGGAATTGAAAGTTAATACTTCCCTCTCCAATATGGGGTCGAAGTTGTGAGTCGACAGTGCAGCATGGCTTCGCCCCACGTCCGGAAAGAGCCCCCCCGTCGCGACTGCGAACTGGGCAGTTTTTATAGAGTTTTGCAAGAAAACCTCATCTTCTTATCATGACTCCCGAGATAGAGTCCAAGATAAATCGAGTTCTCTGGATCAAACTCGAGATAATACTAAGGACAAGAGATAGGAACAAACGGAGATCAATTCAGAGGAGGATTCTAGAAGATATGTCTTTTGGAAGGCAGCCCCAGAGCCTTATCTGCAGAGTTTGAGTTGAACTAGGAAACATAAATCATGATCTTTCGACCCAGATCTCAAGAGATATTGCCAATGAAAATTTGATTCCTATGAACCAAATTCAAGATAACACCAAGGGCTAGAAGTAGGAAAAAACGGGGATCAATTTGGATAAGAATTCAAGAAGTTATGGACTCTTCAAGAGGGCCACGGCGCACAAAAACGGAGCAGAGTCCAGCACGAATTGGACTCTCTGGTGCATGTAACGGTCTATCGTAGGACCGTCAGAGTGATGTAAACGGACTAGGGTAGGTCCGTCACACTCTGGAGGTCGAACGAGACGTTTTCGGATGAGATTGGATGTAACGCACCTAAACAGGGCCGTCACTTGGTCTAACGGTCAAGGATAGGACCGCCACACTCTAGGGGTTGAACCGGGCTGTTTTGGGCAAGTTTTGGTGTGACGGTCTATCGTAGGACCGTCACACTGAAGTAACGGTCTTCACTGGGCCGTCACTTCAATGAAGTAACGCACCTGCAAATGACCTTCACATCGATGAAGGCAGATTCTGGGCAGACTGCGCGCGACTTTAGAAATTGAAGCATATCTCTCAAACGGTGGAGAATTAGACAAAGTGGTAAACATAGAAGTTGTAGATAACTGAGAGAGGAACAACTTTCATGAATAAAGAAATTTGAGAAAATGATTGGAAGATGGTGAAAATGGGGCTGGAAGAGAGAGGAAAATTCTAGAATGTAGGTGAACAGCACAGCACGCCAGAAAAATGTGAATAGCTCACAATCGGGGAAGAACCGGCCAACGGTGTAGAAGAAGAAATTGTAGATCTTTGAAAGAGGAACAACTTTGATGAAGACAACTTTTTGAATAGAGGATTGGAAGAGGGTGAAAAAGAACCACTTTCAGGACTGCGCAGTGAGAGAGAGCCGATTACTTGAGGGAAGCCGGCCTAAATGGGCCGAAAGTCGACTTGGAAGCCGGAATTTGACAAGATAAGCTCCGGGGCTCTAAGAAATCATGATCTCCAAGGCTCAAAGGGTATGGAATGGTAAAAATGGGCTTGAAATCCATCCAAGGAAGCTCCAAAATAATGGCTAATTCGGGACATCAAAAATGATGAATAAGAGAAACGACGCAACTTGTGGGCTAAAACGGGTGTCAACAGATGCCCCTCCTTGATGTCCGCTTTGCAAGGGAACGAGTGAAAGCGACACAGAGGTGAAATGGAAAGGAGATGGAGTGAAAGTGACAGCGACGTGAAATGGAGATGAAGCGGAGATGAAGCGGAGGGAACTGATAAGCGGGCATCAAGGCCAAAAAAGACACCCGTTACAACCAACAAGCGACAGGAATTCTCCCGAAAATGCCGAACTAACCACCTGAAATGATTGACAAGGATGAGACATGTCTGGAGAACTAACTAAGAAAAGAAAGGAAACACGACCAGCCTCATCGGGGACACAATCCACGGACAATGAGTGGGTCGGAAGGAACACAGCATAAGAGCTGGAAAGGATAGATAAGAAACCTGAGATAAAATCCAGACAGCAATCATGCTGGCCAACCAGACCAAGCGGCAAGATCAGAGAAACCGTTCAAATTCGGAGTGGAATGAGGAATCTCTTATCCAAGAGAGCTGAATGCAATCAACCATTGCTGAGGAGAAACCCTTGAATGGATCACGAGACATGAATGCTCAAAAATGACATGATGCATGCTAGGCTAAAATAAAGAAATCATTAAAACGAATGCAAAGAAAGATAAAATAGAAAGTACTCAAGGATAATATTGCTAGACTGAACCAAGACGGGGTCAAGAGTCTTCTTGCAACCACGGCGTGCGAGACAGAGTCCATCGTCCCCCACTCGACTCAACCGAGCGGCCTATCCAACGATTAACCGTATGCTCTTAGATCATCATCGTTTTTGTTAAAGGGGAACATCAGATCCCAGAACACACGGGCAACCATCCGGTCCTTGAGAGTCTATAATAACATAGATACCATATAGTAATGCAACAATGAGCAAGGATAGAGAGCCATACCTGACTTACCTGCCAAGCGAAGCGGCATTCTTTTGCATTTTTGATTTTTGATTTTTTATGGATTTTCAAATAAGACAACAATATGAATGACCATGATGTGAACATGAACGAATATGAACAAGCATGACATGAACACAACATAATAAGAGAAATATGAATTAAACATGTCACAACATAACATACCGAAGATGGATGAAACATAACAAACAAACAAATGGCAAACATGCATGCGACTAAAGGCACGGTGGGACAAGACAACATGTACACGGTGGGACAGCACACATGGTGGTATAAGGACATGGTGGGAAAAAGACACGTGGGATGACAATACCACGGAGGACAAAGACATGTGTGATGAACGATATGGCGGGATAAAAGACACGACCAACACGAGAGAACATAGACACATATGACAAGGACACAGTGGGACAAAAGACATGGAGGACCATAGAAATATATGACAAGGACACATCAGGATAAAAGACATGCAGGACATAGACATGATAAAGACAATAAACACTTTCTTCAATCAAAACCCAAGATCAAATGAAGCGGAACCGCCAGGTTCAAAACCGTGAGATATTGCCCACTCATGGAAACATGATTAAGCAAATAAGCGAAAGCTGAGAAGGCCATGAGCTTCAGAACAGATCTAGAGATAGGATTGAAGAGATGAGAACATATCGAAGATGTGGACAGGAGACAGAGCACAAAGATATGGCAAGGAAAGCTTGAACCTGTAACCTACAGCCTGCACACTTAGCAAACAAATTACGTATATGTCCTCAGGATAAAAATAAAAGGAACAAAAGAGAAGTATTTTTGGATTTTTGTATTTCTGATTTTTTTGCCATATTCAAATTTTTGGGATTTTTTGACATATTTGATTTTTTTGGAATTTTGACATATTTGATATTTTTTTTTAGAATTTTGACATATTTTATTTTATTGGAATTTTGATAATATTTCATTTTTTAGATTTTGATAATATTTCATTTTTTTGGATTTTGACAAAGCAATCTGCAGCACCCAAAGACGGGCTCGAACTATTGGCCAGGGATCGCCGTCCCTCCCCTCTCATTAAAGGCTTCCCTTAAGCAGGGCGTGCATGTGAGGGTGGCTTACCATAACCAACCGCCTCTAAAGAACGGTGCCCCTACTAAGGTCATACCCGGGATACAACCCAGCCTAAGAGGGATAAATAGAAGAAAAATTAGAGACAAGCTTTATGCAAGATGGGAGACATCAGGATTTGAATTCCTTCCAGGGCACCACCCCTCAAAGAGTAGGTCTGTTGCGCTGGGGCTTTGTGTCTTTGATTTTGAGACCCATATTTATCAGGCACGCATGCGACCAGGCTCATGACGTCCCGCGGGGCTTCGCCACTCTTGCCATGCCTTTGATTTTCATAATTTTGCATATTCATTCTCATTTTGGTAGCCCTTATTGGCTAGATATTGCCTGAAAGCTCACTTTCGACGGTCAAGACTGCCCCTATTTGAGACCTCTCCCGTATTAGGGAGCGCCTAGGTTGGTCATCTTATCCATCAACCTCTTGCCCCTGCACTTGGCCGAGTAGAGAAAAGAAAAAGACCTTTGTGCATACCCAAAGTATGGCCAAAGCAGCAACGGTGTTGCACGAGAGAGATCGGCTATGGCTTGCCGTGTGGTGTGTGAAAAACCCATGCTCAAAAGGTCACCCTCAACGATCGGGGAAAGAACTAGACTCCCAGCGCGGAGCTATCACTGGCCTAAGGATGCTGCAGAAGTGAACTCATTTTAAATGAACTAAGCAAATTTCTAAAAGCCACTTAACCATGTGAGGAACCAACATTTATCTTAACAATGTGCAGGAGTAAATAAGTGATAATAATAGCATGTTCTTTGCACAAAATAAGATACCTTGCAAATCCACGGAATGAAACTAGCATCCTGAAGCAATCGTGATCATCGAGCTTCGCGCAGCACGAGCTTCATATTCCTTGCTTGACAGGACGAAAGGGAGAGGATAACAAAGGATTAAAGATTCCTTGACACGGAGGAGCGGCTGGACGAAGGAGGATAAAAAGGAAGAGAGACGAGGGCTAGAACTCCCTCGTTAAGGTGCCAAGACCCTGATAACAAGGAACCAAATATAGAAGAAACCATATTAGCTGAGATCAAGGCGGGCTAAAGCCTCGAAAACAGCAAGAGAAAGGGCGAAGACCCCGAAAGGGTGAAGAGGAAAGAGTAGAAAGATGATAAGAAGAATCATCCGACGTGGTCGGAGAAGAGGAACGATAATCATCCGGCAGTGCCAGAGAAGGAGAATGGGAGACACCCGCCAAGGTCGGGGAATAAGAAGAACCCGGAGATACTGGAAGGGAAGAATCAGAGGCAACACCTGGAAGTCTTGGGGAAGAATAATCAGGTGATGTCCCGAGATTAGGATGGAATGATGACATAGGCCATGGCCTAGAATCGTGAGAGGAGGAAAAATCTGGAGGATCCGGATAGGAAAAAGAAGAACAGGGATTCGCGGACCCGAGATGGGAGGAGAGAATTGTGGGGGGAGAATTAGGAGAGGGCAGATACACCACCCAGGGGTGGGAACTGAGTAGAAGAAATGATGAGTGAAATGAAGAAGAAGGAAGAGAAGTGGACCCCTGAGTGCACAACTGACGGCCCTTAAACTTACGTCGTCGCCTCTTCTTAGCTGATACTTCCTGAACATGGGCTCGCCTGGCGCGGACTAGGACCCTTGGGTACCTTGCCTTGCAATATCTTCTTAAATAGCGAGCCCATCTAGCAGATGGCCTTGCCCGACTGTGGACATGCAGCTTCATCGGGGCGGTTGCCCCTAGACTCCCAAAGCTAACAATAGTAGGACGTTCTTGAACAACTAACTCCTCATAATACTGAATATCATAAAACCATGGAGTCTTGTTACTTGGCACAAGTAGCATGAGATTCGGCAACTCCACTCGGAACTCAGCCTCGAAGAACAACTCCCTTGGTAAAACGTGAAGCTGAGGGAGAGTAATACATGGCGTTGACATGGCCGGTTTGCTAATAAACTGAGGAAGATTGCATAACAAGTGCAGAATATCCTTGGAAAGTGTAGAAGATACATCCAATTGCCCCTTGAACATAGAATCCATAATCTGCTTGGCGGCCGTCAGCGTTAGCAAAACACGGGTAGAGAACCCTTCTTGGCATGTCATCTGAACAACAATAGAGCGAGGAGAAATAATAACATCAATGGTGAACTCTCCAGCGAGCAAGGAGATTGCCACCGGCCTCGCTCGGGAAGAAACTGGCATCAATGCCTGGGAACTCTTCTTAGCAACTGTCATCTTTGAAAGTGTAGACGCATCATCCCCAAAATAACCAGGGACGAGGACACGAACCGGCATCCGACAGATAAAATCTTGAATCTTGAAATGCACGGCCATCACTGAATCATCCTGACTTGGCTTATTGTCTCCCTGGGGATTAGACCCGCGGGGCACCAAAGGAAGTGCACACCTGCTCCGTGGGGTGGAAGTGGTTGGAGAAGTAAAGGGAATATGCTTGGGTGGAACATGTGGAGGTTTGGAAGGCATGGAGGCTCCAACGGGAGTGGTGATGGAAAGTGAAGGCGCAGGCGATGTAGCGATGATAGGCTCGGGTGGCGATAAAGGTGACGGTGAAGGCGTGGCTGAGGGTAGAGATAAAGGAAAAGGTGTGGCTTGCTCAGGCTCGGGCAAAGGTGATGGCGGAGATGGAGGCGAGGGTGGAGATGGAGGTGGTGATGGAAGCACTGGTGGTGGAGATGGAGATGGCAATGGAGATGGCGAGGATAGTGATGAAGGCGATGGGGGTAGTGGACATGGAGGTAGAGAGGGTGAAGAGGGAGGTTGTGGTGTCCACCGTCGACGTGTCGACACAACGCGTCGAGCGGTGTTAAGGGTAGAAGTAGTGGTAGTGGCGGCAAGGGAAGAATGGGAGGCACTAGCCTGAGCAGAGGCTTGGGTTTGTGGCGGCGATGGAGCCGGGGTAAGAGATGGTGGAGGTAACGGAGTAGGTGATGGAGCGAGTGTAGCACTAGACGAGGAATCACAAGGGTGCCCTTGACCTTGAAGTAACAGAGACGGCTGCCCGGGTGGCACTTCTTGCTGCTGCTGTTGGCTGTGGAGATGTAAAATGACTTTATGCATAGCGGCCCAATCAATCCTTTCCTTAGCTTCCAGGTCATAAACATAATCCTGGAACTCGGGACAATCCTCAATCAAATGCCCCTGCTGACGGTGGAAATCACAGAACTGAAGCATATCCCCGACCGCGGGTCGGTAAGGCACAACCGGAGAGAACGGCATCGCGTGAGTGGCCATCAAAGCCCGAAATATATCGGTGAAACACTCCGGCAAAGGAAGATGAGGAGCCTGCTTCGGGCAAGGTGGATGCCGAGGGATACGTAATGGTGGAGAAGGTTGTGGAGACAGAAGTGGAGGTTGCGTAGGCAGGAGTGCGTGGCTAGTGGTGGAGGGCTTTGGTGATGGCATGTGTGGAACGGGATGAGGGGGTATGTAGACGGCATCTACTTGCTCGGGATGTGGTGTTCCCTTGACCGGAAGTGGAGATGGAGACGGGTATGTGGATGCGGGAGGCTGACTCATGGAAGGTTGATATGCTGAGGCGTATAGGTATGTAGAGGCGGGAGGTTGGTGGAGACTCGAGGAGGGATATGTGGCAGAAGGCTGACTCATGGCCGGCTGACTCATGGGAGTGTAGGGTTGGCACGTGGAGGGTGAAGGTTGACATGTGGAGGTGGATGGTGGAGACTCGGGGTCAAGGGAATCTTGGATTTGTTGGCGAATGAAGCGGGCTCGACTGTATAATTGTTGCCAGGAGGTGATGTCGTTAAGGGCTAAGATGAAGCGGTACTCGGGCGTTGCATTTGATATCAGCATCTTGATTTGCTCTCCCTCCGGTATGTGCCCCGGGACTTGCGCGGCCAAGCGACGCCAACGATCAGCAAAGGTAGAAAACTCCTCTTCGGGCTTCATCATCTCATAGGCCAGATCCACAATAGAGTTCTTGGGCCCAACCTGGTCTTGATACTGCTGAATAAATTTTTCTTGAACGGCTTGAAAACTCACAACTTGCTCTTGCGGAAGAGAGAAGAACCAATCCCGAGCCGGACCTTCCAATGACAGACCAAACAGATAAGCCATCAAGTGTTGGTCATGTCGAAATTGGGCCGACTCATAAACGAACTCCTTTAAGTGCACATACGGGTCACCGACTCCACTATAACGGTGATATGTGGGAATTTGTGATGGAGGTGGGAGCTGAAGACCTTGAAATGCGAACGGAACACTTAAAGAGGATTTGGGATCGATTCGACGTTGAAGCTCATCAAGTTGGCGTTGGGTTTGAGCAATCATCTCCTGGGTAGGGAGAGATCGAGAAGAATATGGGCCAACTTGAGCAAGAGGTTGTGAATTAGGACCAGGAACATGGTATTGGGCCGGATAAGAGGATCCAGGCTGAGAAGAAGAAGGGCCCATTCCAAGAATGGAAGGATATGTGGGCCTAGAAGAAGTATGAGCATAAGGACCCATTGGGCTGGCAGCAACATGGGCAGAAGGATGAGGCCCATTAAGAGAATAATGCCCATTAGCAATTGGGCCAGCAACATATGAAGGAGAAGGAGGAGGCCCATGAATAGGAGATGGCCCATTATGAGAAGAAGGCCCATTAAGATGAGACGCAATAAGATGTTGGGCCTGGGCCGGGTCTATTTGGCGAACAAGGCTTGAAAGATGGGCCATGAGATTAGCCTGGCCCTTGGATGGATCAGAAGGACAACGGGAAGATGGGCCTGCGTGGGAAGAGGATTCCACGCGAGAATAAGAGGAAGATTGGGGAAAAGGATGATACAAGGGGTTGGAATGATGCTCCATGAGGGCAAATGGAGACTTAATACAAGGATATCAAGGTGAATACAAGTGGGGAAGCAATGGTTTAATGGGCTCGAGGACAAGAGGGGACTGACCCACTAATGCAAAGGCGAATGGACAACGGACACACAAAATGGGTTAAGCTAAATGGGCCTAACAACAACAAAACATATGGATGATGAAAGAATGCAACACGAAAATCACTAATGGGCTTGGACAAGCCCAAACAACACAAACAATGCAATGTGAGAGTTTTCACCCAAGTCAAACAAGTTAATATGATGGGAAATATTTTAGAGATTTTAATAGACCTTTTAATGATTTGAATTAATAATAATTCCCTCAAGATGGGAATCCTATGGGAATAAGGTCCAAACTTTGGGTTGACTAAGGTTAACTCCCTCACACTTATGCAAATGCAAGCCTAAGGGGTGGAAAGGTACAACCGGCCCGGTGTCCGTGTGGGAATCCACGGCTCACGGGGACTTATGGAGGTCCTTGATGTACTTTCCTGGTCGGCTCCAAGGAATATGGAGACGAGAGGTCCACGCACCAAGGTAGGAAATGCAACTATGATATGCAACGTATGGCCCTATGTGCACCGGAGTGCATGCAAATTCTAGCTTAAAACTAGAAAATCAAGACTAGATAAAACTATGCAAACATGATCCAACTAAAACAAATAGTATATGGATGGAAAGACAATACAAAGATCTGCACAACGGCCCCAAGAACAGATCAATCTGACCCCGGGAGGTCAATCAAATCACTAAGCAAAGATGCCCCCGTGAACCTATGCGCAGACCACATGCAGATTTTATAGACAAAATGCCAAAATGATGACAATTTTTAACTAAGCAAATGAGACCCAAATGATGCAAATAAGCTATGGATGGAAAGACAATACAAAGGACTATCCAATGGATCAAAAATCAGTGTAATCAGACATCGGGAAGGCAGTCAAATCACTCATTAAAGATGTACCTGTGAACCTGTCCCTGAGCCTGCCTACAGAACTTATGCACAAAACTCAAAAAGTTGGACACGATTAGAATATGCAAATGTTAACCAAATGATGCAAATGATATATGGATGGAAAGACAATACAAAGGGCTATCCAACGCAACAAGAATCAGCTCAATCGGACTCCGGGATCAAAAGTTATGCCTCGATGAACACGGCCCTGTGAGCATGCACGCAAGACTGCCAGAAGCCGTGTAACGGTCTACCAAAGGACCGTTACCTGCATGTGACGGTCCACTGTAGGACCGTCACACTACCAGAGCCCTTAAAACACCAAAAATAGTTGGAGAATGGAAGAAATATCACCTAAACATGAACATGCACCCACCCAACCTACAAAAGAGCATGAAAACAAGCGTGATGGGCATTGGTGTCCCACCGTGATCGCCAAAAAACTGTTGATTTGTTTTCTTAATTAGATTAGCTTCCTATCCCGCCCCCTTTAAATACATACATGCATAAACATGTGAATCAAAGACGAGGGGATGAAAGGATGGAAATACTAACCGTGATCGCCACCAAGGATTAACAACGCCGCAAGGATGAAGAGAGGAGTGCAACGGCGCCGTATACCTTGGAAAGAAAACTTGATCGCGCTTGAAACGGGGTGCGGGGCACTTGTGGTTTCAAACCTCCTCTCCTTCCAGCCGGCTAGAGGAAGAGGGCCTCACGTTGTATTCATGCTCTCCTGCAAAACAAAGATGAAACACAAATGCAAAAACCCATTAGAACATGCATGTGTAGTATCAATCCCGGAGTGATAAAATAGTGTTAGAAATTGAGGGCAAACTCACCGGGGGAGGGTTTTTAACCCCTGTGGAAGGGTGGAAATAATAGGTGGGTGTGTTGTGCATGCATGGGATTTGAAATCACGAGATTTGATTGAGAGAATTGAGAGAAATCAATGATGCAAAACAGAGAAAAACGCATGTATAGCAGAAAAGTGCAGGAAACTGTGATGATTTGTGATTTTGAGGAGATTAGAACTAAGAGTGTAGACCATGAAATCAAGTCCAGAAGGATGGAATTGAAAGTTAATACTTCCCTCTCCAATATGGGGTCGAAGTTGTGAGTCGACAGTGCAGCATGGCTTCGCCCCACGTCCGGAAAGAGCCCCCCCGTCGCGACTGCGAACTGGGCAGTTTTTATAGAGTTTTGCAAGAAAACCTCATCTTCTTATCACGACTCCCGGAGATAGAGTCCAAGATAAATCGAGTTCTCTGGATCAAACTCGAGATAATACTAAGGACAAGAGATAGGAACAAACGAGGATCAATTCAGAGGAGGATTCTAGAAGATATGCCTTTTGGAAGGCAGCCCCGGAGCCTTATCTGCAGAGTTTGAGTTGAACTAGGAAACATAAATCATGATCTTTCGACCCAGATCCCAAGAGATATTTCCAATGAAAATTTGATTCCTATGAACCAAATTCAAGATAACACCAAGGGCTAGAAGTAGGAAAAAATGGGGATCAATTTGGATAAGAATTCAAGAAGTTATGGACTCTTCAAGAGGGCCACGGCGCACAAAAACGGAGCAGAGTCCAGCACGAATTGGACTCTCTGGTGCATGTAACAGTCTATCGTAGGACCGTCAGAGTGATGTAAACGGACTAGGGTAGGTCCGTCACACTCTGGAGGTCGAACGAGACGTTTTCGGATGAGATTGGATGTAACGCACCTAAACAGGGCCGTCACTTGGTCTAACGGTCAAGGATAGGACCGCCACACTCTAGGGGTTGAACTGGGCTGTTTTGGGCAAGTTTTGGTGTGACGGTCTATCGTAGGACCGTCACACTGAAGTAACGGTCTTCACTGAGCCGTCACTTCAATGAAGTAACGCACCTGCAAATGACCTTCACATCGATGAAGGCAGATTCTGGGCAGACTGCGCGCGACTTTAGAAATTGAAGCATATCTCTCAAACGGTGGAGAGTTAGACAAAGTGGTAAACATAGAAGTTGTAGATAACTGAGAGAGGAACAACTTTCGTGAATAAAGAAATTTGAGAAAATGATTGGAAGATGGTGAAAATGGGGCTGGAAGAGAGAGAAAAATTCTAGAATGTAGGTGAACAGCACAGCACGCCAGAAAAATGTGAATAGCTCACAATCGGGGAAGAACCGACCAACGGTGTAGAAGAAGAAATTGTAGATCTTTGAAAGAGGAACAACTTTGATGAAGACAACTTTTTGAATAGAGGATTGGAAGAGGGTGAAAAAGAACCACTTTCAGGACTGCGCAGTGAGAGAGAGCCGATTACTTGAGGGAAGCCGGCCTAAATGGGCCGAAAGTCGACTTGGAAGCCGGAATTTGACAAGATAAGCTCCGGGGCTCTAAGAAATCATGATCTCCAAGGCTCAAAGGGTATGGAATGGTAAAAATGGGCTTGAAATCCATCCAAGGAAGCTCCAAAATAATGGCTAATTCGGGACATCAAAAATGATGAATAAGAGAAACGACGCAACTTGTGGGCTAAAACGGGTGTCAACAGTGTTTTTAAATTTAGAATTAATGGTGCCTAGACGGAGAGTTCAATTGCAAGCCAATGTGCCCCGAGATGTTCCAGGAGAAGAAAGCGGTTCTTCTATTCCTCCAGGGAATGTTCAAGGGTAAGGCCGTGCTGATCTTAATGCTGGTGAAGATTTAGCTCCTCCTGGTGGTCGTGGGCAAGTTTTAAAGGAATTTCTCCTATTCCACCCACCAACATATGAAGGACAATCGGATCCGGATGCAGCTAGGGTTTGGGTGGATGCTACTGAGCTTTTATTCCGTTGTATGTAATGTGCCAAGGATGAAAAAGTGATGCTAGCTACATTTCAATTGCAGGGGGCAGCACTTGCGTGGTGGACCACGGAGTGGGAGGTGACTCTCAAGTCTCGTCCTCTTCGCCTATTTGCATGGAAGGAGTTTATGACTGCATTTGAGCGTGCATATAGTCCAGCCTATCTTAGAATGGACAAAATGTACCAGTTTATGGAGTTGACTCAATGTGTTATGTCAGTGTTGCAATATCGCAATAAATTCATGGAATTGGGTCGATATGCTCCTCACATTCTAACTGATGAAGGGTTGAAGACTGAGCAATTCTTACGTGGTCTGAAGCCAGAGCTGAGGCAACCTCTTATTGCAACCAGGGTGCCAGAGTTAGATATGGCCTATCAGGCAGCAGCAGCTTTAGAACTGGATATGGTAAGAACTCAAGGGCGGACCCAGGTTGAGCCGGTACAATAGAGTGTACTTCGTCAGCAGGTTAGTGGTCAGCCGAGTGTGATGGGGGTATCATCTTCTATTCCTTCTGCCAGTGGTACTTCCTCTATGACGTCTAAATTTAGACGGATGTTCAGGAAATCAAAGAAGCGATATGATCGGCAAGCTTCAACTGGTAGTGTGTAGCAATCAACACCTTCTTCTTTGCAGCCACAGGGATCGGTTGGGAGTTAGCCGAGAGCATGTCCGAGATGTGGTCAAAGCCATTTGGGTAGACCGTATTCGATGCCAGTGGTGTGTTTCAGATGTGATCAGGTGGGTCACGTGGTTCGTGACTGTCCGTTGAGGCCTAAACAACCTGTGCAGTTCTCTCAGCCACATCAGTTTCGACCTCCTCTACCACCGCAATCACAGCAATAGTTCTCTCAGGCACAGGCGTCATCACAACAATCTACTACCGGCGGCAGAAAGAAATCTAAAGGGAGAGTCATGCATATGACTCGTTCTGAAGCCGTTGCATCTCATCTAGTGGAAGGTACTGTTATGATTTATGGGCACGTTACACGTGTTTTATTTGACTCAGGTGCTTCTCATTCGTTTATTTCTGAAGATTTTGTTGCTTGTATTGAGGAGCCGACATCTGAGATGGCTTATGAGTTAGTTGTTGAATTACCTTTTGGGGAAATCATGTATACTCCTTTCTGTCTTGATAAGACTCCTCCAGTGATTGGAAATCATCAGATGCCAGCTAGGTTACATGCATTGCAACTGGTAGACTATGATGTTATTCTGGGCATGGATTGGTTAGAAGCTTTTGGAGCTATGGTTGACTGTAGAACCAAAAGGATTTATTTTCAGCCATTTGGGAAAGCGGCATTTTATTTCCAAGGTATTCGATCTCGTACTCCTCGCTTGCTTATTTCTGCTATTTGAGCCTATAGAATACTTAATACTAGCTGTTAGGGATTCTTTGCTTCCGTGGTTGATGTTGAGGCACCACAACAGGAGATAGGTGATATTCCTGTGGTTTGTGAATTTTATGATGTCTTTCTTGATGAGCTTCCAGGCTTACCTCCGCAGCGAGAGGTTGAGGTTGTGATTGAACTAATTCCAGGTATGGCACCTTTATCAAAGGCACCTTACCGTATGGCTCCTGTAGAATTGAGGGAGTTGAGAGCACAGTTATTCGATAAAAGGCTACATCCGTCCTAGCTTTTCTCTATGGGGTGCTCCTGTGTTATTTGTGAAGAAGAAAGATGGAAGCCTGAGGCTATGTATTGATTACCGACAATTAAATCAGGTGACTATCAAGAATAAGTACCCTTTGCCCAGGATCGATGATTTATTTGACCGACTTCAGTCGGCTAGTGTCTTTTCACGGATTGATCTTTGATCTGGTTATTACCAATTGAGTTTTTAAGTGAGAAGCAGCAGCAGTCCGCTGGTTGTTTGCATGCTTTTGGCGGGCAATCTTAGGTGCCAGCAGTGGTCTCCTTTGCTCTGTTGACCGGGGTATGCCCCGTGTAGCTGTCTTCTTTTGTCTCTTGTACAGTGTTTGGACTTGTAACTATTTGATCTAGACTATTATATGTATATATCACTCTGATATTGTAAATTGCTTCCATTTAAAGTTATTATTTTAAAAAAATCCGCGTGTAATTCCAGTTCATTATGCACCTCCTCAAGCAATCCTCCCAACCCTTACGAGGCCTCATCAGCCTCTTGGGTGGCGTCTCTGAGTTCTTGATATCAGTTTACCGGTATCTAGATCTCCGGGTCATTACAGTTGGTATCAGAGCTTTGTTTGGGGTGTTGTTGTTGAGTTATGGTTTTGATGATTGTTGTGATTATTAAGTTATGGTTTTGATGATAACTAAACTTAATGTGTGATTAAGTGATGATAACTAAACTTGTGGTTGATTGCTCATGCTCATGTTATCTATGTATGTTTGAGATGGCAAATGGCAACGGTTACATGGTCTTAATGCTTGGTTTGTATATGTTAGTTCTACAAGAGGTTTCAAGCCTTTATATGTTTGAACATATGGACTTGAGCTTTGAAATCCTGATCAAATAATTTGAAACTTGTTTGGTTGATTTTTACGCATACCATACATGCATTTGTCAAATCAATAAGTGTTCCAATCTTATATGTGAAATTGGGTCTCAATGTAAATCACTTCTTGAACTCTAATACATATTTCACATATCATTTTGAGCTTACATTATGTTGAAACAACTCATGAGAAACTTGCTTGAAAATTGGAATAATGGTACTTATATCTTGCTCAAACAGTTTACAATAAGCTCTTGTTAATTGATTGAAACTGCCAAATGACCAAAGGGGTTTCATACATGTACTTCATGCAATTACCACATGAATTATTGATCAAAGTTCTAATCCTTTTTTCTATGGTTTTGTAGGTCAAAACACTCAACGTATATTCCCCAAGATCAAAGGAGTTTGAAGCCTCAGACTTAAATTGGTTGCAATGGAGTTCGGGGGTGAAACCTAAAAGTCTGAAGTTTACTGTAGCTGTAGGTCAACCGCCCCAGGTCGACCGCCAGCAGCGGTTGACCGCCTCAGGTCGATCGAAAATGCCAGGGATCATATTTCTACATGATTCTCAGTAGCGGTCGACCGCCAGCTTCCACAGGTCGACCGCCAGTCCCGAGCCAACATATGTTGACTTTGTTTTCCACTTCGAGAAGAGCCATTCTCCATGGATTTCTTTAATCCTAAAGTCACCCAATCACCCACAAAATGTGGATCTGGTCTGGGGGTTTTCCATGGACCATTCAAGGGCTATAAAACATCTCATTGGAGCCAAAAACCCTATCTATCCAAGAGGGCTTTAAGGGAGATCAAGATGGTGCTGTCCAAGGAGGAAGAAGAGAGTACTGTAGCTCCGTCTTTAGTACTTCGTGCAGCAAGTTCTTCATCTATCTCCAACCCATTCAAGGTACTTCTCAAGCCAATAAGCATCTATGAAGTGAAGAATCAAGCAACCAACAAAGAGAGATCAAGGGTGAGGCTATCAAGAAGCAAGCAAGGATTTCAAGAAGAGATAAAAGGAAGGTTATCCAAGGGAAGAAGAAGAAGGATGCTACAAGGAAGAAGGAGCCATTCAAGCATCATCTTAAGGTACTCTAGCTCCATTTGAAGTCAGCAGTCTCAAAGGAAGAGAACAAGCTCACAAGCATCAAGAAGATACATGGATTTATCCAAGGAAGAAGGAAGGGTACTCTAGCCGTGAACAGTACTCCGTGTAAGAAGATCTACATCAAATACAAGGCCATTCAAGCTGAGTCTCAAGCTATTCAAGTGAAGAAGGAATCAATGTGAACATCTAGAGCACACACTCAGGGGGAGCCTAAATCAGGAGCTTTCTAAACTGTGGTTTATTCATGTTTGTGTTTTGTGCTTTATAGTTTTAGATTTGTGTTTCTTATAAACTGCAAACTCGTGTGTGTGTGGATCCTTGTTGGATCCGTGGTCGTGTGTGTGTGTGTCGTACTTGATTCGTGTATGCATAGGTCTTCTTAGATCTGTGTGTGTGTGTGGATTTATCCAGATCTTAGTGTTTGTGTGTGTGGAGTGCTGCACTTGTCGCAGCGTGTGTGTGTCTTGTTGATCCGCTTGTTGGATTGTGTTGGAGACTACATCTCCGTATGTGTGTGTGTTTTGGGGCGCGTCCCCGTATGTATGGGCAGGCGTTGTCCTGCGTGTGTGGTTGGAGCGTCGTCTCCGTTTGGGGATTTATCCCCGAGTGAAGCCTCACCGGGTTTGGTGAGGGGTGGACATAGGATTGCCGTCGTTGCATCCGAACCACCTTAAAAACCGTTGTGCACTATGGTTTGATTTGTGTGGTTTGGTCCTTTTCTTCTACCTCCATTCTAAGTGAGTGTATTTGTTAATTGTTGTTACGGATTTATCTACGTATATGTTACATAATCTATAGCATTATCATACATAGTTTGATAAATCCGATTTGTGATCATATAGTTTTGAATCTCTTAACTAGCATTATATCACATGTTTCAAAAAGGCCAAAAGTTTTCGTAAAATTGGTAAACACCCAATTCACCCCCCTCTTGGGTGTCATTGATCGCGGGACTTCAATTGGTATCAGAGCCGAAGCTCTATTTTTTTATAGATCTAACGATCTAGAGTGATCCAAATCAATGACTGCCATTATGTATACTTTGAATTCTCTACCGGTGTTTGATGGTTGCAATTTCGATTTGTGATTAGGTAGAATGTGCAGTCTTGTCAACTCATATGACCCTAAGCTATGGAAGCTTGTTTCATATGGTCCTTATGAGTTGCCTAAGGATAAAAATGTTTGGACTGAAAATCAAAAGCTTAAACATGATCAAAATTGTTTGGTGTTAAAGTTGCTAACTGCTGTAGTTGATTCTAATTATTTCCCCTTTGTTTCCCATTACAGATCCGCGAAGGATATCTTGGATGGCCTAACCAAAATTCGGGAAGAGGATGGAGACCAATGTCTTGTGGTAGGGACGAGTGAACAAAGGAGTAATCAGCCAAGTGGATCAAGCTCATCAAGTGGATCAAGCTCAAAGGTAAATTATGATTCTGATAATGAAGATGAATTTAGCTATGAAGATTTGTTGAATGCATATGATGAGCTTGCTGAAAAGTACAAGAAAGTTAAGTCTGAAAATAAAAAATTGAAAAATAAATCTGAACATGCTTTTCTTGAGAATGCTTCTTGTGATAAATGCTCGAAACTTGAAAAGGAGATTAGTGTTTTGTTAATTCAGAACTCCTTACTTGAAAGCAATGTGAAAAATCTTGAAAAACTTTAAAAAGAAAATTCTTCATGTAATAAATGCTTGGAATTCAAAACGAAAAATGAATCTCTTATGACTGACATCAAAAACCATGAAGAAGTCATTTCATGCATGAGAAAAGAAAATGAAGGATTGAAACAGTTGAATAATGTCATTTCTGAAAGATTGCTTATTTTTGAAAAAGGAAAAAGTTTGCTTGTTAATGAATGTGAAAATGTGTATGTGTTGGAACAAGAAGTGGAAAACCACAAAACCATCAATACACATTTGAATGAAAAAATCAATTCTTATGAAAATGTGATTGTTTCCTATGAATTGCATATTTCATCACTTGAAAAAGAAATCTCTGACTTGAATGTTTCATTGTCTAGATTTGTGGATGGTCAAAATAACATGGACAAATTGCTAGGAATAAAAGTAAACTTTCAAAGAGAGGGGCTAGGCTATAATCCTGTGAACAAAAATAAGTTTAAAAATAAAATTTATACATCCTTTGTGCACAATTCAAACATAGCCAGCACATCAAATGAGAATCTAAAAAAGGGAAATCATGTTGCACACACACATGGATCCACAAAGAAAATTAATTTGCATCAAAAATCTAAAAATATTGCTAGTACACCCATGCATGTTGAACATACTTCTGCCATACACACACAACCACTTAGAAAGAAACTTTCATATTTTTACTGTGGTAAATCTGGACATGCCATGCATGATTGTTTCATTATGAAGAATGATGATTTGAGAGCATGCAAGAAAATAAATATTTTCAAAATTGTAAAAAAGGTTTCATTTGGGAGAAATGGATTTGAGAATTCTTATGTTCATGCTAAAAGACCACATGAGAAAATGGCTTCTGTGCGTTGTTTCTATTGTGGTGAATCTGGGCATACTAAGCATGATTGTGAGTTGATGCATGGTTGTCCTTTGATGAAAAATATTAATTTGAATACTGTCAAAAAGTGGAAACCATGTGCAAATGTTGCTGCTAACCCACAAGGACCCAAAAGGATTTGGGTACCTAAGAATGGTAAATGATAAATCTGTTTTGCAGGTGTGTCTTGGGAATGTAAAGCATGAAATCTATTTTCATCAAGAAGGTAAGGCACACAGGTCAAGTGGCATAAGCCAGGTTGGAAGAAAAATCAAAAATTGAATTTGAAGATCAGGTGATATCCCTCCTACCTTTGTAGCGACTCTGTCATGTTTTAACTCACTTTGTGTCATATAGTCATGTAATCTTGCATATATCTGCATATGCATTTCATTCATAGTTGTTTGCATATTTGTGCGCATATCACTTGTCATATAGTATCTTGTTGTAGGAGAGCTTGAAGATTCTTCAGATCATGATTTCACTACATATATTGAGTTTGCATACACTTTCATGTACTGTCTTGTATAAATTAAATATTGTGAATTCATGTCATAATGCATAGCAATCCTCCTACCTTCACCACCCTTGACTATATAGTATATCAAATGGTGACATGTGGAAGGGCAGGTTACGCCTGTCTGAAAGCTATCACTACGCGTGAGGTGATCTTTAGATCTAAGTTCTCCACCCTGTACTATGAGTCAATCAGTCACAGGCTGCACAGGGCATTAGATTTTTACTGAGCATATCACAGTCATGCACACATTGAGGGGGAGTCATCAGATTCGTCATATGGGCTTTATGTTTAAGTTCACACATGAGTCATGCATTGCATCTAGAGCTGTCTGGGGCATGTTGGTTGTTAAAATAATTTGTCATGCCATTGTGAATAAATTTGAATCGAAATTGACAACTCAAGTCCTCTTGTCTTTGGATGTAGATTACACTCCCAAAATCCAAATGATGCAGGGCTAGTCATGGCCAAGCTTGAGTCAATGAAAGGAATATCTTGCAAGGATGAAAATAATGACAACCCTATCAATTTGCTACAAGAAGATGAGATACTTTGTGTAGAACAATCTCCAGGATCGACTTAAGCACACGCTGGTGAAAGTCCTTGTACGTGCTAAAGCAAGTATCCAGGGCATGGTATGAAAAGCCCGCATCTTTTTATTGAGAACAAGTTAAATAGGTAAAGTTGATCAACCATTTTTCATGAGAAAATCAGGTAAAGTCTTTTTAGTGGTTCATGCATATGTGATTAATACCATCTCTGGAACTACTAATAATGCATTATATGATTATTTTGCAGGGATTGTGCAAGTATATTTTAAAAAAAAATCTCAATGAGTACATTGAATTTCACTCTTCTTTGGATTGCAGGTGGAAGGCTTGGAAGAAAATGGATTCACAAGGCAAAGGTAAGAAAGTAAAATCTGAAATATCAACCCTCGTGAGGTTGGTGATTTTAGTGATTGAATGCTTCTAATCTTGTCTCTTGAACTAAGGTAATTCAACCTTGTCAATTCATGCAATGGCCATCTTTGTCACTTGGTGACACTCTCAAGTGACATGTATTGATTCTAAAAACTTGAATTGTAATTTATCAACATGTTGTGATGAATGTGCCTAATTGATTGAATCAAATTGAAAATCTTGAAGGATGTGTATGAAGTGGTTGCACATTGAATATTCTCAATTTGAATTGCATGATCACACTTAAATTGAATTACATATCTGGTATATCAAATGGCGTCTGTGAAAAAGTGGATTGTGTCCACTTGGAAGCATTCCCTATGCGTTGAGCTGGGTCTTCGGACTAAAATCTCCGCCTAGTACCAGATCTTGAAAATTGGGATTGGTTGATGTGTAAATGAATTCTTGAGCTGAGCTATGTAAATTGAAACCATGCTTGTGATTAAATGATTCATACATTTGGCTGTTGAATGAATTCTCATTTCAAAACTTGTGAAATGCTCTTGAAAATCTATTTTTGAACAATTCTGAAAATTGGGTTGCATTGCTTAATTTTGAGCATTTATGCACCCTCTTTCATAAAGGCCATGTCATGAAAAATATTGTTGACACATTAATATAATGTGAATGCTCTAATGTTAAATTTACCTCTAGGTTTGAAGATCAAGCCCTCCTATACTACATTTGCATCTTGCATCACATGATCATCTAGACATAGGTTGCACGCATTAGAATGAATTCATGCATTAGCTGAAGTTAGTTCATTCATTTGGTATCAGAAGTTTTGCACCACATTGCATTCTATCTTGACATGTTCCATTTCATTACTATATGATCAAGTTGCATTGCATCGGAACTCATGCATTAGTCGCACTTTGTTCATTCAGTTAGCATCCATTTAATTGGTATCAAATTGTCCATTCAATTGGTATCAAATTGACATCACATTGCTCGCATGCATGTCATAGTGCATTTGCATAAACTCTCAATGTATACTTGTATGCTATTATATGCTATTCAACCCCATCCTTTGGCACTTCTATGACCTTATATCTTCTTGATAAATAATGTTGCAATTGAGTCATTTTTGGAGTGTCTCATGTCGTACACTCTGGGGGAGTTCATATCTCATAAGCGCATCTATTTAGGGAGAGTTACACTGTTATATATTCATGATATTTTCGGTATACATGCTGAATCAAATTCGCACACTTCATGCACAAAATGTGAAAATGAGTGTTAAAGATAAGGATATATGAATTTCTTTTAAACACTCTTGAGATATTAAACTTACTGCATGTATGATGAAGAGACAGTTGAAGAAAAAGTTGCCTACCCATCTTTGTTGAAAAATCTGAGATGAAAATGAAAGATAGAGCAATGCTTGGTCTCACTGAGTAAACTGGGCACATGTCACCTGAGACGTGATGTGGTTCATATCTGAAAAGTGTTGACTAGTATCTCTATTCAAAATGAGGTGAAATGGTTCAGTATTCTGAGTAACCGGGGATTCTGACATGAGCTCCATGCGTCTACTCGCGTAAAAAAGAATCATTTTGAACCTGATCACTCTTGAATACTGGTTAAGTTAAAAAAAATATGATGTTGAAAACTCATTGTGGTAGAGCGTAGCCTCCAATACGTTGTTCTCAAAATAAAAATACAGTCTGTAAAATATCTCCTTGTGTTGATCTGAAAATCTGAATATCCATATTACAGCTATCATTTTTCATGTTACTCACTTACACAACTGGAAATTTGATTTAATATGTATTCAGAAAATTGATTGACTACTTTAGCAATTGCATGAATCTCCTATATGATTACACAATCTCCCATGTGCTACACATGTGCATTCCGGTTAGCATGACTCTTGCATCTTTCTTATACCCATTCCCTGTTTATATATGTACGGGGGAGATTGCATGTATGTTTATATGTAACTGTTTGGTTGCATTGTGTGCACTTCATGAGTCACCATTTGCATGTGTTGCATTTCATGCATTTCAAACCAAAATATAAAAATCAAAAATTTTGAAAATCAAAGAAAATCCTTTTGATATGCCCTCCTGCTCTTGTTTGTTGTGAAAATCTGACATGGGATCTAGCTCTTGTATGCTATCATGCTGAACACTTCATCCTGTGAACATCTTTCTCCACTGGTTCATATCCTTGAGGCCAATCACCACCTTCAATTGGTATCAATACATGCTTGATTGTATTTGCTTTGGATGGTTTCATATTGATTTGTGAGAATAATCACCAATTAGTTTCTTCTAATTGGAATCATATTGCTTTGTTCATCCTTGATTTGCCATTGCTTCTTCTGATTTGATAAGATATGCTATTGATGTTTCAAAGGGAGATAAGCTTGTTGATATTGTTGATCATGTCACAGGGGGAGAAAGATTTGCATTATCCCACTTTTTGATTATGTCAAAGGGGTAGAAAAATTGATGATTGTGTGTGACAAGGAAAGGGGAGAAGAACATAAGTGTGGGGAAGGGGAGAAGAACATATGTGCTATTCTTTTGTATCCACTCTGGTGTATCATCACTAATAAATTGCTCTTCAAGTTTGTCATCATCAATAAGTTTGTGATCATCAAAAAGGGGGAGATTGTTGAGTTATGGTTTTGATGATTGTTATGATTATTAAGTTATGGTTTTGATGATAACTAAACTTAATGTGTGATTAAGTGATGATAACTAAACTTGTGGTTGATTGCTCATGCTCCTGTTATCTATGTATGTTTGAGATGGCAAATGGCAACTGTTACATGGTCTTAATGCTTGGTTTGTATATGTTATTTCTACAAGAGGTTTCAGGCCTTTATATGTTTGAACATATGGACTTGAGCTTTGAAATCCTGATCAAATAATTTGAAACTTGTTTGGTTGATTTTTACGCATACCATACATGCATTTGTCAAAGCAACAAGTGTTCCAATCTTATATGTGAAATTGGGTCTCAATGTAAATCACTTCTTGAACTCTAATACATATTTCACATATCATTTTGAGCTTGCATTATGTTGAAACAACTCATGAGAAACTTGCTCGAAAATTAGAATAATGGTACTTACATCTTGCTCAAACGGTTTACAATAAGCTCTTGTTAATTGATTGAAACTGCCAAATGACCAAAGGGGTTTCATACATGTACTTCATGCAATTACCACATGAATTATTGATCAAAGTTCTAATCCTTTTTTCTATGATTTTGTAGGTCAAAACACTCAACATATATTCCCCAAGATCAAAGGAGTTTGAAGCCTCAGACTTAAATGGGTTGCAATGGAGTTCGGGGGTGAAACCTAAAAGTCTGAAGTTTACTGTAGCTGTAGGTCGACCGCCCCAGGTCGACCGCCAGCAGTAAAATGCCAGGGATCATATTTCTACAGGATTCTCAGTAGCGATCGACCGCCAGCTTCCACAGGTCGACCGCCAGTCCCGAGCCAACATATGTTGACTTTGTTTTCCACTTCGAGAAGAGCCATTCTCCATGGATTTCTTTAATCCTAAAGTCACCCAATCACCCACAAAATGTGGATCTGGTCTGGGGGTTGTCCATGGACCATTCACGGGCTATAAAATATCTCATTGGATCCAAAAACCCTATCTATCCAAGAGGGCTTTAAGGGAGATCAAGAGCGTGCTGTCCAAGGAGGAAGAAGAGAGTACTGTAGCTCCGTGAACAGTACTTCGTGCAGCAAGTTCTTCATTTATCTCCAACCCATTCAAGGTACTTCTTAAGCCAACAAGCATCTATGAAGTGAAGAATCAAGCAACCAACAAAGAGAGATCAAGGGTGAGGCTATCAAGAAGCAAGCAAGGATTTCAAGAAGAGATAAAAGGAAGGTTATCCAAGGGAAGAAGAAGAAGGATGCTACAAGGAAGAAGGAGCCATTCAAGCATCATCTTAAGGTACTCTAGCTTCATTTGAAGTCAGCAGTCTTAAAGGAAGAGAACAAGCTCACAAACATCAAGAAGATACATGGATTTGTCCAAGGAAGAAGGAAGGGTATTGTAGCTGTGAACAGTACTCCGTGTAAGAAGATCTACATCAAATACAAGGCCATTCAAGCTGAGTCTCAAGCTATTCAAGTGAAGAAGGAATCAACGCGAACATCCAGAGCACACACTCAGGGGGAGCCTAAATCAGGAGCTTTCTAAACTGTGGTTTATTCATGTTTGTGTTTTGTGCTTTATAGTTTTAGATTTGTGTTTCTTATAAACTGCAAACTCATGTGTGTGTGGATCGTTGTTGGATCCGTGGTCGTGTGTGTGTGTGTCGTACTTGATTCGTGTATGCATAGGTCTTCTTAGATCTATGTGTGTGTGTGGATTTATCCAGATCTTAGTGTTTGTGTGTGTGGAGTGCTGCACTTGTCGCAGCGTGTGTGTGTCTTGTTGATCCGCTTGTTGGATCGTGTTGGAGACTACATCTCCGTATGTGTGTGTGTTTTGGGGCGTGTCCCCGTGTGTGTGGGCAGGCGTCGTCCTGCGTGTGTGGTTGGAGCGTCATCTCCGTTTGGGGATTTATCCCCGAGTGAAGCCTCACCGGGTTTGGTGAGGGGTGGACGTAGGATTGCCGTCGTTGCATCCGAACCACCTTAAAAACCGTTGTGCACTATGGTTTGATTTGTGTGGTTTGGTCCTTTTCTTCTACCTCCATTCTAAGTGAGTGTATTTGTTAATTGTTGTTACGGATTTATCTACGTATATGTTACATAATCTATATCATTATCATACATAGTTTGATAAATCTGATTTGTGATCATATAGTTTTGAATCTCTTAACTAGCATTATATCACATGTTTCAAAAAGGCCAAAAGTTTTCGTAAAATTGGTAAACACCCAATTCACCCCCCTCTTGGGTGTCATTGATCGCGGGACTTCAGTTGTATAAAGAATTGAAATTGTAATAGTCCAGAACAAGTCCATGTGTACCACAATTGCTGGCCTAGAATGTTTTTCCGTAATTACTTATGGTTCTTTTGTTATGTGTCATCTTTTAATTTAGAATTAATGGCGCCTAGACGGAGAGTTCAATTGCAAGCCAATGTGCCCCGAGATGTTCCAGGAGAAAAAAGTGTTTCTTCTATTCCTCCAGCGAATGTTCAAGGGCAAGGCCATGCTGATCTTAATGCTGGTGAAGATTTAGCTCCTCTAGGTGGTCGTGGGCGAGTTTTAAAGGAATTTCTCCTATTCCACCCACCAACATATGAAGGACAATCTGATCCGGATGCAGCTAGGGTTTGGGTGGATGCTACTGAGCGTGTATTCCATTCTATGGAATGCGCCGAGGATGAAAAAGTGTTGCTAGCTACATTTCAGTTGCAGGCGGTAGCACTTGTGTGGTGGACCACGGAGTGGGAGGTGACTCTCAAGTCTCGTCCTCTTCACCTAATTGCATGAAGGAGTTCGTGACTGCATTTGAGCGTGCATATAGTCCAGCCTATCTTTGAATGGACAAAATCTACTAGTTTATGGAGTTGACTCAATGTGTTATGTCAGTGCTGCAATATCACAATAAATTCATGGAATTGGGTCGATATAAGCTGACAGTCAAGTTGAACTGACACCTTAATGTGTTATGACACCCATGTGAGTGACACCACCCCAGAGCGTCCACCTCCAGCCTTGTTACCTCAGCAGCGTGAGCAGATAGAGCATATACTGGACGAGCAGGTAACGACTACTCGAGGTGGGGTGTACCAGCACTATTTGGTGCGATGGAGGGGACGACCCGCATCCAATGACACTTGGATCACCCGGGCCGAGTTACAGAGGATAGATCTAGATCTGTTGGATCGATACCAGAGCGACCAGGATCCCTACTCGACGGGGTCGCGCTTCTCTTACCCGGGGAGAATTGGTGAGGACACCAGAGCCAGAGTATGGCTCGACTCAACAAGCCGCCGGTACCGAACACGCAGCGCGACTCGGTCGATGCCGATATCTTTGTGACTGGGGGACAGTCTGGAGACCCCACATGAGCTTTGATATTTTAATATATATTTTTGTACGTATTTATATTTGATACGTATTTGGTGTGTATTTGGTATGTATTTGGTTTGTATTTATATTATGGGTTTAATATTGGGTCAATGGAAGAATATTGGCTAAATATTTGTATTTTGGGTTTATTATGGTCCAAGGGGAATAATATGGTCCAAGGTGGATAAAATAATCAAGAGTTGCATTTGTTGACTTGGAGAGAGCGGCGCCCCCTCTCTTGTCCCCATGTGGGGATTTGTTTAATCTTTGTTTATCTCCCTTCCCCATTATGCCCCCTTGACCAAGGGTATCTTAGGTCATTTATCCTAGGTCTAAGGTTTAGTATAAGATCTCTCTTGTGGCATTTTATGCAAAATTAATGAAGAATTATATTGGAAAAGGCAATGGGCAGACCCCCCTCTCTCTCTCTTGTTCTTCGTTGTTCTTCCTCTACCTCTTCCTTATAGCAGCAAGATTTGGGTGTGAAGAACTTCTTTGGGAGTGATTCCCACATCTATCTCCTCCCCTGGATGCGACATCCAGCCACCGGTGCCGCCGCCTCCGTTCGTGCCGCCATCAAGCCACCACAGCCATCTTTCCGAGCTGCTGTCTTGAGCTGCGACCTACACCGCAACCGCCCGGAACCCGCCGCCTTCCTGTCTGCCAACTCAAGTTCGGTGCTCCCGGTGCCATTGTGTAGCCCTTTACCTCCCTGCGTGGAGTGGGCAATAAAAATCACTACTGTAATTTAATTTTACCCTTGTACCGGGAGTTACGGAGCTTGGCCGGGACGTCTTCCCCACGCCCCGAGCATGGAGGTACATTTGCCTCGCTACTTGTCTTATTTGCTTAGCTAGTATAAGTTCTAGATGCCACTGCATGTGAGTAGTTTATTTCCTAGCTAGTTAAATTTAGTCACCGCTGTGATTTGTGAGTGCGAGACCCGTCCCGTGACTCATTCCGAGCACGAGAGTGAGCTGACCACTCGAGACTCAATGCCGGTTTCTCAACCGTGCAGTTCGACACATTTCCTTCACTGGGGACGACCGTAAGCGAGTACTTCTTGTTTTGGGCACGCTTGCCTCTTTAGGAACCACATAGGGTGTCGAACCAGTCGTGTCATTGCGGGTCGTGTCGTCTTTGGGTCGCATCGTCACCTAGAGTCCCAGGTTCGCAACAAGTCCGAGTCAAGTCTCATCGTCGTCCCGCATCAGTACTGCCAATTTTTGGGTGGGTGTTTGGTTTCTTGGGCTTCCAAGAAGCAACACTCAGTTGCACTATCCACTGCAGAAGCCAAATACGTTGTTGCAGGGAGTTGTGGGACCCAAGTGCTATGGATAAAGCACCAACTCCAAGACTACGGTGTAGATCTTGGATACACACCCATCATGTGTGATGACACTAGTGCCATTAATCTAACAAAGAACCCCATTCAACATTCTCAAACTAAACACATTGAAATAAGGCATCACTTCCTTTGGGATGAGATAAGTAAGAAAAACTTTGAACTGCATTTTGTTGAATCTAAGAGGCAAATTGCTGACATCTTTACAAAACCTCTGAACAATGAATGTTTTTCTACTCTAAGGAGAGTGTTGGGTTTGTTTAAACCCCCTACTTGTTAATTCTGCATGGTTCTGGTCAAGTTTGTCTTCAAGCCAATCGACTATTTTTGTCAGGAAGAGTCCATTGTGCATGTCTGGTTTGTTGCATGAGTCATAGGCCATTATGTGTGTGAATGACCTACTGGTATATAAAATGGTTGTGTGTGGAAGGACAGACAAAATCTATCTGAAAGCACCCATTATGCGTGAGAAGGTACTCCGCCAAGTAGCAAAGGTCTTCATTCACAGTGTTCAAGAGTCCATGAAGTGAGGGGGAGTCTATAGTGCTTCTAAGAGATAGGTTCATCATTTCTACCGCACATGGAGTTCTGCTCAGTCACCTGCGTCAACGCCCCATCACATGTGCGTCGACACCATCTGATCAAGTTCAAAAAATTAAGTCAACTAGTCTGCACTGCATACCTACTGTTCTCTTGAATTGAGTCGACCCATAGTCCAGTTGAGTCGACTTGCCCTTGCATGTACATGTTCATCCATCTTGTTTTGCAACCCCTCACTAGCTTGCTGAATTATGTGTTTCATGTTCTAACTCAATGCTCTGATTCAGGGGGAGATTCACACTAACGAGGATCGTCAAGGAGGGGCAACTTTGCAATTATATTTACGTTAAGTGTTTTTGTTATTGGGCCACTTTAGTAGGCCTATATGTGTACTTTTCTTTTTATATGTGTCATCATCATGTAATAGTATTTCCCACTAGAAGTATAATTAGTCATAGATGTTAGGTGAGGTTCGGTATGATTAGTCGTAGGTGTTAGGTGTTGACATTTTGAATAATTTGTCCCTCATGTGATGAGTCTATAAAAAGAGCCTGTAAGCCCATGTTAAGGGAACGATGAAGTTGAAATAAAATTATTAGAAAACCAATCTTTGTGAGGTGAGATGCCTTTGTCTTCTTTGTTCTTCTCTAAGATGGAGATGGGGTGGGATGCCCCATGGGTTAGAGCCCCGGCGTGAGAAGCTCTGTTGTTGTATCGTCTGTGTGAGGGAGACGGGTGAGAGGCCCCAACAAAGCCTTCCCATCCCTGATTTTCCAGCTTTTCTTCTGTTCGTCATCTCATAAACTATCCCCTCCCCTCATCATCCACTCCCGTCATATTCTTTCCCACAAACAGCAACAGCCCCACTCCAGTCCGGCCCTCTTCTGCTCCTCCATTTCCAGCGCATTGTAGCCATCTGCCAACCGTCCACCTTTATCTCCCTTCGGCTGCTACAACCCAGCACTGGCGCACCTCCCCACCGTCGCCATTGTCACGTAGACGCTGCCTGCCGCAACCCTCTCTCTCTCTAACATCGGTCCATGCAAGCAACGTCACCGGTGCTCTCTCCTTCGTCCCCCGCCACGGTCCATGCATGCAAGGTTTCCAGCACCCACACCGGGCGGAGCCACGCTACCACGCGCAGCACTCTCCTGGGCGCTCTAGGCCCGGTTGTGAGGGCACGTCGCCGGCATCATCTGGACAACCTCCAGAGGATGGGCCATCGCCCCGAGCACAGCCGGCAACGTCTCCCTACTCTCCGGACAGGCGCCCACGTCGCATCCCCACCACTGTTGTCATCCTCGGCATCGACCATACCGGTGTCGACATAGCGCCGCTCCGCCCATCTCCCCTACACGCAAGTCACCGTCGTCCGCGAGCCGCCCCTCCGCCGCACACGACTGCACCCACGGCCCGCGTCTTGCCGCAGTGACAAGGGAGGGGCCTCCGCCTGTCTCTTCCCAGTGCTACCATTTCCGGCCCTGTCTACCATCATCTGCAGGGCGCTCACCACCCGCCCCTTGCTCTGGCCACACCCCCATGCACTACCCCTCCTTCCAAGCATGGCGAGCACGCTCTGCCCCATCCCTCTCGTCACAAACCCCTCACAGCCACCTTCCACGTCCGCCACAGCCGCCATGTAGAGCACCTTGACGACCGTGCCGGCGTGCACGTGAGGACGCCGGCCGGCGTGCCAATTGCCCGCCCAGCCCACTTGCCCTCCCTGCTGTGGTCCGCCATTCCCACGTGCCATTCTCTCCCCCCCCTCTCACTCTCTCTCTCTCTCTCTCACATGAGCCCCCTCAAGAAACAATAAAAAAAGAGAGCCCCTCCCTCATCTCTCTCTATCTCTGTACGTAACCCTCTCTCCCTCTATCATGTTCTCTCTCTTATTCTCATGTGAAGGTCTTTAAAAAAAGGAAAGTGAAATAAAAGAGAAGGAGAAAAGTGTCAAAAAATGAGAGAAAAAAGTATTTTGTGGAAAAAAAGAAAGGGAAAATAATTTTAGAAAAGAATAAAATCATACAATCCGAGATTTTGTCCCACATCACACACCTAATAATTGATCTTCAATGACTGACATTCTAGTAACAACAATCTTCCAGCTTCTAGTATCATGGTTATTCAATTAGATTGAAGATTTAAGGCTAATAACTCTGTGTGGACTGAAAATTGCTAGCTCACGAAAGGCCTCCTAAGGCTTACTCCTACTAAAGCATTTAGCATGCTGAACCCTTGTACTCCTGTAGCCTGCTTTTGAGAGCTCAGTAAAATTCTTAGTTGATTAACTTCACATTGAGCATTGTTTTCAAACAATCAAGCCATCTCAGTTTCTCTCTCAAGCACTTGAAGCAGAGCAACGGGAAAGACCTACTGAGTAACCGAGCACACTTCACCTGAGACGTGAGGTTGTTCACGTCAGAAGGTAGTGTCCTACTTAACTCTACTCTGGTTTCATACAAATCAAATCAAAAAAAAATGTTACAAATATACACAGAGTAATGGCTTCAGTTTGCTGAGAAACTATGCCCTTCACCAATGAAGTGATGCGGGCTAAGGCATGAGGTGGCAAGCTATCTCTTGTCAAAATGAGACAGAATGGTTCACTGTACTGAGTAACTAGGGAAGGTTGCATCTAACTCATGTACTTCTTCACGTCAAAAGGTGTCAGTTCAACTTGACTGTCAGCTTATATCAAAAAGCCATTTTGTGCCTTCCATTATGAACCAGAGGTGCTTAATTAAGTGAACTTTCAATGCTTCAAAATTGTTTGACCTCAATGCTTATGGTAGTTTATCCTGAAACGTAACTGGGCTTGCATAAAAAGGGTTTCAAAGTGAGCATTAAGATCTTTTGGTGTGCCGTTGTGCTTTAGTTTTAGTAATCCTGTGAGCAGGCACTCCTATTGCCTTCATAGCTTCTACACCCTCTGGAGTTATTGTTCTGAAATTCTCTTATCATCAGACTCCAACCATGCAATGCTCCTTTGAGGAAGATGTTCAACTTTGGACTCAGTCTTGCTCCATACTGAATTAAGTCATAGGTTTGACTCCCCTTATTGAACTCCATTTCAGCTTCCTCCCTCTTCACATATATTCACCAATTCCTTCCCAGTTTCCCCACATCTACGAATCCCTCTCCAAGTATTTTGATGACGTCAAAGGGGGAGAAGTTTTTGATGAGTCATAATCTGAAGAGTCCCTCAGTCTGGTTAGTCTGTCAGATAAGAGTGATAATACTTCGTCTGGTTTGTATGTGCATGCTGTGATAATATGCAAGAGTCCCTCATTGGGTGATTCGTCTATCTTCACTGTATGTCCTGATGAATCCTTCATGCATTCAAATCTTTGATGTACTTCATGCTATTTATGTCAAAACCTGCTGCATGCCAAAACTTGCTATCTAAATTATATCTCAAATTGTGAGCACAATGACTCATAGTTGCCATCATCAAAAAGAAGGAGAATGTTGTGCATATTGTGATTTGATGATGTCTTACTAAGTCATTGGCCAATTGTTTTAGAAAATTTGAAACATCTTTTTTAGCTGGTTGTGAAGGAATTAATAGAGCCTTCATGAGTGCATCGACTCCAGATAAAGGCTGCGTCGACTCGCTCTTTCACAAGAGGAGGAACAACCCAGGCAATCTTCAAGGCCGCGTCGACTCCATTACCATACTGTGTCGACGCATCTTCAGGTCAAGCACCGCTGATCTAGAAGTCTCACAAGGCTACGTCAACTCCAACACTTTCATATCTCTAGATGCGTCGACTCTAGGTGGTCTCAAGAAGCCACGCCTTCACCGCGTCGACCCCACCTCTTCACTGTGTCGACTCCAAACAATCTAAAAGGGCAGCTTCAACCGCACATCAAAGAGTGGATCGACGCAAGCATCCAATGGCGTCGACGTAGGCTCAGCATAGCCCCTGTCAACAGACGAGACTCCTCAAGTAGGTCGACATTACTTTCACAGTGTCGACATAGGTCGCCTCACAGAAACCGTTATGAAGGTATCTCTCAAAGGATGTGTCGACGCACCCTTGGAGCTGTGTTGACTCCATGAAGGTCTGGCTCCCAGCAACTCACAAGACAGTTAGTTGCGTCGACGCAGGGAGTTGAGTGCGCTGATGCCATGTGAAGACCTTCCTCTGATGTAGCCTGTTCGATTCAAATACGTAGTCAACGGCACAAATTTCCAGATCTCACGAATCAAGGTCTGAAAAAAGCTCCTAGGATAGAAAACTGTCCTCTTCATCATGAAGCATCAGAAGACCTTTTTGTGAAGGAAGTTCTGTCGGTGTACACGTTTGGGAAATGTCTTTTTTTATGGTACTCTATCTTTTTGCAGCAGCCAATCAAATTTCAGTCCCTGAAAAGTACCTACGAGAGAGGACCATCCTTTTCTGTCCGGGGCCAATGAGGAGGTAGATCTGGATGAGCTTCTTGACCAAGAGCATAATTTCTATTTCAACCAATCACAAGGCAACATCTTGGTGGGAAAATTGTTTTACCCCTTCCCTCTAAAAATATGAAGCCCTTCTGCATGCTACTGCCACTACCGTTGCTTCAAACACATCAGCCTGGATAAGAAGATAACATGAAAAATAGAGGAAAAAGAGAGGGAGAGCCTGCCTAAAGCATCTAGGAGAAAACCTCAAGAGGATAAAGAAGAGAAGGAGAGGTTGCAGCCTAGAGACCAGTTTCACCCAGTCCAACCCTGTTGAGGCTTGAGATCACAGTTTGCATTCTCTTTATTCAGCTTCCTGATCTTTATCAGAAGCTACATTGCTGCCATTCCTGGTTGATGTTTTTCCTTTTTGTTTGTGTTGTTTCAAGTTTCATCTCTTAGACCTTTTGTGTGTGCTTGCTGAGTTTCTCAGTGATTTTTCTGGCACCCTGTTTCTGGGACCGGAGTGTGTGTTGTTTGCCTTGCAGCCGTGTGTGTGTGTGTGGGGGGGGGGGGTTCATTCCCGTCAAGCTATGTGTCAGCTGAAGCTGTGAATCAGCGTGTCTGTGTGTGTGTGTGTGTTCTTCTTGGCCAGAAGTGGAAACCTCACCAAGTTGGTGTGGTGTGGATGTACGCTTGCTAGATAGCAGCCGAACCACCTTAAAACCTGTGTGTTGTGGTTTACTACGTCGACTTCTTCTCATCTATCCCCTTCACAGGTGTCGCAATTGGATTAAAGTTTTTCATGTGTTTGAGCTTCAGACATCTCTTATATTAGCATAAAACTACGCCTGGAATCGCTCCTTCAAACTTGTAGTTTTGTTTTGTTTTTCGAAGTGACTAAGAATTGAGTAGAGGATCCATTCACCCCCCCCCCCTCTAGATCCTCTTATACCACCTATCAGGCTGATTTTTATAGGCAGTTCATAAAAGATTTCTCTAAAATCGCTGTCCCTCTGACAAGGCTAACAGGGAAGGAGAATCCTTTTGTATGGTCAACCGACTCTGAGGAGAGTTTCTTGACTCTTAAGGAATATCTTCCTACTACACCCATATTAGCACTGCCAATTGAAGGTGGTGGTTTCGAGGTCTACACCGATGCATCAGGCATAGGCCTTGGTTGTGTTCTAATGCAACATGGTAGGATAATATGTTATGCTTCGAGATAGTTGAAGCGTCATAAAGAGAATTTCCCGGTGCATGATCTAGAACTTGCTGTAGTTATCTTCGCCTTGAAGATATGGAGATATTACCTCTACGTAGAAAAATTCATGGTATTCTCATACCACAAAAGTTTGAAATATCTTTTTTCCCAGAAGGAACTAAATATGAGGCAAAGAAGGTGGTAGGAATATCTTAAACACTTTGATTTCTCTATTCAATACCGCCCAGGAAAGGCTAATGCTGTGGCAGATGCACTCAGTAGAAAACCTATGGCAATCTTATCTAGCCTCAGGATGGGCATGACAAATCTCTTATAAGATTTTGCCAGGTTGAACCTGGGCATAGACATGGAAAGTGAATGGTGTATCATCGCCAACATCCGGTCATAGCCTACATTAATAGAGGATTTAGTGAAGCTGCAAGAAAATGACCCTACACTGGTTAAGATCAAAGACAACATTGATCAACGGTCGGATTTCCCTATCACGACTGATGGAAGACTATTATTCCGAGGTCGGATCTGTGTGCCAGATCATGCAGAGACAAAGAAGCTGATTATGGAAGAAGCTCATAGGTCATGATATGCAATTCACCCTAGTGCTACCAAGATGTATCAAGACCTAAAGAGGAACTTCTGGTGGCCCAATATGAAAAGAGAAGTGGTGGATTTTGTTTCTCGCTGCTTAACTTGCCAATAAGTAAAGGCGGAACATCAAAAGTCCGCCGAAAAACTACATCCCTTGGAAATCCCCGAGTGGAAATGGGAGAGCATAGGGAGAGATTTCATCATGGTTTTACCAAAAACAAGATGTGGACATGATGGATTATGGGTGATAATTGATCGATTGACAAAGTTTGCACATTTTCTGCCCATTAAGAGTCAATGGACAGTAGATATATTAGCAGCATTACATATCAATGAGATTGTTAAACTAAACGGAGTCCCTATCACGATAATATCTGACCTAGACCCACGCTTCACATCACATTTCTGGACAGGTCTACAACACTCCTTAGGCATAAGACTAAATTTCAGCACAACATTTCATCCACAAACAAATGGCCATACAGAAAGGATAAATCTAGTGGTGGAAGATATGCAGAGGGCTTGTGCTAGACTTTGGTGGAAGTTGGCACGACCATTTGCCTCTAGTCGAGTTCGCCTACAATAACAATTACCATTTGGCATATAAAATATGGTATCATGTAATACCATGGATCCTTCGCATCGGGATCAGAGAGCTTTCGGAGCAGTTTTGTGGGTCCCGGATCATGTTTTACGATCCACTCGGGTTTTTCCCCTGTATAGCTTGCGGAATCCCGTGGAGAGTGAACCGGTGAGTTTTGAGACTCCGGGATGCTATAGGTGCATTGTGGACGTTCCGAGGATCGTGGAGGCTATTTTTTCATATTTTTATTAGTTTATGGAATTTCGGGGCAAAAATCAGATTTCAGAAATATTACTAATTTCTTATTTTATTTTTTATTTTTAACCCTTTCCACCCTCTCTCTCCCCTCTCCACCATTCTCACTCTCTCCCCCTCCGTTCTCTCTCCTCTTTCCCCCTCTGCTCCGACTGCAGATGGAGGAGGCTCAGGGATGACGTGGAGACGGCATGGAGATGTCGTGGAGCGTGATGACGCGAGGAATGGAGCGTGGCGTAGGCACGATCCCGTTCCGTGGATTCGAAACCTAGGCGAGGTTCATGTGATGGTTTTCGGCATGGATTTGGTGGTGAGGACACGCGCCGCTTCACTCGACGGAGCACACGGAGCACGCCGGCATCCCTTTGGCTCGGCGATCATTTAGCAGACTAGCAGAGTTATCCCCATTTATTTCATGCTTTAGGCCATGTTGGGCCTTGGTTTAGTCCCTGCGTGGACACTTTTATTAGTTGTGTGAACCTCTGTAGGCCAATTGGGGCCAATTAGGCTTTACTTGAGTCTTTTATGCTTATTAGGTAGTAGTTGGGGTTATTGGGCCACTTCCTTGGTTCAAGCCTTGGCCCATTGGGCATGGCTGCCCAACCTTGGCTTGGCCCACCTGGAGATGTGCGCCCCCATCCTTAGGGTTAGGGTTTGGGCGCCCCCCTCCCCTCTTTCCCTCCTCTTGGAAGGTGGCAGCCGCCCCTCTCCTAGATTTTAGGAAGAGGGGTGCAGCCCCCCCTTTCCTTCCCCTTTCGGTCACCCCCCCCTCCCTCCTTTGGCCGCCCCCATCCCCCAATCCACTCCTAGATTCTAGGAGTGGTGCGCACCCCCTTTCCCCCCTAGCCCATTGCGCATTCCCCCTTTCCCTTGTGGCTAGGGTTTCAAACCTAGCATTTCCCCTCCCCATATAAAAGATCTCATGTAATTTTTGGAGGAATTAATGAATAGATGAAATATTTTGATTGAGCAGCCATTGGCGCAGCCACCCCTTGGAGAGGGCGACCCTCTCTTCCTCCTCTGCTCCTGCGACGGGAGCAACCCCGGGGTGCGACTCCCTATCCCCTCGGTGCGACGCCGAGGTTCTTCCTCCCTTCTACTTCGTCTCCGGTTCGAGTTCGCGTGTTCCAGATTCGGCCCCGAGTTGCAGCGGCGTCCCCATCCGGTGCGGGTCGAATCCGAGCCCCTCCTTTTTTTTGGTGGATACTTCTACGAGTCGGCAGCGCGTGGGCTTTGGTTTCGCCTCGATCCGAGGTCGGCACCACCCGTGGCGAGTTTTCTCGTGAGCTAGCGCAGGAGCCTCCCTCTCTGCGCGCCCAGATCCACCCTCCTTCTTGCGAAAATCCCACAGGACGGACAACTCCGAGTTTGGAGCTGATTTCTTCAGGGTTTGTACCTCTCGTCGTCCTCTTTCCAACGCCGCCAACCTCGTCTCGTTCCGACGTCCGAGCTGTTCGTGGCGTCCGTTCCCGTGAGGTCGCGCGGGTCTGCCCAGTCCACCCGGTGCCAGGACAACCGGCGACTTCCAAAGTTCCCAGCGTCCAACCACAACCAGATCGGATCGAGCTCTTTGGTCCGGACCTGCTGCTCTGCGTCCCCGACGTCCTCCCACAAGCGGGGCCTCGTTCGCTTACCGGAGCAGCGAGTTACCATTTTCCCCGCTCGACAGCGCAGTTCTGGGAGCAGATTCCTTGTCCCCACTTGCAGGTGCGGCCACGGCTTCCACGGACGGAATCTGAGCACGCCTTTTGGCCGAGGCTTCCTCCTGCGACCTAACTACGCGCCCTCACTGACGGCGCCCCAATCGGACTCCGGATCCATTCGTGGGAACGTTTACCACCGAGTCGCGCGTTGCTGCGATTCTGCCGATCGTCATCCGGACCCTCCTCGTGGCCAACCCTTCACCGAGTGCCGCCCGTCAGCCCGTGTATCGGCCGTCCCGAATGGAATTGTTGTAGCCTGTTATCTCCCTGCGAGGAGTGGGCACCATTGCTGGCTTGTACCTATTCTTTCATTGTGTGTATCGGGGTTGTCGGTCTCGGCCGGGGTTCCTTCCCCACGCCTAGGCGTGGAGGTACGTGCGACGCTCCCCCCTTGGCATTTTGCTTTACTAGTATGTGATCTTATATGCCGCGTGAGAGCGTAGGGATCCTAGCTAGCATTCAACACCGCGAGATCGTGAGTGAGAGTATCCCATTCCGTGGCCCTAGTCGAGCACCGAGCTCGGACTAGACTCCTATAGTTGCGCGTCGGCTCCTTTGCCGCTTTGATCCACTCGCTTCCCTCATAGGGACGACCGTGGACTTGGGTTTCTTGTTGAAAGACGCCTCTCTTCGGAGGAATAGTACAGAGGTCGATCTCTCGGCTTGCCTTGTCTCGTGTGAGTGCTGGCCGCACTTGGTCTTCATCATAGGTTTAGTCCATTTGTCAGTTCCGTCCCGCATCAAATTTGGTATCAGAGCTTAGGGAACCAGTTTGTTCTAACAAATTGGGGTCTTAGGTCATTCGAGTCTTTAGGTTGTCTAGGGTGCAATTGAGGCCTTAGAGTTATCTAGGTTGCATTGAGTCTCTTAGTTCATCTAGGTAACCCACCATTGCATTGTAATGTTAGGTTTGTGTCTAGTTAGAGTTTTGTCCTTGTCTCGTTGAGTCTTGCATGTCCAGCTCCGCGCTAACCCCATGGTGGTTCCTCGAGGCCACATGTCAGGTTAGTCATCCCTATTGGCCCGATTCGATGCTCTTATGGTACGACCCCTAAGTGTCGCCCCTACCACTCAGTCGTCGGGAAACCCGATCCCTATACCGATGACCGAGTCATTCCAGCGCCCTGTCATGTCCACTGCCATCCTACCTAATGGGATGCATACGGAGATCGACTTCATCAGTAGGGTGTCGTCTAACTGTGTCTCACAAGACATTATTGAATCACTCTCTAAGACTGGGGAGATTGTTCTCCGTGATGGTTTAGCTTTTATCGAGTTTCAACGGTGGTTTGGCCTCGTTAAATATTCCGATGGCGCTTGGTGCAAGATCAGCACACTTGCTGGTCCATGCATCATTTTAGGGCGAACTTGGTTGGAGGAAAGAAGTGCGACCATCGACCTGGATAGGAGGACCTACACCTTACACCCATCTCACCTTCCCGGTGAGTTTGTCTTCCATGACGGCGTTACGCCGACCACCTCCATGTCATCACCTGGGTTTGTTCCAGTGAGTTACGAGGCTGAACAGGAGTTGATTGAGGAGTACCTAACTGAGGTTGAGGAGTTAGGGAGTGATCCCCTCCACATCATAGAGGACTCCGTTTCCCCTCCCGAGAGAGAGGCTTCACCCTTAGACCCTCATATAGAGACATTCTTACCTTCCGAGGGTGAACTGGTCATTGGTGAGTGTTTAGCTAGCTGGTTAAGGGAGGGTCCACTTCTAGATGTCTCCATTCCTTGCTATACACCCATGGGACCAGCCCTCCCAATAATACCCCTTAACTCCTTTCACACCACTTTTCGGTCCTTCTGCTTTCTTGAAAATGTGAAGGACTTCCTTAGGAGTTTAGATTATCAATGGGAGTTGACTTATATGTTGACCTTAGGGTCTGACCAACCCTATAGTCATAGCTTTACACTCCCTGCTTTGGGGTCTATTACCTCGGTCTACACCATAGGACATATCACATCTGAGGTCCTTTTATTATTTCCTATACCCGTGGAGGTTGATTTTGTCCCCGCTTATGGTTTCACGGTCCCGAGGGAGGAACCTTGCCTTCCTTGCCTTCCTCATGAGCCCCTTGCCCCATACATGAGAGTGCCTGAAGGTGATTATCTGCACCTGGGCGAATGTCACACATGGGCAAGTATAGTGAAGGGACCTGTCGGGAGGGGTCATCATTTCTTTGACCCTTTCGATCCCCTCCCTAGTGAGCCTCTCGACCCATATTCTTTTCCCCACCTTGTCGAGGAGGTCCACTATCATACACCACCTAGGCCTTCTAGTCAACACCTCACCTTACCGGCATCCAGATGCCCGAGCTTAGGAGGCCAGGGACACATGTCTCTTCCCCATGTTTCTTCATGTCCACCATCATATAGGGGTTTGTCTCATATAGGGAATGTCATGAGTGAGTTTGGGCAATTTAGTCCCCATGAGTCCACCACATTCCGTAGGACACCCATGCATGATAGATACAACTTTGGTTGTCCTGGTCCTCCCCGTGTTGTCCAATCATGTAGGAGTCATAGGCATGCTAGGTTTGTGTTTGGATGTCCAGGACCACCACTGCATTCACATAGGTATGAGTCAACACAGCTAGTTCGGAGTCTACATCATCATCACCCCCTCGAGGCCAGCAACGCACGTTATAAGGAATTAGCTGACGCGCATCGACGCACCCGTGAGTTCCAAGTGGGAGAGTACGTCATGATCAGGGTTAGACCTGAACGGTTCCCTTCGGGGGCCGTGAAGAAACTCCAGGACCGCGGTGCCGGACCCTTTCGAGTCTTGAAGCGAATTGGGTCGAATGCGTATGAGATTGAGCTGCCAGACGACTATGGGATCTGTTCGACGTTCAATGTTTCAGATCTGGTGGCATATCGGGATCCCGCGGTGATTCCCAGTGAGCTTTTTGGGCCTACCCCACCTGTTGAGAGCATTACACCTTCTGAGCGTCAACCTCCTCCAGCCCCATTACAGACACGCGAGCATATAGATTGCATACTGGATGAGCAGGTGACCACGACCAGGAGCGGAGCCTACCAGCGCTTCCTAGTGCGTTGGAGAGGGCGCCCTGCGACAGACAACACCTGGATCACACGTGGAGAGCTGGAGCTGATCGACCCGGGCCTGCTGGAGCGTTACTTGAGCGACCGTGACCCTTACTCGACGGGGTCGAGTTCTTCCCACCCGGGGAGAATTGGTGAGGACACGCGCCGCTTCACTCGACGGAGCACACGGAGCACGCCGGCATCCCTTTGGCTCGGCGATCATTTAGCAGACTAGCAGAGTTATCCCCATTTATTTCATGCTTTAGGCCATGTTGGGCCTTGGTTTAGTCCCTGCGTGGACACTTTTATTAGTTGTGTGAACCTCTGTAGGCCAATTGGGGCCAATTAGGCTTTACTTGAGTCTTTTATGCTTATTAGGTAGTAGTTGGGGTTATTGGGCCACTTCCTTGGTTCAAGCCTTGGCCCATTGGGCATGGCTGCCCAACCTTGGCTTGGCCCACCTGGAGATGTGCGCCCCCATCCTTAGGGTTAGGGTTTGGGCGCCCCCCTCCCCTCTTTCCCTCCTCTTGGAAGGTGGCAGCCGCCCCTCTCCTAGATTTTAGGAAGAGGGGTGCGGCCCCCCCTTTCCTTCCCCTTTCGGTCACCCCCCCCTCCCTCCTTTGGCCGCCCCCATCCCCCAATCCACTCCTAGATTCTAGGAGTGGTGCGCACCCCCTTTCCCCCCTAGCCCATTGCGCATTCCCCCTTTCCCTTGTGGCTAGGGTTTCAAACCTAGCATTTCCCCTCCCCATATAAAAGATCTCATGTAATTTTTGGAGGAATTAATGAATAGATGAAATATTTTGATTGAGCAGCCATTGGCGCAGCCACCCCTTGGAGAGGGTGACCCTCTCTTCCTCCTCTGCTCCTGCGACGGGAGCAACCCCGGGGTGCGACTCCCTATCCCCTCGGTGCGACGCCGAGGTTCTTCCTCCCTTCTACTTCGTCTCCGGTTCGAGTTCGCGTGTTCCAGATTCGGCCCCGAGTTGCAGCGGCGTCCCCATCCGGTGCGGGTCGAATCCGAGCCCCTCCTTTTTTTTGGTGGATACTTCTACGAGTCGGCAGCGCGTGGGCTTTGGTTTCGCCTCGATCCGAGGTCGGCACCACCCGTGGCGAGTTTTCTCGTGAGCTAGCGCAGGAGCCTCCCTCTCTGCGCGCCCAGATCCACCCTCCTTCTTGCGAAAATCCCACAGGACCGACAACTCCGAGTTTGGAGCTGATTTCTTCAGGGTTTGTACCTCTCGTCGTCCTCTTTCCAACGCCGCCAACCTCGTCTCGTTCCGACGTCCGAGCTGTTCGTGGCGTCCGTTCCCGTGAGGTCGCGCGGGTCTGCCCAGTCCACCCGGTGCCAGGACAACCGGCGACTTCCAAAGTTCACAGCGTCCAACCACAACCAGATCGGATCGAGCTCTTTGGTCCGGACCTGCTGCTCTGCGTCCCCGACTTCCTCCCACAAGCGGGGCCTCGTTCGCTTACCGGAGCAGCGAGTTACCATTTTCCCCGCTCGACAGCGCAGTTCTGGGAGCAGATTCCTTGTCCCCACTTGCAGGTGCGGCCACGGCTTCCACGGACGGAATCTGAGCACGCCTTTTGGCCGAGGCTTCCTCCTGCGACCTAACTACGCGCCCTCGCTGACGGCGCCCCAATCGGACTCCGGATCCATTCGTGGGAACGTTTACCACCGAGTCGCGCGTTGCTGCGATTCTGCCGATCGTCATCCGGACCCTCCTCGTGGCCAACCCTTCACCGAGTGCCGCCCGTCAGCCCGTGTATCGGCCGTCCCGAATGGAATTGTTGTAGCCTGTTATCTCCCTGCGAGGAGTGGGCACCATTGCTGGCTTGTACCTATTATTTCATTGTGTGTATCGGGGTTGTCGGTCTCGGCCGGGGTTCCTTCCCCACGCCTAGGCGTGGAGGTACGTGCGACGCTCCCCCCTTGGCATTTTGCTTTACTAGTATGTGATCTTATATGCCGCGTGAGAGCGTAGGGATCCTAGCTAGCATTCAACACCGCGAGATCGTGAGTGAGAGTATCCCATTCCGTGGCCCTAGTCGAGCACCGAGCTCGGACTAGACTCCTATAGTTGCGCGTCGGCTCCTTTGCCGCTTTGATCCACTCGCTTCCCTCATAGGGACGACCGTGGACTTGGGTTTCTTGTTGAAAGACGCCTCTCTTCGGAGGAATAGTACGGAGGTCGATCTCTCGGCTTGCCTTGTCTCGTGTGAGTGCTGGCCGCACTTGGTCTTCATCATAGGTTTAGTCCATTTGTCAGTTCCGTCCCGCATCATTTGGCCTTTTCGGCACTCGAGATCTTCGGTGGAGGTAGGGGGATGGATACTCTACCTGTTTCCTGCCTTCCCTCGCGATTTCAAGCCGATAGGCGTGAGTTTGAGCGGGTTTTCCATGTTTGGGAAAAAATGCATGTTTCACGAGTGTGAGCCGAAATCGCCGTTCCAGGCGATGTTTTCTAGTTTAAATGGTAAATCTTGAACCCCTGGAATGTCGGGATTCGATTCCCGTCAGTTTGACTGTGATTGCTCGTGATTTGGGGCCAGTATGAGGCCGATTGTCCATGTGAGTCATTTTGGGTTGATTTGAGAAAATCGCCCGTTTCTTAGCCGTTTTGTGGTTTTCTGGATCCCTTCCGGCTTGTGGAAGGTTGGTATTGAGTTTGTGGATGTTTCCCCATCGTTCTGGGATGATTGGGGTGTGGAAAGATCAGGTTTTCTACATTCCTATGATTTTCGCACCGTAACGAGAACGCGCCTAAGGTGTAAGTCGCGTTTACCATAGAACGCGCAATAACCAGGCACCACGTCCCATGAAAGAAGATGAACAGTAGGGCGGTTTGGAACGTGACCAAGATGATGGCTGTGATCCTCTGTGAATGCAACCTAGATAATGGCCGCGTCCACGTGTTTTCGCGCCCGAGGTGTTGGCCGCGACTATTATCGCGACCCAAGTGAGCACCGCAACTTTGTGTGATCGCGACGCGTGTTTGTAACCCGTCATGTGTGATCGTGACGCATGTCTTTACAGCGTCTATGGATCATCACGACCCAGGTGACGATTGCGATCATGTGATCAAGGCTTCAGGGTCAATTGTGATCTGGTTAGGGCTGTGAGTCGACCCAGTGGTGTTGTGAGTCGACTTACCCTATTCTATTGTGCTCATTTTTGCCCTGTGAATGTCCAGGGTACCTCGTGGGTTCCGTGACTGTGTCATTGGATGTCCGAAAGTGTCTTAGTACTTCGTATGGCGTGCCCATGTTGTTAGAGGGTCGAGACGATCCTTGTCTTCTGAGTGTTCTTTTTCGACGATTTGGTTTTCGGTTGGCTTGGCTTCGACCCCTTGGTTAGCCCATTGTTCCATGGATGTCTTGGACATCCTATGAGGGCTGTGACCATGATATAGGGTGTTCGGAAGTGCCGTGATTCTGAGTAGTGTGTCATGTGGTTTTGAGAATTGTTATGGTTTCCGGTCAACCCGGTTGTGACCTAGTGGTTGACACGTAACCTCGTGAGTGTCTCGGTTGTCCCGTGGGGACCGAGACAATGTTTTGGACGCTTAGAGGTATTGTCGTACCTCAGTTTGCATGCCTATATGTGGTTTGAGGGCTTTGGTGATCCCTCATGTTCCATATTTCACGTTATACGGAATTGTGAGTCTGATGAGTAGCTAAGAGGTCGAGGACTTCCATTTGGTGAATGGATCTGGCTGTTAGGTGCCGTTTCCATGTGTTTTACCGTGGTTTTGACTTAGGGATTAGGCTGATTGGTGGCTTATTACCGCTTTGTGCGACGATCTTGACCTGAGTCATGTGACTCAAGGATCGTTGTGTTAGCAGGTCTACTCAGCTATCCCGAGTCTGGCGGTTGTATGTTACCTTGTGTTCAGTGGTACGTGCAACGGGTACGTGCGTGACCTATCTGTACTTCATGTTTTAAGTCTTTGTGTCTAGTGAGCCTCCAATAGTCATAGCCTGATGACACTTTCGTGTGTCGGCCCACCTGGGAGTGGTGGCGGGGCAGTCCCCGGTAGAGATGGTTTGTAGGCTGGTTACCGTGGGCCCCTTTGTCTAGCCATTAGAGTCTGACAGGAGGGGAAAACCAGCTAGAGACTTGGCTCAAGACATTGAGCTTGTGTGTGCACACGTGGTCAGGGACATTGGACCAGCGCCGACGGGCATACGTGGCCCTGACTAGTCACTTGTTACTGTTGTTTCTTGGTTACTTGTTCAGTGTCTTAGCTACCACGTTCGAGGCGAGTGGGAGATACCTAAGATGCAGTGTAAGATGTTAGTGGTCGCATCTGGCTTTTCTACTAGTGAGGAGGTACTTCTGTCACACGACACATGATTCATGGCTTGTGTGGTCTAGAGTTGGGCTTTTGTCTTTATGGACGAGCCTGCACGACTAAGATGTCGTGATGTGTCCTCGCTGTATAGCCAGAGTTTCTTTGTATCGATTCGGTGATTCCCGACTGTGAGTACGGGAATTAGTGTTTTACCGATAGGAGTAGTTTAGAGGGCCGAGGTTCTATCGACTGCCGTGTTTCTATTCAGTATGACTTTCCTGTTTACTTTTACTACTGTTCCTACTCCTGCTGTTACTGCTTTGCTATTGTTGCTTCGCACTGTTGTTACCAGCGTTGTTTTGTGGTAGGGATCTGTGGGACCCCTACTGAGCCAGTGAGAAAGGCTCACCCCAGACTTTTCAGGTGTAGCTGTTCTTCCTCGTGCTTCGGAGGTGCAATGCGATGGTTCTTAGTGTCATCTTTGCCAGTGTCGGGCTTCCCCCTACTTGAGAGTATGTTTCTCTTTCCTATTGGACTATACCTTAGTTGGACTGGACTCTATTAGCTATGTAGCTTTAATTTCTTTAATTGAAAATGTAATTTTATTTCTACTAATTTAGCAATCATGATCATAGTAATTAATTGTCTACTACTTTATCTGGAAGTTCAATGTACTTCATACACACCTTTCTTTCCCTTCGGAGTCTTATAGCTCTTGGGAGGCCTCTCAAGATCCAAGTGGTATCGGGTTTACCTGGTATCCGGATGCTGGGTCATCACATCATATACAAGGGTAGATTCCCTATGGGATGATAATGGAAGTTCTGGCACGATGACCCAAGAAGCACACTGGGTCGATCCAAACCCGCGCCCAGTGGGGATGTTTATGCACGATCACCTACGAGTGTGCCCGACACGCTCGATAATGTGTCTAAGGAAGAAAGTCAACACGCTCTTCTCGATGGCAATATCCTAAAACATCAAAGTCACTTGAACCAGCGTTAGGCTCCTTACGTCGGGATAACCTGAAGCCCACATCCAAAGGGGATAATGAAACACGATTACCTATGAGTGTGCCTGACACGCTCTATAATGCGCCTAAAGAAGAGTCAAAACACTCTTCTCGATGGTGATATTTTGAACCAGCGTTACACTACTCACGCCAGGATAACGCAAAGCCTGCGTCCAGGGAGGACAATGTTAAACTCGCGTTGTATGCGCAATGATACGTCCCAACGGCGAAAGGCGAAATACTAAAGATACTCGAGCTGGCGCTATTAAGCACGATACATTAAGAAAATTGGCGTCATTTCGGCGTTGGAACAAGTTAATGATGCGGGATGGACACGCGACTCGAAACCAATGGATATGAGACCCTTGGACTCTAAGCAAGCTCGCGGTCGCCCCTATCGAGGGAAGCGTACGGACGTGCACGGTTGAGAAACCAGCAGTGAGCTAGGGAGGTCAACTCTCAACTTTGTGCCCGGATCGGGTCACGGGATGGTCTCGCTCTCTCTCGCAGCAGTGGTGAATAACAATATATCGAGTTAACGTCCCTAACACATGCTCTCTAGCAGCGGCATATAAAAGCATATACAAGAATAGCAAATGCCGAGTAATGGAGCGAACACGATACCTCCACGCGCCTGGCGTGGGGAAGATGATCCCAGCCGATCTCGTACTCCCGGAATAATAAATTACATAAATTACAGCAATGACTTTACTACCCACTCCACGCAGGGAGGTAAAGGGTGACACAGCGGGACCCGGGAGTAGCGGGTTCGGGTTGACGGGCAGCTTCTTGTGTAGCTTCGACGGCACGCGTAATTGTTGACACCCATTTTATACCCAATAAGTTGGGTCGTCTCCTTATTCATTCAATATGATGCTCCGAGTTGTTCATTCTTTGACGAGTCTCTTGATCAGTTGAAACCTGTTTCTTGGGTCTTGAATCCCTGGATTAAGAATTGGCTCCTGGTGGCATTTCGTTGGCAAAATCTTAGCAATCCCTTCATTATATTTTTGAAACTCAATGACAATAACGGTCTGGACTAGGCGCGTTGTTTCATTATAACGCATGGGACCTGGACCGTTACTCTTTGAAGAGTCCTAAAGCTTAAGGCCTCGTTTTCAGTGCTTATCCCTTAATTTACACGTTGATAATAACGGTCTACCGTGCAGCCGTTGTTTCACTATGACGCCCTAGGCCTTGGCCGTTGCTTCCTTGAAGAGTCCAGCTTGTTTGGGTCTTCTTTCCGTTGATCTTATCCTTTGGGATAAGGTTGAAAGTAACGGATAATCCTTGATGCGTTATTTCCAAGTGGCGGTCTGTCATGCAGCCGTTACTTCTTTCCGAGAGTCCTGGCAGTTCAGGCCTTTTCTCTGCTACTCCGTGGTCGAGATAAGAACTTGGATTGCCGTTATCTCTTTTAAATCCGATCCTTAGGACCCCCCGTTTGTTTCTATGGACTCTTGGTGATATTATCTTCGAGGATTTGCTAAGAGTTATCTCTTTATCTTGCTGAATTATCCTCTGCTCGACCTAAGAGTTTGAGGGTCTATAAATAGAACCCTTGACTTCATGGCCAAAGGGAGGGAGATTTCGAATTCACGACGAAGTGCTGCCGAACTCAGGAGCCATCTTCATCCAAGAGGAACTGCTTCCCACGTCCATCCATCTTCTAATCAAGGGAGTACTTTGGTTTTGTCTTTCAAGTTCATCCTTGCATGCTTGAGTCCTTCCTTGGTTTTTCCTCAATCTAAGCATTGTCCCTCCTCTTTCTCCACGTTTTTCACTGTTCTCTAAGCATACAAACATCTTCCCAAACTTTTAAAAAACACCCAGAGGGGTTAAAAAACCAAAAACTCCCCGGTAATCCCCTCTCCTTTTGATGTTCTTAAGCTCTTCAAGAATTGATGCTATGCTTGTGAAAAGGGCTAATTGAGGTTGTCTTGTTTTGTTTTTCTACATCTTTGGCAGGTTTACAGGTTCATTAGCACGAGGCCCAAGTCTTCTAGCCGGCTGGAAGAGTTGGAGTTAAAAGAATTCAAGCTTTGTTACTGCAGGTTACCTGACGGTCTGGTGCAGGCGCGTCACTATCTTCCGGCGGTCTATCGTACGGCCGTCGCTTCCAAGCGACGCACGGGGTTCTGGCCGTTACTTCCAAGTTGATCTGCAGGCTTTCCTTGGTTTTCTCTCCCGTGGGCGGGTGTTTCATCCACCTATTTCCAAGGTATATTCAGGTCTTTGACTTGTGTTTACTTTGGTGGCGATCACATCTTTCCTTGGTATTGGGCATTAGCTGTCTTCTTCATCATATCTTCTTTATTTTCCTTGCTTGCTCCACCTTCACGGTGTGTTTTTACTTATTCCTTGCTCCACGCCCCGGCGTGTGTTTTTCTTTTCCTTAGCGTAGTTTGATTGAGATAGCATGCCCATGCTAGAGCTAGCTATGATTGCCTAGGTTCATGTTCACATGTTCACAGGTTTGAGTAGATCTTTGATTGCTTGTTTGTCATCTTGCCATATTACTTTGCAAACCTCAAAAGTAAGATAAAAGATAGGCAAATAAATATCAACAGATAATTTTTTGGCGATCACGGTGGGACAACTTGTGCCAATCGTGCTTCTGATTCTTGTTTAAACCTGCCATCATCTATTTTGTTCAGTTGTCTTTTGTTCCCTTCGTTTTAACTGCTCATTCTGGTTTTCTGAGTCCTCTGACGGCCCTGTGTCCCCGCGTCACAGTCGTCTGACGCAGGGGCATTAGGCCGCCGCTTTGGTTCTGCTGTGTGAGCTTTCACGGGCTTTCCGGTTACTTCGGTTAGTTTTTGGTTCCCTGGCTCATCTGACGGTCTCATCCCCCGCGTTATATATTATCGGCGGTCTGGCCTTCGACCGTTATTGTTCTCTGACGCAGGGGCCTTCGACCGTTACTCTCCTGGCAGGTACGCATCCGAGGTGCATTTATTTCCTCAGTTTTTGCTGTGATTTATTGCTTGGGTGACACTTGACCCTCCTCTTGCTTTGCTCATATCTGCATATCATGGTGTGCACTATTGATTGTTAGATTGTTAGGCTAGACTTTGCATGCACTCCGGTGCACATAGGGTCATTCATCTCTTCATACATTAGATTGCATTTTCCTACCTTGTTGTGAGGACCTCTCGTCTCCATATTCCTTGGGGCCGACTAGGAAATCACAGCAGGGACCTCCATAAGTCCCCGCGAGCCGTGGATTCCCACACGGACGCCGGGCTGGTTGTACCTTTCCCACCCCGTGTCTAGGGTTGCATAAGTGATTGAGTGGTTACACTTAGAGTCAAACCAAGTCCCATAACCATCTCCTATTAGGAACCCATTGTTGAGAGTACATATCGATCAATTCACTAAAGTTCCGAGGGAGAAATCATAAGAATCTTGTCGCATCATTCTAAACAACTTGCTTGATTTTTGAGTGTCTTCATCTTTTATCACTTGCATCTTGTCAGAATCACCTAAGTTTGGTTGCTTATTGTGTGTTTTGTGTTGGTTGTTTTTGCATTTTGTCAAGGTTGTCCGTTGCATGTGGAGTTGTTTTCGTCCGTCTGAATCGTCTCCTCGAGTCACTCCGTCTTCACGTTCTATTCCAATCCCCTCTTCGAGTCCACCATGGCATCTTTCAATCCTCCTCGCTCCCAAGAGGACTCTCTTCCTCAAGGGCTCCTTGAAAACCCCCCTAGGGTTATTACATTTTCCTCTGGAGAGGGGACTGCCCCCCTCCCATCCTCCACCTCTATGGAAGGAAGTCAAGTTACCCCTTCTCTCTCTACGCCTTCCGCGGGCTCCGTCCTTCATATGATGGCCCAATTGGATCCGACCCAACTCCAAGTTTTATATCAAGCTATGCAAGGGTCCAATACTTCTCCCTCTGCCACTATCCAAGGTCAATCTAATCCTTCCAATATTGGGCCGCCCGTTCAGCCCACTCCGATTGACCTCACTCCGGTCCAACCCCGGACCATCACTTTCGCTGGCATGGAGATGGGCCAATCTTCCAATTCAGCCCATCAGTCTTTTGATAAAGGGAAATCGCCTATCCCTTCTTTTGTCCAGGTGGATCATCACAATTCTGGTTCGGTGGCTTCACAGCTTCTCATGAACCCTTCTGATTTCTTACACCCTCAGCAAGGGGTGGCCCAAACTCACTCCCATCCGGGTATATCTCAGGCCCAATATCCTTCTTACGGGCCCCCTATTTCCACTGTCTATCCTTCTACTCATGCCTATGGGCCTCCCCCTTCTGCTACAGTCATTCCATCCGCTCCTCAAAAACAATCGGCGTCCTTCACTACCCCTGCTCTCTCCCAAGAGCAGGACTTGCTTGACAAGTGGGCCGCCATGCAGCAACAACTCGACTTCCTCCAGAAAAGGGTTGGCCCACAATCCTTGGCCGATATTCCTATTCCGAGCTTCCAGAACATTCGGTTCCCTCCGCAATCAGAGCTCCCCAACTATCACAAGTACGATGGGAACAGCAATCCCTTTATCCACGTGAGGGATTTTCTATATGAATCGGCGCAGTTCCAATATGACGATCGCCTCATGGCGTACTTATTCCGCCGATCCTTAGATGGAGTTGCTCTGGAATGGTTTTATTCTCTGCCACTGGAAGAGGCCGAAAGTTTCAAGGTAGTTAAGGACAAATTCATTCAGCGGTTTCAAGACAGGGTTGGACCAGAATATTCATTTACAGACCTAGTAGCCGAAAAAATGAAACCGGAAGAAGAGTTCGCCACCTATGCAGACAGGTGGAGGCAGATGGCCGCCAGGGTGCCTGGCCATATTCCGGAGGAAGAGAAGGTCAAACTGCTGATTTCCAATGCCACTCTGACTTTCCGCAACATCTTGGCAATGAATGATATAGCTAACATGCATCAACTCTACAACCGGGCGCGCTTTATACAGACTCAATTCAAGGACTCCCCTATCCATTCTCTTTTCGAAAACCAAAAGCCCAAGTACCACAAGAAACCCCAAGGGCCGGTTACTGAGGGAGTCCAAACAAATGAGCAAGTACAAGCCGTTGCTTTTCCATATCAGGCCGCACCTTTTCGCTACAACCAAAACCCCCGCAATTCACAAAACGCCGCTCCGCAAAACTTCCAAGCCACTCCACAAAACCTTCCACCCGCCTTCACCATTCCACAAAACACCTTCGCCGCACCACAACAACCATCACCGCCACCACAATACCATAACGTCCCTCCACCCAACGGCTACAACAACAACAACCCTAATAGCAAGCGCCCGGCTCCCAGGAGAGCCCAGTATCCTCCATTGCCAGAGACACTTACAGATATTTTCTCGACACTTATGTCAGTAAATGCAATCCAACTTCCTCCGGAACGGCCTGTTTGGAACCCGACGGTTGATCAGACTAAATATTGCATGTTTCATAGGCAGCCAGGTCATACCATAGAAGGATGTTTTCAGTTCCAAGATCTGGTATATGACCTTCATGAAGGGCAGAGAATCGACTGGGCCGAAATGCATAGGGCCATTGTGGAGATTAAAGAGAAGAGAAGGCAGCCGCAGGGGCAGCAAGTGTAGCAGCATCAAGCACCGCAGCCGCAGCAGCCGCCACAACAGCAGCAACCACAGCAACTACAAGACCTGGGCATCCACCAGAACCCGATGCCGAGTCATCCACCCGCTCCTCCGCAGCAGCCGCCGGCACCAGCGCAAGTTAACGTGGTTCAACCACCGGCCCCCAACGCCGGGTGGTCCTTTGATGATGATGGCACCACACCGCAAGTAATGGCCTTCCACCACAACCCCCACAACCCTCCCTTCATCCTCCCTACACAACCAACACCCTCTCCACTCATCCTACCATCCACACCCGCTCCAGCAAACCCTCTACCACTCTCCATCCCGTCATACCCTCCAACACTTGCTCCCCTCGCCATCATCACACCACCACCTAATCCTTCGCCCACTCTCAAACATCCACTAGCCTTCCCTCCACCCGCATCGACATTCATCACCACCGTACCTTCCACCAATCCCTCACCTATCATCCGCTCACCCCCCATTAACCTCACCAACCCTACGCTCTGCCAAATCACCTCCCCCGCACCACCTGTCCCACTCATCCACCCTGCAGGGCCCATCATACTATCTTCGGATGCTGCGGCAAACTGTGCTTAAGGAGCGGGAAGATGTTCCATCGGAATTACGTTACTTCTAATCCCCAGTCCTCTCAGCCACGGTGCCGAGCAAGAAGAAACTGACCCTTGCCGGGTACTCAATATGACTTGCTGCATCATCTGGATCGAGTGCCCGCCAAAATATCTGTGCTGGAGCTGATCAAAAGGTCTACCCTTCATCAAGATGCACTGAGGGATTTCTACAGAAGGTAATGGTTAGCGAAGACATGGCAGTTGATAGCCTACCGACGGCACTGGCAACCATCTCCAAAGGGCCGGCAATCACGTTCTCTGAAACCGAGCTTGCACCTCCGGGGGCTCGGCAAATGCCGCTCTGCATAACAATTACTCTGAACAAAGTCGACATTGAGGCAGCACTGGTTGACACAGGGGCCTCAATTAATGTTTGCCCACTCAGCACCCTCCGGGCATGCAACATATCTGAAGAGTTACTGCGGCCTACCCCCACCACTATAGCGGCATATGACAACTCAAGGCGGGCATGTCACGGGGTAGTCACCATTCAGGCAGAGCTCGGGCCCCTTACTATGGCCGTGGAATTCTATGTTCTTGATATCGACCCTATGTTCAAGGCTATCTTGGGTCGTCTCTGGATTAACACACTCGACGCCGTGCCCTCCACCGCACATCAGTGCATTAAGTTCCCCTTTCAAGGGAGGGTCGTCAAAGTTAAGAGCTTATCCACAGTGCAGTCAGTAAAGGCTATTTCAGAGCAAGTTCTTCCCACACTTTGGCCAAGCAGCCGGCCCGTTCTGTCAGTGCTGGATTTGAACTTTCCTTGGGCTTATACATCCCCTGAGCCCGTCGCTACTCCAGTTAATGTCAAAGTGAAGCCGCAGATTCGGGATTCAAAGGGGTGGAACATTATATTGAAACTGGGCTATCAACCGGGGAGAGGCCTCGGTGCGCAACTGCAAGGGATGACTAAGCCTATACCTAAGGGAAGGAAAATGGGTAGGAGAGGTCTCGGCTACAAGGAGACAGCATTATCTATGATAAGTGATTCTGGGCCGCTCACCTGGGATTATCGTCAGCATTTTGTCAAAGGGCCTCTCCAGCCTGGCACATTAGCTCCAAAGCCGGTTCAACAAGAAAGGAATACAGTTTGTCCAATTGCCAGTCCGCCTCCCTTGCCAAGAGGGTCAGATGATGACATGCTCGACTACAGTCAGGCCTTGCAGGGGCTCTTTTATGAGGAAGAATCTCAGAGGAAGCAACAAGAAGTTCGGCTTATGCAGTGGAGGCCGAAGAAGCAGCTTATTGTTAATCTACAGAAGGAGGAGAGCTCTCCAGTTGTCTGTTCTTGGTCTCTCTCACGCTTCCAATCTATCTTTCAACAAAAGGAATTCGTACCCCGCCTTCCTCCTGTCATGGTAAATTCATCTTTTATTGATCCACCGGAGATTCTATTCATTCCTTGTACTGGCGGGAAGTGTCCACGCATTGATCTATCCACTCTGTTTACTCCTCCTCCTCCTAACGCTCAGCTCCACGAGATGTGGTTCTCTTCTTCTGATCCCCTCTTTGATTGCATCTTCCCCGAGCTGTTCCCTATGCAGCTCCCACCTCCTCCATCTTGCTGTGTAGTCTCTGCTCTGATCTCCAAAAAAAAAAACGTCAAACTTGAAACGGAGATTTCAGTGGAAGATTACCCTATCCTGTCTCCATCCTCCCAAGGGCACGAGTCCCCTGCTCCTCCCCTTCCACTAGGTCTTCTGTCCCCTAGGTTAGGATTAGGGTCTGTCGAGTCTAGAGGAGTAGAGTCCGTTAGGTCTAGAGAAGTAGGGTCTTGTTCTGGGTCATCCAACCCTTCCCATTCTGAATTGCGCTCGCTTGCGCATCCGTCCCGATCTGTTCCTGATAGGTTCTTGCAAGATATAGCTTAGCGGTGTCATGCTCTTTTGAAGTGTCCGGAATTCATCGCTACAGCAATCGTGATTGAGGATGAAGAGGAAATAGAAGGGGAATGGAGCGACGACGGATTAGGCGTCTATGAGGTTTTGGATGAGAAGGATCCAATAGATGAAGACAACAATGTAGATGACACTGCCGACTTATATGCACAAGGACTAAAAAGATTCGACCAGCCGTCGACGGCAGTAGATGAACCTACAAAGGAAACCAACTTGGGAACAGAAGAAGACCCAAGGCCCATCATTATTTCAACTGATCTCCCTTCATAGGTAGAAGAAGATCTAATTAAGGTATTGTAGGAGTATAGCGATTCTTTCGCCTGGTCTTATGAGGACATGCCAGGTCTTGACCCCTCCTTAGTGGAACATCGACTCGTGCTTAAACCAGGGGCAACACCTGTGAAACAACGGTCAAGAAAATTTCACCCCCACATGGCCTTAAGGATCAAAGAAGAGGTCGACAAGCTATATAAGGCCAGGTTCGTCAGAGTGGTTTTATATCCTCAGTGGGTGGCGAACATAGTCCCTGTCCTCAAAAAGGATGGAAAAGTGCGCATATGCATTGATTTCAGGGATCTAAACAAAGTATGTCCCAAAGATGATTTCCCGCTACCTTATATAGACGTCCTAGTGGATAACACTGCCGGGTATGAAGCTCTGTCATTTATGGATGGGTACTCGGGCTACAATCAAATCCGTCTCGCTCCGGAAGATCAAGAGAAAACTTCCTTCACCACACCCTGGGGCACGTATTGTTATGTAGTTATGCCATTTGGTTTGAAGAAAGCAGGTGCCACCTATCAAAGGGCGATGATGGCCATTTTCCACGACATGATGCACATATACATGGAAGCTTACGTGGATGACATCTTGGTGAAGTCAAAACAAAAGAAGAGCACCCCTCTATCCTGGCTAAAGTGCTGTAGAGGGCCAGGGAGTATAAGCTTAAGATGAATCCGAAGAAGTGTGTGTTCGGAGTCTCCTCAGGGAAGTTGTTAGGGTTCATAGTGAGCAAACGGGGGATCCAGATTGATCCTAATAAAGCACAGGCCGTCATGGACATGCCTCCGCCAAAGAACATTACGGAACTTCGAGGATTGATTGGTCGGCTGCAATTCATTAGAAGATTCATATCTCAACATTCTCAAAGGTGCCGCCCGTTCTATGAATTGCTTAAGGCGGGGGTCAAGTTCGAATGGAATCAGGATTGTCAAAAGGACTATGAGGACCTCAAAGAGTACCTAACCAATCCCCCGGTTTTGCAACCTCCTGTCCCTGGGAAACCCCTAATCCTATACATCTCGGTCATTGAGGACTCCCTAGGGGCGGTTTTAGCACAAGTGGATGATGAAGGGAAAGAGCGGGCCGCGTACTACCTTTCTCGGTTGTTTAATCCGGCTGAATCTAGGTACACCGCTATGGAGAAGACTTGTGTCGCCTTAGTATGGGTAGCTCAGAAGCTTAAACATTACTTTCTCGCCCACCCAGTTAGGTTGATCTCTAGAATGGACCCGATCTGTTATCTCTTAGAAAAACCCGTCCTTTCTAGTAGATTAGCTCGCTGGCAGAGCTTCCTCTCTCAGTTCGACATCACCTTTGTCGTTCAGAAGGCAGTCAAAGGATATGCCATTGCTGAGTATCTTGCACATCTCCCTATTCCTCGTACCGATTCTATTCAAGATGATTTCCCTGATGAGCATCTCTCTGTCCTTTCTCATCATCCCTTTTGGTCTCTGCACTTTGATGGTGCGCTCAACTCCCAAGGCCAAGGGATCGGTGCTGTCTTGCTTACTCCAGAGGGAGTAACCATCCCTTCGCTTATCAACTTCGATTTCCTGCTACCAACAACATCGCTGAGTATGAGGCTCTCCTAGCCGGCTTGAAGCACGCCTATCTCCTAGGCGCGCGCTATTTAAACATCATAGAGACTCTCAGCTCGTTCTACGGCAAGTTCTGTCCACTTACCGTACTCGTGACCCCAAGCTCAAACCTTATCAAGATTTGGTCACGCTCATTGCTAAGCGATTCCGTAAGCTGATCTATATCCATACTCCCCGTTCTCTGAACATTCTAGCTGATGCTTTAGCATCTCTTGCTTCTTCCTTATCTTTCCCTCTCAGTCGTAGTACTGAGACCATCGTCATCCAGAGATTGGACGCACCTTCTCTTCAAGATCCTTGGTTCATCAACCTTAAGAAATCTGTAGAGGCGAGAGTTGAGAAGGAAGATCTCAAAGAAGTTTCATTAACAGAACTGGAGGAGATTCTGGACGAAGAAGAACTGCCTTGGTATCATGAAATCGAATTGTTTTGTAAAGAAGGGTCATTCCCAGAAGGGGCAAAGGCCGAGCAGCGTAAAGCAATAAGAAGAGCCGCCGCAAGGTACACTATCATTGCAGGAGAACTGTATAGGCGCGCTACTAATGGAATGCTCATGAGATGCTTGGATGATGTAGAAGCTTGGAAAGTGGCTGAAGCGGCCCATTCTAGTGAGTGTGGAGGTCATGTCAATGGCCAGGCTCTAGCGAAGAAGATCCTTAGGCAGGGCTACTATTGGCCCACTCTAGAGGAAGATTGCTCCCTCTATGTCCGGAGGTGTCTTAAATGCCAACTCCATGCTGATAAAATTCACTCTCCAGCTTCGTCACTCCATCCTATGACTGCTCCTTGGCCATTCTCTATGTGGGCTTTTGATGTTGTCGGCCCGCTCGGTGATCCTAATTCTCAGATCAAACAAAAATCCTTCATCCTCACCGCTACTGAGTACTTCACCAAATGGGCCGAAGCCGAGGCGTACGCAGAGATCAAAGCTACAACGGTGTGCCGCTTTATCATGAAGAATATCATCTTGTGGTTCGGAGTGCCAAGCAGCATCATCACCGACAACGGACCCCAGTTCGTCTCCCAAGAGCTTAAGGACCTATGTAAGAAGTTCAATATTGCACTGCATCATTCGTCTCCATATTACCCTCAAGGCAACGGTCAAGCCGAGGCCACTAATAAAACCCTTCTTAAAATCATTAAGAAAACATGCGAAGCACATAAATTTTCTGATTGGCCTGAAAGATTGGTGGAAGCTCTGTGGGCTTACCGCACCTCCGTCCGCACCCCTACGGGACAAACTCCCTACTCTTTAACTTACGGGATGGAGGCGGTGCTCCCATACGAGATCTTAATCCCTTCCCTTAGAGTACAGCTCGATAAGGAACTTAATCTCGATGAACGTCGGGAGGCGTTGCTGGTCCAGTTGGAACTCTTGGATGAGAAGAGGATGAATGTGGCTGATCATGTTTCTGTTTATCAAAAGAGGGTTTCGCGTTATTTTCAAAAGAAGGTAATTGAACGTAAATTCATGACGGGTGATATTGTTTTGAAACGCAGATTCATTCGGTCTGCAGGTCCTAGGTCCAAGTTGCAACCTAACTGGGAAGGGCCATTTGTAGTAAAGGGGGCTTATCCAGGAAATGCTTATCGTTTAGTAAACGCGGAAGGTGAGGAGCTCTCTCACCCGTGGAATGGGTTGTATCTTAAGCGTTTCTTTTCGTAAAATCTAAACCATGTGCTTCTCCGGTAATAAGAACTTCCTCCCTATCTTCGAAAAGAGGGTCCCGAGTAAGGCAATCACACACTACACGGCATCCCTGGTCGGGTTCCTTGCTTATAAGACACCGTTTTCCTCGGCCATGCTTTAGGGGAAAGTCGAAGTCCCTGTCCGCTTCATTCTTCGGCTGAATCCAGGGGCAAGGAGTAAATAAGGAGGAGACAACCAATCCAAACTCCCTAACGAGAAGAGGTCTCAAATAGGGACAAGTCCGTTATGACCTGACGCCACAAGAAAGAAAGGACAAGAAAAGAAAAGGAGTGTTCTTTACAAACAAAATCGAAAGCATCATCTCAAAGTCTGTGAATGAATTTTCAAAAGCTCCAAAGAAAAAAGAAAACTAGGCATGACAAGAGTGGCAGTACAGTTCCCCGCGGGACGTTATGAGCCCGGTCGCATGCATGCCTAAGTGGACAAGGGTTCGATGACGGACATAAAAGCCCCGGCACAACAGACCAAATCTCTAATAGGGTTGTACGGTGAGGGAATCAAGTTCTAAAAACTCCCATATCTGGCCTAAGCTTACCCCCATGATCTTTTTTTCCTTTTAGGACTGAGATGAGTACCCTAGGTATGGCATTGGTAAAAACACCGTCACAATGATTAGGTCTTGGCCAGGGGTTGTCACACTATTGAACGCCGGTCTCAAGACTCAACCTAAAACAAGGAAGGTCTCGTGTTGCTAGAGAGGCACTGGTTTTTCAAAAATCCAAAAACATCAAATATTTTCAAAATCCAAAAAAAAAACATCAAATATTTTCAAAATCCAAAAACATCAAATATTTTCAAAATCCAAAAAAACATCAAATATTTTCAAAAATCCAAAACAAAACAAATATTTCCAAAATCCAAAACATTGAATATTTTCCAAAACTCCCACAAATACCATCATATGCATAGCATGCATCGCATTTTTATTATGTTTTCACCTATTTAATAAGGCTCCACCCCTTGACCAAACATCAAGAAACGGTCATTATCTAACTTGCTTCAAAGCAAGGGGTTGAGTCTAAGAACATATCTAACTTGTTTCATGTTTGAGTATGTGCAGAATACAGGGACAAGTCCAAAAGCAAAAGCTCACAACTATGCAGGTTCAAAGTGTGTAACGCACTAGCATCAGACCGTTACAGTCATATAACGGGCCCATCTTTGACCGTTATTTTCCTTCAGGCATGGGCCTTCTTCCTTTTCGTTGAACCATCACTTTAGCGGTCTGAGATCTACCGTTACTTGAATATAACGGCTCAAGACCCATCCGTCATATCCTTCAGAGATAGGGCTCTTGTTATTTTCATTATGACGGCCTGTCGTAGGACCGTTATTTCCTTATGGCGGCCCAGTGCATATCCGTCTCTTACGCCAGAAGCCCTGTCTGCTCACATCATTCTAGCCTTTTCAAACTATGGAACTCGAGATCATTCAACTATGGCAATCCCATCTCATCCAAGCAAAGATTAATGAAATATAATTCTTGATAAATTCAACTTCGGTTGTCAATTACATGATAGCTCTCATAAACGAAAAGGAAAATCAAGATACATTCAATTTCTTATCCGCAAGAGGGCGGATTTTTCTCAATTCTTTCACATAATCTCGGCGTGCTTCATCATCCTCTTCAACCTCTGCTTGCCACGGGCGCACCTTGCTGATCTCCCACATGGTCAGCGCGTTCCGGATCGCTCTTTCATCTTCCTCGGCCCCCATCTTCCTAGGTAGAAGGGGAGGGTAGTGTGATAGCGCAGGAGCTTCGGTTCGAGGCAGTCCGATCTGAAGGTGGCATCGATGCGAGTTGTAGATCGCCATGGTAGTGTTCCCTACTAGCTGGAGGTCGAGACCTTGACGCCGCGGTATTTTGAGAAGAGTGCTCCGAAGGATTCTTGGTCGCATGATGAACTTGTCCATTGGAAGAATGTTAAGGAAGAGGCGCCATTCGTCCCGAGTTTTCTTATCCGCCGTCTTACATTCAACCTGAGGAGAATATCCGAATGCCCCTCCGATGAAGAAGAGAGGGTGACTCCCGAAGATCCGGCTTGCTGAAATTATGTCTTCCTTGGGAAGGAATTTGATTCTTATTCCCATCCAGCACTCAAGGAGTATCATAGAACCAAACAAAAGCCCTCCTAGGCAAGCTGAGCTTAGTCCTTCATAGAGGTATGAGAGGACCGCTTGAGAGATAGACATACCCCGCCACAACCCACTAATAATACCAAGGTTTTGGACATCTAAGAGGTGGTCGGTCGTGGTAAAAAGGAAGACTCCACCCAAGCAAATCGCTACCGCCTTGGCTATTGCTTCATGTCTCTCCCACTTATTTTTACAATGAGACACTATCCATTGTGCCAAAGGAATCAAGTGAATGTGGTGTGGGTTGATCATGGTCCTCACGTCCTTCGGGTTATGAATGAAGTCGCTTAAAATCAAGGACGGATCAATAGGCTCGATTGTGTAGCAAACCCGGTCTTCATCCCCCACCTTAGTCTTAGGAAGGGCTAGGTAGGTTTCTACCTCCTCCAATAGGACTGTTGCTTCAAAGGAAGGGAAGATGAAGGTATGAGTTTGTGGATGCCATAATTCCACAAGTGCTGAAAGGCTTGGCCAATCTAAGGACAATTTCTGGAAATTCTTGCCTAAAACCAAGAGAGGTTGGAGGTGCCATGCTTTAAGGATTGATGTGACCTCTATGGGGAGTGCCTTTACCATGGGAGCCACCCACTTCAGATTGGAATAACACCTTGGGCCAGGGAGGGGCTTGAAGAAGGAAAGGAAGAAGGAAGGTTACAAAAAGAAGTGAAGTGTAAAAATCTGAACTTTGGATGAAGTCATAAGATCTTACCACCCTTTGGACGTTGGAGCTTAGGTGTTTGGGAATTGAGGTTAGCCGTTGAAGCTCTCCATGTTCCCTCCTTGCAGCCTTAGGGCCGGTGTAAGCCTTCTCCTCCATAGCCATCATCTCGAAGCTCCTCTTCATCTTATTTTCTGCTCTTTAGGGAGAGCTCTTCAAACCCTAGAACAGAGGTTTCAGCAAAGCTGCGATTTTGATTAAGGTTTCAAGTTGCTAAGGCTTATATTTAACTTTTAAAGGATAAGACTTGAGCTAGAAGGCTTTATCTGTGATCAGGATAAGTTCTAGTAAGGGATTAGGTGGCTAGACCTCGGATTTTAACTCCCACGGCTCAATCCGTCTTGGAATATGACCCAGACTCTAACGGTCTGTCGTAGGGCCGTTACTCTACTCCGACGCGCCTACCCTAGGCCGTCATATTTCCTGTGGGTTTGTTTTTTCTAAAACATGTTCTGTGGCGATTAACGGTCCTAGGGCAGACCGTCGCTATTTGTAACGGACGAGCTATGATCCGTTATATTTTCAGTCACTCGGGTGTCTCTCTTCTGGGTTAAATGATGGTCAGGTTAGGACCGTTGCTTCACTCTGACGCGTCTCCCTCTGGCCGTTGCATTTCCTGCTGGTAATTCTAAAATCATTATTCTGATATGATTAACGGACTGGCAATTGGCCGTTATTCTCCTATGACGCACCTTCAATGGACCGTCATTTCTCCTGCAGTACCTCCACTAAGTAAAGCTTTGTGATGATTAACGGCCTTTGATCTGCGCGTCATTTGATTATGACGGTCTGAGCCACGATCGTTACTTTCTCTGCTGCTGAATTCAGGCAATTCCTTCTGCCCCTGCCTAGACCTGGCGGTCTTTCACATCTGTACACCACATCTTCTCCACAATTACTGCACATGTTCATCCATTCATGTCTTAGTCCACACACACACACATCAAACAACCATTCATTCATTCACACATTCACCCTCACGCGTAAAAATAAAAAAAAAGAAGAAAAGAAAACACAGTAAGCCAAGACAGAAGATAATTTCATTCCATTTTGCCAAAAGTTATATACAAGTAAAAACAGAAACACAGAAATAAATACATCACTCGGCCGGCCTATCCACCGGGCCGCCCTCATCCTCTCCACCCTCGGGTCTCCTGGTCGGAGGCGCTATGGAAGCGCTCTCCTCCTGATGACCCCTTTCCGCCCTCTCATTCCTCCGCTGAGCAGAGGAACTGACAAGGTAGTCTGCCGCCGATCCGGTACGGGCAGCACTCCTTGGCGCTCCGCTATGGGAAACGCTCCGCTCCGGTCCTCGGCCCATCATCCGTATGGTCCTCTCCAAGGTCCGGACCTCGATCTTCATATCATGGGCCTCGAGTCACGCAGCTCGTGCCTCGGACCGGTATCTCTCCAGGTCTGCCATCTGCATGGCAGTCCGTGCAAGCTCTCCCCGCAGACGAGCCATCTCTGCTCGGAGAACCTCTATCTCTGCTCGGGCTTGATCGGTCTCAACCCGGCTTCTCTCTGCCTCTGCCCTCGCCCGGGTGGCCTCAGCCACTGCTGCTGCTAGCTCTACCGCCTGTAGATTGCATTGTATTGCATATAGTTAAGTCATATGAATTATATTGGCATAAGCATAATCATAAGCATAAGCATGTCACATCTTACCCGCTCTGTGAGGGTGGCCTCCGCCTCCTCGGCTCGGGCAATTGCCCGAGCAAAATCAGCATCCCGCTCAGTCCTGTCTCCCGCAGGTTGCAAGGACGACGACGGGGCATCTGGTCCTGCTCGTTGGGCTCCCTCGGCCCGCTGTATTATCATAGTCAAAGCATTAGCATCATTCATAATCATGTAGAAAGTATTTAGAGTCTTACCAAGAGCTCCAAAGCAGTCCGGTACCCATCCCGCTGTTGGATGGTGGAGTGGAGTAGCCCTTCCAGCTCGGCTATCCGTCCTTCAGGATCTAGCTGCATTTAGAAAGCATGAGTCAGCATCCATCATCTTGCATTTTCATATAGAAAAGTTTTTTAGGTTTAGAATTGCATAACGGTCGTCGGGTACCTCGGTATACCCGGTCGCCATAGAATCGAGCGAAGACCTTCAGGTAGGCCTCGTCGCTCTCATCCCGATCCTTCACAGCCCTGCCTCGCTTCCTCCAGTCGAGGACGTACTTCACCTTCCGGGCGCGCCAATCCACATTTCCACTGATGCCCCTCGCCGACTTGCCTGGGTGGTCATCATTGCGATGCGGAAAGGTCACCTCGGGCTGGTGTAGTCCCCGAGTCCGTAGGATCAGCCTGTAGTGCAGAGGCTCGATGATATGGATGCAGTGCAACCATATGTCTCGCCCCCGGTACGATAGAGACGCCTCTACCCACGGTTGACCCGTGTTGCCTTCGCCGCGGTACGGGGTCCATCTCACCTGAAAGCATTTTAATTCATTCGTCAGCATTAGAAGCATATAGAAGCATATAGAGGCATGTAAAGCACATAAAAATCATTTTTGAGTCCCGGGCTTACCGATGTGTGTGGGTAGGAGTCCAGGTCGTCCTGGATCGTCCGGGTCAGTCTAAGGATCGATCCCGTGTCCCTCGCCACCGACCATCGCCTCGCGATTGGTATGAGGCCGGGATGGAGTAGTGCGCCTCTCCCGATGCCTGGGAGGTACATATAGCTCCAGATCTGCATTTAGAAAATCACAGCATAATCATAATCATTGCATAATAGAAAGCATTTAAAGTGCATTTACCTGTAGGAAAGGCGAGAAGCCGCCCAGCATCGTCTGCCGATCCGTGGTGCTCAGGGAGTCGAACAAGAATGCGAGTACTGCTGCTCCCCATGCGTACTTCCTAACTCTGCTCAAATCCTCTATCATCGGCAGCAGTCTGTAGCTGATGACGTCTGCCCGAGTCGCGAACAGGAGCTTCCCGAACAGTAACATCAGGAAGCACCTGAGCACTCTATCTCCCTCCTGTCCTGCCTCTGCCGCCACGCGAGGGCGCACCTGGTCGATCACTCTGCCTAGATGCTCCTCAGGCAGCTCTCCCACGGTGATTGCCGCTCCTCTCAGCCCCAAGCTCTCCTGCAGCACGGATCTCGCAAGCTGGGAGGAAGACTGTCCCGGCCTGATCAGATCTAGCCCGAGCAGCTGCTGCGCTATCTCTCGGTAGTCGCCGTATGTCCATCCGGTCACTGCAGAGCCATGGACTCTCAGTCCAGTAATCCTCGCCATGTCTTCTAGTGTGGGGATCATGTGGCCCCATGGGAAGATGAACGCCCCGCTGATCGGGTCCCATCTCTCATGCAGTGCATACAGCAGTGGCGTATCCATCCGAATCACCTCGATGTTGAGCACCTCGGCGAATCCCATCTCGGCAAGTCTCTCTCTTTGGTAATCGGGCAATGCTTGGTACACTGCCCGGATCTGAAGCCAGGAGATCCGTGATCTTCTCTTTCCCTGCATTGCATATTAGATCATTAATTAGTCCATTTGCATCATATGAACGTTGCGTAAACATTAATAATTGAAAAGAAAACAAAAATTTGAATCCCTGGCAGAAGTAACGGCCCTGGGTTGGGGCGTCGCTTGTCTCTGACGCACTCAGGGTGGAGCGTCAGGGGAGTGACGGTCACTGGCAGGACCGTCACTTCGTCTGCTAGTTGGGGTTTTTTCCCCTGCATTCCTATGGCTTCCCATGTTGGCCAAATGGCCTACAAAGCTCCCTAGTGGGTTCGTAGAACCATTTCTATCCTTATTCCCCACATGCATTCATGAATTAAAAACAAAAAAATAAAAAATGGAATCTAGGGCAAGGAGGCCTACCTCATGGTCCGTGCCTCTCTTCCTTTTCTTCTCTGGTTCTCTGGGTTCCTCCGCACCCAACGGAGCTTCCTCTCCGTCCTGCGCGACCGTGGGGACCTCTTCTTCCTCTCGTGGGCTTATCCTTGTCGTTTCTTCCTCCATGGTTGGCGGAATCGCCTCTCGTTCGAGCCGGCGGTGGAACCGCCGTATCGCCATTCTCTTCCCTCCCCCTCTCTTCTGTGGAGGCGGCTGAGGAGCTTCGTCGCCGGCCATGGTGATCGTGGGGGTTGGGGTCGCCGGAGCTCTCCTTGGTTTGGGGTTTTTGATGGTTTGGAATGGGGTGAATGGGCCGTGACCGTTCGGTGTTTTTTTTGAAAACTCAGGAAATGCGACGGTCTACCGCTAGACCGTCACATCCTCCTGACGCTCCTTTTTGAGACCGTTACTTATGAGGGACTGTTTTATTGAAGAACGTGAACCGCCTTGTTTATGACGGACTAGGTATGGTCCATTATTTTTATGTGACGCCCCTGCAGCAGACCGTTATAGACTTACAAGTTTCCTGATGAATGCATGGTCTAATTGATGCTTAAACGAACCTATTTGTTTTTTTATAATATCGTTTGAGGATGTGTTTCCACACGTACAATGGTTATGCCTTAATTCTTATCATGACATTTATTTGGCTAACCTATCTTTCATGAAAGAATTATGAGCAAAAGTCACGCTTTGCCATTCGTCAGGCAGGTAAGTCAGGTATTGTATATCGCTCCCTCATTCCCCTTAATGCATTACTATATGTTATCTATGATATATTACCTCGAGAACCGGCTGGTCATTCATGTATCCTGGGATCTGATGTTCCCCTAAAACAAAAATGATGATGATCTAAGTTCACATGATTAATCGTTGGATAGGCCGTTGGGATTGGAAAATTTGGGGACGATGGTTCTGTCTTGCACTCCGTGGTTGCAGATGGTGTCCTGACTCTGATTACTCCGATCTAGCAATATTATTCTCGAGTATTTGATATTTTATCTTTCTTTGCATTTTGTTTTAAAGATTTCTTTTTCCTTTAGCCCAGCATGCATCATTCGCATTCTTTAAGCATTTCATGAGTTTCATCTGTTCAAGATGTCTCAGTGATGGTGAACAGTTGTGTTCTTAATCCCGAATAAGGAGAATCATTCCATTCTGAATTAGAAGGCTTTCTTCGATTTGCTCGCTTGATCTGGTTTGCTGAAGATTCATGTCTGGAGTTTAGTCTCTTTCCTTTCCGTTGCCTCCGGCGGCTAGCCGTGTTTCCTTTCCTTAGTTAATTAATTCCTCCAGACTTGCGTCCTTTGGTTGGCTATTTCCTTGTGATCAATTCGAAGTTTTCCAGAAAATTCCTATCGCTTGTTGGTAAAGAACGGGTGTCGTTTACCTTAACGCCCTCTTTTTGATCCACTCCGCTTCATCTCCATGTTCCATTTCACTTTCGCTTTACCTCCGCTCGTTCCCCTGCAAAGAGGACGTTAAGGAGGGGCATCTGTTGACACCCGTTTTATACCCAATAAGTTGGGTTGTCTCCTTATTCATTCAATATGATGCTCCGAGTTGTTCATTCTTTGACGAGTCTCTTGATCAGTTGAAACCTGTTTCTTTGGTCTTGAATCCCTGGATTAAGAATTGGCTCCTGGTGGCATTTCGTTGGCAAAAGCTTAGCAATCCCTTCATTATATTTTTGAAACTCAATGGCAATAACAGTCTAGACTAGGCGCGTTGTTTCATTATAACGCATGGGACCTAGACCGTTACTCTTTGAAGAGTCCTAAAGCTTAAGGCCTCGTTTTCAGTGCTTATCCCTTAATTTACACGTTGATAATAACGGTCTGCCGTGCAGCCGTTGTTTCACTATGATGCCCTAGGCCTTGGCCGTCGCTTCCTTGAAGAGTCCAGCTTGTTTGGGTCTTCTTCCCGTTGATCTTATCCTTTGGGATAAGGTTGAAAGTAACGGATAATCCCTGATGCGTTATTTCCAAGTGGCGGTCTGTCGTGCAGCCGTAACTTCTTTCCGAGAGTCCTAGCAGTTCAGGCCTTTTCTCTGCTACTCCGTGGTCGAGATAAGAACTTGGATTGACGTTATCTCTTTTAAATCCGATCCTCAGGACCCCCCGTTTGTTTCTATGGACTCTTGGTGATATTATCTTCGAGGATTTGCTAAGAGTTATCTCTTTATCTTACTGAATTATCCTCTGCTCGACCTAAGAGTTTGAGAGTCTATAAATAGAACCCTTGACTTCATGGCCAAAGGGGGGGAGATTTCGAATTCACGATGAAGTGCTGCCAAACTCAGGAGCCATCTTCATCCAAGAGGAACTGCTTCCCACGTCCATCCATCTTCTAATCAAGGGAGTACTTTGGTTTTGTCTTTCAAGTTCATCCTTGCATGCTTGAGTCCTTCCTTGGTTTTTCCTCAATCTAAGCATTGTCCCTCCTCTTTCTCCACGTTTTTCACTGTTCTCTAAGCATACAAACATCTTCCCAAACTTTTAAAAAAACACCCAGAGGGGTTAAAAAATCAAAAACTCCCCGATAATCCCCTCTCCTTTTGATGTTCTTAAGCTCTTCAAGAATTGATGCTATGCTTGTGAAAAGGGCTAATTGAGGTTGTCTTATTTTGTTTTTTCTACATCTTTGGCAGGTTTACAGGTTCATTAACACGAGGCCCAAGTCTTCTAGCCGGCTGGAAGAGTTGGAGTTAAAAGAATTCAAGCTTTGTTACTGCAGGTTACCTGACGGTCTGGTGCAGGCGCGTCACTATCTTCCGGCGGTCTATCGTACGGCCGTCGCTTCCAAGCGATGCACGGGGTTCTGGCCGTTACTTCCAAGTTGATCTGCAGGCTTTCCTTGGTTTTCTCTCCCGTGGGCGGGTGTTTCATCCACCTATTTCCAAGGTATATTCAGGTTTTTGACTTGTGTTTACTTTGGTGGCGATCACATCTTTCCTTGGTATTGGGCATTAGCTGTCTTCTTCATCATATCTTCTTTATTTTCCTTGCTTGCTCCACCTTCACGGTGTGTTTTTACTTATTCCTTGCTCCACGCCCCGGTGTGTGTTTTTCTTTTCCTTAGCGTAGTTTGATTGAGATAGCATGCCCATGCTAGAGCTAGCTATGATTGCCTAGGTTCATGTTCACATGTTCACAGGTTTGAGTAGATCTTTGATTGCTTGTTTGTCATCTTGTCATATTACTTTGCAAACCTCAAAAGTAAGATAAAAGATAGGTAAATAAATATCAACAGTAATCACGATCGTGGGACCCACGTGCTGGTCTGTGCAACCGTGTGGGCCCAGAGCGGCACCGCTGTGATGGGGACGTCCGGAGGGGTGCTCCATGGGAAAGCGGAGCGCTGGTTCACCTCACCGAAGGCGAGGAGGCTCCGATCGGTGCGGGTTGGAGTTGCTGCCTACGGATCTGAATTCTATTTCAAACCTGCGCCTCCCGATGAAAACTGATGCTGCGATCAGCCCTGACGTCGGATCGATGCACAAGAGGTACCGATGGAAAGCAAACTCAAAATCCTTCGAGCTATGATCGGAGAAAGAAATTTGAATTTCCCATTGATGGCCTTCGTCGAATATTCAAGCTACTGGTTCACAGGATCTGAAAACTTAGGACAGAAGTGCTTTTTCCTGAGAGTTGGCATTGAATGCGATGTAGACCTCCGATTCAGATGTTGGGCTCTTCACAAAAGTTATAGATGGCAAAGAGAGGAAAATGAAGATATTTTTTATGAAAGGTTTGGGGGAGATTTGACTGGGGAAAAGTATTTTATATCATTGGGTGGTCGGATCTGGACAACAGGAACAGAACTGGACAGAACCTCCAGTAAAATTGGGGATTCAAGAAAAAATCAAGAAGGGGAGCAAAAGGGCAAAACTCAGGGCTTCTGTGAAACTAGACAGAGAACTAACAGATCTGGTGGATTGGGAAGCACGAAAATGTAAAAATATAAAACGAAGGCTGAAATTTTTTTCAATTTTTATGGAACGTGGTGATGACCTCTAGAACTCACCCTAAAAATATCAGCTCCAGAAGATGTAGGTGTTGGGAGATAAAATTCTCGGAGTAACCCTCTATCCAGTAAAATAGAACATTGGACAGCACTTTGGATCTTGATTCGCAGTGGCTCGATGGCGGCACGAACGGTGGCGGCGGCAACAAAGATGAAAGCCAGAGGGGCTAAGGAGAAGATAGAAGGGTTCTATACCCTGGAGATTGTTGGAAGAAGAGAGAAACCATAGGGAAATAGAGGGGGGGTGCAGGTTTGCTCCTTGCACATTCATTTTTTATTTTATATAAATATGAAAGAATTCATGTTGGAGATGTGACAAAATTTTACTACTGGCTGTCAACCTAACGCAAACCCTCCTCTTTTCTCATCCAGACAAGATTAGGAATGAGCGCATCTGTAAGGACTTAGGGATAGCTCCAATTGATAGTAAAATGAGAGAAAATAGACTCAGGTGGTTTGGTCATGTGTTTCGTCGCCCTAACTCAGCGCTGGTTAAAAGATGTGACCAAATCTTAGTGGATGCTAGTAAAAGAGCTCGAGGAAGCCCTAAAATGAGATGGTGCGATATTATTAGGAAGGACATTAGCTCCTTGAGTTTAAATATGAATATTGCACTTGATAGAAATCTTTGGCGGAACAAGATTCATGTAGCCGACCCCAATTAATTGGGATAAGGCTCTGATGATGATGAAAAAATGACTCAAAATGCCCTTAGATCTAGGGTTGGAAGAGGCACTACGGGGATAGGAGAAAGTATTTCTCCCATGTGGTCAAAACACATTACACATATTCTAATCAAACCTACCTAACTTAGCCTAATAAGACAAAGAAGGGGGCGCCCCCTTCATGGGCCATTCTTGGGCCAAGTGGTCCAAGGCCAACCAACTAAGGTCCATGAACCCATGTATAGCCTATGGGCCTTCCAAACCTAGGTTGCCCATGAGAGGGAGAAGCCCACTTGGGCCTTAAGTGCTGTAAAGGTCCATTAGGAAGCCTAATGATCCAATATGAACTAACCCCCCTTAATGGACCTAAATAAAGAAACCTAGTCATGGACTCTTCATGGAATATGGCCCAATGGCTTATTAAAAGTCTTACAAAGGAGCCCAAATAAAAAAAATCAACAAACACACAATTACAAGCCAATACACAATTACATTCCATATGTATGATGAAATAGCCTTTGATGCCCCCATCAATTCTCCCCGGGTGGGAGGAACTCGACCCCATCGAGTAAGGGGTGCTGCTGCTCGAATAACTCCGATGAATCCGTCACCGTACCAAGTAGCGCGGGTACACTCCACTCCAAGTGATCGTCACCTGCTCATTCTGTATATACTCGATATGCGCATGCTGCTACGGGAAGAGGCTAGAGGTGGAACACTCCGGGGTGGGGTCACTCTCAAGGGGAGGAGGCGGCTCGAAGACTCACTAGGAATAACCGCTGGGTCCCCGTAGGTGACGAGATCCGGGGCATAGATGTAGAACTGATCCCATACTCTTCTAGCAAGTCCACTTGCCTCACACTCATAGGAGACCGACAACGATCTTGCACAAGACACATGTAGACTTACCATGTACTAACACACATATGCAAACCACACAAACAAGCCACACAAACAAACCACACAAAGAAAAAAACATACTGACTCATGCATGACCCTAGACTTATGGTGGTGACATCGACCCCACTAGGTGGCCATCATCCGAGTGCCGCATCCTTGTTGCCACCCGTTTTTTGCCGATAAGTTGAGTCATTTTCTTACTGCCATTTATTGATACCTCGAGTTGTCCATCACTCGCTGGGATATTTTCTGGCACATTTTGGGCTTACTTTATGGGTAGCCTCCCTCCCTGGCTAGGTCCGAGTTGATTCAGGGCTTAATGGGCCTTGGTTTTGGTTGATTGAGCTTTTCTTTTATGAATTTCAAGCGCCCATGTACATGTGCGGTCAACCTCCATCCGTTCAACCATATGTGCGGTTGATACTGGGCCGTTCATATATTTATGGGATATTTAGCTGACTTTCTGAATTATCACCGACAAGCATATATACGGCCTAGACATAGCCGCATAAGATCATTGTGCGGTCCCTCCTAAGCTGTCTATCTCTCAAGAGTCCTAACATCATTGGTTTTCAGGTAATTATCTAATTATATGATCTATTTTGAATTATCACCGACAAGGCGTGGGCGGTTTCATTTTGGTCGCTCTTGTAGACGTACGGTCTGAGGATAGCCGTTCATCTATGAGAGTCCAACGGCGATAATTTTGGTCAGTTCGATGGATAGTTGGATAATATTTATGATTTATTTGAATTTCCACCAACAGGGTTGGACGGCCTAGGAGATGGCCGCTCATTCCGTTGAGTGGTATATCGTGAGACCGTTCATCGTCTCGGTTCCTGAGAATTTCAAGGGTTTTCTCTCTCTATCCGTGATTTTATCCCTAACTTCTCTCGTCATTTTCTCCGTGGATATTGAGTCATTTTGAGTGTTGTTTCTTCTGGATGAAAGATAGTTCGATTATCTACGACTTTCCTTTGATTATCTTGACCTGAAAATGCCTAAAAACCCAAATTTCGGGGCTGGCTTCCAAGGCTCTATAAATAGACCCTAGAGGCTACCTTCGAAAAGGGGGAGATTTTTGGTTAACGGCGAAGCCCTGCCGAATCTTTGAGCGACCTAGCACCAGGGAGGGAGGCCTTCTACGTCCCTACAGGCCTCCAGTCCAGGGAGTAGTCTTTGTTTTGAGTCTTTTTACATTTGATAGTCCCGTCTCCTCTAGTTCCATGCTTATTTTTTTACACGTCCATTCTCCCACATTTTTCTTCATTTGCACTATCATTCACACACCCTCCTATGTTTTTTGACGCCTCCAAGGGTTTAAAACTCCTTACGTATCCCTCATTCCATTTAGTTATGTTTATTCCTTTCCGTTCTAGCACTTACTACACTTTGCAGTTCTGATATTGGGTTTCCTTTTGTATTCTACACTTTGTTTCGCAGGTCAGCAACACACTAACACGAGGCCCATCCTTTCTGGCCGGTCGGAAAGGGTGGAGGTTGGACCCTTACAACTTCTGGCATGGTGGTCTTGTGCGGCTTCTCCCGGACCATTCAAGGAGACGTACGGCCTAGTATCAACCGCTCTTCCTCTTCCTGCGGTCACCATCAAGCCGTTCAACCCTCCATCCATCTTCATCCCGCGTTCCACCCAAGCGTTGACGAGCGGCCTATCGTGAGACCGCACGTACCTACAGGCGGTCCATAAGGAGCCGTTCATAGTGTTGGTGCTGGTTTTAAGGTGAGTACCTCCCTCCTTCCAAGGTACGGCGTGCGTTCATCACATGTCCGGCACCTTGGTGGCGATCACCGGTTTCTACTCCTCCCTTTCCCTCTGTCTTTCGTTCATTTCCCCTATTTGATGTGGTAAGATAGACGTGGGAGGGCATTAAGAAAGAGGAAGGAAGGAAAAACACGGCAACACCCATTTTTTGGCGATCACGATGGGACACCTAGTGCCCATCGTGTTAGTGACTTGCTGACCTTCTCTTTTGCTTTGTTACTCCTTTTCTCGAAGTGGTTTCAGGTTGATCACGGCTGCCTGCGGTCTCTGTCCTCTAGAACTTGCGCGGCTCTCCATGAGCTGTCTAAATGATGTGCGGCGGTAAACCAACCGTTCTTCTCTGCGAACAGTTCCATCTCTTCTGCAAGCTTGCTATCATGCACGGTCTCTCACCACCCGTTCATCTTCCATACGGCCTGTGTTTGGCCATCCATCTTGCTGGCTCAGGTACGCCTCTGCCTTCATGCTGTTGGCTGGATTACTATCATGCGGCTGTTTCAGGTCCATTCTAGTGCTTACGCGGCAGTCAATAGACCGCCCATCCTGGTATGCTTCTAATTTCTGTCACTTTCATTCTATCGTTTTCTGATTCTCCTGTTACTTTGTCGTTACTCCCTGGTATGAACGGTCATTCACAGGCCGTCCTTGATCCATGAGCGGTCTCCATCGGACCGTCCTTTTGCTGCTACAGCGCACCCCATGCTGCAGTGTGATCATTGAGTCATATCGTTATACATATATATATTTGGTGCTGCTGTTGATCTCCCCTGCTGTTATTTTGCTGATTGCATACTTGTTTTTATTTCTCTTACATTTGCTTATTCATTGCTTGCTAGTTTCTAGGCTAGACTTTGAATGCACTCCGGTGCGCATAGGATTCATGCATATTTATCACATCTAGTTGCATTCCTACCGAGGTAGGGTTTCCTCTCGTCTCCATACTCCTTGGAGCCGACTAGGGGACCTTGCCGAGGACCTCCGTAAGTCCCCGTGAGCCGTGGATTCTCACACGAACGCCGGGCAGGTTGTACCATATCACCCCCCAATCTAGGGTCTGCATTCATGAGAGAGAGAGTCCCTTAGAGTCTGCCAGTTTCCCATCCCCCACCCTGGTTAGGTACCTTGTGGTTGAGTGAATTCATATCTTAATTAATCCACTAAGGTCCTAAAAGGGAACATATAAAAATTTTCGCGCATCATTTGGAATTTGATTGGGTAATTGGTTGATTCTTTTCTCATCTCTTCCCTCCATTGTATGTTGCAGTGTCATCATTTGCATCTTTTTATCAGATTAAGATAATTTGGTTTAGTTCATCTTTGTGTGTCCCCATTTAGTTGCATTTGTCTTAGGGTCATTTCCCTCCTTGTATTCCTTTGAAGTTCACTATATAAAGTCTACATTCTCCCCATGGAGCATTTTTCCCCTGTACCTTATTCCTATACTTCTCCATCTTCTTATCCCCGCGTGGATTCCTCTTCCCATGCGGGCCCTTCTCCTTATTCCTCTAGTGGACCCTATTCTTTAAACGGGCCTTCTTATCCCACCCGCGCTACTGTTGGCCCGATCAGTCCCCATTCCCACATTCATGATTCTTCCATGCCCATGTATTTCTCCATTCCTGGAATGGGCTTTCCTTCTTCTCAGGCAGGATCCCCTTATCCGGCCCATCATCATTATCCTGGTCTAAATTCATCCTCTCTTGCTCAGGCCGGCCCATATCCTTCTCGGACTCTTCCTACCGAGGAGATGATCGCTCAGGCCCAATGCTAGCTTGATGAATTGCAACGCCGAATCAATCCTCAAACTTCTTTGGATGTCCCATTTGCATTCCAGGGTCTTCAGCTTCAACCACGTTCACAAATTCTGGCTTATCGTCGCTATGGTGGAATTTGTGACCCCTACGTCCATTTGAAGGATTTCCTATATGAGTCGGCTCAGTTCCAGAATGATCAATGCTTGATGGCCTATTTGTTTGGCCTATCTTTAGAGGGCTCGGCCAAGGATTGGTTCTTCACATTGCCGCAAGAGCAGATGATGAATTTTCAAGCCGTTCAAGCAAGATTTATTCAGCAGTACCAGCACCAAGTTGGGCCTAGATACTCCAATGTCGATCTAGCCCAAGAGAAGATGAAGCCTGACGAGGAGGTCTCCATGATTGCCGACCGCTGGCGTCGCCTGGCCACTCAAGTCCCGGGGCATATTCCAGAGGGCGAACAAATCAAGATGGTTATTTCTAATGCAACGCCCGAGCTCAGATGCATCTTAGCCCTGAACGGTATCACTTCTTGGCAACAACTCTACAGTCAAGCCTGCTTCGTTAGCCAACAACTCCTAGTTTCCTTTGACCATGAGTCTCTTCCACCTTCGCCTTCTGTTGCATCCCTATGGTTTTGATGATGTCTCACACTATAAATCAATCTACTATCTCTAGATTTATGCTGGTTCATCATGTAAGTGAGTACAGTTCATATGATGTTTCATTAGTTCATCTATCTACACTCTGCTTAGTTAGAATGAACAGGAGTGGGTCGACCCACCCTTGCTGATGCGTCGACCCATCAGAACATTGAGTGTCTGGGTACCAAAGTCTATACACCAGCTTGATTGATGAAGTCTATACATTGGCATATCATCTCTAAGTCTGTACATCGTCTTTGCATCTGCAAGTCTATACATTGGACTTCATTTTACCAAGTCTATACACTGGACTTTGTTTTACCAAGTGTGTACACTCCACATCTTTTCCTACGCTTGGCCAAGTCCATACACTCATACCTTTTCCTACGCTTTCCTGGTCAAGTCTATACAGCGCTAAGTCTCTACATTGCATTCAGCTTACACGTTCAAAGCCTCAAAGTCTTTACAGCGTGAAGTCTAAACATTAGCTCAGGGGCTTCAAGTCTATACATTGAACTATTCTTCAAAGTCTGTACAGTGGCTTCGAATCGGCAAGTCTGTACCTCGGCTTCATTTACTCAAGTCCATACATTCACAGTGGATTATCAAGTCCATACATCCACAGTGGTACTTCCTTGTCTGTACAATGCTGAAGCCTTCACAAGTCTGTACACTGCTTGAGCCTCACCAAGTCTATACATCGCTTCAAGCGACTCAAGTCTAAACAGCTTGCCTTCACATTCAGAGTCTGTACATCGGTCCTACAGCCGATCGTCTCATTCAGAACTTTGCAAGTCTGTACAGCAGAGCGTCTCGTGCATCGTCTCACTCTGGCAAAGTCTATACACTGGCTCAAGCTTGTCGAAGTCTATACATCACCGTTGGGCATCAAGTTAATACACTGTTCACCGTCTTATAAAGAGTCTTACACTATCAAGTCTGTACATTGCGAACAGTGCATCTCTTCCTCAAAGTCTGAACACTGGCCTCTTGCTTCAAGTCTATGCATTGGGTTGTTCGACCACAACTCTATACATTCGGTTGTTATATCTTGAGTCTATCCAGTGCTCACAGCACACTCGTTCCAAGTCTGTACACTGGTTAGGCTTCGTGAAGTCTATACAGTGGCTGAAGCTTTGTAAAGTTTACACATTGGTAAGGCTCGTTTGCATTGTTCATCACATGTCTATACACTGCCATTCATGAGCTTATTCATTAAGTCTATACACTGTCTTCACATGCGCTTATTCATTAAGTCTATACACTCTCTCACGTTGTACACACTTACTCAGTTGCTGTTTCTGAAGTATATACACTTGTGTTAATAGCCTGAACTAACTAAGTATATACATTCCTTCTGTCTCTGTCTGCAGGCGATTCAGGCTGATGATTGGGCACGTGATCTGAGGTTGGCACCTGGCACGTGATCCAAGAAACCAGGAACATGACACGTGGATGGCAACCCAGTCAGGATGCTGCCATGTGGTCAAAATTCAAATGATCTGGCAAAAAGTTCATGGGCGGGAACCTGGCAGCCACACGCCCAATATCTGCTATAAATATGGAGCTTCGTCCTTCAGTAGAAGAGCGATCGTGAAAAGAAAAAGCAGAAGCCATTTGTGTGAGACTGCACGATCCAGAAAGGAAAAAGAGCAGAGAGTTCCATAGTGTCCAGATCCGAGAGGAGTATGTTCGAGAGAGAGAGAGTAGTGTCTGTGGTTTGATGAATTGCTTCCTTTGAAGCTACATTTGTATTGATTTCAGAACCGACTGCTTCTTCGTTGGTCTTTGTTTCTATTTTGGTTTCCTTTTATTTTGTTCATTCTTCTGATTCGAATTGGTTCCCCTCCGTTGTGTGGAGGAAGGGAGTGTTACTCCGGTTTCCCTCTGGGTTGCAGAGGAAGAGAGATCGGTGATCTCTAGTGTTGCTAGTGACAGGTTGTCATTAGCAGGTTCCCTCCGGTGTGTGGAGGAAGGGAGAGGTGTCTCCGGTTCTATTCTAGGTGGTAGCTGGAACAGGTTTCAAGTTCTGTGGGTAGCAGAGCTTGGTTGAGGGATTTGTTTCCCTTGGTTGTTCAAGCTGTGTGGCAGCATGTTGTTCGCAGACTGAGTCTGCAGTGTTCTAGCATTGTCTAGTGAAATCCTCATTCTAGTTGGAGTGAGGGGTGGATGTAGATTGCGGACTGCAATCGAACCACCTAAAAACTGAGTGCCTCTTCTGTGGTTTGCTGTTATTATCTGCGCTCTCCATCTGCTTGTCTCTTTGCTTCCATGTGATCAGTTCTTCATTCTCACTTACTTATACTGTCTTGTTTGGTGACTGCGTTTGCATTTCTTTGTGTGCGGGTTCAGGAGGGGCGTAAGCAGTAGAATTGATTTTCCGCCTAAGTTTTTACAAATTCGGAGTGATCTATTCATCCCCCCCTTCTATATCACTCTTGCTGCGGTAACATTTGGTATCAGAGCAGGTTTACGCCATGTGGACGAACGGTCAAGGAAATGCCAGTGGTCCTAGAACCTTCATGGCCGAATGTCAATCCATTAGTCGCCCTCCGTATTTTGATGGTAGTAACTATCTGTTTTGGAAGAACATGATGGAAGTGTTTATCAGGGCTCAGAGCCATAAACTGTGGAGAGTAATTACTGTGGGGCCATATGATCTGCCACCAAACGAGGACGCTTGGACAGATGACCATGTCAAGCTCTCTTCACTCAACTGGACGGCGCTGAACATCATCCAGTGTGCTGTTCATCCAGAGGAATATGCTCGTATATCTGCCTACAAGATTGCCAAGCGAATGTGGGATGAGCTGCAATTGATCTATGAAGGTACAGCTCAAGTGAAAGCCTCGAAGGTAAACCTCTACACTTCTAAGTATGAAATGTTTAGGATGAATGCAGATGAGAATATAACTGAAATGTATGCTAGGTTGTCCGTGATCAAAAACACACTTAAAGGGCTAGGGAAGGATCTTGCTGAGGCAGATATAGTCAAGAAAATTCTTAGATCTTTATCCCCGGCATGGCACACTAAGGCCATTGTGATTGAGGAGTCAAAAGATCTGACTATCTTGACTGTGAATGAACTCATAGGATCCCTTATGACCTATGAGATGAATTTCCAAGGAGGTGGAGAAGGAAGTGAGAGGAAGGCTAAGAATGTGGCTCTAAGGGCATCCCGCAACAAGGGTAGCAATAGCGGGAGCAGCAGTAGTAGCCTCGAGTCTGAGTCCGAGCTTGAAGGTTTTTCAAATCTCAACTAGGAGGAGCAGGTAATGCTCACTAGACAGTTCAGAAAATTTTTGAAGAAAAAGGGAAAGACTTTTAGGAAGAAGAAGCCACACTCTTTCAACAAGAATGCTGAATTTACTAGTTACAGGGATAGAAATTTTAAGAGACTGACTTGTTTTAATTGTAACAAACAGGGACATATGAAAGGCGAATGCCCAGACCTCCAGAAGAAGGGTCCCTATCTTCAGAAGAAAAACATAAAGGTGCAGAAGAAGAAGAAGTCACAGGCGATGGTCTGCACATGGAGCGAGGAAGAAGAAGACCTCGAAGACACTTCCTCAGAAGAATATGAAGATGGAATTTGCCTTATGGCAAACAATGAAGAGGAGGTAATAAATGTTTTTGAAAATTTCTCAATTGATGACTGGGAGGATGCTTATGGTGAATTGTTAGATAAATTTAATTCTCTTAGTAAAGAGCACAGAGTTCTGAAAAGAAAATTTAACACAAATGTTGAAGAACAAACTCAGGTCTGTGAGGAAAATGAGAAGCTAAAAGAACAACTAGAAGAAATGACCTCACTAAGGAAAGAAAATGATAAGCTTAAGGGAGAAATTCAAGAAAGTCAAAATCAGCTCAATGAATTCAAAACTAAAATTGAAGAAAGCATGAATGAAATTAGAGTGAACTCAGAGAAATATGAAGCTGTGAAGAAAGTAAATGCTGAACTCCTAAAAAATTCTGAGTCCCTTCAAAAGGAGCTCGAAGACAAACAGAAAGTCTTAGAAAAGTTTGTCCAAGGAAAAACTAGTTTAGATGCTATACTAGGGACTAGGGTCAATTTCAATAAAGAGAGTCGAGGCTATGACCCAACCAACAAGAGACCCTTGCAATTCAAGACCATCACCTTCTGCCCAGAGAAGGGAAAAGAGAAGCTGGACACACCATCCAGCTCAAACAGCACTAAGGGAATTCAACGTCCTAAAGAAAACACAAAAACCAGTGCTGGACAACCATTTAAGATGGGAATGAATTTTATGAAGAATATCACTAAGCCCACTCACCATAACACAAATGGTAGATGGACCAAGAAAGTGAATCAGAATAAGAGCTGGAATTACAACAATCAGATGGGTCCAAACAGGACCTACTGGAGAAATAATTTTCATGGTCAAAAATATGTTAATCAACAAGATTACAAGAAATTTTCTAGGAATAGGAAGACTAATGAATGGAATAGAACTCACTTCTCCAGTCCAGCTGGATTCAACTTTAATAAATCAGAAAGGAAGGTGCCAGAGAAAACCATGCTGAAGCAAATCTGGATACCTAAACACTTGATCAGAGATTTGAACAATGTCCTTGGACCCAACTCATCTTGGGTTCCAAATCACTCTGCTTGATGTATTTGTGTAGGTCGGCCTGGCAGCTGAAGACAACAAGTGGTACCTTGACAGTGGCTGCTCCAGGCATATGACAGGAGACCGATCCAAGTTTAGCAAGATAGAGATGAAGCCAGGGGGTCTGGTCAAGTTTGGAGGAAAGAACAAAGGTAAAATAATTGGAGTTGGTACAGTAGGTAAGTCTTCCACAAACTCCATTGAAAAAGTCTTACTTGTGGAAGGGCTTCAACACAACCTGATTAGCATTAGTCAGTTATGTGACAAGGGTCACAGGGTTGTATTTGATGATAGTTCATGCAAAATCCTTGAAACAAATTCTGATGTGGTTAAATTTGTAGCCAACAGGATTAATAATGTCTACATTGTAGACTTAGATGAGGAATCTGAATCTACTATTTGCTTATCTACCAACTCTGAAAATGATGCTTTTGAATGGCATAGACGTCTAGGTCATGCTAGCTTTACAACTTTAAATAAATTGGTCAAGCATGATTTAGTTAGAGGCATGCCTAGAATTAAATTCAACTCGATATCAAAAGCATGTGATGCATGTGCTCTAGGCAAACAGACCAGAAATTCCTTTAAATTAAGATCTGAGCCATTATCTTCTAGACCAATGGAACTTTTTCATATGGACCTTTTCGGTCCCACTAGAACTCAGAGTCTTAATGGAAACAGGTTTGGCTATGTCATCATAGATGACTTCTCTAGATATTCATGGATATTTTTTTTAGCAAATAAGAGTGATGCATTTCAAAAGTTTAATCTGTTTTTCAATAAGGTCAAACAAGAAGGGAAATACAAGGTCTGTTCTATTCAATCTGACCATGGAGGTGAGTTTGAAAACTACATGTTTACTGATCTTTGTGAGAAAGAGGGACTAACTCACAGGTTTTCTTCTCCCAGGACACCTGAACAAAATGGGATTGTGGAGAGAAGAAACAGAACTGTGGTGGAGATGGCCCGAACCATGTTGATTGAAAGTAAATTACCTAGAAGGTTTTGGGCAGAAGCGGCCAATACAGCAACTTACATAATCAACAGGGCCATGGTAAGACCCATACACAAGAAAACACCCTATGAGCTTCTAAAAGGTAAGAAACCAAACTTGTTTCATTTCAGAATTTTTGGAGCAAAATGTTTTATTCATAACAATGATGAGAAAGATTTAGACAAGTTTGAAGCTAAAAGCTCCCCAGGAATATTCTTGGGTTACTCTGAAGTGTCAAGGGCATATAGGGTATTTAACATATCAGATCAGAAAGTGGAAGAGTCTCCACACATCCTTTTTAGTGAAAAGAAAGATGTTTCTAATGTTAAAAATCTTGACAGGGATTCCAATCATGATGGGGATTTCCTAGAAGACCAACAAGAAGAAGAGAAGACTCAGCCTAGTGGAGAAACAAATTCCCCCAATCAGGAAGGGCCAAGAGAAACAAGTGAGTCTTCAACAAATGTTAGATTTCTTAAAGACCATCCATTAGATAATGTCATAGGCCATCCTGAAGATCCTCTTCGGACTAGGTCTCATTTTAGAAATGTGAATAATGATGACTTAATTGCTTTAGTCTCACAAATTGAACCCAAAACAGTAGAAGAGGCCTTAGCTGATCAAGCTTGGGTCAATGCTATGTGTGAGGAATTAGGTCAGTTTGAAAGGAATAATGTCTGGGAGCTTTTCCCAAGACCAGATGGTATTAATGTCATAGGAACCAAGTGGGTGTTCAAAAATAAGATGAATGAAGATGGAATCATCTCGAGGAATAAGGCCAGATTAGTAGCCAAAGGCTACTGTCAGGAATTCGGTGTAGACTTTGATGAATCCTATGCACCTGTTGCTGGGATGGAAGCTATAAGATTGTTGCTTGCCTTTGCTTGCTCAAAGAATATAAAACTCTAACAAATGGATGTTAAAAGTGCCTTTTTAAATGGAGTCATTAAAGAAGAAGTTTTTGTTGAACAACCTCCTAGATTTCAATACTCTCCTCAACCTAACCAAGTTTTCAGGTTAAACAAAGCCTTGTATGGTCTAAAGCAGGCTCCAAGAGCATGGTATGAAAGATTGACTGAATTTCTGATCAGCAAGGGCTACAAAAGAGGTAAAGTTGATCAAACTTTATTTACCAAGGGCATAAATAGAGATCTCATCATAGTTCAGGTATATGTAGATGACATTGTATTTGGATCAACTAAGCATGAACTATGTGATGAATTTTCTACCATGATGTCTGCTGAATTTGAAATGAGCTTGGTTGGTGAACTAAAATACTTTCTTGGATTGCAGGTACAGCAGCTAGAGGATGGGTGCTTCATCAACGAAACCAAATACACAATGGAATTGTTCAAGAGGTTTGGTATGAAAAACTTAAAGCACATTACAACACCCATGGGCACCAATACCTCACTGGATGCAGATGAGACAGGTAAAGAAGTAAATGCCAAACTTTATCGAGATATGATTGGATCAGTTCTTTACTTGACAGCCTCTAGACCAGATATACAATCGGTATAGAAATGTGTGCAAGGTATCAGTCTAGACCTACTGAATTACACTTAGCTACAGTTAAAAGAATCTTCAGATATTTGTCAGCTACTCATTCTCTTGGTCTATGGTTTCCTGCATCTCACACATTTAACTTAGTTGCATACACAGATGCTGATTATGCAGGCTACAAACTAGACAGGAAAAGTACTAGTGGTCATTGTGAATTTTTGGGTGGGTGTTTAGTGTCTTGGGGTTCTAAGAAACAACATTCTGTGGCCCTCTCCACTACAGAAGCTGAATATGTGGCTGCAGGGAGTTGTGGAACACAAGTCATATGGATTAAACACCAGTTTCAGGACTACCAAGTAGACCTGGGGTGCACTCCAATCTACTGTGATAATACAAGTGCCATCAATATTGCTAAAAATTCTGCTTTGCATTCACGAACCAAACATATAGAGATAAGACATCATTTTATAAGAGATGAGGTGTTTAAGAATAATTTTGAACTGATTCATGTAGGCACAGATAATCAGATTGCTGACATATTCACAAAACCTCTGGATAATGAAAAGTTCACCACATTGAGAAGAGAATTAGGCTTATTCAAATTGTCTTAATTATGAAGCCTATTCTGTTTGTGAGGCGGAGTTGTGTTTGACTGATGTTGAGCCTTATGTCATGCTAGTTTAAGGGGGAGTTCAGAATGTCTGCTGGTTAGCTTTCAGGAATGCTTTGAGTGAGGGGAAACTTTGAGATTATGCTGGATTGTTTTATTGAGGAATGCTATGTCTTAGGGGGAGCTGAGTTGAAATGTGAGAAGAGAAGTTCTTTGACAGATTCAAAAGGATTGTCCAGATGTGTAACTTTGCTGGTTTTTGCATGACTGATCTAGTGTGGTTCTCTCAGACAGTAGAGTGTCACTTATCTCTTAAGTCTATAAGTCAGTGACTCTAAAATCCAGTTAGAATCTTTCCTTTGGTACTCCTTCAGAGATCTGGACTAATTGCATAAAGTATATCTTCCTACATTGTCATTGATTCTGGTTCAGGCCAAAACCTGTATGTCTTGATATCTGACCCAATCAGCTTGAAATCTAGACTTCAAGACTCAATTCAAGAAATAGTCATTCTGGTATTATTTTCAATCATTCTATCTCTTTAACTCAAGGGCTTAATTGAACAAACATGTTCTATTTTGATCACTGAGAAACTGGGAGCTTCATCAATGAAATGAATATTTCTCCCATGTCATGTGGTGTGAAATGCTTAAAATGAATGAAAAGACATGACAGAGCAATGGTGGCTTGCTGGTGAGTAACTGGGGACTCTGGCCTCTAATCAAGGTGTTTCCTCATGTCAAAAGCCACAGTTACTAACTCTGTTCCTTAATAAAAAAAGGGGGGGAAGGAAGTAATGAGGTACTCACTCTGAGTAACTGGGGATTCAGGCCTCTAATCAAGGTGTCTCCCTAATGTCAAAGGAGTGAACTACCAACTTACTCATTGATCTTCTTGAAAATCATCTCAAAAAGAAAAAAAATCCTTGTTGTTATGCAACTAATGGATTGCTTGTCCTCAATACCTTGAGAACACCTCTCTGATTTCGTCTCTTGCTGTCTTGTGGGATAGTTGAATGATCAGCTATATCTGGCCATACTTGTTAACTCCTGCTCTAAATTATACACTATGTATGCTAATAAACTTTACTATCATTCTACTTCTCTATTGTGTACTGGAGTTTAAAGAATCTTCTCTTGAGATTAGAAACTCACTTATTCTCTTAAGACCTACTCGTGACTTTCTGCACTAAGAAGTTACTGCCCTTCTTCTTCATGTTTCCAGCACTGTCATACATTCTGTATTTCTTTTTGCTGATGTCAAAGGGGGAGAGAAGTTCTGTAATATCAGTGAGTCTTGGATTTGTCTTGAGCTTTGGGGGAGTCATGTTGCTTCGGGGAAGATATGTAGCTTTGGGGGAGTCATGTTGCTTCGGGAAAGATATGTTTATGAGTTGCGGGGGAGATGAGAGTGTGTGATAGGGAATGTTTAATTCACTTGCATGAGCATGCCTTGAATTTACTCTGTTTGTTGCAGCTGATATTAATTTCCTGTTGAACTTTGATATTGCTTGATTCATAGTGTTGCCATCATCAAAAAGGGGGAGATTATTGCATCCCTATAGTTTTGATGATGTCTCACACTATAAATCAATCTACTATCTCTAGATTTATGCTGGTTCATCATGTAAGTGAGTACAGTTCATATGATGTTTCATTAGTTCATCTATCTACACTCTGCTTAGTTAGAATGAACAGGAGTGGGTCGACCCACCCTTGCTGATGCGTCGACCCATCAGAACATTGAGTGTCTGGGTACCAAAGTCTATACACCAGCTTGATTGATTAAGTCTGTACATTGGCATATCATCTCTAAGTCTGTACATCATCTTCGCATCTGCAAGTCTATACACTGGACTTCATTTTACCAAGTCTATACACTGGAATTTGTTTTACCAAGTGTGTACACTCCACATCTTTTCCTATGCTTGGCCAAGTCCATACACTCATACCTTTTCCTATGCTTTCCTGGTCAAGTCTATACAGCGCTAAGTCTCTACATTGCATTCAGCTTACACGTTCAAAGCCTCAAAGTCTGTACAGCGTGAAGTCTAAACATTAGCTCAGGGGCTTCAAGTCTATACATTGAACTGTTCTTCAAAGTCTGTACAGTGGCTTCGAATCAGAAAGTCTGTACATCGGCTTCATTTACTCAAGTCCATACATCCACAGTGGATTATCAAGTCCATACATCCACAGTGGTACTTCCTTGTCTGTACAACACTGAAGCCTTCACAAGTCTGTACACTGCTTGAGCCTCACCAAGTCTGTACATCGCTTCAAGTGACTCAAGTCTAAACAGCCTGCCTTCACATTCAGAGTCTGTACATCGGTCCTACAGTCGATCGTCTCATTCAGAACTTTGCAAGTCTGTACAGCCGAGCGTCTCATGCATCGTCTCACTCTGGCAAAGTCTATACACTGGCTCAAGCTTGTCGAAGTCTATACATCACCGTTGGGCATCAAGTCAATACATTGTTCACCGTCTTATAAAGAGTCTTACACTATCAAGTCTGTACATTGCGAACAGTGCATCTCTTCCTCAAAGTCTGAACATTGGCCTCTTGCTTCAAGTCTATGCATTGGGTTGTTCGACCACAACTCTATACATTCGGTTGTTATATCATGAGTCTATCCAGTGCTCACAGCACACTCGTTCCAAGTCTGTACACTGGTTAGGCTTCGTGAAGTCTATACAGTGGCTGAAGCTTTGTAAAGTTTACACATTGGTAAGGCTCGTTTGCATTGTTCATCACATGTCTATACACTGCCATTCATGAGCTTATTCATTAAGTCTATACACTGTCTTCACATGCGCTTATTCATTAAGTCTATACACTCTCTCGCGCTGTACACACTTACTCAGTTGTTGTTTCTGAAGTATATACACTTGTGTTAATAGCCTAAACTAACTAAGTATATACATTCCTTCTGTCTCTGTCTGCAGGCGATTCAGGCTGATGATTGGGCACGTGATCCGAGGTTGGCACCTGGCACGTGATCCAAGAAACCAGGAACATGACACGTGGATGGCAACCCAGTCAGGATGCTACCATGTGGTCGAAATTCAAATGATCTGGCAAAAAGTTCATGGGCGGGAACCTGGCAGCCACACGCCCAATATCTGCTATAAATATGGAGCTTCGTCCTTTAGCAGAAGAGCGATCGTGAAAAGAAAAAGTAGAAGCCATTTGTGTGAGACTGCACGATCCAGAAAGGAAAAAGAGCAGAGAGTTCCATAGTGTCCAGATCCGAGAGGAGTATGTTCGAGAGAGAGAGAGCAGTGTCTGTGGTTTGATGAATTGCTTCCTTTGAAGCTACATTTGTATTGATTTCAGAACCGACTGCTTCTTCGTTGGTCTTTGTTTCTATTTTGATTTCCTTTTATTTTGTTCTTTCTTCTGATTCGAATTGGTTCCCATCCGTTGTGTGGAGGAAGGGAGTGTTACTCCGGTTTCCCTCTGGGTTGTAGAGGAAGAGAGATCGGTGATCTCTGGTGTTGCTAGTGACAGGTTGTCATTAGCAGGTTCCCTCCGGTGTGTGGAGGAAGGGAGAGGTGTCTCCGGTTCTGTTCTAGCTGGTAGCTGGAACAGGTTTCAAGTTCTGTGGGTAGCAGAGCTTGGTTGAGGGATTTGTTTGCCTTGGTTGTTCAAGCTGTGTGGCAGCATGTTGTTCGCAGACTGAGTCTGCAGTGTTCTAGCATTGTCTAGTGAAATCCTCATTCTAGTTGGAGTGAGGGGTGGATGTAGATTGCGGACTGCAATCGAACCACCTAAAAACTGAGTGCCTCTTCTGTGGTTTGCTGTTATTATCTGCGCTCTTCATCTGCTTGTCTCTTTGCTTCCATGTGATCAGTTCTTCATTCTCATTTACTTATACTGTCTTGTTTGGTGACTGCGTTTGCATTTCTTTGTGTGCGGGTTCAGGAGGGGCGTAAGCAGTAGAATTGATTTTCCGCCCAAGTTTTTACAAATTGGGAGTGATCTATTCATCCCCCCCCTTCTATATCACTCTTGCTGCGCTAACACCTTCTACATACACTTTCCCTCCGCCCTCCACCGCGAGTCAGCCCTCCACTACATATCCCTCCACGAGTCGACCTTCGCCCCCGCTTACCCACATACCTCCACATATGGCTCCACATATGCCTCCACTACATCTCCCTCCACGAGTCAGCCCTCCGCTATTTTATTTCCCCACGCCTCTCCACTTTCGATCGAGGAAGCGTCACACCCTGAGCGGGTGGATGCCATCCACTATATTCCCGCACCCTCCACGCCTCCACACCTTTAACTTACTAGCCTTCCGCCTTCACCCACGCAATCCCCCTTGCCTACGCAACCTCAACTACTTTCCCCATTACCTTTTCATACCCCTCGGCATCCACCTTGCCCGAAGTGGGCCCCTCACTCTCCGTTGCCAGAATCCTTTACAGATGTTTTCAGGGCTTTGATGACCACCCATGCGTTACAACTCCCTCCGGTTATGCCTTGTCGACCCGTGGTCGGGAATTTGCTCCATTTCTGTGAATTCCATCGTCAACAGGGGCATTTGATTGAGGACTGTCCTGAGTTCTGAGAGTTTGTTTACAGCTTGGAAGATAAGAAGATGATTGATTGGGCTGTCATACACCAAGTTATTTTGGATCTCAGCAGCAAGCAGCAGCAGCAGTAAGCCGTGCCACCTAGCAACCGTCTCCACTTCAAGACCAGGGGCACCCTGGTGTTTCTTCAGTTGATAAGATACTTGCTCCATTACCCACTTCTTCCTCCATCCCATCTCCTCCACCACCTTTACCTATCCCAGCCTCTGCTCAGGTTAGCACAAACTCTCCTCCTTCCCCCTCCATTTCCACCACCACACCTATCTCCAACGCCTCTCGACGTGTCGTAAGGATACGTCGAAGAGTGCCACCACCTGCCACTTCCCCCACTATGCCACTACCTTCCTCTCCTCCTTCTTCCCCACCCCTGCCTTCACCTCCTTCCTCTTCACCTTCACCATCTCCATCAACCACATCACCCCCTTTGCCACCACCTTCTCCACCCCCATCTTCACTGCCTCCATTGGCCACATCTACATCATCACCTTCTCCATTATCCCCATTGCCGTCACCACTACCGTCTTCATCGCTTCCTCTCGTAATAATCCCTGTTCCGTCACCTTCACAACCATCCCCGTCGCCGATGCCACTCCATTCGCCATCATCATCCGAGCCTGAGCAAGCTACCCCTACGCCCACACCCCCGCCATTCCCTTCATCTCCACCCACGCCACCATCTTCACCTTTGCCCTCTCCTACACCTCCACCTTCCATACCTTTACCCCCACCAGAGCCTATCATCATTGTTATCTCTCCGCCGCTCGCATTGCCTTCGCCCACACCTGCCAAGCTTTCTCTACCCTTCTCTCCACCTATCTCTACCCCACGGAGCAGGTGCACGCTACCTTGGGTACCCCTCGGGTCTAGTCCCTAGGGAGATGAAGAGCCGAGCCAGGATTTGACCGAGCATTACAAGCTTCAAGATTTCAATTGCTGCATGCCAGTCCGAGCCTTGGTCCCTGGCTATTCTAGGGATGATGAACCTGCACTTGCTATGAAAATGGTTGATAAGAAGAGTTCCTGTGCACTGGTGCCAGTTTCTTCTAAAGCGAGGCCGGTGGCAATCTCTTTGCTCACCAGAAAATTCATTGTTAATGTTGTTATCACCTCTCTCTTGATTGCTATTCAGCTCACTGGCCGAGAAGAGTTTTTCACCCGGATGGTGCTAACCCACATGGCCGCCAAAAGTTTAATCAATTCAGCATTCAAAGGGTAATTGGCCGTGTCTTCGAGAATGACCAGGGGCGTTCTGCATTTTCTGTCTCATCTCCCTCGATTTATTGGTAAGGCGGCCACGTCAATGCCGCGCATCGCCCTCCCTTAGTTCCATCTTGCGCTTCTAGCAAGAGAGTTATGCTTCATGCCCAATTGCCGAGTGAAGACGCCAAAGCTCCATGTTCTAGTGCCGAACGACAAAACTCCACTGCTTCTTGATGTTCATCACAAGGAGTTGACTGTTCTGGAATGCCTTTCTATGGTTGGCACCGCACAGCTAGGGGCAACCGTCCCAATGAAGCTGCATATTCATGACTGGGCCAGGCCGTCTGCCAGGTGGGCCCGTTATTTAAGAAAATATTGCAAGATAAGAATCCCAAAGGTCCGAGTCCACGCCAGGCGGAGATGTTTAAAGAAGATTTCGGCCAAGAAGAGGCTGCAACATAAGTTCAAGGGCCGACAGTTATGCACTGGGAGGTCCATTTCCTCCTCTCCTTCTTCCGTCCATTCGTCTTTTCTTTTGCTCAGTTCCTATCCTTGGGTGGTGTACCTTCCACCACCTGACCATATTTATACCATCTTCTCATATTCTCACCATTCTAGGCCTCGGCCAATGTCCTCCTTTTCCCCTGATCCAGGGGCATCCTCTTGTAATTTTCCTCCCCGGATACGTCCAGATTCCGCTTCTCATCCTTTTCCCCCGACCTTGTTGGGGATTCCTTGCACTCGTTCCCCAACCTTGTTGGGTGGTTTTTCTGATCCTTCCCCGACTTTATCGGGTGGTTTCCATTTCTTTTCCCCGACCTCGTCGGGTGTTTATGCATCTTCTTCCCCGCCTCTGGCGGGTGATCGCTATTCCTTTTCCCCGACCTCGTCGGGTGTTTATACATCTTCTTCCCCGCCTCTGGCGGGTGATCGCTATTCCTTTTCTCCGACCACGTCGGATGATTGTTCTCCTTCTTCCTTATCTTCACAGTAATCCTCTCGTCATCTTTCTGTTCTTTCCTCCTCACCTTTTCGGGGTTCTTACCCTTTTTCTTACTATTTTCGAGGCTTTAGTCCGCCTTGATCTAAGTTAATCTCTGATCATTCTGTATTCGGTTCCTTGTTATCAGGGCCTCTGTGCCTTAAAGACGGAGTTATAGCCCTCGTCTCTCTTCTTTTTATTCTTCTTCGTCCAGTTTGATGTCTGCTGCTCCGCTGTGTCGAGGAATCCAATCTTTTGCTATCCTTTTTCACCCTTTTATCCTGGCAAGCAAAGAATATAAAGCTCATGCTAATCAAAGCTCGTTGATCAAGATCGCTTCAGGATGTCGGTTTCCACGCCATGGATTTGCAAAGGTATCTTTATTTTGTGCAAGAAACATGCCTTCATTCCCATTGTTTCTATTGTTTTGGCACATGCTTATAATGTTGATTCTTCAACATGATTGAGTGACTTTAGAAGCTTTTGTTTAAATTATATTTTAACTTTGTGCCAAATAAAATAAGTTAGCTTATGCAGCATCTTAGGCTGGTGATAACTCCGCGCTGGGAGTCTAGTTCTTTTCCTTGATTATTGAGGGTGACCTTTGAGTATGGATTTTTCACACACTACATGGCGAGCCATAACCTATCTCTCTAAGCAACACCGTTGTTGCTTTGGCCATACTATGGGTATGCACGAGGGCCTTTTCTCTTCTCTGTTCGGTCGAGTGCAGGGGTAAGAGATTGATGGATGAGATGACCGACCTAGGTGCTCCTTAATACGAGAGAGGTCTCAAATAGGGGCAGTCTTGACCCTCAAAAGAAATGAGCTTTCATGCTATATCTAGCCGATAAGGGCTATCAAAATGAGAAAAGAATCGAATGCAAAATTATGAATCAAAGGCATGGCAAGAGTGGCAGTACAGTTCCCCGCGGGACGTCATGAGCCCGGTCGCATGCGTGCCTGATAAATATGGGTCTAAAAATGAAAGACACAAAGTCCCGGCGCAACAAACCTACTCTTTCAGGGGTAGTGCCCTAGAAGGAAGTCGAGTCCTAATATCTCCCATCCTGCATAAAGCTTGTCTCCAATTCTTCTTCTGATTCTCCCTCTTAGGCTGGGTTGTATCCCGGGTATGGCCTTAGTAGGGGCACCGTTCTCTAAAAGCGGTTGGTTGTGGCGAGCCACCCTCGCATGCACGCCCTGCTCAAGGGAAGCCTTTAATGAAAGGGGAGGGATGGCGATCCCTGGCCAGTAGTTCAAGCCTATTTTTTGGATGCTGCGAATTACTATTTTAAAAAATTCAAAAAAATCAGATATTGTCAAAATTCTAAAAATCAAATATTTTCAAAGTCACAAAAAATCAAATATTTTTTTTAAAAAATCCAAAAAATCAAGAAAATTACAAAATCAAAAATATATATTTGCCTTTTATTTTCTTCTATCTATTTGTTTTGAGAACAGATACATAATATGTTTGCTAAGTATGCAGGTTGCAGGTGCTCAGGCATTCCTTGCAATATCTTTGTGCTTTGCCTCCTGTTCACATCTTCTGATCTGTTCTTTCCTTCTTCAATCTTATCTCTCGATTTGTTCTGAAGCTCATATCCCTCTCAACTGTTGTTTGCAATAATCATATCTTTATGAGAGGGCTTGGCCTCATGATTATGAACCTGGCAATTCTGCTTCATTCTGATCTTGGGTTTTGATTGAAGTGCGTATTTTGTTCATGTCTTTTGTCCCGCCGTGTCCTTGTCTCGTGTCCATGTCCCACCATGTCGTCTCACACTTGTTGTTTTGTTCCTCACCACATGTTGTTAGTTGTCTTGCATATGTTGATAGTCGTCCCTCTATGTTCTGTGTGTCGTCCCAACCACGTGATCATCCGTCATGTTCTTCTCCCACCCGTGTGTTGTCCCTTTACATTGTTGTCTTGTCACACCGTGTTCATGCATGTATATTATCTGTTTATGCCCTTGCATATGTGCTCGTTTGCTTTTGTTATGTTGTGTTGCGTTGTCTCCCATTTTATCTGATCGTCATGTTATGTCATGTTGTTTGTCGTTCAGTTAATCGCTATACTTGTTCATTGGTCTTATTCATGAAAATTCATAAAAATCTGAAAATAAAAATCCAAAAATATGCCGTTTCACCTGCACAGGTAAGTCAGGTATGGCTTTCTATCCCTACATCCCTTATTGCATTACTATAGGGTACTATGCTATATTATCTCGAGAACCAGTTGGTTATCTACGTGTTCTAGGATCTGATGTTCCCCTTTAACAAAAATGATGATGATCCAGGTTCACGTGCTTAATCTTCGGATAGGCTGTTAGGTCGGGAAAACCTGGGGAGGATGGTTCTATCCTGCACACTGTGGTTGCAGATAGTATCTTGACTCTGATTCTCCTACCTTAACAATACTATTCTCGAGTATCTTATATTTTATCTTTTCTTTGCATTCGTTTTAACGATTTCTTTTATTTTAGCCCAGCATGCATCATACGCATCTTGAGCATTCATGACCCATGATTTGCCTGCGAAATGTCCCACCAGTGATGGTGAGCTGTGCGTTCAGAGTTTGAGTAAGAGGAACAATTCCACTCTGAGTTGGAAGGTTCACTTTGGTCGATTCGCTTGGTTTGGTTGATTTAGAGATCCCCGTCTGGAGTTTTAATCTGCTTCTTTATTTTTCGCTACTTATTCCGGTCTCCTCATTGGTCTGCGGGATTGTGTCCCCCATGAGGTTGATCGTGTGTTTCCTTATATGTTAGTTTAGTTCCTCCAGGTTGGTGTCGCTTTTAGTCTGGTCATTCCTTGTGTTCGGTTCAAAGTTTTCCGGAAGATTCCTATCGCTTGTTGGTAAAAACGGTTGTCGTTTTACCTTAACGCCCGCTTTTCAGTCCTCTCCGCTTCATTTCCGCTTCATCTCCATGTTCCATTTCACTTTCGCTTCACCCCCGCTCGCTCCCCTGCAAAGAGGACGTTAAGGAGGGGCATCTGTTGACACCCATTTTTTACCGATAAGTTGAGTCATTTCTCTTACTCCCATTTATTGATACCTCGAGTTGTCCATCACTCGCTGGGCTATTTTCTGGCACGTTTTGGGCTTACTTTATGGGTAGCCTCCCACCCTGGCTAGGTCCGAGTTGATTCAGGGCTTAATGGGCCTTAGCTTTGGTTGATTGTGCTTTTTTTATATGAATTTCAAGCGCCCATGTACATGTGCGGTCAACCTCCAACCGTTCAACCATATGTGCGGTTGATACTGGGCCGTTCATATATTTATGGGATATTTAGATGATTTTCTGAATTATCACCGACAAGCATATATACGGCCTAGACATAGCTGCATAAGACCATTGTGCGGTCCCTCCTATGCCGTCTATCTCTCAAGAGTCCTAACGTCGCTAGTTTTCAGGTAATTATCTGATCTAGTTTGAATTATCACCGACAAGGCATGGACAGTTTCATTTTGGTCGCTCTTGTAGACGTACGGTCTAAGGAGAGCCGTTCATCTATGAGTTCTAACGGCCATAATTTTGGTCAGTTCGATGGATAGTTGGATAATATTTATGATTTATTTGAATTTCCACCGACAGGGATGGACGGCCTAGGAGATGGCCGCTCATCTCGTTGAGTGGTCTATCGTGAGATCGTTCATTGTCTCGATTCCTGAGAATTTCAAGGGTTTTCTCTCTCTATCCGTGGTTTTATCCCTAACTTCTCCCATCATTTTCTCCGCGGATATTGAGTCATTTTGAGTGCTATTTCTTCTGGATGAAAGATAATTCGATTATCTACGACTTTTCTTTGATTATCTCGACCTGAAAATGCCTAAAAACCCTAATTTTGGGGCTGGCTTCCTAGGCTCTATAAATAGACCCTAGAGGCTACCTTCGAAAAGGGGGAGATTTTTGGTCGACGGTTAAGCCCTGCCGAATCTTTGAGCGACCTAGCACTAGGGAGGGAGGCCTTCTACGTCCCTACAGGCCTCCGGTCCAGGGAGTAGTCTTTGTTTTGAGTCTTTTAGCATTTGATAGTCCCGTCTCCTCTAGTTGCATGCTTATTTTTTTTACACATCCATTCTCCCACGTTTTTCTTCATTTGCACTATCATTCACACACCCTCCTATGTTTTTTGACGCCCCCACGGGGTTAAAACTCCCCAGGTATCCCCCATTCCATTTAGTTATGTTTATTCCTTTCCGTTCTAGCACTTACTACACTTTGCAGTTCTGATATTGGGTTTCCTTTTGTATTCTACACTCTATTTCGCAGGTCAGCAACACACTAACGCGAGGCCCATCCTTTCTGGCAGGCCGGAAAGGGTAGAGGTTGGACCCTTACAACTTCTGGCGTGGTGGTCTTGTGCGGCTTCTCCCGGACCATTCAAGGAGATGTGCGGCCTATTATTAACCGTTCTTCCTCCTCCTGTGGTCACCCTCAAGCCGTTCAACCCTCCATCCATCTTCATCCCGCGTTCCACCCCAGCGCTGACGAGCGGCCTATCGTGAGACCGTGCGTACCTACAGGCGGTCTATAAGGAGCCATTCATAGCGTCGGTGCTGGTTTTAAGGCGAGTACCTCCCTCTTTCCAAGGTACGGCGTGCGTTCATCGCATGTCCGACACCTTGGTGGCGATCACCGGTTTCTACTCCTTCCTTTCCCTCTGTCTTTCGTTCATTTCCCATATTTGATGTGGTAAGATAGACATGGGAGGGCATTAAGAAAGAGGAAGGAAGGAAAAACACGTCAACAATCCTGAGCGTCGGTAGGCTCTTCTAGACCTTCGTACTCATCAGCTAGTTCTGGATTAGCCTCGTAGTCGACAGATACAAGCCCAGAAGGCGAAGCTTCTCCTGCCCCTAGGGCTAGAGTGGCATGAGTGGGACATTGGTTGGCGATGTGGCCAAACCCATGACAGTGGAAACACTGTAGCCGTGACCTACTGGTCTCCCCGATAAGAGGGCCCTTACCCTTATCCTCCCGACGGGTAGGGGGTGCAGGCAACAGAGGTGGAGCCGTAGGTGCCGTAGGCAACAAGGGTGGGGGTGCCTGTGCTAGTGGATGGGCAATGGGTACCAGTGGTTGGGATGAAGGTAGATCTCGGGGTGGGGGAGGGTGAGGCCTTGTTGCGAAATGCTCCTGACGGGCGGGCTCCTAAGATCGAGCCATGGGGGGCCGCTGATGTAGGCCTAAAGAGTGACGGGGCTCGGTGCTACGAAGACGAGTGGGGCCCGACCGATGGCTAGGCTCGAACTCTCCCTCAAATTGCTCCAACTCGAGAGCAACCTGATATACCTCTTCCAACATTTTGGCTTTGCGGCAGAAAAGCTCATACTGATAGTGTGACCGCAAACCACGTCGAAAGCGAGAAACGGGCAGGGTGCTCTCCTCCGTGACGCCACATCGCAGAAAGTACTCATCAAATTTCACGATGTACTCGGTGACGGACCGGTCTCCCTGGCTGAGACTCTGCCACCTATCGATGAGTCACTGACGGTACATGGCAGGAAGGTACTTTTGCCGAAGCTTGACCTTCATTTCGCCCCATGTCTCAACCGGGGGCTCTAGCCGCTGGAATAACAGGCTCTCTACATTCTTCCAATAGGTTTGCGCCTGTCCCACGAGCTTCATGGTAGCGAATCGGATTCTTAGACGCTCCGACATCTCATATCATTTGAAGTATCGGTCCATGCCGAACTCCCAATCTAGATAGACTTTCGGATCCAAAGACCCGTAAAAAATGGGAGGGTCCGCTCACACGGTCTTAAGAATCCTATCGTCATCCTCATCCCTCTGTGGCTGGAGGCCATGACGGCGTTGGCCATACCCCACATAGGCGTTATCGGACCCATAGTCCTCAAAACCAAGGTCACGGGGTGGTAGTTCGGGGACCCGAGGAAGGGCGGGCAGAGGAGCCTGTGGTGGCTGAGGAGCATGTACGGGCGGGTCCTGGGCTACAACGGCGGGCTGGGCCTGGGCTATGGGAATGGCTTGGCCTTGGGCAGCCGTTGGAGCGAGTGTGGGTGGGCCCGGGGCCACTCTAGGAGGGTCTCCGTGAGACATCCTATCCAACCGTCCGACCAGACCTTGGACAGATCTGTCGGATGACTCCATCCGTTCCTCCATGGCGTTAAACCTGTCATCTATAAGGTCTGAGAAGCTCTTAAAGGTTGCCTCGGATTTGTCCATCCGGACTATGAGGGCCATGATCGCCTCGTGCAAGGAGTGAAGGTCTCCCGAGATGGTATCCCGTGGGTTTGCCATAGGTGGAGGGCCATGGTATTGGGTACCTCGCCGAGTGGGAATGCAACGACACAAGGACTAAGAGACACGGACTAATGCAAGCATGGTGCACCAAGACTTAAACCAAGACTCGGTACGTGGCGGAGTTAATCGATCCGAAGATCACCCGCGCAAGTGTGCGGCCTTCCCGATAGGCGTAGCCTAACGTTCGGATAACATCTTTTGATGTACCGATTAATAGGATATAAATACAACCTAGACCGACTTAGACGATGACTAGACGTAAATGACATTTTTTTTTGTTTTTGACCAAATACTACCCTAGACTCAACTGGCGCTCTGATACCAAACTAATGCGGGATGGACACGCGACTCGAGACCAATGGATATGCGACCCTTGGACTCTAAGCAAGCTCGTGATCGCCCCTAACGAGGGAAGCGTACGAACGTGCACGGTTGAGAAACCGGCAGTGAGCTAGGGTGGTCAACTCTCAACTTCATGCCCGGATTGGGTCACGGGAAGGTCTCGCTCTCTCTCGCAGTAGCGGTGAATAATAATATATCGAGCTGACGGCCCTAACACATGCTCTCTAGCAGCGGCATATAAAAGTATATACAAGAATAGCAAATTCCGAGTAATTGAGCGAACACGATACCTCCACGCGCCTGGCGTGGGGAAGACGATCCCGGCCGATCTCGTACTCCCGGAACAATAAATTACGTAAATTACAGCAATGACTTTACTACCCACTCCACGTAGGGAGGTAAAGGGCGACACAGCGGGACCTGGGAGTAGCGGGTTCGGGTTGACGGGCAGCTTCTTGTGTAGCTTCGGCGGCATGCGTACTCACGATCGTGGGACCTACATGCTGGTTTGTGGGGCCGTGTGGGCCCGGAGCGGTACCGCTGTAATGGGGACATCCGAAGGGGCGCTCCCTGGGAAAGTGGCGCGCTGGTTCACCTCGCGGAAGGCGAGGAGGCTGCAATCGGTGCGGGTTGGAGTTGCTGCCCACGGATCTTAATTCTGTTTCAGACTTGCGTGTCCGGACAAAAACTGATGTTGCGATCAGCCCCGACGTCGGATCGAGGCACAAGAGGTACCGATGGAAAGCTAACTCAAAATCCTTCGATCTATGACCAGAGAAAGAAATTTAAATTTCTCGTTGATGGCCTTTGTCGAATATTCAAGCTGCTGGTTCACAGGATCTAAAAACTCAGGACAGAAGTGCTTTTTCCTGAGAGTTGGCATTGACCACGAGGTAGACCTACGATTCAGATGTTGGGCTCTTCACAAAAGTTGTAGAGGGCAAAGAGAGGAAAATGGATATATATTATATGAAAGGTTTGGTGGAGATTGGACTAGGGAAAAGTATTTTATATCACTGGGTGGTTGGATCTGGACAGCAGGAACAAAACTAAATTTGGGAGAAAGACACAATTTCTAAAAAGAGTTAGAGAGATTTTGAAATTCGACGAAAATTTTTGCAGGATGGGGATGGTGGGAAGAACTTCCAGTAAAATTGGAGATCAAGAACAATCAATAAGGGGAGCAAAAGGGCGAAACTCAGGGCTGCTGTGAAACTAGACAGAGAACTGACAGATCTAGTGGATTGGGAAGCACGAAAATGAAAAAATATAAAACGAAGGCTGGAATTTTTTTAAATTTTTATGGGATGTGGTGATGACCTCTAGAACTCACCCTGAAAATCTCAGCTACAGAAGATGTAGGAGTTGAGAGATAAAATTCTTGGAGTAACCCTCTATCTAGCAAAACAGAACCTTGGACAGCACTTCGGATCTTGCTTTGCGGTGGCTCGATGGCGGCACGAACGGCGGCGGCGGCAGCAGATGTGACGACCTAGAGCTTCGGATATCGATATACCGATGAAATCGGTACACCGATACCAAGAACTGAGGAAGCCACCCAAGAGGCTGATGAGGCCCCTGAAGGGTTAAAGAAGTTTGCTGAGGAGTTGCATAACGAATTGGGACCGCGGGCGCGTAATATTAATTAGGACAGTCAATTAATAAATAAGTGCGGAAGCAATTTAAAATATAAGAGTGGTAGAATATATACAATAGTCCAGATTTACAGATAAAAAGAGGTCCTCTGCACAACTACACGGGGCATACCCTGGCACAAAAGAACAAAAAGACAAACCAACACAGCTGGCACTCTAACGACGCTCGGCACAACCCCGAGCAGAACCGGCGGACGACTGGGGCGGCTCACCTGAAAGAAGGAAGGGTGAGTCACAGCCAGACTCAGTAGGGGTCACGCGGATCCCCACCTCAAACTAAACAGACAAGCATGCAAATATAAAGGCAATTAGAGCATGCATTTAAATAATAAGGCAGATGCACAATTCAATAACTAATAACAACAGGAAAAGCCTACCAACAGAATAAACAATCACTAACCAAGTGAAGTGAGAGACGGAACAACCCACTAGAAGAACAAGACCAGATGCGTCCCCTGACGACTTACACTACGTCTCGACAACTCGCAAGTCTGGCTCATGACAAGCGAGAGGTGTAACCGGACCAAACCAAGTACTAGTCAGAGCAACACTCGTTAGTGCCAGTCCAAGTCTCCGACCACGTGTGCACACACTGACTACTGCCTAGAGCCAGGCATCTAGCTAGTTCCCCCCCCCCGTTGGACGCAACGGTAACCGCAGGGGCCCACGGCAACTAGCTTACAAACCGTTCAATGGGAACACCCCTCCACCTCTCCCGGGTGGGATGACACGCTCGGTCACTGGGCTACGACTAGTGGTTCCATCACAAGGAAGTGGAAGCAACTCTATTAAAATCGAATAAGCAGACGGCTATTGAAAACCCCAGGGAATGTAACGGTCTACAATACCCGTGTTACAGTGTGTAACGATCGGGGTGTGGCACGTTACATGAACTGTAACGCGCTCGACCCTGGCCGTTACAGCCACCCGAGATAAAAACTGCAACCGCAGTTTGCACAGGGCGTAACGCGTCCCATGAGGCGCGTTACGGCACCCTGACGGCCGCCTGACAGGCCGTCAGGCCAACCACCTCATGAAGTCAATGGAAGTCAAAAGGAGTGTAACGGTCAGGGGCCTGACCGTTACACACACTTTGACGCCCCCTCGCAGGGCCGTTACAGTGCTGTAACGCGTCCTGTGAGGGCCGTTACACGTGTGACGGTTCCTGGTAGGACCGTCACACCGACTGGGAGCTAAAACCGAAACGCTTACAACCAAGCCCCCTCTCGGTCGAGCAGGATCGACGAGGAAACAAAGAAAAACCATAAAACCTACCAAACCACAACGCTATACTACTAAAGCATGCATCAAAACATAAAAATAATGCCCATGGAGTGATTTTCAAGGATTTAGCCTAAATTACACTAACATGGAATTTTGCATGGAAATTGAAGAAAACGACGTCGGATGGGCGTGCATGCTATGCCAATCCGATCCTAGCGAGACAAGGATTCCATCCCCCTACCTTAATCGCGACGAAAACCGAGTTTAGGCCACATGCAAGCAAGGGGTCGCCGCGGCTCCTCTCGCCCCGTCCCGTCTCCACGTCTGATGAATCGCGACGAGGTCAGTGCCTACGCGTTCCTCGTGACGAGCCGGTTCCGATGATACCTCCCAAGCCTCGATCTGCGGCCCACAGCGCCGAATCCGAGAGAGAGGGAGAAAGAGATCGCGTGAGGGAGAGAGAGGGTGAGAGAGAGAACGCGTGAGGGAGAGAGAAGTCGATGGGGAGATATATATATATATATAATAAAATTATTATTATTATAAAAACTTAACCCTAATTGCCATTAACCTTAAACAAATTCTAATAAATGCCAAACGAACGCCTAAAAATTCACAAAAATAGCCAAAACGATCAGCACAATGCCTAGATCCGAACTGCTAAGAATCCGCTAAGGCACGAGTGCTACAGTCCCTCCCTCCTTAAAGAAATTTCATCCTCAAAATTTAAACAGAAGGCGAAAGGAGGCAACTGTAAAAAGAAATAAAGCATACCTTGAAAATAAAAAGGCTGGCTTCCCGCGTGGTATAAAAAAAATGCGCTTGTATCTGCAGTCAACCATGGCACTATACAATTCCATCCAGTCCATGCCTAGAATAGCGTCATATTCGGCCAACTTCAATGCATAAAGCTTCACAGGCATCGGCCGATTGCTGACGACAATAGGGGAATCTTCCAGGCACACTGGAGTGGACATGAAATCTCCAGAGGGTAACTCCACGAGCAAATTACAGAACACTTCGGTCATCAGCTCCTCGATGCGAGCAAGAAAATGCTCGGACACAAAAGAATGAGTTGCACCAGAATCGAAAAGAACATGAGCTGGACGACCGAAAATCGAAACCGTACCTTCTACCATATTAGCTACCACAGCTTCTGCACGCGTGATGTGAGTGACCCTGCCTCTCGGAGGGCGACTGGCTGCAGAAGACTACTGAGAAGGAACTGGAGCATGTAGGTAAGACGGCTGAGGTTGAGGCGGCGGAGGAAGATGAAACTGGGGCTACTGCGGCTGGGTAAACTGTGAAAACTGTACCGGCGTCGACTTCAGCAGACAGTCTCGAACCACATGACCTGGCTGATCACAGCGATAACAGACGATTGGCATGGAACACGGCACGCCCGGATGACTGCCACCACACCTCAAACACGGATGCTGATGACCACTGGAAAAATCTTGACGCGGTCGAACAGAAGGAACGGACAGCTGACTCGGATCGGAAGGCGCCAGATGCTCAAACTTCCTCTTCGACTTCTTTTTCTTGAATTGCCGGAAGTGGGAGTCGGAAAAAGAAGAAACACCGCTAACAGCAGGAACGGCAGAAGGAACTCCTGAGACAGACGGCTGGTAAGTCGGCTGAAACTGCACAGTCGGCTGCACCATTCTTGCCTGAGAAAGCCCTCGAGTCCTCGCCATTTCCATCTCCACTGCAACAGCTGCCTGGTACGATGAATCCAACTCAGACACTCGGGTAGCGAACAACGGAGGCTCAATTCCGCTTTCAGTCCGTGCAGAAACTGCTGAGTCTTCATAGCTTCATCAGCAAAATTATGGGGCGCGTACCTGCCCATCTCGATGAACTTATCTCGGTACTGCAACACAGTCATGTCACCTTGCGTCAGCTCCAGAAACTGATACATCTTCGCTAACTTGAGACAGGCTGGAGTGTAAGCACGCTCGAAAGTAGCAACGAACTCAGCCCAGGTGATTTTTCGAAGTGGACGAGAACGGAAGGCAACTTCCCACTCTGTAGTCCACCACGTGCGTGCGGTACCTTGAAGTTGATAAGTAGCCAACATGACTCGCTCATCATTCGCGCACTCCATCGATTGGAACACTTTCGAGCCACGATCTAGCTGCCTCCGGATCTGATTGACCCTCGAAAGTCGGTGGGTGGAACAGCATGAATTCCTTCAACGCTCTACCACGGCTACCAGACACTTCATCACGCGGAGCAGGATTGACAGGGGCAGGCACAGCTGGGGCAGAGGAAGTGCCACTCTCCTCCCGAGGAGCCCAAGCCCTTTTCCATCCACGAGGCAACATCTTGAACCTAGGAAACACACGATAACGGAAAACCATCAATAATCACGAGAAACATCCTAAGCCAGCAACAAACGACACAGTGGACTAGCTCTGGACCAGCGCAAGTTCCAATTCCTAATACAAATCCCCAACACAGCTCTGATACCAACTGTGACGACCCAGATCTCCGGATACCGATATACCGATTAAATCGGTACACCGATACCAAGAACTGGGGAAGCCACCCAAGAGGCTGATGAGGCCCCTGAAGGGTTAAAGAAGTTTGTTGAGGAGTTGCATAACGAATTGGGACCGCGGGCGCGCAATATTAATTAGGACAACAATTAATAAATAAGTGCGGAAGCAATTTAAAATATCAGAGTGGTAGAATATATACAATAGTCCAGATTTACAGATAAAATAAGGTCCACTGCACAACTACACGGGGCATACCCCGGCACAAAAGAACAAAAAGACAAACCAACACAGCTGGCACTCTAACGACGCTCGGCACGACCCCGAACAGAACCGGCGGACGACTGGGGCGGCTCACCTGAAAGAAGGAAGGGTGAGTCACAGCCAGACTCAGTAGGGGTCACGCGGATCCCCACCTCAAACTAAACAGACAAGCAGGTAAATATAAAGGCAATTAGAGCATGCATTTAAATAATAAGGCAGATGCACAGTTTAATAAATAATAACACCAGGAAAAGCCTACCAACAGAATAAACAATCACTAACCAAGTGAAGTGAGAGACGGAACAACCCACTAGAAGAACAAGACCAGATGCGTCCCCTGACGACTTACACTGCGTCTCGGCAACTCGCAAGTCTGGCTCATGACAAGCGAGAGGCGTAACTGGACCAAACCAAGTACTAGTCAGCGCAACACTCGTCAGTGTCAGTCTAAGTCTCCGACCACGTGTGCACACACTGACTCCTGCCTAGAGCCAGGCCTCTAGCTAGTTCCCCCCCCCCCCCCCCGTTGGACGCAACGGTAACCGCAGGGGCCCACGGCAACTAGCTTACAAACCGTTCAATGGGAACACCCCTCCACCTCTCCCGGGTGGGACGACACGCTCGGTCGCTGGGCTACGACTAGTGGTTCCATCACAAGGAAGTGGAAGCAACTCTATTAAAATCGAATAAGCAGACAGCTATTGAAAACCCCAGGGAATGTAACGGTCTACAGTACCCGCGTTACAGTGTGTAACGGTCGGGGTGTGGCGCGTTACATGAACTGTAACGCGCTCGACCCTGGCCGTTACAGCCACCCGAGACAAAAACTGCAACCGCAGTTTGCACAGGGCGTAACGTGTCCCATGAGGCGCGTTACGGCACCCTGACGGCCGCCAGACAGGCCGTCAGGCCAACCGCCTCACGAAGTCAACGGAAGTCAAAAGGAGTGTAACGGTCAGGGGCCTGACCGTTACACACACTGTGACGCCCCCTCGCAGGGCCGTTATACTGCTATAACGCGTCCCGTGAGGGCCGTTACACATGTGACGGTTCCTGGTAGGACCGTCACACCGACTGGGAGCTAAAACCGAAACGCTTACAACCAAGCCCCCTCCCGGTCGAGCCGGATCGACGGGGAAACAAAGAAAAACCATAAAACCTACCAAACCACAACGCTATACTACTAAAGCATGCATCAAAACATAAAAACAATGCCCATGGAGTGATTTTCAAGGATTTAGCCTAAATTACACTAACATGGAATTTTGCATGGAAATTGAAGAAAACGACGTCGGATGGGCCTGCATGCTATGCCAATGCGATCCTAGCGAGACAAGGATTCCATCCCCCTACCTTAATCGCGACGAAAACCGAGTTTAGGCCACATGCAAGCAAGGGGTCACTGCGGCTCCTCTCGCCCTGTCCCATCTCCACGCCCGACGAATCGCGACGAGGTCAGCGCCTACGCGTTCCTCACGACAAGCCGATTCCGATGATACCTTCCAAGCCTCGATCCGCGGCCCACAGCACCGAATCCGAGAGAGAGGGAGAAAGAGATCGCGTGAGGGAGAGAGAGGGTGAGAGAGAGAACGAGTGAGGGAGAGAGAAGTCGATGGGGAGAGAGAGAGAGAGAGAGAGAGAGAGAGATATATATATATATATATATATATATATATATTAAAATTATTATTATTATAAAAACTTAACCCTAATTGCCATTAACCTTAAACAAATTCCGATAAATGCCAAACGAACGCCTAAAAATCCACAACAATAGCCAAAACGATCAGGACAAAGCCTAGATCCGAACTGCTAAGAATCCGCTAAGGCACAAGCGCTACAGCAGAGATGAAATCTAGAGGGGCTAAGGAGAAAATAGAAGGGTTCTATACCTTGGAGATTGGAGGAAGAAGAGAGAAACCAGAGGGAGAGAGGGGGGCACAGGTTTCTCCTTGCACATTCAATTTTTTTCTTCTCATTAATTCGCTAAAATGTGGAAATACAAGTATTTATATAAAATGAAAAATGACTGAAAATGCCCTCAGATCTAGGGTTAAAAGGGGCACTAAGAGGATAGGAGAAAGTATTTCTTCCATGTGATCAAAACACATTACACATATTCTAATCAAACATACCTAACTTAGCCAAATAAGACAAAGAAGGGGGCGTCCCCTTCATAGGGCCATTCTTGGGCCAAGTGATCCAAGGCCAACCAACAAAGGTCAATGAACCCATGTATAGCCTATGGGCCTTTCAAACCTAGGTGGCCCATGAGGGGGAGAAGCCCACTTGGGCCTTAAGTGCTTTAAAGGTCCATTAGGAAGCCTAATGGTCCAATATGAACTAATCCCCCTTAATGGACCTAAATAAAGAAACCTAGTCATGGACTCTTCATGGAATGTGGCCCAATGGCTTATTAAAAGCCTTACAAAGGAGCCCAAATGAAAAAAAAAATCAACAAACACACAATTACAAGTCAATACACAAATACATTCCATATGTATGATGAAATAGCCTTTGATGCCCCCATCAGTTAACCACACCTCCGGATGGGCATCACCACCCAGGCTGATTCAAAGGCGCTGCTCGGCACCTGATGGGCTTCACCTCAGCGCCGATCCAGTGTCGCGCCCATGCACGTCGAATCAAGCTCCCCCGCTACTATATAAAGGAGGGGTGATACGAAGAAAAAAATGAATGGCAAAAAAATGAGAAGAGAAGCAAAAAAAAAAAAGAACAGAGAGAGAGAGAAAGGAGGAAAACAAGCAAAAGCACTCGAAAGAGAGACAACCCAGGTGAGGTTCGAAGGGGTTGAAAAACCTGAATTTGCAGAAGTAGAAAGGAAGCCATTGCTCCAGTCTCTCCCCTTTTGTATTTTCTCTGCCTCTTCTCGCTTCCTATGTATTTGTCTCCGTTCCTAGGTATCTGCTTCGCTTTCTATGTATTGTGTAGTGATTAATGAATGAGAATGTTAAGTCCCTTGTGGATGATTCTTAAGCTCTAATGACCTGCCATTTGGACACGATTTGGAATATTTATGCATCCTGCATGTTTCTTTTATTGCGCTCAGTATGATGCGTTAATGAATGGGTGTCATTCTTCCCCCTCCCCTTACCGATGGTTTTCAACTGGTCCGTATGCCAGCCTAGTGATATCTTTGTAAGAGATAGTTTAATGGTATTTGCTCGAAGTAATGAGTAGGATTCCATGACGTCTATCACCCGAATATGCTTCTCCATTCTTTCCCCAAAGTCCAGAATGATTCTCGTGTTCTCCTGCTTACCAGCTTGCCCGTTGTAAACCATACCTGTGGAGGCCTCCGTCCCCTTTTCTGCAAGTCATTAGAGGAAGGGGAAGGGTAGCCACCAGTTAGCCTGGTGCCCTACATAGTCACTCCTCCCATTGAATTCCTTCCCTCACGGTGAAAATCTTTGAGTTTATGTACTTATTTCAGCTCGAGACAGCGTGGTCCTATCATGCCAGTAGTGAGCGTTGAAGCCCGTCTTTTGTATCTCCATGGTCCATTAACAGGGAGAAAGGTTCATTAGAATTCGAATCGTATGTGTCCGTGTGACCGTCCTTCTCCTAATGCCCACATGAGAGATTTCTGGGCCCTTCTCCGATACTCTATTTTTGCTATGGGTAATCCGGCATGTCAAAAGCGGATGGTCCGACGCAGGCAGGTGCGGCCTGCTCAGTTAGCAAAGCGCCCATCCATGTAGTGACCCAGCGTGGGGGGAGCATTGGGGATCCGGCGCGACTGAATGGTTTGGACCAGCGCTCCCCACAGCTCCCTGAATCGGCGCGGTCATCTCATCTGCTAGATCAACTGACCCCGTGGTGGGTCTGGCATTCCCAATACAGATGATCCGGTGCCGCCTTTGCATTGCTGGTTCGGCGTGCTTGCGCGTAAGTGAAGCGGCGCACATGGGCAGCCACCCCCCCATTCACCATTTGACCAAGCCTTGAGTGATCTGGCGGTGACCGAACGGCCTGATCCGGCGTGGCTACGTGGTCTGATCCGGCTCCCTTCCCGCCACGCCTGATTCAGCGTAATGTTTCATCTAGTTTTGCCTCCTCCCGATAGCGATTCTAGTCCCTCTCGATGCATCCTGGTGACCCCAATCCCCTTGTAGGCTGGCCCTCAGGGATATGGAGCCATAGATAACTCATCACGTTGCCGCTTAAAGCGCGTCCGAACGCTTAAGGGACCATCTCAAGTTCTCCGTGGATGTGTACCTGATATTCCTCCCCATAAACGTCTGGGGTCTAGGGGAGATGCTGCCGAAATTTTGCCAGAGGTTCAGTTAATAACTGCCTAAACGATGGATTAATCTCAATTGCAAAAAAAGGGACAAGAAGAAATAACAAATAGAATACAATCGAAACTCTGCCCACACTAAAAATTAAGTTACAAAATAGGGGGAAAAGTCATTAACGTTCCTGACATCACTTGCATCTTTCGCACGTTGTCGATCTTGCATAGTGTAACGCCCGACAATTTTGAAGGCTAAACAGGAATAAAAAAATAATAACTTATATATGATGATAATTACATATAAATAGCTGATAATAATATTGAATAAGTAAGAAATTAGGTATATTGTTCTTTGAATAAATAAATGGCTAAGTTAATATTCCCTTTTTGAAATGGAAGTAAATATTTTCTCAGGATCGAAGACTCAAGATAATGATTAAGGAGGTAAATAACGTGAAGGAAAATTACAAGAAATAAAAACCCCTTATATATTTATACCAAATGGGCTTTAACACATATATTATATTCTTCCATTAATACAATTAAATAAAATCCATGTAGAAGGTTCTACCTTTAAATGAGTAAAGACCCCGAAATATATATTACCACTACTCCACTAAATGAATAAGTTAAAAACCTTAGCCCAAAAATAACACAACCCCTATATATGTATAATGGGCCTTGAACTATACCTACACAAGGCTTTTACAAACCAACACTAAAGGAGACCAAAACCCACATGAGCCTTCTCACAAAGCCAGCCCAACCTATATATATATACGTAATATATATGTATTGGGACTTTCACCCAAAGCCCACATGCAGCCAACCTCTGTAAACCCATATGCCCCACGTACAAACTCACCTATGTACAGGACATCATCAAAACCACCCGATCACCACGTAGCCTTCACCCAAATGAGAACTAACCCATATATATATAAGTCAACCCAATAACCAAACCCACTGTATGAGGTTTTAAAACCCATAAACATGCAGGAACCCAACTGTTATATACTGTAGCAACCCTGATAAATTTAAAAAGAATAAATAAATCAAAATAGATTAAAAGATTTAGTAAATAAACGAAAGAGCTTGGAATAAAAATAATTAAACCCTGATGAAAATAACGCCTTAGATATAGGCGCTACTTTACAATAAAATGCCTTCACCTAAGGCGTGTTTTGAGAAAGGACGCCCACACGTCAAGGCGTCAAATTTCAAACGACCAAAATAAATAAAAAGGGGAAGTTTGCATAACATCCTTTGCGTGGACGCGTTTCAACAAGAAACGACGCTTGACAAGGCGTCAATTCAAAATTTGACGCCCTTACCTAGGTCGCTAATTCAGTTTGAGTTTCGTTCGACCCAAGAGTCTATCCAGGGTAAGTTGATAACTATGAGAAAGAGTTCGAATGTAGTAATAACTCTAATATGGAAGTATTACTTCCAATCGAACACTAACCTTATTAGGATTTCCAATATCTTATAAATAACCTTCTGCTTGAACCGAGAACGCTATTTGACGTTCGGAGTTTTCAAAGGTATGCGAAGAACAGCAGGTTCTTCTTCTTCCTTCTTCCTTATATTGTGTTCGATCAACGCATGAAGAACTAATGATTCTTCATACTCTTCTCTGCTTACAGGTTGAGAAGCTCCGGTGAAGGACTAGGTAACGTTCTTCTGCTTTCTCCTCTGTTACGTACGATGAAGAAACTAAGGTATATAGTTTCTTTTTCTTTTATAGGATCTGCAGACGGTTGACAGGGAAGAACGGGGAATTCTTCGTCAACCAACATCTTCTACATCTTCCCAAGCTCATCTGTTGCCAAAGGAAAGCATATATCTTACTTGGCTATAAGTACGTCAAAAAGACTCTGTTTATAAAACAGAGTATCGTTTTTCCCAGAACCTACATCTGTTCATCCGTCAGTTTATCATCATCAAGGTAAGTTTTCACAAGCACTGTAGCCCAAATCACCATAATAACTATGTTAAACCATATATATTAGTTCATGCATATAGTTTTCGAGAGTTTTAAATGTTTCTATTGTTGGAAAGAAACGCCCTTTCCACGGGCGCTAATTTTATACGCGACCCAGACTAGGGCGCTATTTAAATAAACGACCCTGACAAGGTCGTCAATTCAAAAGATTTGACGCCCTGTACACAGACGTCAATTTAATTAACTGTTAATTACCCATGTTAATTAGTCCATATTCACTTGCATACGATTCTAAATAAATCAGTGCATGATCATTAATCCTGATATTTTCCTATCATGACCATATCTCGATTTCTGGAAATTTCAATACATGAAAAATTGTAAATTCTTGAATTCGCGACCCTGTATAGGTCGTCTCTCACTTGACTAACGCCCCTGTTCAGGACGTGAATTGAAAAGTAACGCCCCTGTCTAGGGCGTGTTTTTGATAAATTTTGAAAATATATATTCTGTAAAAATAGAAGGAAAGAATGGACGACCACTGATTGTGTCGTCAAATTGTAAATAAACGTCCTTCACCAAGGCGCGTTTTTGGTAAAATACTGAAATATTGAAATCTAGCAAAAATGTAAAATAGATAAATGCCCTTACTGAAGGCGTTAATTACTTGAGTAGTGACTTTACTTAAGTCGTTATTTTCCTGTAAAAATATTTTTACCTGTTCTGATAACCGATGGTTTCAGTATATCTATATATATGTATATCGGCACTATATCTCCACTCCGTGAGTGTAGTCCCACGTTTCATGATGTTTTATCGATCACCCTCAACTCTCATTGACATACAAGCTCTCCATTGGACATTCCGTTCCTTTGGACTAGCGAGTTAGTCATAAAGACCTCCGTAAGACTCCTCGAACCTTGGATTCCCTCAAGGTCGACTGAGTTGGTTGTACCCTAAAAACTCATTACACTATTGAATGCCATGTCACTCTAAAGAAACATGGTATACCGGCCCTTATGATATGCAAAGAGTATATCATGAGAATTCTTAATGGGATGATGATATCATGCCATTTGTTGATGTTCTTGTGGACCTCAATTCTATAATAAGAATGAGGGTATCTTACCTTTGATATACTGTTCATGTGGACCTCAATTCTATATAAAGAATGTCCATACTTGTTTGTCATGGTACCCGAGTTAAGGGAACCTAATTCCACCTAGTTTCATCGTTCATCGTGATTGAACCGTTGTTATCGCCTATCTATGTCCAATGTCGTATTTTTGGACTCCATTCTCTCAAAGGTATCCTACGTGTCTACAAGCTTAAATTGTTGAAACTTCATATTGGCTATATATATATATATATACAAGAGTGGATGTCAAAAATATACATGATAAATGCCTGCACATATAGGGCCCGATCTGGTCCTAGGAGGAGCACCCGAAAGTACTTGTGCCCATGGGAGTTGAATGATAAGGTATCTGACATTATACCAAGTGCATGACTAGCTTGATTGGACATTCCACACAAATCTTGTACTTGACTCGTACTTGACTTGACATGAATTGCGTGACCCGAGAAAGGGTAATTACTTGCTTGCTTGATACATGATAGCCAAAGTTCTTGACATGACTTGCTAAAGAGTACTTGCTTGAATATCTTGTTATCTTTTCTTGAAGCTCATGACTAGTTCATCTTGTTGTCTTATTGATAATTCTCTCTCTATCTTGTCGTTTTATGCGAGCATGCATAGCTACAGTACATACATGAAAGATGTAATTATTTAAACCCCTTGCTAGCGCTTGAGATATAATTTCTTACTGAGCGTTCGCTCACTCCGTGTGTTCCCTACTTTTCAGGTAATTCCGACGACGAGGGAAGTCAATCGGATGGGAGTGGTCAAGAGTGAAAGTGATAGAACTTCTCCAAGTGTCATCTAGTCTTTTTCCTATTTTCTTGAGTCAACTATGTACTTTTCCTTTTTGAATAGAGTATTAGATTTGTAATAGTCTATCCATTATGAAATAAAGGATTGGGTTATCTTTCTATTTTGCGCATCTCTGTTTTGGTGTCGAATACACTACTACTCTGATTGACATGATTGATATAAACTCATCACGCATATCCGAGTATCTTCCGCGCTCGGGGCGTGACAGTTTTTGTGGTATCAGAGCCTAGGGTATTCAATTCCTAGGAAAACCCAAGTCCAAGGATAAGTTTTAACCTTCAACCAGTGAGATTGGGTAGAACCAAGGGTTAAAGTTAACATAGTATATGAGTCTTTAAAATACAAGCACATATTAATCTAGTTATTGTAATTGTAGGATAATGGCTGCCGAACGTGCTCAATGGCGCAACATGCAGCGTACCCTTCAAGGCATGACTCAAGTGCTGCAACAAGTAGCACAAGGAGGTGGACAACGAGCAGGAAGTCTCCACCAGACTTTCAAGAACATGAACCCACCCAAGTTCACGGGTTCTACTGATCCAGATAATGCTGAACACTGGATTAGGGAGATAGAACGTATATTCCGTGTTATGCAATGCACGGATCAGGATAAAGTTTTATTAGCTACTTTTCAGTTAGAAAGGGATGCTAGATGCTGGTGGGAATCAATAGAGGCTACTATAAATCAAGATCAGGTTTCGTGGGAAGAATTCGTTGAACACTTCAACGTGAAATATTTCTCGGACCGTGTTCAGGAAAAGAAGGCTGCAAAATTTGCTGCATTAAAGCAACGATCTTTGTCAGTGGCCGAGTATGAGGCCCAATTCTCTAGATTGTCTCGGTATGCCAAGCATCTAGTTAGCACCGAGAAAATGAAAGCTAGGAGGTTTCTTAATGGGCTCAGACCCCAAGCTATTACTCAACTGGCGCCGATGGACATTCAAGTCTACTCGGAGATAGTACGCCGAGCTCAACTATTAGAAGATGCCACGGAACTGTCTGATAGGATTCGTGGTAAGGATAAGAAGGAACAAGTTACAGGTTCGGGTTCCTTTAAACCCAACTTCAAGAAAAGGCCTAGCAATGGAGGAGCATCCTCACAAGACCAAAAGTTCAAGAAGACCAAGCCCTTCTCTATCACCACTACCTCTCCAAATACAGTGTGCAAACATTGTGATAAAGCGGGTCATAGAGCAGAAGAATGCTGGAGGAAACTAGGAGCATGTCTCCGTTGTGGGAGTCGTGAGCATCGGATTCCCGATTGCCCATTACTTAATGATCAAGCCGTTGACGGAAAGCGCCCAGTAACCAACAATCCTCGTCTTCATGCAATCAAGGAGACCGAGCAAGTAGAAGGAGGCGGCTTAGTGGAAGGTACATTGAAAGTTTGTTCCAGGAATGCATATGTCTTAATTGATACTGGTGCATCGCATTCTATTGTTTCTAAGAAGTTTGCTGACCCATTACCCCTAGAACCGGAATGGATAAAGTTAGTTTTGTCTACTCCTCTGGATGATGAGACTGATATTACACATCATTACCAAAACTGCGAAGTATTGGTTCAGGGAAGAAATCTCCCTATTGATCTCATATATTTAGATCTGAAAGAGTATGATGTTATACTAGGGGCAGATTGGTTATCCAAGTATCAGGCAACGGTTGATTGCCGCAATAGTAAGGTTACATTCAAGGAATTTCCAGAACTAATATTTACTAGCCCCAAGAGTCGGAGCAAATCCCCTATTATTTCAGCTCTCCGAGCTAGCAAGCTCATCAGGAAAGGATGTGCATCTTTCCTCGCATTTGTCACAGTTAAAGAAGCTAAGGAGATTAAGCTAGAAGACATTCCAGTGGTACAAGAATTTCCGGACGTGTTTTCGGAAGATTTACCGGGATTACCCCCGCAAAGAGAAGTGGCCTTCACCATTGACTTAGTCCCTGGTGCTGGTCCGATTTCAAAGGCACCTTATAGAATGTCAACTGCTGAACTCAAGGAATTAAAGGAGCAATTGATGGAACTCATTAAGAAAGGATTCATTAGACCAAGTACTTCCCCGTGGGGAGCGCCTGTATTATTTGTAAAGAAGAAAGATGGATCCATGAGGTTATACGTCGACTATCGACAATTGAATCATCTCACTATCAAGAACAAGTATCCACTACCAAGAATCGATGAATTGTTTGATCAAATTTCAGGATCCATGTACTTTTCCAAAATTGATCTTAGGTCCGGATATCACCAACTAAGAATCAAGGACGAGGATATTCATAAAACCGCATTCAGAAGCAGGTATGGCCATTATGAATTTGTTGTTATGCCTTTCGGACTAACGAATGCCCCTGCTGCCTTTATGCAGTTAATGAATAGTATATTCAAGCCTTATTTGGATCAATTCGTGGTGGTCTTTATTGATGATATATTGATTTATTCCAAGACCAAGGAAGAGCATGAGGAACATTTGAGGATTGCATTACAAATATTAAGGACAAACCAATTATATGCAAAACTTAGCAAGTGTGAATTCTGGCTTGAAGAAGTGACTTTTCTCGGACATGTTATATCAAAGGATGGCTTGTCTGTAGACCCATCAAAGGTTGAAGCTGTAAGGAACTGGGAAAGACCGACCAATGCTAGCGAGATCCGAAGTTTCTTAGGTCTTGCCGGCTATTACAGGCGATTCATCAAGGATTTCTCTAAAATCGCCGTGCCACTTACGAGGTTAACTCGCAAGGAGATCCGTTATGAATGGGATGAGGAATGTGAAAGAAGCTTCCAAACTCTCAAGGATCATCTTACCACAGCTCCTATTTTAGCATTGCCAATTGAAGGAGAAAAGTTCGAGGTATACACTAATGCTTCTGGCATTGGCCTCGGGTGTGTTCTAATGCAACAAGGGAAGGTTATAGCCTACTCTTCTCGTCAATTAAAGAAGCATGAAGAGAACTACCCCGTCCATGACTTAGAATTGGCCGCGGTAGTATTTGCACTCAAAATATGGAGACATTATATTTATGGAGTACAGTTTACTGTATACTCCGATCACAAGAGTCTCAAATATCTTTTCTCACAGAAGGAGTTAAATATGAGGCAAAGACGATGGCTGGAATATCTCAAGGACTTCGACTTCAATATACAATATCATCCCGGAAAGGGTAATCATGTAGCAGATGCCCTTAGTCGAAAGCCGAGAGCACTGTTAGCCAATTGTCTGATTCAAGAATGGAAATTACTGGAACAATTCTCTGAACTCAATATAAGCATGGACACGGACCCTAGATGTGTCACATTATCTCATGTAAGTATACAGTCAGATTTATTGTCTGAAATACAAGCACTTCAGAATGATGATCCTACATTAGTAGAAATCAAGGGCAGATTAGAAGGACAATCGGATTTCCAATTAGCTTCGGATGGAAGATTAATGTTCAAGAATAGAACTTGTATACCGGACTGCCCAGAATTGAAGAAGAAGGTCTTAGATGAAGCTCATAGGTCAAGGTATACGATTCATCCTGGATCTACCAAGATGTACCAAGATGTGAAAAGAAATTTTTGGTGGCCCAACATGAAAAGGGAAATAGCAGACTACGTATCACGTTGTCTCACATGCCAACAAGTCAAGGCGGAACACCAAAAGCCTGCTGGAAAGCTACATCCTCTAGATATCCCTAAATGGAAGTGGGAGGATATTGGTATGGATTTCATCATGGGTTTATCTAAATCAAAAAGAGGACATGATGGAATATGGGTTATCATTGACCGATTGACCAAATCAGCGCATTTCTTGCCAATCAAGAGTCGATGGTCAGTTGATGTCTTAGCTGCACTACACATCAAGGAAATAGTCAGATTACATTGTATTCCTGTTGCAATCGTGTCTGACAGAGATCCCCGTTTTACTTCTCATTTTTAGAAAGGACTACAACATTCGTTGGGAACGAGACATAACTTTAGCACAGCCTTTCATCCTCAAACGGATGGTCAGACCGAGAGAACCAATCAAGTAGTCGAGGATATGCTAAGAGCATGCATTACTGATTTTGATGGAAACTGGCATGATCACTTGCCTCTGGTCGAATTTGCATACAATAATAGCTACCAGGCAAGTATACAACTGGCACCTTTTGAAGCCTTATACGGAAGGAGTTGTCGATCACCCTTATGCTGGGACGAAGTTGGAGAGAAACAACTGTTAGGTCCAGAAATGGTAAGGGACACTACCGAGAAGATACAACTGATCAAAGAAAGACTGTAAGTTGCTCAGTCTAGACAAAAGACTTATGCTGACACAAGAAGAAGAGATCTCGAATTCCAAGTTGGAGATCATGTATTTCTCAAGATATCGCCTGGACGTGGAATACGAAGATTTGGTGTTAAAGGCAAGCTTACACCAAGATTTATCGGACCTTTTGAGATACTAGAAAGAGTTGGCGAGGTTGCTTATCGCATCGCATTGCCACCTCAACTGTCCGAAGTACATAATGTGTTCCACATATCTATGTTGAAGAAGTATGTTCATGATCCATCACATATTATCGAACATGGAGACCTAGTAATCCAGAAGGATCTCACGTATGAACAGAAGCCTATGAAGATCTTAGATTTAGAAGTACGTACCCTAAGGAATAAGGTTATTCCCATGCTAAAAGTACAATGGAATAAGAATTCAGAACAAGAAGCTACATGGGAGACCGAGAAATCTATGATGAAACAATTTCCAGATTTATTTTAGAAGGTACATACTCTACACTCTCCAAATGTAAATATATGATATAGAATTTGGGGACCAAATTCTTTTTAAGTGGGGGAGGGTGTAGCAACCCTGATAAATTTAAAAAGAATAAATAAATCAAAATAGATTAAAAGATTTAGTAAATAAACGAAAGAGCTTGGAATAAAAATAATTAAACCCTGATGAAAATAACGCCTCAGATATAGGCGCTACTTTACAATAAAACGCCTTCACCTAAGGCGTGTTTTGAGAAAGGACGCCCACACGTCAAGGCGTCAAATTTCAAATGACCAAAATAAATAAAAAGGGGAAGTTTGCATAACGTCCTTTGCGTGGACGCGTTTCAACAAGAAACGACGCTTGACAAGGCGTCAATTCAAAATTCGACGCCCTTACCTAGGTCGCTATTCGACCCAGGAGTCTATCCAGGGTAAGTTGATAACTATGAGAAAGAGTTCGAATGTAGTAATAACTCTAATATGGAAGTATTACTTCCAATCGAACACTAACCTTATTAGGATTTCCAATATCTTATAAATAACCTTCTGCTTGAACCGAGAACGCTATTTGGCGTTCGGAGTTTTCAAAGGTATGCGAAGAACAGCAGGTTCTTCTTCTTCCTTCTTCCTTATATTGTGTTCGATCAACGCATGAAGAACTAATGATTCTTCATACTCTTCTCTGCTTACAGGTTGAGAAGCTCCGGTGAAGGACTAGGTAACGTTCTTCTGCTTTCTCCTTTGTTACGTACGATGAAGAAACTAAGGTATATAGTTTCTTTTTCTTTTATAGGATCTGCAGACGGTTGACAAGGAAGAATGGGGAATTCTTCGTCAACCAACATCTTCTACATCTTCCCAAGCTCATCTGTTGCCAAAGGAAAGCATATATCTTACTTGGCTATCAGTACGTCAAAAAGACTCTGTTTATAAAACAGAGTATCATTTTTCCCAGAACCTACATCTGTTCATCTGTCAGTTTATCATCATCAAGGTAGGTTTTCTCAAGCACTGTAGCCCAAATCACCATAATAACTATGTTAAACCATATATATTAGTTCATGCATATAGTTTTCGAGAGTTTTAAATGTTTCTATTGTTGGAAAGAAACGCCCTTTCCACGGGCGCTAATTTTATACGCGACCCAGACTAGGGCGCTATTTAAATAAACGACCCTGACAAGGTCGTCAATTCAAAAGATTTGACGCCCTGTACACAGACGTCAATTTAATTAACTGTTAATTACCCATGTTAATTAGTCCATATTCACTTGAATACGATTCTAAATAAATCAGTGCATGATCATTAATCCTGATATTTTCCTGTCATGACCATATCTCGATTTCTGGAAATTTCAATACCTGAAAAATTGTAAATTCTTGAATTCACGACCCTATATAGGTCGTCTCTCACTTGACTAACGCCCCTGTTCAGGACGTGAATTGAAAAGTAACACCCCTGTCCAGGGCGTGTTTTTGATAAATTTCTGAAAATATATATTCTGTAAAAATAGAAGGAAAGAATGGACGACCACTGATTGTGTCGTCAAATTGTAAATAAACGCCCTTCACCAAGGCGCGTTTTTGGCAAAATACTGAAATATTGAAATCTAGCAAAAATGTAAAATAGATAAATGCCCTTACTGAAGGCGTTAATTACTTGAGTAGTGACTTTACTTAAGTCGTTACTTTCCTGTAAAAATATTTTTACCTGTTCTGATAACCGATGGTTTCAGTATATCTATATATATGTATATCGGCACTATATCTCCACTCCGTGAGTGTAGTCCCACGTTTCATGATGTTTTATCGATCACCCTCAACTCTCATTGACATACAAGCTCTCCATTAGACATTCCGTTCCTTTGGACTAGCGAGTTAGTCATAGAGACCTCCGTAAGACTCCTCGAACCTTGGATTCCCTCAAGGTCGACTGAGCTGGTTGTACCCTAAAAACCCATTACACTATTGAATGACATGTCACTCTAAAGAAATATGGTATACCGGCCCTTATGATATGCAAAGAGTATATCATGAGAATTCTTAATGGGATGATGATATCATGCCATTTGTTGATGTTCTTGTGGACCTCAATTCTATAATAAGAATGAGGGTATCTTACCTTTGATATACTGTTCATGTGGACCTCAATTCTATATAAAGAATGTCCATACTTGTTTGTCATGGTACCCGAGTTAAGGGAACCTAATTCCACCTAGTTTCATCGTTCATCGTGATTGAACCGTTGTTATCGCCTATCTATGTCCAATGTCATATTTTTGGACTCCATTCTCTCAAAGTTATCCTACGTGTCTACAAGCTTAAATTGTTGAAACTCCATATTGGCTATATATATATATATATACAAGAGTGGATGTCAAAAATATACATGATAAATGCCTGCGCATATAGGGCCCGATCTGGTCCTGGGAGGAGCACCCGAAAGTACTTGTGCCCATGGGAGTTGAATGATAAGGTATCTGGCATTATACCGAGTGCATGACTAGCTTGATTGGACATTCCACACAAATCTTGTACTTGACTCGTACTTGACTTGACATGAATTGCGTGACCCGAGAAAGGGTAATTACTTGCTTGCTTGATACATGATAGCCAAAGTTCTTGACATGACTTGCTAAAGAGTACTTGCTTGAATATCTTGTTATCTTTTCTTGAAGCTCATGACTAGTTCATCTTGCTGTCTTATTGATAATTCTCTCTCTATCTTGTCATTTTATGCGAGCATGCATAGCTACAGTACATACATGAAAGATGTAATTATTTAAACCCCTTGCTAGCGCTTGAGATATAATTTCCTACTGAGTGTTCGCTCACTCCGTGTGTTCCCTACTTTTCAAGTAATTCCGACGACGAGGGAAGTCAATCGGATGGGAGTGGTCAAGAGTGAAAGTGATAGAACTTCTCCAAGTGTCATCTAGTCTTTTTCCTATTTTCTTGAGTCAACTATGTACTTTTCCTTTTTGAATAGAGTATTGGATTTGTAATAGTCTATCCATTATGAAATAAAGGATTGGGTTATCTTTCTATTTTGCGCATCTCTGTTTTGGTGTCGAATACACTACTACTCTGATTGACATGATTGATATAAACTCATCGCGCATATCCGAGTATCTTCCGCGCTCGGGGCGTGACAGTTTTTGTGGTATCAGAGCCTAGGGTATTCAATTCCTAGGAAAACCCAAGTCCAAGGATAAGTTTTAACCTTCAACCAGTGAGATTGGGTAGAACCAAGGGTTAAAGTTAACATAGTATATGAGTCTTTAAAATACAAGCACATATTAATCTAGTTATTGTAATTGTAGGATAATGGCTGCCGAACGTGCTCAATGGCGCAACATGCAGCGTACCCTTCAAGGCATGACTCAAGTGCTGCAACAAGTAGCACAAGGAGGTGGACAACGAGCAGGAAGTCTCCACCAGACTTTCAAGAACATGAACCCACCCAAGTTCACGGGTTCTACTGATCCAGATGACGCTGAACACTGGATTAGGGAGATAGAACGTATATTTCGTGTTATGCAATGCACGGATCAGGATAAAGTTTTATTAGCTACTTTTCAGTTAGAAAGGGATGCTAGATGCTGGTGGGAATCAATAGAGGCTACTATAAATCAAGATCAGGTTTCGTGGGAAGAATTCGTTGAACACTTCAACGTGAACTATTTATCGGACCGAGTTCAGGAAAAGAAGGCTGCAGAATTTGCTGCATTAAAGCAACGATCTTTGTCAGTGGCCGAGTATGAGGCCCAATTCTCTAGATTGTCTCGGTATGCCAAGCATCTAGTTAGCACCGAGAAAATGAAAGCTAGGAGGTTTCTTAATGGGCTCAGGCCCCAAGCTATTACTCAACTGGCGCCGATGGACATTCAAGTCTACTCGGAGATAGTACGCCGAGCTCAACTATTAGAAGATGCCACGGAACTGTCTGATAGGATTCGTGGTAAGGATAAGAAGGAACAAGTTACAGGTTCGGGTTCCTTTAAACCCAACTTCAAGAAAAGGCCTAGCAATGGAGGAGCATCCTCACAAGACCAAAAGTTCAAGAAGACCAAGCCCTTCTCTATCACCACTACCTCTCCAAATACAGTGTGCAAACATTGTGATAAAGTGGGTCATAGAGCAGAAGAATGCTGGAGGAAACTAGGAGCATATCTCCGTTGTGGGAGTCGTGAGCATCGGATTCCCGATTGCCCATTACTTAACGATCAAGCCATTGACGGAAAGCGCCCAGTAACCAAGAATGCTCATCTTCATGCAATCAAGGAGACCGAGCAAGTAGAAGGAGGCGGCTTAGTGGAAGGTACATTGAAAGTTTGTTCCAGGAATGCATATGTCTTAATTGATACTGGTGCATCGCATTCTATTGTTTCTAAGAAGTTTGCTGACCCATTACCCCTAGAATCGGAATGGATAAAGTTAGTTTTGTCTACTCCTCTGGATTATGAGACTGATATTACACATCATTACCAAAACTACGAAGTATTGGTTCAGGGAAGAAATCTCCCTATTGATCTCATATGTTTAGATCTGAAAGAGTATGATGTTATACTAGGGGCAGATTGGTTATCCAAGTATCAGGCAACGGTTGATTGCCGCAATAGTAAGGTTACATTCAAGGAATTTCCAGAACTAATATTTACTAGCTCCAAGAGTCGGAGCAAATCCCCTATTATTTCAGCTCTCCGAGCTAGCAAGCTCATCAGGAAAGGATGTGCATCTTTCCTCGCATTTGTCACAGTTAAAGAAGCTAAGGAGATTAAGCTAGAAGACATTCCAGTGGTACAAGAATTTTCGGACATGTTTCCGAAAGATTTACCGGGATTACCCCCGCAAAGAGAAGTGGCCTTCACCATTGACTTAGTCCCTGGTGCTGGTCCGATTTCAAAGGCACCTTATAGAATGTCACCTGCTGAACTCAAGGAATTAAAGGAGCAATTGATGGAACTCATTAAGAAAGGATTCATTAGACCAAGTACTTCCCCGTGGGGAGCGCCTGTATTATTTGTAAAGAAGAAAGATGGATCCATGAGGTTATGCGTCGACTATCGACAATTGAATCATCTCACTATCAAGAACAAGTATCCACTACCAAGAATCGATGAATTGTTTGATCAAATTTCAGGATCCATGTACTTTTCCAAAATTGATCTTAGGTCCGGATATCACCAACTAAGAATCAAGGACGAGGATATTCATAAAACCGCATTCAGAAGCAGGTATGGCCATTATGAATTTGTTGTTATGCCTTTCGGACTAACGAATGCCCCTGTTGCCTTTATGCAGTTAATGAATAGTATATTTAGGCCTTATTTGGATCAATTCGTGGTGGTCTTTATTGATGATATATTGATTTATTCCAAGACCAAGGAAGAGCATGAGGAACATTTGAGGATTGCATTACAAATATTAAGGACAAACCAATTATATGCAAAACTTAGCAAGTGTGAATTCTGGCTTGAAGAAGTGACTTTTCTCGGACATGTTATATCAAAGGATGGCTTGTCTGTAGACCCATCAAAGGTTGAAGCTGTAAGGAACTGGGAAAGACCGACCAATGCTAGCGAGATCCGAAGTTTCTTAGGTCTTGCCGACTATTACAGGCGATTCATCAAGGATTTCTCTAAAATCGCCGTGCCACTTACGAGGTTAACTCGCAAGGAGATCCGTTATGAATGGGATGAGGAATGTGAAAGAAGCTTCCAAACTCTCAAGGATCATCTTACCACAGCTCCTATCTTAGCATTGCCAATTGAAGGAGAAAAGTTCGAGGTATACACTGATGCTTCTGGCATTGGCCTCGGGTGTGTTCTAATGCAACAAGGGAAGGTTATAGCCTACTCTTCTCGTCAATTAAAGAAGCATGAAAAGAACTACCCCGTCCATGACTTAGAATTGGCCGCGGTAGTATTTGCACTCAAAATATGGAGACATTATCTTTATGGAGTACAGTTTACTGTATACTCCGATCACAAGAGTCTCAAATATCTTTTCTCACAGAAGGAGTTAAATATGAGGCAAAGATGATGGCTGGAATATCTCAAGGACTTCGACTTCAATATACAATATCATCCCGGAAAGGGTAATCATGTAGCAGATGCCCTTAGTCGAAAGCCGAGAGCACTGTTAGCCAATTGTCTGATTCAAGAATGGAAATTGCTGGAACAATTCTCTGAACTCAATATAAGCATGGACACGGACCCTAGATGTGTCACATTATCTCATGTAAGCATACAGTCAGATTTATTGTCTGAAATACAAGCACTTCAGAATGATGATCCTACATTAGTAGAAATCAAGGGCAGATTAGAAGGACAATCGGATTTCCAATTAGCTTCGGATGGAAGATTAATGTTCAAGAATAGAACTTGTATACCGGACTGCCCAGAATTGAAGAAGAAGGTCTTAGATAAAGCTCATAGGTCAAGGTATACGATTCATCCTGGATCTACCAAGATGTACCAAGATGTGAAAAGAAATTTTTGGTGGCCCAACATGAAAAGGGAAATAGCAGACTATGTATCGAGTTGTCTCACATGCCAACAAGTCAAGGCGGAACACCAAAAGCCTGCTGGAAAGCTACATCCTCTAGATATCCCTAAATGGAAGTGGGAGGATATTGGTATGGATTTCATCATGGGTTTATCTAAATCAAAAAGAGGACATGATGGAATATGGGTTATCATTGACCGATTGACCAAATCAACGCATTTCTTGCCAATCAAGAGTCGATGGTCAGTTGATGTCTTAGCTGCACTATACATCAAGGAAATAGTCAGATTACATGGTATTCCTGTTTCAATCGTGTCTGACAGAGATTCCCGTTTTACTTCTCATTTTTGGAAAGGACTACAACATTCGTTGGGAACGAGACTTAACTTTAGCACAGCCTTTCATCCTCAAACGGATGGTCAGACCGAGAGAACCAATCAAGTAGTCGAGGATATGCTAAGAGCATGCATTACTGATTTTGATGGAAACTGGCATGATCACTTGCCTCTGGTCGAATTTGCATACAATAATAGCTACCAGGCAAGTATACAACTGGCACCTTTTGAAGCCTTATACGGAAGGAGTTGTCGATCACCCTTATGCTGGGACGAAGTTGGAGAGAAACAACTGTTAGGTCCAGAAATGGTAAGGGACACTACCGAGAAGATACAACTGATCAAAGAAAGACTGCAAGTTGCTCAGTCTAGACAAAAGGCTTATGCTGACACAAGAAGAAGAGATCTCGAATTCCAAGTTGGAGATCATGTATTTCTCAAGATATCGTCTGGACGTGGAATACGAAGATTTGGTGTTAAAGGCAAGCTTACACCAAGATTTATCGGACCTTTTGAGATACTAGAAAGAGTTGGCGAGGTTGCTTATCGCATCGCATTGCCACCTTAACTGTCCGAAGTACATAATGTGTTCCACATATCTATGTTGAAGAAGTATGTGCATGATCCATCACATATTATCGAACATGGAGACCTAGTAATCTAGAAGGATCTCACGTATGAACAGAAGCCTATGAAGATCTTAGATCGAGAAGTACGTACCCTAAGGAATAAGGTTATTCCCATGCTAAAAGTACAATGGAATAAGAATTCAGAACAAGAAGCTACATGGGAGACCAAGAAATCTATGATGAAACAATTTCCAGATTTATTTTAGAAGGTACATACTCTACACTCTCCAAATGTAAATATATGATATGGAATTTGGAGACCAAATTCTTTTTAAGTGGGGGAGGGTGTAGCAACCCTGATAAATTTAAAAAGAATAAATAAATCAAAATAGATTAAAAGATTTAGTAATTAAACGAAAGAGTTTGGAATAAAAATAATTAAACCCTGATGAAAATAACGCCTCAGATATAGGCGCTACTTTACAATAAAACGCCTTCACCTAAGGCGTGTTTTGAGAAAGGACGCCCACACGTCAAGGCGTCAAATTTCAAACGACCAAAATAAATAAAAAGGGGAAGTTTGCATAACGTCCTTTGCGTGGACGCGTTTCAACACGAAACGACGCTTGACAAGGCGTCAATTCAAAATTCGACGCCCTTACCTAGGTCGCTAATTCAGTTTGAGTTTCGTTCGACCCAGGAGTCTATCCAGGGTAAGTTGATAACTATGAGAAAGAGTTCGAATGTAGTAATAACTCTAATATGGAAGTATTACTTCCAATCGAACACTAACCTTATTAGGATTTCCAATATCTTATAAATAACCTTCTGCTTGAACCGAGAACGCTATTTGGCGTTCGGAGTTTTCAAAGGTATGCGAAGAACAACAGGTTCTTCTTCTTCCTTCTTCCTTATATTGTGTTCGATCAACGCATGAAGAACTAATGATTCTTCATACTCTTCTCTGCTTACAAGTTGAGAAGCTCCGGTGAAGGACTAGGTAACGTTCTTCTGCTTTCTCCTCTGTTACGTACGATGAAGAAACTAAGGTATATAGTTTCTTTTTCTTTTATGGGATCTGCAGACGGTTGACAGGGAAGAACGGGGAATTCTTCGTCAACCAACATCTTCTACATCTTCCCAAGCTCATCTGTTGCCAAAGGAAAGCATATATCTTACTTGGCTATCAGTACGTCAAAAAGACTCTGTTTATAAAACAGAGTATCGTTTTTCCCAGAACCTACATCTGTTCATCCGTCAGTTTATCATCATCAAGGTAGGTTTTCTTAAGCACTGTAGCCCAAATCACCATAATAACTATGTTAAACCATATATATTAGTTCATGCATATAGTTTTCGAGAGTTTTAAATATTTCTATTGTTGGAAAGAAACGCCCTTTCCACAGGCGCTAATTTTATACGCGACCTAGACTAGGGCGCTATTTAAATAAACGACCCTGACAAGGTCGTCAATTCAAAAGATTTGACGCCCTGTACACAGATGTCAATTTAATTAACTATTAATTACCCATGTTAATTAGTCCATATTCACTTGAGTACGATTCTAAATAAATCAGTGCATGATCATTAATCCTGATATTTTCCTGTCATGACCATATCTCGATTTCTGGAAATTTCAATACCTGAAAAATTGTAAATTCTTGAATTCACGACCCTGTATAGGTCGTCTCTCACTTGACTAACGCCCATGTTCAGGACATGAATTGAAAAGTAACGCCCCTGTCCAGGGCGTATTTTTGATAAATTTCTGAAAATATATATTCTGTAAAAATAGAAGGAAAGAATGGACGACCACTGATTGTGTCGTCAAATTGTAAATAAACGCCCTTCACCAAGGCACGTTTTTGGTAAAATACTGAAATATTGAAATCTAGCAAAAATGTAAAATAGATAAACGCTCTTACTGAAGGCGTTAATTACTTGAGTAGTGACTTTACTTAAGTCGTTATTTTCCTGTAAAAATGTTTTTACCTGTTCTGATAACCGATGGTTTCAGTATATCTATATATATGTATATCAGCACTATATCTCCACTCCGTGAGTGTAGTCCCACGTTTCATGATGTTTTATCGATCACCCTCAACTCTCATTGACATACAAGCTCTCCATTGGACATTCCGTTCCTTTGGACTAGCGAGTTAGTCATAGAGACCTCCGTAAGACTCCTCGAACCTTGGATTCCCTCAAGGTCGACTGAGCTGGTTGTACCCTAAAAACCCATTACACTATTGAATGTCATGTCACTCTAAAGAAACATGGTATACCGGCCCTTATGATATGCAAGGAGTATATCATGAGAATTCTTAATGGGATGATGATATCATGTCATTTGTTGATGTTCTTGTGGACCTCAATTCTATAATAAGAATGAGGGTATCTTACCTTTGATATACTGTTCATATGGACCTCAACTCTATATAAAGAATGTCCATACTTGTTTGTCATGGTACCCGAGTTAAGGGAACCTAATTCCACCTAGTTTCATCGTTCATCGTGATTGAACCGTTGTTATCGCCTATCTATGTCCAATGTCGTATTTTTGGACTCTATTCTCTCAAAGTTATCCTACGTGTCTACAAGCTTAAATTGTTGAAACTCCATATTGGCTATATATATATATATATATATACAAGAGTGGATGTCAAAAATATACATGATAAATGCCTGCGCATATAGGGCCCGATCTGGTCCTGGGAGGAGCACCCGAAAGTACTTGCGCCCATGGGAGTTGAATGATAAGGTATCTGGCATTATACCGAGTGCATGACTAGCTTGATTGGACATTCCACACAAATCTTATACTTGACTCGTACTTGACTTGACATGAATTGCGTGACCCGAGAAAGGGTAATTACTTGCTTGCTTGATACATGATAGCCAAAGTTCTTGACATAACTTGCTAAAGAGTACTTGCTTGAATATCTTGTTATCTTTTCTTGAAGCTCATGACTAGTTCATCTTGCTGTCTTATTGATAATTCTCTCTCTATCTTGTCGTTTTATGCGAGCATGCATAGCTACAGTACATATATGAAAGATGTAATTATTTAAACCCCTTGCTAGCGCTTGAGATATAATTTCCTACTGAGCGTTCGCTCACTCCGTGTGTTCCCTACTTTTCACGTAATTCCGACGACGAGGGAAGTCAATCGGATGGGAGTGGTCAAGAGTGAAAGTGATAGAACTTCTCCAAGTGTCATCTAGTCTTTTTCCTATTTTCTTGAGTCAACTATGTACTTTTCCTTTTTGAATAGAGTATTGGATTTGTAATAGTCTATCCATTATGAAATAAAGGATTGGGTTATCTTTCTATTTTACGCATCTCTGTTTTGGTGTCGAATATACTACTACTCTGATTGACATGATTGATATAAACTCATCGCGCATATCCGAGTATCTTCCGTACTCGGGGCGTGACATATACGTATATGATAGGCTTAATCGAATGGGCCAACCTCACAAACTAACCTTCTACGCATGGGCTCCACGAAGAAGAATAATTTTGGTCACATATACCCTTATATATGTATATGATACATATGCATGATACTTACAACCCAACGGGATAAATGGGCCTTGCTTATAAAAATAGCTTAAGGCTAGTGGACCTTATATATATATGTATATACATGTAAACTATTAATAGATTTAAGCCGCATATATAAGGGTTTAATAAATAACAAATGAGTTTATTTAAATGTCCTAGATAATTGTGTAAGAAGGCCAAGTTATATATATAGCTTATAACCCATACGTACTCAATGTGGGCTTTAAAACCCTTATACATTAAACAAGTCTCCACCAATACATATATAAATGTATATAAAGGACCCTTAAAACATAACTCGTGATATATATATGTAACGAAAACTATAATAAGTCCCTGGAGTTTTTTTTGGATATGCCTATATGGGTCTTAGAAGATTCTTGGCCCATTCCATGATTAAAAAGGAATAGGACACACACACACACACACACACACACACACACACACACACACACACACACACACACACACACACACACACACACACACACACATATATATATATATATATATATATATATATATGAAATAAATCTCCTACAATTCATTAGGCCCAACCCACATATGTTAAAAAGCCTTCCCACTAATGGGCTAAAACCCGAATACCTCTAATACTTTTACGTAGGAAATAGTAAGAGGATTTAATACTACGTAACTCAAAACCTTCTCACGATCAAACTGTGTAAGCTTTAGGTTTTCGAATCCAAAACGGAAGGTGGCTGCAGTTTTAGTTAGGGAGGGAGTATCATGGGAAACTTTAGAGTCAATAGGATTCCTACGATGAAAGTTCTACTTCCTAATAGGATTCTAAACCCCAGCTCTATAAATAACCCCCTCCATCAATGGGCTCCGGCTACTGCCGCTGCTCATAATCGACGTCGTCGTCTTCCTCTGTTCCCTGTCCTTTGCTATTGCCTTCGTCGACTTCTCTCCTGTGGACGTGCGAAAAGTAGAGCTCCTACTTTTCTTCCTCCATTGAAGATTCTATCGGCGTGCAAGGAGAAGCTCTATTTCTTCATCCCGTGTGATCCTGTTACGGCAGTGAAAGTGCTGCTTAACGATCGCGGAGACGAGAGCTGTTATTGCTATTGTTAATCCTCTTTAGCCGGTGCTCTGCTACTTCCTTTATTGTCTTCCTCGAAGGCTATTTTATTGTCTTCTGCTGTGCCGCAGGGGATTGCTGTTGTTGCTGTTCAAGTGATGCTATTTGTTCTTATTTAATTCCTCAAACTCTTTTTGTCCGTCGTCTAAATCACCACACAAGGTAGGTTTTCTCAATAACTGAAGTCCAAGATAGTAGTAATTAAATTTGCATGTTTAAAACTCATGTTTTGTTATCATCGTTTGCTTAAGTGTAGTTTTCCATTTAATTATCTTAATAAATTAAATAATTACAGCACGTTAAAAATTTTATAACCAAGTAGTCACACACCAAAATTTTAGATAAATATACTTCTAAAATCCTCATGATTATTCCTAAATTTCCATGCCTTATATGGTGTATTTACTATAAGTTTAAACAAGTTAAATCATTTAATATATATAATCACGTTACTCGGCGAATTCCAAAGGTCACTGTAGCATACTAGTTATAGGTTTTTATTTTGACGACCCGTTTCTAATCACCGGAGTGTCCTTTGGTCAAGAAATTTTATGGGCGTGTTGTTGGGATAGTGATCGAGGTAGTGGAGTTGGTACCTCCGTTTTCCGATCCTCCTAAACCAAAGTAGCCCTCCTCTCGAGTAAAATTTTTTTTTGAACATCACGTTAGGTAGAGTTTTTCGGGCTCTTCATTTCGATATATAGATTGCGTGATTCCGACTTATATATATCGAGAACGAAACGTTTGAAGTAAAAAAATACTATTCATTACTTTAGTTAAATAACGACCTTTGCTTGATCGTTATTTGAATGATTAACGACTTTTGATACGTCGTTAGTTAATTAACGTCTTAATCCCTGTCGTTATATATATAATAATTACTTTATCTTTAAAATTAAATAATTATTGAACCATATATCCTAAAATCATGATATTTATATTTCTGGAATTCTTGTAATTTTTTTTATTTTTCTATATTTTTGTTCTTTGAAAATTCTTGCAATTTGAAAATGACACTATTCATTAAATATATATATATATATCTATATAATGTGTAACTTTTAACCGTATCTTTAAAAATCTATATCTACTAAATTAGGAAACATAAAATTATAAAAATTATATATCCAAAATCCTCATATTTTTCTTCTAATTATCATATATTCTATGTCTCTAAACTTTTTTATATAAATAAATATGTCTTTGAATGTATATTTTGAAATTATTCAATTAAATAGATATTGACGTGAATTCTTGTGAGATAAATTAAGTAAAAAATCATAGAATTAACGTCCCTCCAAGTGGACGCTAATTAATAGATGACGCCACCCACGGGCGTCAATTAATATAAGTTTATTTAATTATAGTTAATTTTAGAATTAGATGGACGTAAATTATATAATTAACGCATTCATATTCTCATAATTTTTCTTCCGGTTTTGACCCATACCGCAGGCCTTTTGGCACTCTCATCTCACATCCGTAGATGGAGTCCCTATTTCATGATTGGTTCATGTTATACACCTCAACTCTTGGTGACATACGAGCCCTCCGTTGGACATTCCGTTCCTTCGGACTGGCAAGTTAGTCATTGGGACCTCCGTAAGTCTCCTCGTAGCCTTAGATTCCCTCAAGGCCGACTGAGCTGGTTGTACCTTAAACACCTTGTACCCTTTTTAATGCCACGTCACTCTGAAGAAACGTGGTAACCCGACCCTTTCATGGTGCTATTCTTGGCCCATGAGAGTATTCTCTTAGCCGTTGGAATGAGTGATCATTCTACTAGGTGATATATTGAATTGGGAATCCTAAGGTTAGGTGCCAATTCTTCAGATTACTTCATGTCCATTAAATTGTTGACTATCTTGTTAGTTATCTATTCAAGTTATTCATGGCAACCTATCTAGGTGTCAATTCCACCCAGTTTATCGACATGTCATGGATTTTTATGCTTTAGTGTGGATTTTATCGCAACTCTGTCCCTACTCAAGGGCCTTGCCCTTGAATTCCATGAATTTTACCTTATCATTTTATGAAAGCTTGTTCTTGAAACTCCTTATTGGCTATGAACTATAGTGGATGTCTAGATCTATTTTTAATGCTGTGCATATAGGGCCCGATCTGGTCCTGGGAGGAGCACCCGAAAGTACTTGTGCCCATGGGAGTTATATTGATCATGGTGTCTGGCATTACACCGAAGTGCATGACTAGTTTGATCTATTGGCATTCCACACTCTGTCTCTCTACTTGACATTACTTGTGTGCGTGACTCAACTTGCGTGACTTGACTAGCGTAGCCCGGAATGGGCAAGTACTTGCTTGTAAATAGCCAATATTCAATAATTCTCTCCTGGATATCTCTTGCTTGAAAGTTTTTACATGAAACTGTCAAATTCTTGCTAGTTTTATTTCACTTGCTCGTTTATTGCTACAAACATGCATAGCCTCATTTGCATCTCATGAAAAGTGTAATTACTTAAATCTTTGCTTGTTCTTGAGATATAATTCCTACTGAGCGTTCGCTCACCCAATTTTATTCCAACATTTTTCAGGTAATCAGGTGGCTAGCGAGACCAAGACTCACATGGAAGAGACAAGTGTGCAAGCGAGCTCTGAAAATTAGTGAATCCTAGTCTTTTACTTTCTTGAGTCTAGTATGATGTCTCTTATTTGGTTATCGTGTCTAAATATGTTAGTGTGTCATCTCCTTTTCTTTCATAGTGATATAGTTTAGTCTTCAAGTTTGGAATTTAAAATTTATAAGAGATTTATATTCTAAATAAAATTTTATTGTTGTTCCAAATTATTTGGTCTCATGTGATTGCTCTTGATCATTCACGAATGCTTAACTGCCACATTCCGAGCAAACGACACGTTCCGCTGCTATCGGTTCGGGACGTGACACATAGCATTCCCTCGGAGTATTTCATACATAGTTTAACCCGCGTGTGCTTGTTTGCCATAATTTCTTGGTATATAAATGGTGGTTCGTTGAAGGCCGGGTCTGGTCTTACTGGAAGCTTTCACTATGCATGAGATAACACTCCGCCTTGTACCAGATATCATTCTGCATGAATATATAAATGAGTCCTTGCATGTTTGTTTGCATATAGGTTGTGGAGCCACTCCCTGTATGATTCTCAAATCATGCACACCTCGATAAACGAATGGTGTATTAATGTAAACTGTGCTCATTACATGTCACAAGCATATGAAAATAATAATGTATATATATATGCAAAATATAATAAACAATAATAATTAAAAAATAAATGGATGATAATAACAATAGTAATAACAAGAGAGGGGTAATGATAGGTAAACAATGGCCAATGGCGTTCGATTCAAGGCACCTTCCCCCCTAGACCCTGTGCGAAGAGGATATCGATGATGCCTTTGCAGGTCATGCCTAGACCTTGGGGATCATTCCCCACCCTGGCAATAGCCTGATCTTGCCACGTGCCAACATCCCTCCGAATCTGATCTATTTTCACTAGGGTTCCCACCGCTTCTTCCACTGAAATATCAAACTTTCTGTATCCCCTGCAGACATTTTAATACCATTCATACATCCATTGTATTTTTGACTCAAAACACTTTCTGAGTACGGAGCATATGATGGGTAAATGAATGGGCTTAAACGTCCCCGTCCTGACATGGGGAATCTCAATTCATTTTTGAATTACTCGTTCTCTTTTGTTAAAACAAGCTTTAGGCTATAGGGCCCCTCTTCTTGGCAACTAATTAAAGGTTTTCTCATCTTCGGGGAGATGTAATTAACGTCGTGACCTTTATGGCACGGCGGGTTCTGGTCCCAACACAAAACCCACTATCGTCTGATCAAGTTAGACGGCGCGCACTAATGGCTCCATACCACCTCGGTATTTGGTGTCCGGATAAAATGTCACTTCGTGACTGGCACACCTGCCCACTGATAAATGATATAAAAGAAATAAACAAATAAAGAAAAATAAATGATATATAACGAAAAAGTGGGTCCACAAGGCTGGCACGCCTGGTGGGACCAAACTTCCCTTCATCTTTTCGCCAAGATCTGGGGCCCCGTGGCCTCTTCCTAAAATTCTAACTTTCTGAAGTTCGAACTTGCAGGTCATTTCCCTGATAGTAGCAATGGCGGTGACTTTTGGACCACTCGTGCTTGCGAGCCATGCCCAACATGGCTACTTGGCGGTGCCAACTAAGTTTGGCGATTTCCCTCCTGTGGTGGGCTTCCCCAACTTCTTGGGGGTAGCATTTGTTGACCTCCTGGAGACCCCGGAGGTGGAATTCATAGCTTCTGACTTTCCAGATAATGCACCAAAGAAGATTGAGAGGGTGGGCTGCCACATCCACCACATTGATGTCTATGCCTCTGCTGGCAAGAGACGCCCTGCAGTCGTGATGAGAGTGTCAAGCGGCATCGGCAAACTATCAAATATAATTGTTTATATCTAAGTTGTCTTTTGTTTATTGGGCCATATTGTCATGCCCCGAGCTTTTATTACAGCGGAAGATATTCGGGAACGTGAATAGCCAGCAAGAGAAGTCTCAAGTGACAATAATAATGAGAGCGCAAATCATTCACACATAAGATGGTTAATGACTTATGGTTAAAAAATCTTACACGAGAAGTATCTTAAAATGGTTAAATACTTGGCAATTCATGACTTATGGTTAAAGTCACTTAGCCAATTCATTAAATCATTTCGATCCACGTGTAAGATCCGATCAATATCTCAGGTCAAAGGACCAACAATGCTATTTAGACAATTAGATCTTCACTTGACATTAGGTATAATCAACCATCTGAAGATCCAATAGCGGATCAGTTCAGTGTACATCCTCCAAGGACGTACACCTACACATATGTGTTGGTGCCCCGCACTAGTGACCATGAGACTGGTCCCGTACACATCATGTATACTGGTTTACTAGGTAATCAAAGTCCCCGAGTGATTACCCTCCAACCATGAACATTTTAAGGTATGTGTTCATGTAAAGTCAGTCTCATGATCGAGATCTCATCTCGAGTTGACTTTACATCCACATATCCTAGGGACATCGTAAAGTAATATACAATCACATATTTATGCTCAAATACCACTTCATTAATAATGAACAAGATCGTACATCTATCAGGCCTACCCGACCCTAAATTGGCCTATAGCACACCAATACTAACAATCTCCCACTTGAACTACAGCCAATTGTCCACAACTTTGAGGCCCATCTTATCCCGATGGCGCTCAAACACAATCTGTGTCACAGGCTTAGTGAGTGGATCTGCTATGTTATCTTCTAACGGTACACGCTCTACCGCCACATCTCCACGATCAAGAATCTCCCGAATAAGGTTGAAGCGTCTCATAATATGCTTCGACCTTTGGTGAGATCTTGGTTCCTTCGCCTGGGTGATGTCTCCATTATTATCACAAAATAATGGGATGTGAGTTGATATCTCGAGAACTACACCAAGTTCCAAGATGAATTTCTTCATCCAGACAGCTTCCTTAACAGCTTCAACCACATCAATATATTCTGCCTTCGTCGTCGAGTCTGTAGTCATATCTTGCTTGGAGCTTCTCCAACTGACTGCCCCTCCATTCAACATGAATACAAACCCAGACATGTATTTTCAGTCATCTAGGTCAGACTGGAAACTAGAGTCCGTGTAAGCTCTAAGCTATAGGTCCTCTCCTCCATAAAGCAGAAAAATATCCTTATCCCTTCACAAGTACTTAAGGATGCCCTTTACTGCCTTCCAGTGCTCTTCGCCTGGATTTACCTGATATCTACTGACAATGCTCAAAGCATTGGCAACATCAGGCCGTGTACATGGCATTGCAGACATGATTGACCCTATGGCCAAAGCATAGGGTACCTTATTCATGTGTGTCACCTCCTCAGATGTTTTAGGGCTCATCCCCTTAGATAGGCAAATTCCATGTCTCATAGGAATGAGACCTCTCTTAGAATTTTCCATCCTAAACCTTTTAAGGGTAGTATCTGTGAGCGACGTCACGCGGTTCGGGGAGCGAAGAAGACGCGGAGCGCGCGGGCTCCTCTTTTGTTTGCTGCAACACAGAAATAAAAGAAAAGAGAAGGGGCCACCACGGGAGATTGCTCCTGTGGGGTGAGTGGGACAAATGTAATATAGCAAGATATGGGGGTTAAACGGCCATAGCGGGAAGTGACTCGCCGCGGCCTCGAGAATATGAGCAAATAAGAATATAACAGAATATAAGGAGAATATAAAGAGCGGGAATTTAAACGGCCATTGGGGAAGTGACTCGCCGCGGCCTCGAAAATATGAATAGATAAGAATATAAAGAGAATATAAGAACGGGAATTTAAACGGCCATTGGGGAAGTGACTCGCCGCGGCCTCGAGAATATGAGCAGATGAGAATATAATAGAATATAAGAGAATATAAGAATGGAATTTAAACGGCCATTGGGGAAGTGATTCGCCGCGGCCTCGAGAATATGAGCAGATAAGAATATAACAGAATATAAAGAGAATATAAGAACGGGAATTTAAACGGCCATTGGGGAAGTGACTCGCCGCGGCCTCGAGAACAAGATGTGATCGCCAGGGGCCAAAAGACTCCAAAATAAAGAAAGTGATCGCGCCTACCACAAGAGCGGGAGATGGCGGGTTGCTTCTTCCTCCCCCTTCGGCCGGCCGACGGAGAGGGCTTTTCTTGGGTACCCTTGCAAAACAACGACAAACAAGTAACGAGTGGATTAGAAAGATGAAGGTGTAGTATTCAAATCCTTGCGATAAAAATAATGAAATAATGGCAAGACACACACCTGGTTGGTGTTATCTTTTAAACCCCTCTCGGACTCAAGTAGGAGGAAAATGAGATGATGGATGCAAGAAGTATATAAGAAGAGGCACCCTTATGAAGGGGGATAGAGGATGCGAGATGATGAATGCAAAAGAACTACGAAGAAAAGGAAAGGATTGGCTTATTGGATGTGCCGATGGTGAAATCCGGCGGAGCTCCGGCAGCGTAGGGACGACGTGGAAGCGCGGTGGATGAAGACGACCTTCCTCTCGCGAGCGTGGGCACCCGAGAAGCCGGCAGAACCTCCACCTACAAAAGACCCCACGGGTTAGAAATGACTCCGTAGCCTCTGGGCTCCGGCAGCCTATCGGATCTCTTAGAAGCTCCTCCAGAACTGAGGGGGTGGGCCTCTATTTATAGGGCTCCGGAGGGTGGAGGCGTCCAGGACCCTGGACACCTCCATCAGGGCCGAACTAATATTTTATTCTATTTTTATTCATTTTTTTTGAATATTTTCTTGGAGGCGTCCAGGGTCCCGGACGCCTCTATAAGTCCACCGAACTCCACCGAAAGACGCACGCGGTTTGGCACAACGCGTGGTTTTGGAGCGGCGACCCGTGATTTGGAAATGGGCGCGTCCAGCCAGCTGGACGTCTCCATAATTTGGATTCTTTCACACACGACAAACCGTCGTTCGGTGGGCGGCGCCCCGTGAGTGAGTTGATGGAGGCGTCCAGGGGCCTGGACGCCTCCAAGAAAATATATTATTATTTTTTTGTTTTGTTTTTATGCCAACTGGCATTTTATATTTTTTATATTTGTTTTTATGGAGGCGTCCAGGGGCCTGGACGCCTCCATTAATATATTATTTTTTATTTGGTTTTGGCTTTGAAAAATAAATTAAAAGAATGGGGGCGTCCAGGGGCCTGGACGCCCCCATAAAGACCCACCCGGGTCCTCAGTTCAGGCGTTGGCGGCCGCCCGGCAGACACCCTTCCTGGTTTCGGAACCTCTGATGCGTCCGACTGGTGTTGATGCCGTCCGAATGCCGTGACGAGACGATTCCGGATGCCGAAAAAGGCAGAAGAAGACCCAAGAAAAGGAAGCACTTAAGAGATTCGAAATGCGTAAGCCGTCGCGGGGGAGACGTCAGGAATGGCGTGTCTACAGCTGCCCCGCCTTGGCGTCTGCTTTGCAAGGGAGCGACACGTAGTGGAATGGTATCGAAGTGGAGTGAATGAAGTGGGAGCGGACTGATAAGTTGATGCCAAGGTGTGATGAGACACGCTTTTGACGTTACTGTTTGGAATCTTTCCTGAAGTTTCAATGAGGCGACCTTGAAGGAGGTCTTTCAAATTTTGACGATTTGCTTGGACGGAGATCAAATAAGGGAGGGTGAGATGTGCGCTCAGGCACGAAACAAAAAGAGACCAACTTCTCGGTGTGGAAGTACCTGGGTCATAAACCTGCAGGTTTCACCTTTGGGGAGCGGTTACCAGCCAACGTGGAAGTGCTGCGGCCAAGGTGGGTCAAGCAAGGTAAAAAGTAAAGGAATATCTGAGGGTCTGTCCAAACAAGGGTCTCCTTTGGAAGAGCAGTGTAGGGCCGTTTCAAGGAAACTCAGTATTTCATTCGGAGTGGAATATCTCATATTTGTAAGATTGAAGCACAGCGGCTTTCGCAATCGAATCACTTGAATGATCTTCCGCAATAAATCAAAGTCCTATATGAATGCATGCTGGGCTTAAAGAAAAATTTAAAACAAACTAAAATAGAAAATAGCCAAGGATAATATTGTCAACTTGTTAAGAACGGGTCAGGATACCGATCCGGTGAGCCGACACTGGGCTGGGGCCCGTTTATCCGCGCACCAACTCACTGAATGGAACCGTCGTCCCTATGCTACCACAAGTTAACGGCCTATCCGTACAACCCAAATTCTTCCGGGATCATCACTGTTTTTGTTGAAGGGGAACTCAAATCCCAGATTCGTTCGGGCCGCAAGGTCCTTGACATGTTCTAGTAGCGTAGGTATCATATACTACGATGCATGACATGGTGGGACCAACCATTGAAAGGTGGGACAGGAGATAGGACAAAGACGTCCGTTAGTAAAACCTGCACAGGCCAGCATGGATTAATAACATCAGAAAGTAACAGAATCGTAACAGAATCGCACCACAATGGAAAGGAGATCTAGCCAAAATCCTGACATTGACCGCTGATGTGACATGTTCCGTCCTGTAGCGCCCTACCCTTCCTATAAGAACTCCCCTTAGGCTAGTTCATTCAAAAGCATCAAGGTGGGTTTTGGAAGCTCAGGAGAGGAAAGAGAGGAGAATCTAGAGATTTCAGGATGGAAGGAGAGTCTTCCCGCGTTATGAAGAGGAGCAGGCCTAGCAGCGAGATCAGGCGACTCTCCGACCTCGAGGGTCATCTGAGTGGGACGATCATGTCGCATATGGTAAGCTGATTCTTTTCAAATTTCTCCACGTGAACCTTCTTCTTACTTCCTTCATTTCTTCTTCTTTCTTTTCTCTTCCAGCCATATCCACTCTTCCCAGGCCCGAGGAAGTTTTCCAAACTGCCATGGCTTTCAAAGCTAACTTCCAACATCTCCATCGGCATGAGGGCCATACTCTCGAAGTGGCATCTGCAGGGGCTCCTTATTCACGCCAAACACTACGAGAAGATTCGTATGGACTGGGCGGCTATGGGCGCACTAGTGGAGATCTGGCATCCCCAGACCCACACTTTTATCTTCCCGACCTTCGAGGCGACCATCCTCCTCGAGGAGGTGGAACTTCTGCTCGGATTGAAGAAATTCAAGAGTGACGGGAAGGTGAAGGCTATGCGGATGCTGACACGGGGACTTCCGAAAGCGTCCTTGGAAGCTTCATGCCGCCCGACGCAGCCCGAAAGGTTCGTACTCAAAAGGGAATTGATTTGCAAAAGCTCGCGGAATGGGTCATGGAGGCCCTGAGAGGGTTACCAGACGATGACTATTTGGAGGGAATCATGAAAGGGTTCACCATTTGTCTGGCGGGTGCTCTCTTGTTTCCTTATACCGACAACATGGTGGAGGAAGACCAACTGAGTGCTATCTGCGGGATCTGGAGTGGAAAGAGGGTGGGACCCGCTGTCCTTGCCTATCTTTACAGCGGCCTTACTGCCTCGAGCATGGGTAAGCCTCCTTTTGGTTGCGCACTTGTCCTGAATTGCTGGCTTGATTTGCATTTCAAATTCGACCACCGTGAGGGAATGCCAACTGCTTCGAAGCTTTTCCAACAAAGCCCTCTTCATCACATAGCCGACGTGTTAGGCTTCGGTGGTACTGTAGTGAACCGCGTTCCGTGGCTGAAGAAACGTGAAGACTGGCGGTCTCACTTCCGCACCGTGACACAAAGCTTCTTCACTTGCGCACCGGCATGTTTGCTTTCGCTTGATCTCCTCATGAGGCCTTCTCCCGAAGTTGATCTTCAACTGATCGGCGCGACCGAGTTCGTCCTTTATAATGCGCATCGGTGCTGCCTCCAGATTGGCATCCCACGCCATTCGTTCCCGCTACCGACTGGCATCGTTCCTTTGAAGAAGAGGGAGTTGGGCACTGAAGCGGACGCGAAGGAAGCGAAGGCCGTCAAAGCACCCTGGAAGACAAGTGTTGCGGGAAAGGCCTTAGCGCATGTGGGGGAAGAGTGCGAGCTGTGGAGGGCTTATGTAACCGAACTGGGGAAGTTAAGGCCTAAGGCGCCTAAGCCCCTGATGTAGCTCATTCTACTTTTCTGATGGAATAAAATCTGGCATTTGGATGTTTTGGACCCTTGTCCCCTTAATTATTATTTTTTTGGTGATTTTTCTTTTTCTTTGTTTTTTTATTTTGTGCTTTTGTTTGGATTATATACATACTCTTGTCTTATTTCTCTTTTATTATTTTTTTTGAAATTTTTATTATGGGGGCGTCCAGGGGCCTGGACGCCCCTACGTTTTTATTTTTCATTTTGAAATTTTTATTTTTTTTGGGAGCGTCCGGGTTCATGGAAGCCCCTAATTTTTTATTTTTTAATTTTTTTTAGTTTTGTTTTGGGGGCGTCCAGGCGCCTGGAAGCCCCTAATTTTTTTGAATTTTAAAAAAAAATAAAAAATGTGGGGTCGTCCAGGCGCCTGGACGCCCCAAAAAGGTGGATTCTATATATATGGGGGGACTCCCCCCCCCTTGCTCATTTACTGTTCATTCAGACGACCCAGTCAAACCAGACGACCCATTCTTAATCCCAATGGAGCAAGGAGGCCCAAGCCAGGGTGGAGAGAAGCGAAACTGACGGGCTCGTCGTCCGAGGAGGCTGAGGGATGATGCCGAGGAGGCTGCTGCGGCGGAGGAGATTGCCGTGGAGGAGGAGGCTCCTCCTTTGGCCGTAGAGGCTGCAGTAGACGCTGGCGACGCGGGAGAGGACGATCACGACCCGGTAAGCCCTTCGAACTTCAATCTGTTGGTTAATAGGCTGGATAGGCGGACGAGAGGCCGTGTGGTGAGGGCCGGTGAGTGAGGGAAGGAGGCGTCCAGGGGCCTGGACGCCTCCACATTTTCTTTTTTTCTTTTTATTTATTTATTTAGTAAATATAAATAGATTAAAAATAAGGAGGCGTCCAGGACTTAGGACGCCTCCATGATAATATATATTATTTTATTTATTTTTGTTTTTGTTTTTGGGTTTTCTAAAAATAAAATAAAGAAAATAAAGAGGAGGCGTCCAAGGGGTTGGACGCCTCTAATAAAACATAAATATTTTTAAAATAAAATAAAAAATAAAATAAATAAGTAGCATATACAGTGTTATTGTTTATTACTATCCATGCTGCTGATGTGTTGCCCTGTTGGTTTTGTGGTGTGCAGGGCGTGATGAAGGGCCGGATCAGCTGGTCTCTAGTGGTGGCAGCGTATCGTGGGCTGCCAGACTTCCAGAGGGCGCGTGTGGACGCCATGGGCTTTGGAGCCTTCCTCAGGATCGAGCCCTTCCGGCTCGACCTTCCTCTTATCCAGGCATTGAGGGAGCGGTGGCATGCGCCGAGTCGGGCGTTTCTGATGCCCTGGGGGCACATGGTGCCGACGCTTGAAGACGTAGCTCGGATCACCGGGCTACGAGTTGACGGAGAGGCGGTCAGCGGGGTCACCTACCCCGACTACCGAGAGAGTGCCCTGGACCTGCTGTGGTTAGAGACGAGCGTGACCGACAGAGACAGCAGGGTAGTCGGCCGAGTGGAGATTATGGAGGCGCTCGGATTCGTCGACCCGCGCCAGCGGGTTAGCGAGACTGGAGCGGAGTTTCTGGCACGACTGGAGGGAGATGCCCGTGCAGCTTTCACCCAGGACCCGAGCGAGCGGGAGCTGGTGGATCTAGACCTCCGGAGGTTTCTTTTCTTCTTCCTGGGCCGCCTTCTGCTGGGGACGAAGGGGGATGGCATCCACTGCCGCTTCCTCGGGATCCTGGCGGACCTTGACAGAGTGGGGCACTACGCGTGGGGAGCGGCTCTGCTTGCCCATTTGATTGCTGATCTCTCCCAGACTTCAGAGAGGGAGACGACAGTCAGCGGCTTCGCACCTTTTCTCCAGGTACACAATTTATTTATGCATTTTACCGTAGTTAAATATGCAATTACTCGTGCTAATGATGTATGATGGATGCAGGTGTGGAGTTATTACTACTTCCCGATGGGGAGGGCCAGGCAGGGGAACAGGAGAGCCGTTCCTCTAGCGCGACAGTGGAGGCCGGTCGTGGTAGCGGCACCACACAGCTACCAGCTGGCGTCACTTCGTCGGGAGCTGAGCGAGTATCCCGAGGCCATGGTATGATGCGTATGATTTTTTGTGTTTTTATGCATGTGACTGAATGGTAACTAACATGATGTATGTATGGTGATGCAGGTGGTGTGGAGACCCTACCTGGGCATGGGCGACGCTGGCCAGCCTTGGGTTGTAGCGGTCTTCCTCGTTTCGGGCGGGACGTGTGGGTCCATTGCCTGAACGAGATCGAGCCGCTTCGGCTGAGGCTGGTTATGAGGACGTTGGGGCTAGCCCAGGAGTGGGTTGATGTAGATGAGCCGGCCCGCATCGGGCGGAAGACCAAGGGGAAGGCGAAGATTGTGGACTGGCGTACGCGCTTCCTGGCACAGTACCAGGACTGGCAGCAGGGCGGGGTCCCAGTGGTGTCCCATGTACAGGACAGTACTGATTACCTGAGACAGTACCGGGCTACGTACGGGGACCGCCTCTTCCTTGGTGGTATGGCAGGGGTAAGTGAAATGAAAATGCTTCACCCTTCTATATGTATATGCTTGTGGCACTAACTTATGTGTAATGCAGGATGCTCGTGACAACATGATCGTCGAGCTGAGGGCCCAGTTGGCGGATGCCAGGCGGCAGTTGGTGGCCATCCGACAGGAGTTGGAGATCCTGGTGAGTCTATGCAATGCATTTCTTGTGACCTGGATTTCGATGCTTAGCCCCTGACTGTCGTTTGCCCTGTGTTTTAGCGGGCCCACCAGGCAGCAGCAGCCGGGACGGCTGGTGGAGTGGGTTCCAGTTCGTGGGGCCCTCCTCTGGAGATTTCTGCGCTTCAGGAGCAGCTGGCCTACGCGGTGGCCCGGGCTGAGGAGGCCGAGCGCGATCGCGAGGCTCGAGTGAGTGCCTACTTGGCCCTGACCCTCCTCTAGTTACTCTTTCATCCTTCACCTCTCTCTTACGATGTATGCATGCTTTGACAGGTGGCCGAGATTCGAGAGGCCCTGGCCCGTGCTGTTCGTGCCGAGCAGGAGTGCGATGCTCGGGTGGCGGAGCGTGACGCCCGGATTGTGGAGCTGGAGGAGGAACGTCGACGGGAGGCTGAGGAGCTCCCTCGTGACGTGCTGGATTTGCGGATCGCCCTCGAACTGTCGAGGAGGGAGGCGACGCGAGAGAGAGAGGAGAGGGAGAGGGAGAGAGAGGATAGAGAGAGAGAGAGAGAGGACAGGAGGGCGGAGCGACTGCGAGACTGGGACGAGAGGAGGGCTCTGGAGCCCCAGCTGATGGAGCTCCGATTGAGTCTCCGCACGACGGAGGGGAGGCTTCGAGAGAGCGAGGAGCGGTACCAGAGGGCGAAGGAACGCGGGACGCGACTTCGTCAGTCTGGTTCTTTTTCCATGGGCAGCTATCTGGTTTCTTCGGCCGAGGAGCGTCGTCATGCCTTCGAGGCTGGGGTGCCACCGCAGGGCGAGGCGAGCACGGCTTCTCAGGGTTCGCAGAGGTATCAGAGGCCCCCTAGGGATCCCCGTCAGAGGGGGGAGGAGAGAGATGACCAGGAGGGTGATGGTGAGAGTTAGAGAGTTGCTTGTACACTCCACCCTCCTTACTGTATGATGTACTTTCGACTATTATATGAAATGAAATGGTTTCATTGTGTTGTGTGTACTTTTCTCTCTCACACTTTCTTCTTTGCACTTGTCCTTCGAAGCACGCTCCACGAGACCTTGCCCTGAACAGCGGGGAACTACGCTTTGCACGGGGGGATTATGTTTCCTTTCTCCCTTTTTTTTTGGGCGCGTCCAGGCACGAGGACGCGTCTTAATCCTCGAATTCAAATTTAAAGCGACGGTTGGCCTTTCTTCTCCCGTGGCTTACCCGCAAATAAGCCCGCCTTCCGCCGAAACTCGCTTGCCCGTCTTTGTCTTCTTCCCCTCGATCGATGGAGTTCGGCGGTCTGGACCACGGCGAAGGTGGAGAGGGACGCGAGACCCCTCGCCTGAGGAGGGACGCGCCAGAGCACGGAACGGCATCCATGGAGGAGGAAGGGCCGCTTCGGGCCCCCGAGGAACCCGAGGGGCCCAATGGTGCGGAAGGAAGTGAACACGGCTTGGTGAGTGCTTCGGTTTCCCCTTCTTTGATCTATTTTGAGTTTTGAAGCGGGCCGCGCGAGGGGGGAAAGGGTTCGGCGAGTGTTGCACTCAAATGATGGACGCGTCCTAGACAGGGGACGCGTTCTTTGTTATGATGCGAGGCCCTTCTTTCTTGGTGCAGGACATGGCGAGGACCCTGGGCCTGGCCGATGAGTGGGCGAGTGCGGACGAGCCGAGCCGCGTCAGGAAGGAGAGTCGCGGCAAGGCGAAGCTTGAGATTGGCGCATACGTCTCCCTGGACAGCAAGGGAGCGTACTGGTGCAGGATAGTGTCGACTTCCTGCGGCAGCAGAGAGAGAGTTATGCGGGGCTTCCCCAAGCCAGGGATACGCGCGACGTCAACGGCTCGCGTGCCCAATTAGCCGAGGTCAGGCGGCAACTGGCCGCCACTCAACAGGAACTGTCGCTCCTGGTAAGCTAAGTGCTGCATTTTCTATTTTTAAATGTGGAGCTTAGCTGACGGCTGTTGTTTGTTCGTTCCAGCGTGCCCAGCAGACAGCGATGGTGGGAGTGACTGGCGGCGCATCTTCCAGTTCCTCGGCCCCTTTTCTCAAGATTGCCTCCCTTCGGGAGCAACTTGCTGGTGCGGTGGCTCGGGCTACCCGGGCAGAAGAGGAGCGTGATGCCTGGGTGGCGACTGTAGCAGAGTTGCGACATCACGGTGAGGAGAGACCTTCTCCAGACATCCTGGAGTTAAGGGTTCTTCTGCAGATGATGAGGAGAGAGGCAGAGAGAGAGAAAGCCGAGAGAAGGTCCGAGCGACAGCGGGATCAGACCGAGAGGAGGGCCTTGGAGGCCCAAGTGAGGGAGCTCCAGCTGGGCCTTCAGGCCGTCGTGTAGAGGCTAGGAGGGATGGAGAAGCGCTACGAGAGAGCGCGAGAGTTCGGGGAGCAACTGCGCCAGTCTGGTCGCTTTGCCGCTAGTGGCTTCTTTGCCACGCCAGGGGAGGAGCAGCGAGTCATTGCTGTGGAGCCGGCGCCACGAGGCGGGTGCTACTGCACGGGGATCCCGGAGGCTTCTGAGGGACCCTCACCTCAGGGGAGAGGAGAGGGATGCCTAGAGGGACGAGCATGAAAATAATGGCAAGAGTTGGCGAGCTAGTGGACCCGCCACCTCTCTATGATTGTAGTGTTTATGACAGCTTATGTAGAATTATGAATGGAGTGATTTAATTTTCTGCTGCTTATTTGTTCTCTTGTGCGTTCCTTCTTCCCTACACTTCTTCTCCTTTGCACTGTTCCCATGTGATAGGTCTGTCGAGACTCCACCCCAAGCGGAGAATCGCGTCTTGTTGTGACCATTTTCCACGGGAATTTGCCGTCGAAGTCAATAATGACGGTCCTAGTCCCTTTTCCCGGATGTTGTGTCAAGTTTTGCGGACGTCCTCCAAAACATGATAGGGTATCCCTAGACAACATAGGGGGCTAGTCGTCATATCTTCGTCCAATCAATCACCCTGTGCGAGCGGTGAAGTGACACACGGGACCGCATGGTAGGTGCCTCATCGCGAGGGCTATCATTAAAGGTGATGGAGGTAATCTTGGCCTGCACTCCTTCCATTTCTATAAATTCTTGTCCCTTTTATCCTCCCAGGTATATCGAGAGCTAACTCGAGGAGCCCAAGTTCTCACGGGAGAGGAGGAGTTCAAAATTCCGAGAGTTGGATGGAGGGAGAATCTTCCCACTCCTCGAAGAGAAGCAGGTCCAGTGGTAGTAGTTCCAGGAGGCTTTCGGACCTCGAATAGGACTTCAGCGAAAGGGCCCAATCACAACTTGTAAGCTGAGCTTTCCTGCCCTTTTCTCATTCTTTCTTCTTCCTTTCTTTCTGACCAAACCTCCTCTCCATTCCCTGCATGCGTAGAGTGTGATGAAATCACAGATTTCGTGGGAGTTAGCAGTGGCCGCATACAGGGGTCTCCCAGATTTTCAGAAGGCCAGGCTAGACGTGATGGGATTTGGCACCTTTCTTCGGATCGAGCCGCTCGAGCTCGACCTGCTTCTGATCCAAGCCTTATGTGAGAGATGGGATCCAGTGAGTCGGGCATTCCTGATGCCCTGGGGGCACATGGTGCCCAGCTTGGAGGATGTGGTCCGGATCACAAGCCTGAAGGTGGAGGGCGAGGCAGTGACCGGGGTCACTTATGCGGATTACCGAGAAGGTGCTCGGAAGCTACTGGGTTTGGACCTAGATGGTCGAAAAAATAGGTCGGTAGCTAGGGCGTCCCTCATGGATGCATTAGGGCTCACCGACACTCATCGGCGGGACGATGAATCCTTAGAAGAGTTCATGGAAAGGATGGAAATAGGATGCCGTGCCGTGTACTGCACAGATTTCGGCAACTGGGAAAGATGCAACATAGATTTGAGGAGATTTCTCCTCTTCCTTTTGGGGAGATTGGTACTGAGCTCGAAAGGGGACGATATCCAATGTCGCTTCCTGGAGCTGCTATCAGACCTTGAAAGAGTAGGGTACTATGTCTGGGGAGCTGCCATGCTGGCACACTTGTTTACAGGCCTGTTCCAAGAAGCGGATCGTGAGATGGCTGTGAGTGATTTCACACCATTCATCCAGGTATTTTTGGTTTTACTTGTTTTGCATTTTTTTTCTTATTTTTGTAAGGTACTGATGACCTGCGCCGAGCAGCTGTGGAGCTATTATTACCTCCCCATGGGGAGAGCTCGACATTGGCGACCCGCGATGGTGCCGCTAGCCAGGCGGTGGGAACCCATCATGAGTGCGGCACCCCTAACCTACCAACTGATGGTGCTAAGGCGGGAGCTACAGGAGTTCCCTGCATCGAGGGTAAAATGGAGACCCTACTCAGACATGGTCGATGCCGACCAGCCGTGGGTTCTAGCAAGTCGTGCCCGGTTCGGACAGGAACTGTGGATGCACTGCCTGAATGAAATCGAGCCGCTTCGGCTACGATTGGTTATGAGGACTTTGGGACTGGCTCAGGAATGGGTGGATACGGCTGCGCCACCTCGTGTCGGGAGAAAGACGCGAGGACCGGCGACCTGCATTGACTGGCACGTGCGGTTCCCTGAACAGTATGAAGACTAGCAACGGGGTGGCACGATTGTAGAATCACATGCGCGGGATAGCGAGGACTACTTGCGTCTATATAGGACAAAGTACGCAGAGCGGCTCCAACCCCGGGGACTTGTGGAGGTAGGTTTCCCCTTTCTCTTTTCTTCTTTCTCCTTTTTTTGGTTTTCTGGTGGAAATGCTGACTCGTATGGATGCAGAATATCCGTGATATGATGATAGCGACTTTACGAACTCGCTTGGCAGAGATGGAGCAACGGTTGGGCGATGGCCGCGGAGCTACGAGCGCCTTGGTAGGTGTACAGTGCGTTCCTAATTAAAACCCCAGATTCCAGATGTTGGCTGCTAATTCACGTGGTCGCAGCATGCCCAGATTGGCGCGGCATCCCCAGCGATGGGGGTAGGTGGTGGCTCTTCCAGCTTGTGGATTCCCACCTCAGAACTTGACTTGCTTCATGAGCAACTTGCTCATGCCACGCAGCGTACTGCGGAGGCAGAAGGGATGCTCTATATACAGGTAAATGTTTCAGTGTTGAGTTCTCTTTGTTTATGCCTTGCCGCGTAACTTGAGATGGTACATCTGGTAGGAAAAGGAGACGGAAGAAGCGCTTGCCCAAGCTGCGCAGAAGGAGGCTAGGATAGCAGAACTGGAGAGGGAACTGCGGCGTCATCCTGATGACGACTCCTCTAGGGATGCCGTGGAACTGAGGATCACTCTCCAGTTGGAGAGGGAAGACCGCGAGAGAGAATGTGCAGAGAAAGAAAGAGACACAGAGAGAGAAAGAGCCAACAGATTGACTGAAAGGGAGGAACGAAGGGCCATGGAGGCCCAACTATTCGAACTCCGAATCAGCCTTGGTCTTGCTGAACAGTGGCTGAGAGATGGTAAGGAGCGCTACCGAAGAGCACGAGAGCGTGGCTTTCGTGTTGGTAGCTTCTCTGCTGCTTCCGTGGATCAATGCCGGGGTGTGGGAATAGGAAGGGGAGTACAGAGCGGTAGGAGTACCGCTTTTCGTAGTTGGGTAGCACCTTTGAGAGCGTTTTGCCCGGAGAGTAGTGGGACGAGTAATGCAGAGAGACAGGGCGGAACTTGATGTAATTTTTTTGTTTTTTTGGAATAAAATACAAGGTTCGGTTTGTTTGGTTTTCACCTTTGCTTCTGTTGCCTGAATCCCTGCACACATCACTGAAACAAACAAATGAGAATTTCTGTTCTGACTTGGCCCCTTGCTCAATAAGCAAATGGTCACTGTGACTATCCTTGATAACTGGTCAAGGGGGCAAGCCTTTATTTAGCGAAGGCAAGGTAAAGATGCGGTGATGATAAATGCGACAGGCAAGCATACGAATGCAAGCGGTATTAAAAGTGAGATGCTGCACGCAAATGCAATCATGCAAAATTGATTTGTTTTTTTTATATATATTTGGCATTTTTTTTATTTAATCATAAAAAAGATTTTTTTGTTTGCAAATATGTACATTTTCTCTTTTCCATTTTTTTGTTGTTTTTATTATTTTAATTTTTTTTGTTGCTAACGCCCGGCAAGCACCCAAATGGCACCTAACCTACGTGAGAACATGGGTTTCTTACTAACCTCCCAGGTATCCTAAGTGCACATCTAGGTTGATTTGGGCCTCTAGACCCCTCGAATGATGATCCCGCCGGCTAAGACTTACCCTGATGACAATACCGTCATGCCATGCTTAGGCTCCCAGTCGCTTCCGACCATAGGGATTCACCCAAAAGATGTTTGTGGTAAATGATTTGCCCGACCCGGGTCTGTTTCCTCACAACTCTAGATGGTATATGATGGAACACCCTGGAACCCTAACGACCAACCGCGCAACGCTGACCCGGAATCAGACGCCGTCGCACCCATAGGTGACGCGCTTGCATTGGCCTAAGCCCAAGGTTAAGCAAGAAGACATCAAGGTGGTAAACAGGGGTCTTGACCAGCCAGAAACACGGAGACTCCTTCGCAGCGATAGCTTTTGCTTTTCAAAGTAGGCAACCAAACGTGTATATTAAAATAAGGTCGCAGACCCTGGGCAGTTTTCACCCTTCAGAAACTCCATCGAACCTTCATCTTTAGAGGGAGAAGGAAGAGTGTAGGGGATAAACCTCCTGAGAGGACCGGCAAAGCCGTTAACCCGGCGAGCGAATAAGGGCCCATTAACTCTTTCCTTTCGGACAACTTCGGACCAAATCTCGAGCATTTACATTCCATAGCCCCCCCTTTTGTGGATTCAAACTTTTGCTTTGAAGGGTTCCATTTATCGCATCAGGCACGGTCACGACCAGGCTCTTGATTTTGATTTGGTATTTCTTTTGTGAGGGAGATATAGTCGTTTGACGTTTGTGGGCTCCCCTTCGTATGCCTGCGGGGACACTGCCCTCTTCTCGTGCTCTGATCGATGCTCGAGGAAATGTATCCTACTCTTGCCCTTGGGGTTTGAGTTTCGGTTTCTCATGCTCAGTGTTTTAAGGGCGCCGACTGTCTCATTTGGTCAAAGAGAAAAGAATAAAGATTACAGCTTCCGGAGATCTTCTGGGTGGGGCCCCACCGTAGGTGATGCTACCGACTTTTTTGAATAAAATACATAAGTGAGCACATGTTAGCTTCCTTCGAGCGAGCATAGGCCGACGTGGCCGGACAGGGATCTCCACGGTTCTGGCAAACCAAGACCCGGTGCCTACCAAGCCTTAATGGGCCCTATCCTAACATGAAGGTTAGATGCAGTGACTTGACTACATGGTGACCACCAGGCATTGGTATTTTGAATTTTCCATATTTTTGGTGGTTTTCAATATTTCTTATTTTTGATGTTTTCTATCTTTTCATCTTTTTTTGTGTTTTGACATTAAGCTAAGGGTAGTATTTCTTAAGATAAAGCTCATTCCAAGGGTGGGATAACTCGGTCCCTTCGGCGTTGATTAGCTTGTAGGCGTTGCCAGGGTACACGGCTTGAATTACAAATGGTCCTTCCCAATTGGGTTGGAGCTTAAAACGCGGCCCTCCAGGTTTGACAAAAATTCTTTTTACGACCATCTCACTGACTTTGAATTTTCTCTCAACGACTTTCTTTTGGTAAAAGTGAGCGAGTCTATTTTGATACACACGCGCGTGTTCGGCAGCGGCCAGCCGCTTCTCATCACAAAGTTTCCAACTGGGCAAGGAGTGAATTACGACAATCATCGAGGGGAAATTCCTCGTCCAATTGTACCCTGAGAGAAGGGATCAGAGTCTCGTACGGGACTACCGCTTCCATACCATAAGTAAGGGCAAACGGAGTCTGCCCGGTGGGGGTACGGATTGAAGTGCGATAGGCCCATAGGGCTTCGATAAGTTTTTCTGGCCAGTCTGAAAACTTACTAGACTCGCAGGTTTTTTTGATGATTTTGAGCAATGTTTTATTGGTGGCCTCCGCTTGGCCGTTACCTTGTGGGTAATAAGGCGATGAATGATGCAATGCAATTGCGTACCTTTTGCAGAGGTCGTATAGGTCCTGAGAAATGAACTGTGGCCCATTGTCGGTGACGATTGTACTTGGGACGCCGAATCTGGCGAGGATGTTCTTCATGATGAACTTGCAGACTGTTGACACCTTGATTTCCGCGTAAGATTCGGCTTCGACCCATTTAGTGAAGTATTCCGTCGCAGTAAGGATGAAATATTTTTGCTTGGTGAGGGAATTGGGATCACCTAGGGGACCAATGATGTCGAATGCCCACATGGAGAAAGGCCACGGGGAGGATATTGGATGAAGTGAGGAAGATGGTGAATGGATTTTATCGGCGTGAAGTTGACACTTGACACACCTACGGACATAGACAACACAATCTTCTTCCATAGTGGGACAATAAAAGCCTTGGCGAATGATCTTCATGGCGAGCATCTGACTATTCACGTGGCCATCGCACACACCCGAGTGCGTCTCCTCTACACATTTCCAAACCTCATCGTCACCAAGACATCTTAACAGAATACCAGTGAGGCTCCTCCTATAGAGTAGACCTCCAACCAATATGTATTTCTGAGCCACCCTTCTTATGGCTTTCTTGTCCTCTGTGATGGCCCCTTCAGGATAAGGCTGATCTTGGCAGTATTTGACGATTTCATAAAACCATGGTTTCTCTTCATCAGCCAGTTCTTCTTCAGCCTCTGCCAACATGATTTCCCTCTTTTCAAGGATATCTTCCTGCAGGATCTTCCTTGCTATCCTGTCTTTGATATTTACGTAGGAAGCATCATCGACTGCAGGGGCGTGAAGTTTGTAGATAGAAATGGACTCAAACCATCTTCCTATAGGGAACCTTATGGATGATGCCAACGAGGCGAGGGCATCGGTGAGAATATTTTGATGACGAGGGACATGAACAAAGATCAGTTTTATGAACAGTTTAGCAAAGGCAGCAGTGAGTTCTTGGAATGGCTTGAGTTTGGGATCGCGAGTGCGATATTTAGTGAGCACCTGGCGAAGGATGAGTTGACTATCACCTACGACTCGCAACTCAGTGATACGAAAAGAATGGGCGAGTTCTAGGCCAGCTAGAAGAGCTTCATATTCGGCTATATTGTTGGTAACTGGAAATTTGAGCTGGTATGCCAATGGGAATGTGAGGCCTTCAGGGGACAGGCGGGCGACGCCGATTCCTCTCCCTTGAGAATTCGGAGCTCCATCAAAATATAGCATCCACATTGGCTCATCTGATTGGTTGACGGACATTAGTTCCTCATCTGGAAACTCTGATTGGACGGGATCGAACTTGGGGAGAGGATGGTGAGCGAGATGCTCGGCTATGGCATAGCCTTTAATCGCCTTTTGCTGGATGTAGGTGATGTCGAACTGAGAGAGAAAACTTTACCAGCGTGCTAGCCTATCCGTAAGGACGGATTTCTCCAGAAGGAATTTGATAGGATTCATTCGAGCAATCAAGTGGACTTCATGAGCCAAGAAGTAGTGCTTCAATTTCTACACTACCCAAACGAGGGCAGCACAGGTTTTCTCCATGACGGTGTACTTCTGCTCACAGGGATTGAGAAGTTTGGACAAGTAATAGGTTACTCGTTCCTTGCCTTCTTCATCAGCTTGTGCGAGGACGGCTCCCACGGAGTCATCCAAGACTGAGACGTAAAGGATCAGAGGTTTTTCTGGTTTGGGTGGAATGAGGACGGGTGGACTAGCCAGATATTCCTTCAACCCTTCAAAAGCTTTCTAACATTTAGAATTCCAGTGGAATTCTACTCTTGGCTTGGTCAACTCATAGAGAGGTCTACACCTTTGTGAATGTTGGGACACAAATCGACGAATAAACTGCAACCTCCCGATTAAACCTCGGACTTCTCTCAAATTCTTGGGAGGCGGCATATCCCTGATGGCCTTAGCTTTGTCGGGATCTATCTCGATCCCTCTTTTACTCACAATGAAACCCAGCAATTTACCCGACGACACACCAAACACACACTTCTTCGGGTTCATTTTCAATTGGAACTCCCTTGACCTCTGCAAGACCTTAGCCAAAACTTCTGGATGTTTCATCCTGGTCCTTGATTTCACCAACAAGTCATCCACATACACTTCCAGATATATGTGCATCATGTCATGAAATATGGCCATCATTGCTCTTTGGTAAGTAGCTCCAGCATTCTTTAATCCGAACGGCATGACCACGTAACAATATGTTCCCCAAGGGGTAGTGAATGACGTCTTCTCCTGATCCTGTTCTGCCAAACGAATTTGATTATATCCTGAAAATCCATCCATGAATGAGAGGGTCTCATAACCTGCCGTGTTATCAATCAACACATCAATGTGAGGTAAGGGAAAATCATCCTTTGGACACGCGCGGTTAAGGTCCCGGAAGTCGATGCAAATCCTGACTTTCCCATCTTTCTTCATGACCGGGACAATGTTCGCCACCCATTGAGGATAAAGGACGACTCTAATGAACCTGGCTTTGTGGAGCTTATCGACCTCTTCTTTTATTTTCAAAGCCATCTGAGGGTGGAAACGCCTTAACCTTTGTTTTACCGAGACGGCCCCTAGTTTTAGGGTTAAACGGTGTTCGACCAAGGTTGAATCTAGACCCGGCATATCCTCGTAGCTCCATGCAAACGTGTCCTTATATTCCTTGAGAACCTCAATTAATGCCTTTTCTTCAGAGGGTGGTAGATTGTCACTTATGAGGATGATCCTAGGGTCTTCCTCAGTTCCCAAGTTGACTACTTTGGTGGATTCTTCTACGGCGGTTGACGGCTCGTCGAATCTCCTTATTCCACTAGCATATGCGCCAGCCGCGTCCTCATATTCCTCACCCTCATCTTCGATAGGGTATTCTTCATCCGTGATCTCGTAGACTCCGTACCCTTCATCAAATGCACAGTCGCCCTCACATTCTATTTCCGGTAGCCGGATGGGATTTTTTAACAACTGGGGGATGGCAAGAAGGGCCTGACATCTGGCGGCTAAATCTAGAAGGAATCGACGAGGGATCTGCCTACCCTTAGATTTCTTCCTAGGTACCACCCTTGACCTATCATTCCTAGATTGACTGACAATATTTACAGAAGAAGAGGAAGACGAAGAGGTTGGTGTAGAATGTACAGGAGAAGACCCCTCAGAGGAGGGGTAGAAAAGGTCGCTCATCGGACCTTGGACGGGTGGTCCGCAGGGCGGGACGCACTTGTGGGAGATGTAGGAGGTTTCCTCAACGAAGATGTGTTGTTGGGGAGTTTGAAAATTGACGTTTTTTTTTCGTTTTCATTTTTAATGACAAAGCAGTGAAAAGAGATTGGAGGAGAGAGAAAAGTGGTTATGGCTAGAGGATTGTGAGGCTCATAGAGCAGATCATGGTTGAAGACCTGGCGCGGGTTGAAAAGCCCGCGTAGGTATGTAACCAAAGAAGGGGACCTGGGAAGATCATCAGATAACTGTCTGGCCCAGGAAGAAAATATCAGCAAAGGTTGAGACGAGTGGATGGAGAAGATGGCGGCTAATGAGCCGTCGACGGAAATGTTGAGGACGGATGAAGATCCGTTGATGACAGGGTCCTTCTGGTGAGGACGAGGATAGTTTGGAACCTTGGCAAGAGTGGTAATATTCTCTGGTATTCCGGAGATCAATGGTGGTCCTTCAAGCTGCGGAGACGAGACCATCCTTTCCAGTGCAACGGAAATGTCCCGTATGTCGAACCATTTGTTCCACTCGCATTCCGGATCTTTGATCTTGCCTCTTTTGGTGATCCTCGGACATTTTTCAGCCAAATATACAACATGTGATCCCCCATATGCTTCTCGTGGGTAATCTCCCATCTGAACAACGGGCCCTCTGTTGAAATGGTTTGATAGAGTCCATGTGAGGGGCTTCCAATCCGCCTTGAGCGGTCCTTTGAAGCCTAGGCCAAACCTGCGGTTCGGCCTAATTTTTTTTGGCGGTTTGAGCCTACCCTGTAACTGTGCGCCTAGACCTTTACCCTGTTGATAGCTGATGTTCCTCATAATCTCCCAACCTTTGGAGTGAAAAGGGAGACATGATGTTGCGGTTGCTCTGACCGGCTCCTTTGGTGCTAGTGGAACGTGAGATGAATCACGTACGTCCAGTAGTGACAATATGGGCCGATGAGATGGCCACACAGAGGGCAGAGAGGTGTTGATAGCATCCACTGTGTGAAGGATAGGTGTACTGGCCACTTTAATAATCCTCCCATTGTAAGGAAACTTCAGGCACTGATGGTTGGTGGAAGGCACAGCGTCCATGGCTTCGATGTAAGGGTGACCCAGTATAGCCTTGAATGTGGGGTCCATGTCGAGGACATGGAATTCCGTGGGAATTGACATGGAGCCTAGTTCTGCCTTCAGAATAATCATCCCCTGCGGCGGCCTTTTGCTATTGTCATAAGCCGTGACCGTGATCGAGGAAGGTCTTATTTGTTCCTCGTTGACCCCACACAACTGAAGGGTGTCAATGGAGATCACATTTATGGATGCACCCGCGTCCACAAGACACGAGTTTATGGATACCCCATTAATTTTTATTGAAATGCACAATGCATATTTCCGAGCTTCCTTGGGAGCGAGCTCGTAGTTGTGGAACATGATGGCCGGTTGTGTGTCTGTTGGGGTCAGGACGGTCGAAATCTTTTCCATAGGGAGGTCCTCATTAACCATGACTTTTTGAAGATATTCCATCAAGGCCGCCTGGTGGGATGTGGATCTTTGAAGTAGCTCCAGGATGGAGATCCGAGCAGGCGTCTTGTCCAAGTGTTTCAATAGATCATACTGTGTTCCAGTGATAGCCCTTTCTGGTTGTTCTCCATCATCCTTCTCTGGCTGAGATTACTTAGGATTCTGACTGTTGTGGGGGAAAACCCTGTGAAAATCCTTCCACTCCGGAGCACCATTGCCTGCGGCTTTTGTACCTCTGTGGGGGTAGCAGTGGGTTTTAACAGGGATTTGAGGGGTAGTGGTGGAGGAATGGTTGATGAAGCAGGGGTGATGATGGGAGCAGGGATTCTGATGAGGGGTTTGTTAGGTGGAGGCGTGGTGGAGGTAGAGGGGATATCGCGCGGATTATGAAGGATAAGGGGTCTGGAATGTGGAGGTGGAGACGAAGTAGAAGTGGGTAGGGCTTGAAGCGAGCAATGATTTTGAGGTGGGTGATGGGTAATGAGTGGTTTTGAAGGCATTAGTGGTGATATGGTGGAGAAAGACGGGGTTATGTATGGTTGACGGATGATAAGGGGTTTAGAAGACGTAGGGGTAAATGTGGTAGAGGTGGATGGTAAAGTGGGGGAGTGAGAGAAGATGAGAGGGTGTGAAGGTGTAGTGGAGAGTGTCGGTTGATAGGAGATCGGGGTGCGGATGAGAGGGCGTAATGGTAGTGGAAATGGTGAAGGTGATACTGACGCGGGTTGATGAGAGAGAGGTGCTACCCGGGCAAGGCAAGGGTGTTGCGTGATGATAGGATTGGCGGTAGAAAGAATGGAGGTGCTTTCCGGGTGCCACACCTGCTCTCTCCTGACTTCCGGGAAGGAGGAGATGGGGTTAACCTGATGATTGGGCTGTTGGTGCTCCGGTAATGGATTCTGGATTATGCCCATGTTGGGCTGTTGTTGTGGGGCCTGCTGAGGCTGCTGTTGTTGTTGTGGTTGCTGCTGTTGCTGTTGTTGTAACTGTTGCTGTTGTAACTGCTGCTGTGGCCTATGAGGAGGTCTCCTAGCCTTGAGAGTGGCGACGTATCGTCTCATTTCATCCCAATCTATTTGATGTTCATCATTCATATCGTGGATGTAATCTTTGAAATGGAAGCAGTAATCTACTGTGTGTCTTGGCTGCCTGTGGTAGATGCAGTATTTGGAGGTATCAACATTCGGGGGCCATACGGGCCTTTCTCTGGGTAGGGCGAGTTGGTTTAATGCCATGAGGGCATTAAAAATGTCTGCTAAGGTTTTTGGCAATGGTGGATAGTAGGCTCTCTTGGGACCGACTGGCCTCCTTTATTGTTGTTGGGGACCATAGTTCCCCAGGGGTGGAACTTGGTTGTACTGAAGCGGTGGTTGTTGTTGCTGAGGTTGTGGTTGTTGTTGTTGGGGTTGACGTAATGGAGGCATATTATCCTGGGGTGAATTATTTTGGGGTGGAGGATGAAGAGGGAAAGGACCTGGTTGGAGGGGAAGTCGGGGCATTTGTGGAGGCCTTGGGTTGACTGCATAGTTGGCATTATTGACCTCACCCACTTGCTCATTTGTCACGACCCCTTCTGTGGCTCCGCCCGGGACACCAGCGCCTGTCTTTCTGACCACTTTGGGCTTCGGTGACTCAAACATGTTCATAATGGGGGAGTCTTTTAACTGGGTTTGGATGTACCGGGTCCTTTCATAGAGTTCCTCCATTGTAGTAAGTTTATTCATGGCCAGGACGTGTCTGAACTGTGGGGTTGCATTAGACACAATCATCTTCACTTGTTCGGGCTCGGAGAGGGTATCCCTTATTCTTTCCGCCAGAGACCTCCATCTATCAGCATAGCGGACAAAATCTTCGTCGGGCTTCATCTTTTCGGCCACTAAGTCGGTAATGGAGAGTGTGGGACCGACCCTATCCCTATATTTCTACAAGAACCTTCTCTAGACTATTTCAAAATTCTCGGCCTCGCGGGGCTACAAAGAATAGAACCACTCTAGCGCGGGACCGTCCAATGATCTCCGAAAGAGGTATGCCAGGGACCTCTGATCGTTTTGCCAATAGGAGGATTCATACATGAAATCCTTGAGGTGAATGAAGGGGTTGCCGGTACCATTGTATCTGCGGTACGTGGGCATTTCGGAAGGAGGAAGATGAATGACGGGAAGGATTGGCAAAGCAACCTCCGGGGTGGCTTGCACGTCTACCATTCTTCTCAGATTTTGAAACTGCTCGTCCATACGATTGAACCTATTGAGGAGCGATTGGGCGAGCTCCTCTAGAGGTGAAGGTGGCACTTGCCACTGGTGGAGAAACTGTCTCCCGGAGACTTGAGGGGGGAACCCCGAATGAGAGGGAGCTGTCGGACCACCGACAGTTGGCCCTGGCTGAAGCGGTATGTGGGGAGCAACGGGAGTTTGAGATTGTGACGGGAACTGGAATGAGGGTGGTTGTTGGCTCGCTTGTCCTTGAAGCGAGGGAGACTGGATGGCTTGCGCCAATGAAGGATATGGAATGGCCTGTACGGACTCTTGGAGAGGTGCGATGGCCGGAGTTGATTCCTGGGGCGTGGGGGAAACAGATTTCCCCTTCAGAATGGCCTGGAAGGCCCGGAGCTGTTCAGAGGTAAGCTCCGTGTTGGCGAGGACGCCCAGTAAGGAAGAGATATCCTGTGGTGGGGATGTGTCCCTGACAATAACCTGCACCTCATGCGAGGGCTCATGAGAGGGACCCGAGTCCATAGCATAAACTCGCGGGTCGGCTGACAAACCACGACTAGGGTGGTTCTCCTCAAAAGACTCGTGAGCCATGCTCACAGTTTTCCCAGAACGTAAAAACATACACTAGCAAGCAGGTAGCAGAGATTATCAAACAAGTGGATGCCTTAACGCCTTTTTTTGTGTTTCGATTTTGATGATTTTTTTGTGTGTTTTTTTTAGCGAGATCCGAAGTTCACACAAAATAGGGACCCTAGTTTATTTTTGTTTCACCGCCGTGTCAGCTAGGGTCTCTCGTCTCACTATGAATGGAATGACTAACTCCGGGGAACTTCAATGGTACAACCGGCCCAGTGAACGAAGAGGAGATTCTTCGATGTCGGGGACTTATGGAGGTCCCAATGGAGGAGATTCTAGTCCGTTGAGAAGAATTCTCAAACGGAGAGTCCTTCCTTCACCGGGAAAGGGTGATCCTTGGAAAAAATGAAAAAGGATATAAAAGAGGGATGGATGTATGCAATGGAATGCTGACAGAGATATAGAGTAAGAAAACAACAGAAATAACAAACATATGATAAACACCCAACCAATCACAACTGACAGTGCTGCCGTGAGCACAACGGGGGCGCGCGAGGGTGCCAAGGTGGAGAGGCACGGACGGTGCCGAACTTGCAAGGGTAGCCAAAAGGAAGCAGTAGACGTCCCACCGTGATCGCCAATCTGTGAGCGACGTCACGCGGTTCGGGGAGCAAAGAAGACGCAGAGCGCGCGGGCCCCTCTTTTGTTTGCTGCAACACAGAAATAAAAGAAAAGAGAAGGGGCCACCACGGGAGATTACTCCGGCGGGGCGAGCGGAACAAATGTAATATAGCAAGATATGGGGGTTAAACGGCCATAGCGGGAAGTGACTCGCCGCAGCCTCGGGGGGACGGGAATGGTGTAGAAATTAAATAGCAAGAATTGAAACGGCCATTGGGGAAGTGACTCGCTGCGACCTCGAGAATATGAGCAGATAAGAATATAACAGAATATAAGGAGAATATAAAGAGCGGGAATTTAAACGGCCATTGGGGAAGTGACTCGCCGCGGCCTCGAGAATATGAATAGATAAGAATATAACAGAATATAAAGAGAATATAAGAACGGGAATTTAAACGGCCATTGGGGAAGTGACTCACTGCGGCCTCGAGAATATGAGCAGATGAGAATATAACAGAATATAAGAGCATATAAGAACGGAATTTAAACGGCCATTGGGGAAGTGATTCGCCGCGGCCTCAAGAATATGAGCAGATAAGAATATAACATAATATAAAGAGAATATAAGAACGGGAATTTAAACGGCCATTGGGGAAGTGACTCGCCGCGGCCTCGAGAATAAGATGTGATCGCCAGGGGCCAAAAGACCCCAAAATAAAGAAAGTGATCGCGCCTACTTCAAGAGCGGGAGATGGCGGGTTGCTTCTTCCTCCCCCTTCGGCCGGCCGACGGAGAGGGCTTTCCTTGGGTACCCTTGCAAAACAACGACAAACAAGTAACGAGTGGATTAGAAAGATGAAGGTGTAGTATTCAAATCCTTGCGATAAAAATAATGAAATGATGACAAGAGACACATCTGGTTGGTGTTATCTTTTAAATCCCTCTCGGACTCGAGTAGGAGGAAAATGAGATGATGGATGCAAGAAGTATATAAGAAGAGGCACCCTTATGAAGGGGGATAGAGGATGCGAGATGATGAATGCAAAAGAACTACGAAGAAAAGGAAAGGATTGACTTATTGGATGTGCTGATGGTGAAATCCGGCGGAGCTCCGGCAGCGTAGGGACGACGTGGAAGCGCGATGGATGAAGACGACCTTCCTCTCGCGAGCGTGGGCACCCGAGAAGCCGGTAGAACCTCCAGCTACAAAAGACCCCACGGGTTAGAAATGACTCCGTAGCCTCTGGGCTCCGGCAGCCTATCGGATCTCTTAGAAGCTCCTCCAGAACTGAGGGGGTGGGCCTCTATTTATAGGGCTCCGGAGGGTGGAGGCGTCCAGGACCCTGGACACCTCCATCAGGGCCGAACTAATATTTTATTCTATTTTTATTCATTTTTTTCAAATATTTTCTTGGGGGCGTCCAGGGTCCCGGACGCCTCTATAACATCCACCGAACTCCACCGAAAGACGCACGCGGTTTGGCACAACGCGTGGTTTTGGAGTGGCGACCCGTGATTTGGAAATGGGCGCGTCCAGCCAGCTGGATGTCTCCATAATTTGGATTTTTTCACACATGACAAACCATCGTTCGGTGGGCGGCGCCCCGTAAGTGAGTTGATGGAGGCGTCCAGGGGCCTGGACGCCTCCAAAAAAAATATTATTATTATTTGTGTTTTGTCTTTTATGCCAACTGGCATTTTATATTTTTTATATTTATTTTTATGGAGGCGTCCAGGGGCCTGGACGCCTCCATTAATATATTATTTTTTATTTGGTTTTGGGCTTTGAAAAATAAATTAAAAGAATTGGGGCGTCCAGGGGTCTGGACGCCCCCATAAAGACCCACCCGGGTCCTCAGTTCAGGCGTTGGCGGCCGCCCGACAGACACCCTTCCTGGTTTCGGAACCTCTGATGCGTCCGACTGGTGTTGATGCGGTCCGAATGCCGTGACGAGATGATTCCGGATGCCGAAAAAGGCAGAAGAAGACCCAAGAAAAGGAAGCACTTAAGAGATTCGAAATGCGTAAGCCGTCGCGGGGCGTCGTATAGTAATATGAGACTTTCTCAGGAGACATCAGGAATGGCGTGTCTACAATATCTATGTACATGGATTGGGAAAATCCTAGCATCCTTTTAGATCTATCTCGATAGATCCTTATGCCCAGCACATAGGATGCTTCTCCCAAATCCTTCATGGAGAAGGTCTTGGACAACCAAGACTTAGTTGATGTCAACATCTCTACTTCATTCCCAATGAGTAAGATGTCATCAACATAAAGGACCATAAAGGTTACAGAGCTCCCACTAGCCTTCTTGTAAACGCAGGGTTCATCTTCATTCCGAATGAAGTTGCAAGATTTGACAGCCTCATCAAATCTTAAGTTTCATCTCCGAGATGCTTGCTTCAATCCATAAATGGATCTCTGAAGCTTGCATACTTTATTAGGATGAAGCATGGAGGTGAATCCTTTAGGCTGTACCATGTACACCTCTTTTGACAGATTTCCATTAAGAAAAGCTATTTTCACATCCATTTGCCAAATCTCATAATGCAGGTATGCAGCAATGGCAAGGAGGATTCTGATTGACTTAACCATGGCCACAGGTGAAAATGTCTCGTCATAGTCAATACCTTGTCTTTGACGATACCCTTTCGCCACTAATCTGGCCTTGTATGTGTCAATGTGTCCATCTGTACCGATCTTCCTTTTGAAAATCCACTTGCAGTCGATAGGGACTTTCCCTTCGGGTACATCAACCAAGTTCTAAACTTTGTTGGTGTACATGGACTGGATCTCTGAATCCATTGCCTCATTTCATTTCTCGGAGTCCACACTACGGATCGCATCCTGGTAGGATTGAGGATCTTCATCCTCATCGATACATACCTTGGAGGACCTCTCTAAGACATGTCCAACATATCTCTCAGGTTCTCTTGGTAGTCTACCAGATCTCCGTAGTGTCTGTGTTTCACTCTGAATAGGATCAACCGATACAGTCTCATCTAATGAGATTGTGTCTACGGGTTGTGGTTCTGGGACCTCATCCAATTCTATTTGGCTCCCACTGTCTTTCTGAAGTAGATATTCTCTTTCTAGAAATATAGCTCTCTTAGCCACTAAGACCCTTTGCTCAGAAGGGTGATAGAAATAATATCCAAATGTCTCCTTTGGATATCTCACAAACCTACACTTATCAGTTCTAGACTCAAGTTTATCACTATCGTTCCTCTTTACATGGGCAGGACACCCCCAAATTTTAATGTGATTAAAATTTGATTTCCTGCCCTTCCATATCTCATATGGTATAGAAGGAACAGATTTACTTGAGATCCTATTCAGTAAATAGGCTGTAGTCTCTAAGGCATAGCCCCAAAGAGACAAGGGTAGTCCCGACATAGACATCATGGATTGGACCATGTCTAACAAGATCCTATTTCTCCTTTCGGATACACCATTGTGTTGTGGTGTATATGGTGGAGTCCATTGAGAAACAATTCCATTGTCCTTAAGATAAGAAGTGAATTCATGGCTAAGGTATTCTCCTCCTCGATCTGATCGAAGAGCCATAATACTCTTACCAGTCTGTTTCTCTACTTCATTCTTGTATTCCTTAAACTTCTCAAAGGCTTGTGATTTATGCCTCATTAAATACACATAGCCATATCTCGAGAAGTCATCAATAAAAGAAATGAAATAGAGGTGACCCCCTTTTACTTCCATAGACATGGGTCCACACACATTCGAGTGTATGAGCTCGAGAAGGTCAGCAGCCCTGTCACCATGTCCACTAAATGGAGCCTTGGTCATCTTCTCCATGAGACACAACTCACATGTATCAAATGGCTTGTATTCGAATGGATTCAAATACCCATTTGAGTGTAGGTGAGAGACTCTCTTTTCACCTACATGACCAAGCCTGCAATGCCAGAGATATGCAGAATTCACTTCATTAGCATTGGAAACCTGCATAACATTAGAGCATGTATCTAATACATAAAGACCATTGACTAATGAACCATTGGCTATCACCAAACCATTATTCATTATAGAGCACCCAGTGCTATTAAAAGTCAATGTATATCCAACGTTATACAAGCTAGAGATTGAAATAATGTTCTTAATAATATTAGAAACATAATAATAGTCATTCAGCTCCAGAATGACCCTTGAAGGTAAACTGAGGCGTGCAGTCCCGACAGCTTTGGCAGCAACTGAAGCTCCATTGCCCATCCTCAGTTCAATCTCTTTTTTGGCCAGCCGCCTTCTATTTGCCAACACCTGCACAGAGTTGCAGATATGAGACGCACATCCAGTATCCAATACCCATGATGTGGATTCCATATATGACAAATTAAGGTCTATGACAAAAATACCTTCATTTAGAATTACCTTGCAATTCCTTTTCCAATGTCCTGTTTCCCCGCATCGAAAACACTTGTCTTCTTTTTCATTCTTCTTGCCCTTTCCTTTGATAACTTTGGCGATTTCCTTACCCTTGGCCTTCTTGTTTCCCTTCCCTTTGTCACCTTTGGTAGATATCTAGGTGGCCTTCCTTTTCTTATTGGCCCGGCCAACAATCATTACAGAAGATGGTTTATCTTTCTGCATGGTCCCTTTAGCACTTTTCAACATGTTGAGTAGCTCCGGGAGAGTTACTTCAATCCTATTCATGTTGAAGTTTATGATGAAGGGAGAAAAGGAATCGGGCAATGACTGGAAAATAAGATCAATGCACAGTTCAAGATCCAACTTGAACCCCAGTGCATTGAGTCTCTCAATCCACTCCATCATTTTCAGTACATGAGCCTGTACTGAAGCACCCTCTGACATCCGTGTCCTGAAAAGTTTCTTGGAGATATCATACCTTTCAATCTTGCCTTGCTCCCCGAAGAGCTGGCGTAGGTTAAGAAGTATGCTTCTACAATCACTCTTTTCAAATTATCTCTGCAGCTCAGGAGTCATAGAGGCCAACATGTAACATTGGACAAGGGAAGAGTCTTCTGACCATTTGGCATAAGTCATTAAATCGCCCTCGTCGGCATCAGGAGCTGGCTCAGAATAAACCGTGTCCAACACGTAAGCTATTTTTTCTGCGGTGAGGACTATGTGTAAATTACGCAGCCAATCTGAGAAGTTGGGTCCGGTCAGCCTATTGGCATCCAAGATGCCACAGAGGGGGTTGGACGATGACATTGTAATCTGGAATAAGAAATAAAAGATAACTTACCATATGTTCAAATTCTAACTTAGATGTGATTTTATATCTTAGTTAGTCCCACTATTTTTCGAACGAACTATATAACCCTCAGTATATAGAACGAGAGATCATCGGGATCATCCTAATGGGTCGAAATCCCAACGAGACTGAGGTATGACCTTGTGGAAAGCACAACAAGCCATACACCATCTCAAGGGCAGTCAGCAAGCACTTGCATCAAATGCAATATCTGATATTCGGCCCCCGAGAAGTCATCTCCTTGTGGAAAGCACAACAAAGGATACTCTCGGTGAGATCTAACCATCATTACTACATAACAATGAGTTCATGATCCGACCCTTGTGGAAAGCACAACAAGGTCGAGTTCAATTCCTCCCCCCATTGAGGCCTAGTCTTGGGGTTGCATCCTGCCCTCAAACTCATGGGCCTTATGGAAAGCACAACAAATCCATGAGATGAAGACATTCATTCACCCCATAAGGGCCACGACTTGCAAGGGAATTTATTTTTATCTTTATCTCACCCTAGGTAGTAATATAAATATATCCAATATATTTATTGTACCTAGTAGTTTGCACAAAGTAAATGCATCCAATGCAAAATTAAATCGCAAGTGATCATGGACTTTATTTCTAATGCTACTAAGACATCCGGCTCGCTTCCAAAGTAGCTGGATCGTCCTCGTCGGGTATGCTCCGTACTTTCAAACTCCGACACCGCATCAATTACAACTTTTACATGGCACGCAGGCCGGTAAAATTTAAATTACATGTCAATAAAATTCCAGAAGCCCTCAGGGCGAGTACAACTATAAAGGGAAATAGAAGTACATAGGAATTTTAACCGAGAGAGAAAGGAGGCTCGCAGACCCCAAATAATTACATTAGTAATGTCCATGATCACTTGCCAACCCATACCTGTAAAAATTCAATGAAGGGTTATTTCTGAAAATAATCCTTATATTGGATTGAAAAATGGGATGTGCAAATAAAAACAGGCTAGATTTGTTCAATTTTAAAAATCGAAGTTGGATTAACTAAAATTAAACACATAAGCAAGCCATTTCGAGATAAATTAAGTAAAGCATACATAGAACCATCATTAATAACAGGTGCATGTATATTTTAATCTAATTCAAATAAATCAGATAATTGAGATAATTATTTAAAATTTAAATTTAAATTTAATTATCCAATAATTAAATTTAAATAAGTTAATTATTCAAATTTAAATAATTTATTCAATAATTTCATTTGAAAGTAAATTTAAATAATGTAATTATCTTTAATTATTATTTTTCTAAAATTCAAAATTTGAATTTAATAAATTTCTAATAATTAAAATTTTAAATAATTGAATTTTGTATAATTAATTTCAATGAAATTCAAATTCTAAATTTAATAATTATCTAATAATTAAAAAGTCAAAAATTGAGTTTCACAAAATTATCTTCAATTATTACCTTTTTATCTCAAGTTAAATGATAATTATGTCACCTCATTAAATTCAAAAGTTAAATAAAATTTAAGTTTTGAATTTTATTTATTGAGAATAGATAATTATTATTTGAGATAAAAATCAGATTAATTTAATGTGCCCTCAAATATATATTCATATAAATTAATGGCCCAATAAATTAACATAAGCAAATTTTTTTTATAAATAAAAAAAATGGCCAATACCCACGGGCGCAGCCACCCATGCGGGACTAAATCAGAGGGCTTTTATTCCTGACTTCATGTTTGAGCCATTCATGAGATAACCTACCTCTGTCTTGGGCTTTAATTTTAGAATTTAAGGCTGCAAGTCAACCCTAGTTCTCTGCTCGTCCTGAACTAAATCAGCAACTTCACGTCTTTCTATCTCTTGATTTCCTTGTCCTAATTGTAAGGATTCGGTCAGCCCGGTTCGGGTAACGCAGTGGATAACAAAAATTTACATATCGAACCCGGGCTCTGTGGAATCCTAGAACCGTGCTCTAATCGATGCATTAATATATCCCAACCCCTAACTGCGGGTTGTAGATCTTTACCTTGCGCAGAACGACGCTGTCTGTAGTGCCCGATGCAGATTTCCATGCACGCTGAGCCGCACAGATGCACGGCCTCTAGAGTTGATCCACACGGATCCTCGTGCGGTGACGGCGTCCTCCCGTTCTTTCCCTCCCACGTACAAACCACGGGTGCTCAAAACCCCGTTCTTCTCTCTTAAGCCTTTCACCCATGAGAGGGAGAGAGAGAGAGCAACTAGGGAGAGAGATTGAGCACTGGGAGAGGAGGGGAGAAGAGAAGGGGAGTTATTCTCCTCTTGGAAGTGCTTGGCATCAAGAGAGGAGAGTTTATGTAGGATACATATATATAATAGTTAGGTGCTTTTCAAAAGAACCCATAAGGACCAAAATTGTATATGTATCCATTTCATTATTGTACATATATATTAAGCCCTTCTCATCATTCTTTTCCCGAAAGAATTTAAGGCTTTTAATATATACGTCTGTACAATAATGCCCCGTCACCCGAGAACCCATTGTGTGTGATCCTCTAGGCCCATAGTCACTCTAGTTTAAGGCCCAATAACTTCTAATTCCCAACTAGAAGTAAATTAAACTTATTATTCGCTTCTACTATAGCCGAATAATAGTTTAATTTATTCTGAACCTTTGATCACGTTGGGTCAAGTAAATCCCCGTGATCCTAGAGAACGTCGGGTTCAAACCACCCTGTCTGGTACCTGTAAGTCTACAGTTGCCACATCGCTATAAGCCCTTGCTCTTTCTATGAGTCTGGCTCGATCGAGGGTACGGTAACTGTCAAACCCCCATGATCGTGCCATTCGACCATGACCTCCTTAAAGTGTATGACGTCCATTCTAAACGAACTCACACGACCCTGGCCAGGGATTCGACGGAGCGTCAGTGTCATGACCCATTAACTGTCTGATATATATCGACAGTGAGCGATCCCCTCTTGACCATTGATGATCTTCACGCGTATCTTGAAATGGTTAATGACTTGGTAATTCATGATTTATGGTTAAAGTCACTTAGCCAATTCATTAAACCATTCCGATCCTCGTGTAAGATCCGATCAATGTCTCAGGTCAAAGGACCAACGATGCCATTGAGACAATTGGATCTTCAGTTGACATTAGGTATAATCAACCATCTGAAGATCCAATAGCGATGCAGTTCAGTGTACATCCTCCAAGGATGTACACCTATACATATGTGTTGGTGCCCCACACCAGTGACCATGAGACTGGTCCCGTACACATCATGTATACTGGTTTACTAGGTAATCAAAGTCCCCAAGTGATTACCCTCCAACAAGGAACATTTTAAGATACGTGTTCATGTAAAGTCAGTCACATGATCGAGATCCCATCTTGAGTTGACTTTACAATCACATATCCTAGGGACATCGTAAAGTAATATACAATCACATATTTACGCTCAAATATCACTTCATCAATAATGAACAAGATAGTACATCTATCGGGCCTACCCGCCCCTAAATTGGCATGTAGCACACCAATACTAACACTAATGGCGTGAAATTTTGAGGGTAGATAGAAGATATGAAAGGTAAGAGAAAGTTCTAAAGGCACCTTTGCTAAATACCTCGTTTAGGGCTTTGAATTCTTTGATCAATCTAGGTTGGACGCACTAATTCCTGAGTTATTGGTGTTGGATCAGCAACTTTGGAAGCCTCAAACTCCTTGTATACTTGATCCCCTAGAACGAAATTCGGAGGGTAGTTAGTTCTAACTATAATAAACAAATTCCTAGAAGAAACATACCCCTAATTCGTCATCCTTACCTTAGTTCCACGCATGCCAAAAGTAAGGGTCGCACAGGTCAAATCTGGGACCTATTTATAGGGTTAGCTAGGGTTTGAGGATTAGAACGAACTTAGAGTCCCATTTAGGCTTTCAATTCGATCTATTAACCTTCTAGACTTATCTAATTAGTAGATAGAGTTGATCCTAGGTGATTTGGATGCTAAAAATCCATCCTTTTCACGTTTTCTTTCTCTCACGGAACTGTAGTGCCTTAGCGGTCTAGGACTGGACCGCCAACCGTCCCTTAGCGGTCTCGCGATAGACCGTTTTTCCTTCCAGGCGCCGAATTTGAATTACTTCAAACTCTTTTGATATTATCCCCATTATTATCCATTTACTTATCTTCTTAAAGGGTCATTATCCCTTAATTCCATGATTACACTAATTTCTAGCTTCTAGAATATGGGCCAAGACTAGTGGGCTTGGTTTTGAGTCCTTTGGGGCTTATTTAATTATCCAAATTAACTGGTTATTATTTTGGGCTTCAAGAATAATGTATTTAACCCAAAATTCACTCAATATTCTTTTTAAGCATTAATTAATCCTTTACTGAGTTTAGAAAAATCATAGAAATTCCCAAAATTTTTTGAAATACCTTAAAATAATTTATATAAACTTTTGGGGTGTTACACCCTCCCCCACTTAAGAGCATTTGGTCTCCAAATTCATAACATGAGTTTTTACGAAGAGTGTGCGTGTTCTAATTTATTAATTAACTGCACTAAAAATTAAAGTAAGGTGAATAGGTTAAGATGGTACCTTTAAGTACTTTACCTTCCTCGTCTAGAATGGCATTTAGTCGGCCTCGTTTCTCACGTCCGTTGTTATCCCTCGAAAATTGTTCCTTTATGAGAGGACGCATGGGCAAGCGATGTTCCCGACTTCCACATTTGAGACAGGCACTGAGACGCTTCCAGCATTCTTCGGCCGCGTGACCAAACGTTTCACAAAATGAGCAAGCCGTGATGACTTGCGTTCCTTCTTCTTCTTTAACCTTTTTATTCTTTTCATTTCCATTTCCATTTCTTTTTCCATTACCGTTCCCATTGCGGGACCTCTTAATGTGACGGTTTTCATCCTCATCCACTTCTTTCTCCTCTCGCCTATCATGTTTTCGTCTCGACCTTTCTTCCTTCTCTCGAAGCTTGACCACCTTCTCCATGGTTCTTTCGCTTAGATGTGCCCTTTGAACCATGTCCGTATATGTTCGGATATTTTGAGACCCAAGATGTTGAATAAATCTGGGCCTTAAACCATCCATAAACCGGTTGGCTTTCAATTAGTCTGTGCTTATCAGGTGGGGAGCATAAGGTGCTAGTCGAGAGAATTGAAGCTCATATTCCGCCACGGACATCATACCTTATCTTAAAGAGGCAAAATCTGCCGCCTTCCTCTCCTTTACATGCTCGGAGAAGTACTTTGCTCGAAAAAGAATAAGAAATCCATCCCACGTGTGTGGTGCGTCAGCAGGTGGTGCCAGAATAGACTTCCACCACGTACGTGCATCTTTATTGAGTTGGAACGTGGCGAGATGAACCTTCTCTTGGCTAGTGCATTGCATGACATCGAATATTCGATTCATTTCATCGATCCAATTCTCCGCCTCGTCAGGGTTAGAGGATCCAGAGAATCATGGAGGATTCAAACTCCAGAAATTACTGTGCAAGCTACCCGCGCCAGCCCTTGCACCAGCTTGGGCCACCGTCTATAGGGCTTGGGTAAGACCCACAATAGTTTGCTACATCTCGTCCCAATTCACACGATGAGCCATCGAGAAATCTGAGTACCTAAAAAAGTGGACCTTTAGTTATTTTCCTTAGAATCGGGAAGATTTACCCTAAGATAATTTCTATATAACTATCTCACCATGGGTTCTACCCAATTCTCACATGGGTTCAAAATTCTTCCCTAGTTCATAGGTATGGGTTCTTAACCTTGGACTTAACCTATAACATGACATTTTCCCCTAGGAATAAGGAAGTCCTAAGACCTATGCTCTGATACCACTTTAACTGTCACGTCCCGAGCTTTTATTACAGTGGAAGATATTCGGGAACGTGAACAGCCGGCAAGAGAAGCCTCAAGTGACAATAATAATCAGAGTGCAAATCATTCACACATAAGATAAATGGAGACAATAATTGATAAAAAATCTGGCTTTTATTTATAACAATCATCTAGTACATGATCTTGACTGGTTGACTAACTTGACTCAATAAAGTGAAAAATTACATATTTGACTCTTGACTGGACTAACTATGGTTTCTCTCGAACCATCAATCCCTCTCGGATCCATCACTTGAATAATCTGAATCCGTCCCACTTGAATTTCTTGAAAAAGATTGGAAAGTAGGGTAATGAGCACACTTACCCAGTAGGTATCTTCGTATCAACATGTAGGCAATGTTATAGTAATTAACATTTTGGCTCTAGAGAATAAGATAAATCATGCAAATACGATAAAACATGCGAATAAGGCAAGCGACGATAAGATCATGATAGATGATGAGTAATGACATATGAATAGGATCAAGTTGAATATAACAAGAACGTCACTTGGCCTTTCATGAACAAGAATATGCTTGCATGTATCGAGAACACACTTTCACTTTCACTTTTCACTTTTCATAACCATAAAGGTTATGCACTAGAATGTCATGTAACAAGCATGTGGCAATTTAATCATGAGACAGTCACTTAGATTCCTCGTGAATTTCACTTATTTATAAAGAAAGTACTCCCAGTGCAATGTGACGCCAGTAGCATCATATGTTTACCTCTCACCCCTCACCTTCAAACTTCCCACATCTCTCCTATCCCAGGCCCTTTTGGAGATCTATGTTTACCTCTAAACCATCTCCACTCTCCCACACCTTCTTCCCCTCTATAAAACCATTAAATCCCCACCAAAAGGCCTCCCTCAGTCGACCACGGTGAAGCAAGAGATAACAGAGCACCGTTTGGTGCTTATGTCCTGTCAATGGGGAGGGTTAAGTCGACTTGCCTGGTATGTAAGTCAACTTACCCTCTCCCAGTCCTTCAAAAACCTACAGAATGGGATAAATATTGCAAAATTCCTCCAGGCTTCTGTTCTTCTGCATTGAGTCTGAGATTTGGGGGTAGCATACTTCGGCCAGTCCTCTTTCCAACGAGGGCTCACTTGCCCCAATAAAACATCGGATCAAGTCATGGTGACCATTTTTATCAGACCGCGCATGTCTGTCGGGGCAGACCCGATCCTGCCAGCAGCAAAAAATGCCCTGACGCGCCAAAGCTCACCTTCTTGCTGTCCGGATGACAGTTTGAAGTCCTTCCTCGACCTCGTATCACACCAAGTGGTATCAAAGCAAGTCGTCTGGTTTGTCCCAACAAGTCGGGGTCCTATGGATTCGAGGTTTAAGGTCGAACCTCCTTCAAACTGAGGGGTTTGACGAGAGCATCAAGCGGCATCAACAAACTATCAAATATAATTGTTTATGTCTATGTTGTCTTTTGTTTATTGGGCCATATAGAGTGGGCCTAATATGTAGTGTTTCCCTTTTGTCATAAGTAATATATATAAACATCTATATACACTTAGGTAGGGACTCCACGTAGGAACCCAAGCCCTTGGGTTTCCTAGGTGGTCTGTTAATTCGTTTGTCATAAATATATACATATATGTATAATGTCTGCACTTATGTGCATTTATGTAAGGACTCCTCGTAGGAATCCATATCCCATGGGTTCCCAAGGTGTCCATTCCCATCCCCATCTATTGTGACCTCTCCCCTTCCCCTCCTATTTAAACAAGCATGTAGCCCACGTTAGAATGTAATGAAGATTTGAAATTTCTAGCTTTGCTATGAGTGTTTCTTCCACATTTCTGGAACCCCGGGTGAGATGCCCTTGCGTGAGCTGAGAGGGCTCAATTCATGGAGGAGAAGTGCGAGCTTTGGGTGTGCCGTCCCTGCGATGGGGGTGGGTGTGAGACCCCACTCAAAGCCTCGTTCTACTTCCTCCGCCAACCACCATTGCCGTTCGTCGTCACCGCCACTGCCACCGCCACGGAGATGAGGCGAGAAGCCGGTTGCATCATCCCTTCCAAGGGGATGGGTGAGAGGCCCCAACCAGCCCCCCTCGTGTCTCCTCCGTCGGCCCATATCACCTTTTTCACCCCCACCACCACCACCACTGTCTACTCCACCCTTTCACCATCGCTGCTCTGCTTTACCCCAACCCACCCCCTTTCATCCCCCTCTTCTGTAGCTTCATTAACCATATTAGTATCCTATAAACAATTCCAACACCCTTTCACCCTCTCCCCCATCTTACAGCAGCCCTGCAACTCAAACCTTGGCCCCATGGTTGCCATAGTCAAAAACTTAAAAAAACACCCTCACCTTCAATCTTCCCACATCTCTCCTCTCCCAGACCCTTTTTGAGATCTAAGTTTACCTCTAAACCATCCCCACTCTCCCACACCTTCTTCCCCTCCATAAAACCATTAAATCCCTGCCAAAAGCGCTCCCTTAGTTGACCACGGCGAAGCAAGACAGAACAGAGCACCGTTTGGTGCTTCTGTCCCATCACTGTGGAGGGTTAAGTTCACTTGCCCGGCAGCAAGTCGACTTGACTTGCCTGCCAGGCAAGTTGACTTGTGGTAGGTAAATCGACTTACCCTCACCCAGTCCATCAGAAACCTATAGAACATGATAAATATTGCAAAATTTCTCCAGGCCTTTGTGCTACAGCTTTGAGTTTGAGATTTGGTGGCAGCATACTTCGGCCAGTCCTCTTTCAAATGAGGGCTAACTTGCCCCAATCCAACATCAGATCAGGTCGTGGTGACCATTTTTGTCAAACTGCACAAGTCTGTCCGGACAGACCCGGTCCTGCCAGCAGTAAAAAATGCCCAGACGCGCCCAAGCTCGCCTTCTTGCTCTTCAGCTGATAGTTTAAAGTCCTTCATCGACCTCGTATCACATCAGGCCACTAAGAGAGTGGCTAGGAAGAGCACCAGCGCGCTGCAAGGCCAGTTATCTGTATCGGGCAAATCCGTCTTAATCAGAGGCATCCGGGTATTTCTGAATGGCCGACAGGTCAAAATTGTACCCGATAGGGTAATTTCCATTGTGCCGGGGGACAACTCATTCCAGGCGCTGGCCCAAGATAGAGCAGACCGTGCTAGGTCCAAGCTAAAGGGCAGGTTGGCCCCAAAAGTAACCAAGTTAAAACAAGTGTGGGTGCCCAAGAAAGCTTGGGCCCCAGCTCCACCCCAACGAGGGCCTGTCGTGGTTGACGGGTTCGAAAGAGAAGAAAAAGAAAATAAGACTGAGACACCGGGATGGGCGTCTCATAGGTCAGCTGCCCGGGCCTACATCCGACAGGCAGATATTTCTTTACATGATGGGTATCGTGGCAGATCAGCTCGATGAGGACGGTTCGCCTACAGAGCTCCGGCACGTGTAAGAGTGCCGTCACCGATGATTTGCCCCGGTGAGGGGCGAGATGATATTACCCAGGCTGTACACGGATACTTCCGTGGCCTCGGGAATACCTCCTTTGGGAGGAAACAGCTTCTGGAGGCCGTCAGTGCTGCGGAAGAAAGCCGAGAACTACAAATCGACCCGGAAGAAATAGAGGATGCTGGGTCGGGTTGTTATGGACCAGCCTTTGATGAACAGACTACGCCGAGAGTCTCGGTGTTTGAAAGACTAACCTTTCTGGGCCAATCAGCCAGAAAGGTGATACGAAGAAGCGAGCAATTTCAGGTCTGCACCTGTAATATGGCTGGAGTAGCCGGTCGCTATGGGGCTTTGCCTGAAGATCCGGGAGAAATCTCCGAGCTTGCCAAGAGGCCAGGCCCTCTCACAAGAAGAAAGAAGGCCGCAGCTGAGGCGTTGCAGACCCTGTCACGTCTCGAGATTATGCAGCGAAAATAATCAGGAACGTGAACAGTCGGCTAGTACGCCTTGAGCAAGCAATATAATTAGAGCACAAGACAATCACATAAGAGTAATTGCACAATGTAAAAAAAAACTTTTAACTTTATTTCATTTCCAAATAATCTCCAAAGTACATATGATCTTTTTACTAGACTCAAAAAAATAAAGATTACATCATGACTCGACTAGACTTTTGAAAACTAAGGCTCTTTCTCGTCCATTTTTCCTTTAATCGCTCTTGGACCCATCACTTGAGTATTCTGAATTTGACCCACTAGAATTTCCAGAAAAAGATTGGAAAGTAGGGTAATGAGAACACATGCCCAGTAGGTATCTTTGTATCAACATGGTGGCAAGTTTAAGTGATTAGCATTTTAGCTCTAGAGAATAAGATAAATCATGCAATTACGACGAAGCACGCGAATTAAGCCAAAGTAACCAGATATGATCAAGCTTGAGATATGGGAATATGATAAATCAAGTATATACCAAGAGTGTAAATTTGGCCTTTCTATGAACAAGAATGTAACTACAGTGTACTTTTCATAACCATGAAGGCTATGCACTAGAAAGTCATGTAACAAGCAAGAAAGTACTCTTCACTTAGTAGTAAGTACTTCATGAATTCATGTGGATCCCGTGGATATTTATCTTATTTATAGAGAAAGTAGTCCGAGCGCAATGCAACGCCAGTAGCATCATACCCCATGGTTTACAGTATGCTTCTGACAATCAGCCGAGGGGACTAGCATAGAGCCCTTGAACACAATCAGTGCTCGAACTGCATCTTCAAGTATAAATCAAGATACTTCCACGTTTATATCAATAATGTGGCCAATAATGTACAAGTTCAATAATAGATCTATGATAACGTAACCAAGGCAATAATGCTTCAATTAAGAACAAGAGATTTCAAGGATGACTTAAATGGACATCATGCTACGGAAGAAATACGACAACACGACGGCACTTTTATTACGTTCCACACCTTTAATAATAACTTATTAACATAAGTTCATAGTCCAGATAATTCATGAACTCAAGAAAACCAACCCCGAAGGTCAAACCTTGGGTTAGACATAATCAGGAACCAAGCGATCTATTACTGGGCCGTTTAGCACACTTGGCGGTCTGGTCTTGGACCGTTTCATATATTAACGACATCGATGCAGTAAAACCATCTAGAGCGTTAGCAGTCTAGAGGATGGCCGTTAGGTATCTGTTAGCGGTCTAGTGCATGGCCGCTAGCAGAAGTCAGACGGTCGTTCATATGGCCGCTAAGGTCCAGAGTATATAAAACACTGGTAAAAGTGATTTCTAGATAATTGGGTTTAAGGGTACAACCAGCTCTGCATCCTAGTGGGAATCCCAGGCTCGTGGAGTCTTATGGAGGCCTTGAAATAACATTTCCTAGTCCGATATCCAAAGGAGAGGTCATCAAGTCCAAGATTGTGTACTTAATGTACAAAAAGTGTAACTAATGACAACATACCAGGCTATGTGCCATGTACTTAAGAATATGACTCTACAAGAGAGAGAATCATGTAAAACCGTGATCAAGTTAAATCATGAATCCTTTATCATTTGAAACATATCATTATTAGAAGAGTATATGATTTTGGTCATAAATTAACATAAGTTAAAAACAATAGCATTGTGCATAAAAACAAGAAATCCACTATGATGAACAATAAAATTAACTAAGTATATGAAACCAATGCTCAAACTAGGAATATAACTTAGTTAACTAGGCTTATCATATTATCATTATGGCTAATCTGCAATATGTTTCGGGTTAACAATATTACAGAAATCAGTAATTGAAAACGGTCTAGTGTAGGACCATTTCACTGGGCCAAACGGTCTATCGGGCGACCGCTAGAGTGTCTGGCGATCCATAGGAAGACCGTTTCCTCCCGTGTTACAGGAAACTAAATAATAATAAGATAAAATACTAATCTAAGACATATCATGCCAGGAAATCAACATAATTAAACTTCTATCATCATCATAGAACGAAGATAGGCCAATAATATGCATAGGTTTATGTGATAAACAAGAAATTTTCCTTTTCACTCCATTAGGGCTAGGTTCATGTATGAAGATTTTACTAGATGCATAGTCCTAATGAAAAACATAAAATACTTAAGGCACAATGCATGAAATCACATTAAATCAGATGACTTTTATTCCTGACTTCTAGTTTAAACCATTCATGAGATAACCTACCTCTGTCTTAGGCTTTAAATTTTGAATTTAAGGTTGAAAGTCAACCCTAGTTCTCTTCTCATCCTGAACCGAACCAGCAACTTCACCCTCCTGTATCTCCTGATTCCCTTGACCTAAGGACATGAAATTTTGAGGGTAAGAAGAGGGTACAATAAGAAATAAATTGTTCTAAAGAACCTTTATCTAATTACCTCGTTTAGGGCTTCTATTTTCCTGATCTTCTTGGGTCGGTTGCACAGTTTCCTGAGTTATTAGTGTAGGATCAGCAACTTTGAAAGCCTCTAACTCCGTGTAGACTTGGTCTCCTAGAACATAATTCGAGGGCAGTTAGACCTTAGTATTATGAACAAAATATTCTATAAAAATTACCTCTAATTCTGCCTCCTTACCATAGTTCCATGCATGCCAAAAGTAAGGGTCGCACACGTTGGATCTGGGGTCTATTTATAGGTTTAACTAGGGATTTGAGGATTAGAATGAACTTAGAGTCCCAATTAGGCTTTCTATTCGATCTTCTAGCCTTCTAGATTTATCTCATTAGTGGATAGCATCAATCCTAGGTGATTTAGATGCCTAATTTCTAAGCTTTTCACGTTTCCTTCCACTCACAGAATCTGCATGCCTTAGCGGTCAAATGCTAGACCGTTTACCAGCGTCTTGCGGTCTCGCAATAGACCACTTTCACTATTGGGCGCCAAATTTGAATGCAGTTCAAACTCCTTTGATATTATCACGCTATTATCCATTTATTTCTCTCACGAGGAGTCATTATCTCTTTATATTCCGTGATTACACTAGTTTTATGCTTCTAGAATATGGGCTAAGGTCCAAAACAAGCTTTTGGGCCAATTTGGGTTAATTAGATGGGCCTAATCCTCTTGAATTAGTGTAGGACTTAATTATTAATTTATAATTCACCACAATTCACTTTATAGCCCATTTAATGCTTAATAATTGTATTTTTAATTCAAGAAAATTCTTAGAAAATCCTTGGGTGTTACACCCTCCCCCACTTAAAAAGAATTTATCCACAAATTCAATACATGGATTTAAGGAGAGTGTACTTACATTCAAATATCTCTGGAAATCTTTTGCTTATGGCTTCTTCAGTCTCCCACGTTGCTTCATGTGGACATGACTTGGTCCATTGGATCTTGACCATAGGAATGGTTTTATTCCGAAGTTGTCGTACTTTTCGTTCAATGATCTTGATTGGCTTTTGCTCGTACGTCAAGTCCTTTTTAATTTCCAGGTTGTCGTAAGTAATGACATGGAATAGATCAAGTACATTCTTCTTGAGCATTGAGACGTGAAATATATCATGAACTCCTGCTAACTGAGGGGGTAAAGCTATTCGATATGCGACTTCACCAACCCTGTCGAGAATTTTGAAGGGGCCAATGAATCTTAGAGTAAGCTTGCCTTTGATACCGAATCTTCGAGTACCCCGACCTGGAGAAACTTTGAGGAATACACGATCTCCCACTTGAAATTCTAGGTCGCGCCTTCGATTATCATCATATGATTTTTGTCTGTCTTGAGCCATCTGAAGTCTTTCCCGAATAGGTTTTATCTTCTCGGTAGTATTCCTAATGATATCGGGACCGAGAAACTATCTTTCTCCTACCTCATTCCAGTAAATAGGCGAACGACAGATTCTACCGTATAGAGCCTCGAATGGTGCCATTTGTATGCTAGCTTGATAGCTATTGTTATAGGCAAATTTCATTAGAGATAAATGGTCGTGCCAACTTCCTCCAAAGTCAATAGCACATGCTCTGAGCATATCTTCCACCATTTGATTTGTCCTTTCAGTTTGACCATCTGTTTGTGGATGGAACGCTATGCTAAAATTAAGTCGGGTCCCTAATGAATGTTGAAGACCTTTCCAGAATTGTGATGTGAACCGAGTATCTTGGTCAGATGTAATGGTGACAGGGACGCCATGTAATTTGACAATCTCCTTCATGTATAATGCTGCTAATACATCCACAGACCATCGACTTTTGATTGGTAGAAAATGTGCACATTTAGTCAATAGGTCTATGATCACCCATATACCATCATGTCCTCCTCTTGTCTTTTGTTAAACCCATGATAAAATCTATCCCTATATTTTCCCATTTCCATTCGGGAATATTCAAGGGGTGTAATTTCCCAACGGGTTTTAAATGTTCTGCTTTTACTTGGTGACAAGTGAGACATCGTGTAGCACCCCTGAAAATTTAAAAAATAAAAATCCAGAAAGATCGTTACACCTTAAAATAGGGAAGGGTGAATGACGCCTTGGAGCAAGTCGTCATTTTATTTTTTGACGACTGTGTATACAAGCATCAATTATTGAAATAACGCCCCAACCTGAGGCGTCGTTTCCAAATCACTCTAACTAGGAAGTTTTGTGTTTCGGAAAGATTAGTAAGGGAAATCGTAATACTATTAGGACATGTACTCTGGAGTTTTGAGTCCCAATCGAACACTAAACCCATTGGGTTCCCAAGCACTATAAATACCCCACAGAAACCCAACCCGTTGAATGTCTGGCTCTCAACTTCAACCTGCTGTTGTGCCGTCGTGAGGAGAAGTCCTGCAGAAACTGTGCTTCTTCTCTTCAACCTTCACGGGCCCCTGTGTTCTCTACTGCGACGGCTACTATCGTTGCAGGCTGCTGCTTCCTCCTTGCTCTTTCACCTACTGCTGCGGCTATTCTTGATTCCCGAGAAAGGAGAAGAACCTCTGCTGCTGTTATTCTTTTCTTCACAGAGCTACGGCGGCTCTGTTCTAAGTACAACAGGAAGAACTGCTGTCATTTACTGTCTTAATCTCTCTGTTCACCGTCCAAATCATCACACGAGGTAGGTGTTCTCTCTGATGGCTAAACTCAATTAACAAAGATGATACATGCTCTTATGATCATAAACAGCATGCTCATGTTCGAGTTCATAGTCTATAGTGTGACGACCCAAGATCCGGATACCGGGAGGAGCCCGATACCATTTGAATCCCGAACCGCCGCCCACGAGCGGGAGGCTCGGAAGGGCTAAAAAGGAGTGCGGAGGTACAAAGAAATAGGAAATAAGGCAGGACAATGCAATAATTAACAGAAATAAATAAACAACTACAGCTACAATAGAGTCCAGTCCAACAGAAAGTACAGTCTAAAGCAGTAAAAACGCACCACATGCCAAGTGAACACTCGGCCCGGCAAGCTGGCAACTAAGAACCTCCGCACAGCACCCTCGAACCTCGAGGCAGAACCGTCGCACCTGAAACGCAGGGGTGAGCCTCCTGTCACTGGCCCAGTAGGGATCCCGCGGAACCCCAACTGAGAAACAACGGCAGAAGGAAAGCTACACTAGCAAGACAGCAACGGAAAGAAGTAACTACGAAAGTAGGAAAGTAACTACGGTGGCCGGCAAAACCTCGGCACTACAGCTACTCCTACTGTACCAGAACACACCCCAGACTCACGGCCAAGGGCTACCAAACTACACTAGAACCAGTCACACAATACAAAAATCGACACACGTGCCACGGCGAGACAACCGAAACTCAACGGTCAACACGACCGAAACCCGAAGGTCGAAGTCACACGACTGACAGTCTGTCACTCTCTGTCCAGAACAGGAGTACCTCCCACTAGAAGAACGACCGAATGCGTCCACTGACGTCTTACACCGCGTCACAAGTGTCTAGCTACAATGCCCTAGGCGTGAGACTCAGACACACACAATAACCAGTACCACAACAAGGACTAGCTGGGGTCACGCTCGTCAGCACGTGTCCTAAGCCCCCAACTACGTGTGCACACACAGACCATCTGCTCTAGGTCGGGTCCTCTAGCTGGTTTTCTCCCCCACCGGACTCTGGTGGCAAGGGCAAGGGGCCGACAGAAACCAGCCTAAAAACCGCGTCTCACCGGGTCGCGCTCTCCACCACTCCCAGGTGGGTCCGCACACGCGTGCGTAGGAAGCTACGACTAGTAGAGGATCACCGAGAGAGTGGACTCTCAAAATAACTAAAAACGACGTCCGAACCTAACGAAGTACGGGGACCATCCCACGTACCAGCACCATCGCACGGTGACCACGATCGGAGAAGAAACGGGACGCACAGTCCACGGCCAAACACATGACCCACTCGGGAATCATCTTCCAAGAAGACTCACGACATGCGGGGAACCCCACCGCACACCTACCGATACACGGTGACTCGATCGAGCGAGAATACGGAAACCCAAAACGCCTGGGGTCACCCAGACCCACCAAGCCCATGGGCACGCTAATCGAGGTAACACGGCACCTCCAGACACCCCAAAACACGGTAACAAAACCCACGGGGTGCCCGGGACACTCACAAGGCCAAAGGTCGACCACTGGGTCACAACCGGGTCGACCGGAGACCAACAATACCCAATCGGAACACTAGCAAATCGCCCGGACCCTTACACTCATGAGCACGCAAATCAAGGTAAACGGAACCCCCGGACACCCAAAGACACGGTCACGGAACTCCACGGGGTGTCCGGGGCACACACGGCCCAAGGGGAGCACGATCAGCCGCAGGCCGCCCGCCACGGGAAGCCTGGCTGCTCACCTCCAAGAACGCGCTATAGGTCCATAGCGCGTTCAAGCAGAACGCGCTATACACCTATAGCGCGACAAGACAGATCGCGCTATAGGCCCATAGCGCGACTGCACAAGTCGCGCTAGGACCTCCTAGCGCGACAAGATAGAATGCGCTAGGGACCCCTAGCGCGACAAGGCAGAACGCGCTAGGACCCCACAGCGCGACAGTAACCGCCTTACTGTTCATCTTCTCCGATGAACGTGCCCCGTCGGGGCAGCGCGACCATCAAGAACGCGCTACTGGAGCATAGCGCGTTCTCAGTCCGCACCCGAAAACGGTGGAAACCGCGAGAAAAATCATTCCACGCCCCGTTCACCCCCAGGTGAAGGGGAAACAAAAGGGGAAACCTTCCCCAAGCCCCTAGGCATGCATCTAAACCCCTGGATCGCCCAAAAACACGGTAAAACGAAAGATCCGACTCACACCCCAAAAACATGCATTTTCTCCAAATTGCCCCGTTAAGCCCGCTCGGCTCACCACGGCCTACAAAACTCGCGGGAAATGAAGTACGTGGGTTGAGGGTCCATCTCCCTACCTCCACCGAAGAAACGACGCGTCGTGGACGCCGGTCCACGAAGAAAACACCGTTTAAGCCCTCACCGGTTCACGATCCCATGAACCGCCTCCACCATCGCGATCCTCGTCCCGTACCTGTCGCTCCTCGCCCCACGAGCCACGCCGCCCCGCCCTCGCCGCCTCCGTCGGCCGCCCGGAGTGAGAGGGGGAGAGGAGAGAACGTGAGAGAAGAGAGAGGGAGGGAAGAGAGAAATGGATGGGGAGAGAGAGAAAAGGTTATATATAGAAAATCCAAAAATTCTCAAAAATACCAAAAAATAGAAAATCACGTTTCTGCGATCCTCGAAACACACCGATCGCAACGGTACCACTCCCGCCCTGGTGAACAGCCTGGTTCACCCGTAACGAGGTTCCGAAGGAATTACCGAAACACACACCGGGAATCGGAAAACACACGCGGAAAAGCCGCGAAACGCTTCCGGGCCTCCGAAATAACTCCGGATCGCGCCGATCCGAACACGAAAGATGTCCAAAATAAAATTTCAGACACAACGGAGTCGGACACTCTAAGAAACCAGATCCGGGACCCATGAACAAGGATCCGAAAAATCCGGGGCATTACATATAGTTTCTCATAAGTGTTCACGACATCAAGCTAAACCCGTTAATAGTTAAACTTTAACATGATCCCTGCATGTATATACCTTAATCTTTTAATGCATCCGTAGGTTTTCTCAAGACTTAGCAAAACTCTGTAATTAGTAAGTTATAAGCATGCATATAGGTCTGTAAGAAGTACATATTTCGTTCTTGATTGAGGTTTATATATTTTACTGCAAAAATGAAAGTGACGACCCAATTTAGGGCGTCATTTTAATTCAACGACCTACCGATCAGTCGTCAATTATAGAAGTTAGTTATGGAGTTTTCATCTTAATAGTTTGTTCATGGGTATCGGAGTCTCCTTTGGCCATGAATATTTATGGGCATACTATTGGGGTGGAGACCGAGATAGTGAGAGTGGTTGCACCATTTTTCGTGCCTCCTATCTAAAGATCCCCCATCTCTCAACGAAAAATTATTTTGAACGTCTGGTTAGGTAGAGTTTTTCGAGCCCGTCATTTCGGTATATCATAGGCTCGATTCCGACGTGGTTACGTCGAGAAACGAGAGGTTTAAAGAGTTGACACAATATATTTAAATGACGACAACGTGTTTTTCGTCAAATTGTTTTGACACCAGCATGTAAGGGCGTCATATCTTTTATATATAAATATATATAAATATATGTATATATCTTGTAAGTATATCTTTGAAAATTCATATCTATTAAAATATACAACAGAAAATTATAAAAATTATATATTTGGAATCCTTGAATTTTTCTCCTAATTATCATATATTCTATTTCTCTAAATTATTTTATATAAATAAATATATTTTTGAATGTATGGTTTAGCATTATTCAATTAAATAGATATGGACGTGAATTCTTGTTAAATAAATTAAGTTAAAAATCACAGAATTAACGTCACTCCAAGTGGACGCTAATTAATAAATGACACTACTCACAGACGTCAATTAAAATAAGTTTATTTAATTATAGTTAATTATAGAATTAGATGGACATGAATTCTATAATTAACGCATTCATGTTCTCACCGTTTTCTTCCGGTTTTGACCCATACCTCGGGTCTTTTGGCGCTCTCATCTCACGTCCGTAGATGGAGCCCTTTTTCATGATTGGTTCACGTTATACACCTCAACTCTCGGTGACATACGAGTCCTCCGTTGGACATTCCGTTCCTTCGGATTGGCAAGTTAGTCATTGAGACCTCCGTAAGTCTCCGCTAGCCTTGGATTCCCTCAAGGCAACTGAGCTGATTGTACCTTAAAAACCTCGGGATCCGATCCGTGTCACTTTGGTTTTCCGTTAGTCTTGACTCTCTACTCCTTTTGGAATCTTCTTGTCATCAATTTGAGAACATAACCCTTTGACTCTGTATTTGGCCAAATCTGATTCTGAAACATTAAGGGCTGTGGGTCCACGACTTTTCAGTGCCAGGTAGGACGGAAGTCCAATTCTGTAAACCATGGGAATTCTGGGTGTGGCATTGCACCAAAGTCTGTACATCTGTTATATTCTGTTATTCTGTTATATCTGTCATTCTGCAAATTCTGTTAATTCTAGAAGTTCTGTTATTCTGATATTTTGTTGTTCGGTTATTCTGATAATTTAGATATTCTGCTAGATTGTTTAATTCTGCTTATATTTATTGAAACTCTGTTATATTCTAGCCAATTCTGAAGTTATGTTCATCTGAGTAACTGTCCTTGTTATATTCTGATAGCTTGTCCTTGACTCTGCATGGGAATTCATCCATATTTCTCTTGAGCTCGTAATTACCTTTGACTTTAATATTCATCTTTCCCGTTAGATTGATCATCATGATTTTCTAGTTCCATGCCTTGCATCGTCATGAACATGTTAATTGGCTAATCACTTATATTCTGCTTGATGAAAGATGTAATTCCTACTGAGCTTTTTGCTCACCAGCCTATTTTCAACGTTTTTTAGATAACGACATTGAAGATAGTCCATCAGATGGGGAAGGGCAAGAGTGTTGAGTGTTGTGGAAAAAGCAAGCCGGTGTCTTTTAGTTTTCTTGAGTCTTATCTTGTCCTTGAGTCTTTTCCCTTTATAAAGTATTTGAGTCTTTTCTTTTTCCCATACAAGTGGAGTCCAGTTATGTAATTGACATTTGATTATCAATAAAGATTATATTTTGTCCATATTGTCTGGCCTTGGAAATTTTGTGTCTTATGTATGCTCTGATTAGTCACGACTGTATCACTGCCACGTTTCGAACTACACGTTCCGTTGTTATCGGTTCAGGGCGTGACACATCGGGACACAAAATCTGCTACTTCTCTTTTCATATTGGGCCACCAAAAGTTCTTTTTCAAATCTTGATACATCTTGGTAGCACCAGGGTGAATAGCATACCTTGATTTGTTAGCCTCTTCCATAATCAATTTCTTAGTGTCCTCATGATTTGGCACACAAACTCAATCCTTAAACAATACTCTTCCATCATTTGAGATAGAAAACTCCGTTCTCTGATCAATATTATCCTTAATCTCTATCAATGTAGGGTCATTTTCTTGTAATTGGACTATGTCCTTAATCAATGCAGGTTGAGACCGTATATTGGTAATCATACCTCCTTCTCCTTCTCTGTCAATATCAAGATTTAAATAAGAAAAATCTTCAATAAGACAAGTTATACCTTTCCTGAGACTTGCTAGAGTTGCCATTGGTTTCCTGCTAAGAGTGTCAGCTACAACATTTACTTTCCTTGGATGATATTGGATAGTGAAGTCGAAGTCCTTGAGATACTCCAACCATCTGCGTTGTCACATATTTAATTCCTTCTGGGTGAAGAGGTATTTCAGACTTTTATGATATGAAAATATGATGAATTTCTTCTCATAAAGGTAATGTCGCCAAATCTTCAATGCGAATATAACCGCAACTAGTTCCAGATCATGCACAGGGTAATTTTTCTCATGACGTTTCAACTGCCTTGATGAATAACAAATCACCTTTCCATTTTGCATAAGAACGCACCCTAGGCCAATGCCAGATGCATCCATATAGACTTCAAAGTCACCACCCTCTGTCGGTAGTGTTAATATTGGTGCAGTGGTAAGGTGTTCTTTAAGAGTAAGAAATCTCTCTTCGCAGTCCTTCGACCATACAAAAAGATTCTCCTTTCTCGTGAGTCTAGTCAAAGGAACGATGATCTTTGAGAAATCTTTGATAAATCTCCTGTAATAACTAGCTAGACCTAGAAAACTTCTGACTTCAGACACGGTCGTTGGCCGGCTCCAGTTCTTAACAACTTCTATTTTAGAAGGGTCGATAGCGATACCTTCTTTTGAAATAATATGGCCAAGGAAAGAGACCTCCTTTAGCCAGAACTCGCACTTACTAAGCTTTGCATAGAGTTTGTGCTCTCTTAGCATTTGCAAGGCTATCCTTAAGTGCTCTTATTGTTCCTCCTTTGTTTTGGAGTATATAAGAATATCATCTATGAAGATGACTACAAACTGGTCAAGATAAGGCTGGAAGATATTATTCATGAGTTGCATAAATGCTGTCGGGGCATTAGTTAACCCGAATGGCATTACCACGAATTAATAGTGGCCATATCTGCTCTGAAAGATAGTTTTGTGTATGTCTTCATCTTTGATCTTGAGCTGATGATAACCTGACCTGAGGTCTATCTTGGAGAAATATTCGGCTCCTGAAATCTGATCAAAGAGTTCATCTATACATGACAACAGATATTTATTCTTAATTGTGAGTTGATTCAGTCGCCGGTAGTCGATACATAGCCTGAGGGATCCATCCTTCTTCTTGACAAATAGTACTGGCGCACCCCAAGGGGATGTGATAGGTCGAATAAAACCCTTAACTAATAACTCCTGAAGTTGTTTCTTCAATTCCTTGAGTTCTCTGGGGGACATCTTGTAGGGAGCTATTGAAACAGGTGCTGCTCCGGGAATGAGTTCAATGAAGAAGTTTACTTCCCTTTTGGGCGGTAAATCGGGCAAATCTGATGGAAATACATCGGGAAACTCCTTCACAATGGGGATGTTTTCTAAGATGATTCCCTTGGACTCGGCAATGATTACGGAAGCAAGAAAAGTTTCACATCCTTGTGAAATAAGTTTGTAAGCGTGAAGAGATGAAATAATGGTAGGATGCTTCCTATATTTGATACCAAAGAAGAAAAACTATGGAAGATCATATTTCCAAAAAGAGATAATCTGATTGCGGCAATTTATATAAGCGTCGTGGTCTACAAGACAATCTACACCTAATATAGCATCGTAGCCCTCCATGTCAAGGCATACGAGGTTTGCAGGAAGATTGTGTCCTTCTACCATTACCTCACTATTAGGATAGTAATTTGTTAGTTTTGTTCCAAGACCTAAAGGAGTAGTAATAGCAAGGTCCGAAGGTAAAGGTTCTGATCCAATAGGTAAGGTTTTTGCAAAAGTAGTGTATATAAAGGAATGAGAAGCACCCGTATCAAATAGTATGAATGCAGGATGGGAATAGATATGGATAGTACCTTCCATTAGCCCATCATTCTTGGGCGCTTCTTCATCTTCCATAATAGCATTAAGACGAGCATGTTGCTTACGTCCACCACCGGAAGGTTGATCCTTCATAAGAGGGCAATCCGGCATGCGGTGCTCCCGGCTGCCACATTGTAAACAAGCACCGAGGCGCTTCCAGCACTCTTCGACCGAATGACCGAACTTTTCGCAGAAGGTGCAAGCCGCCATGACTTGCTTTTCTTCTTCTTTAACCTTCTTGTTCTTGTGGTAGCCACTACCACTCCCATTCCGAGATCTCTTCTTGCTATCATGGGATTTGTAAGGTTCTGTGATACTAAACTTCCCCTTCTTTTCATGCCGATCTGACCTTCGGCTCGGCTCCTCTCCCTTGCCTTTTAATTTCTCGACCTTCTCTAAGGTCCTTTCACATAGATGCGCCCGTTGGACCATCTCTGCATGTGTACAGATATTCTGAGTCCCAAGTTCTTGAATATAGCCGGGCCTCAAACCGTCCATAAATTGGTTAGCTTTCAATAGGTCGGTACTAATCAAGTGGGGAGCATAAGGTGCTAGCCTAAAAAATTGAAGTTCATACTCCGCTACCGTCATCATGCCTTGGCGCAACAAAGCAAATTCCATAGACTTTCTCTCCTTAACATGTTCAGAGAAATATTTGGCTCGGAAAAGCGCAAGAAAACCTTCCCAAGTGTGTGGTGCATCTATTGGCAGTGTAGGAATGGACTTCCACCATGTGCGGGCATCTTTATTGAGTTGGAATGTGGCTAGACGGACCTTCTCTTAATCTGCACATTGCATAACTTCAAAGATGTGGTTCATCTCATCTATCCAATTCTCGGCTTCATCTGGATTAGAAGAACCCAAAAATCGTGGAGGATTTAAGCTCTGAAAATTACGATGTAAGTCTCCAGCTCTTGCCCCTGCGCCAGCTTGTGCCATGTTTTGTAACGCCTGGGAGAGACACGCAACGGTCTGTTGCATACCACCCCCATCCACGCGATGAGCCATTATAAGAGTAAGGTACTTGAGAAGAGTAATGAATTTGTTAACCTATTGGAATAAGTGGGGTTAATCTTAGAAAGAATTCTAATTACTATCTCATCCCGGGTTCTACCCAATTCCTCTCATAGGTTGGTAATTTATTCCCTAGTTTCATAGGAGTGAGTCCTAAAACCTTGGACTTAACCTATGACATGACTTTTTCCTTAGGACTTCTAGTCCTAGTACTCTGATACCACTCTCACGGTCACGCGTCAAGATTATGCAGTGGAAATAATCGGGAACGTAAACAGTCGGCTAGTACGCCTCAAGCAAGTAATATAATCAGAGTGCAAGACAATCACATAAGAGTAATTGCACAATGTAAAAAAAAACCTTTAACTTTATGTCATTTCCAAATAATCTCCAAAGCACATATGATCTTTTCACTAGAATAAAGAAAATAAAGATTACATCATGACTCGACTAGACTTTTGAAAACTAAGGCTCTTTCGCGTCCATTTTTCCTTTAATCGCTCTTGGACCCATCACTTGAGTATTCTGAATTTGACCCACTAGAATTTCCAGAAAAAGATTGGAAAGTAGGGTAATGAGAACACATGCCCAGTAGGTATCTTTGTATCAACATGGTGGCAAGTTTAAGTGATTAGCATTTTAGCTCTAGAGAATAAGATAAATCATGCAATTACGACGAAGCACGCGAATTAAGCCAAAGTAACCAGATATGATCAAGCTTGAGATATGGGAATATGATAAATCAAGTATATACCAAGAATGTAAATTTGGCCTTTCTATGAACAAGAATGTAACTACAATGTACTTTTCATAACCATGAAGGCTATGCACTAGAAAGTCATGTAACAAGCAAGAAAGTACCTTTCACTTAGTAGTAAGTACTTCGTGAATTCATGTGGATCCCGTGGATATTTATCTTATTTATAGAGAAAGTAGTCCGAGCGCAATGCAACGCCAGTAGCATCATACCCCATGGTTTATAGTATGCTTCTGACAATCAGCCGAGGGGACTAGCATAGAGCCCTTGAACACAATCAGTGCTCGAACTGCATCTTCAAGTATAAATCAAGATACTTCCACGTTTATATCAATAATGTGGCCAATAATGTACAAGTTCAATAAGAGATCTATGATAACGTAACCAAGGCAATAATGCTTCAATTAAGAACAAGAGATTTCAAGGATGACTTAAATGGACATCATGCTACGGAAGAAATACGACACCATGGCGGCACTTTTATTACATTCCACACCTTTAATATTAACTTATTAACATAAGTTCATAGTCCAGATAATTCATGAACTCAAGAAAACCAACCCCGAAGGTCAAACCTTGGGTTAGACATAATCAAGAACCAAGCGGTCTATTATTGAGCCGTTTAGCACGCTTGGCGTTCTGGTCTTGGACCGTTTCATAGATTAACGACATCGATGTAGTAAAACCATCTGGAGCATTAGCAGTCTAGCGGATGGTCGTTAGGTATCCGCTAGCGGTCTAGTGCATGGCCGCTAACAGAAGTCAGACGGCCGTTCATATGGTGGCTAAAGTCCAGAGTATATAAAACACCGGTAAAAGTGCTTTCTAGATAATTGGGTTTAAGGGTACAACCAGCTCGGCATCCTAGTGGGAATTCCAGGCTCGCGGAGTCTTATGGAGGCCTTGAAATAAGATTTCTTAGTCCGTTGGAAGGAATATCCAAAGGAGAGGTCATCAAGCCCAAGATTGTGCACTTATTGTCCAAAAAGGTAACTAATGACAACATACCGGGGTATGTGCCATGTACATAAGAATATGACTCTAGAAGAGAGAGAATCATGTAAAACCGTGATCAAGTTAAATCATGAATCATTTATCATTTGAAAAATATAATTATTACAAGAGTATATGATTTTGGTCATAAATTAACATAAGTTAAAAATAATACCATTGTGCATAAAAACATGAAATCCACTATGATGAACAATAGAATTAACTAAGTATATGAATCCAGTGCTCAAACCAGGAATAAAACTTAGTTAACTAGGCTTATCATATAATCATTATGGCTAATCTGCAATATGTTTCAGGTTAACAATATTACAGAAATCAGTAATTGAAAATGGTCTAGTGCAGGACCATTTCACTGGGCCAAACAGTCTATCGGGCGACCGCTAGAGTGTATGGTGGTCCACAGGAAGACCGTTTCCTCCCATGTTACAGAAAACTAAATAATAATAAGACAAAATATTAATCCAAGACATATCAGGTCTGGAAATCAACATAATTAAACTTCTATCATCATGATAGAATGAAGATAGGCCAACAATATCCATAGGTTTATGTGATAAATAAGAAAATTTCCTTTTCACTCCATTAGGGCTAGGTTTATGTATGAAGATTTTAGTAGATGCATAGTCCTAATGAAAAACATAAAATACTCATGGTATAATGCATGAAATCGCATGAAATCAGTGGGATTTTATTCTGACTTCGAGTTTAAGCCATTCATGAGATAACCTATCTCTGTCTTGAGCTTTAAATTTTGAATTTAAGACTGAAAGTCAATCCTAGTTCTCTGCTCGTCCTAAATCGAACCAACAACTTCACCCTCCTATATCTCTTGATTCCCTTGACCTAAGGACGTGAAATTTTGAGGGTAAGAAGAGGGTACAATAAGGAACAAATTATTCTAAAGAACCTCTATCTAATTACCTCGTTTAGGGCTTCTATTTTCCTGATCTTCTTGGGTCAGTTGCATAGTTTCCTGAGTTATTAGTGTAGGATCAGCAACTTTGGAAGCCTCTAACTCCGTGTAGACTTGGTCTCCTAGAACGAAATTCTTAGGACAGTTAGACCTTAGTATTATGAACAAAACATTCTAAAGAACTTACCTCTAATTCTGCCTCCTTACCTTAGTTCGACATGAGCCAAAAGTAAGGGTCGCACACGTTGGTTTCGGGGTCTATTTATAGGGTTAGCTAGGGTTTTGAGGATTAGAATGATTGTAGAGTCCCAATTAGGCTTTCTATTCGATCTTATAGCCTTCTAGACTTTTCTAATTAGTGGATAGCATCAATCCTAGGTGATTTAGATGCCTAATTTTCAAGCTTTTCACGTTTTCTTCCGCTCAAGGAATCTACAAGCCTTAGCGGTCAAATGCTAGACCGTTTACCAGCGTCTTGCGGTCTCGCGATAGACTGCGTTCACTATTGAGCGCCAAATTTGAAATTAGTTCAAACTCCTTGATATTATCAACATTATTATCCCTTAACTTATCTTACTAAAGAGTGATTATCCCCTTAAATTCTGAGATTACATCTTCTTTAAGCTTCTAGACTGTGGGCTAAGATCCAAAATAATCTTTGGAGCCAATTGAGTTTATTATTTGGGCCCAATCCTCTTGGATTAGTGTAGGGCCTACATAATTAGTTTTTAGTTTACCACAATTCAATTATTAGCTCATTAAAGATTAATAATTATATTTTTAAATCCCAAAATTTTCTCGGACGTTACACCCTCCCCCACTTAAAAAGAATTTGGTCCCCAAATTCAATACATGGATTTATGGAGAGTGTACTTACATTCAAATATCTCTAGGAATCTTTTGCGTATGGCTTCTTCAGTCTCCCACGTTGCTTCATGTGGACATGACTTGGTCCATTGGATGTTGACCATAGGAATGGTTTTATTCCGAAGTTGTTGTACTTCTCGTTCAATGATCTTGATTGGCTTTTGCTCGTACGTCAAGTCCTTTTTAATTTCCAGGTTGTCGTAAGTAATGACATGGAATGGATCAGGTACATACTTCTTTAGCATTGAGACGTGAAATATATCATGAACTCCTACTAACTGAGGGGGTAAAGCTATTCGATATGCGACTTCACCAACCCAATAGAGAATTTCGAAGGGGCCAATGAATCTTGGAGTAAGCTTGCCTTTGATATCGAATCTTCGAATACCTTGACCTGGAGAAATATTAAGAAATACATGGTTTCCTTCTTGAAATTCCAGTTCACGTCTTCGATTATCAGCATATGATTTCTGCCTGTCTTGTGCCGCCTGAAGTCTTTCCTGAATAATCTTTATCTTCTCGGTAATATCCCTAATGATATCGAGATCGAGAAATTGCATGCCTTTCTCCTACCTCATTCCAGAAAATAGGCGAACGACAGCTTCTACCGTACAGAGTGTCGAGATTATGCAACGGAAACAATCGGGAACATGAATAGTCGGCTAGTACGCCTCGAGCAAGTAATATAATCATAGCACAAGACAATTACATAAGAGTAAGTGCACAATGTAAAAAAAAAACCTTTAACTTTATTTCATTTCCAAATAATCTTCAAAGTACATATGATCTTTGACTCTTTACTAGACTCAATAAAATAAAAATTACATCTTGACTCGACTAGACTTAATCACTATGGCTTCTCTTGAACCATCAATCACTCTCGGAACCATCACTTGAGTAATCGGAATCCTACCCGCTTGAATTTCTTGAAAAAGATTGGAAAGTAGGGTAATGAGCACACATGCCCAGTAGGTATCTTCGTATCAACATGGTGGCAAGTTTAAGTGATTAGCATTTTAGCTCTAGAGAATAAGATAAATCATGTAAATACGACAAAGCATGCGAATAAAGCCAAAGTAACCAGATATGATCAAGCTTGAGATATGAGAATATGATAAATCAAGTATATACCAAGAATATAAATTTGGCCTTTCCATGAACAAGAATGTAACTAGAATGTACTTTTCATAACCATGAAGGCTATGCACTAGAAAGTCATGTAACAAGCAAGAAAGTACTCTTCACTTAGTAGCAAGTACTTCGTGAATTCATGTGGATCTCATGAATATTTCACTTATTTATAGAGAAAGTACTCCCAACGCAATACGACGCCAGTACCATCATACCCCATGGTTTACTGTATATTTCGACAATCAGCCGAGGGGACTAGCATAGAGCCCTTGAACACAATCAGTGCTCGAACTGCATCTTCAAGTATAAATCAAGCTACTTCCATATTTATAACAATAATACGGCCAATAATGTACAAGTTCAATAATAATTCCATAATAATGTAGCCAAGATATAGAACGTACCAATAGTTGATCATGAGAATTCAAGAAATGCATTAATAACTAGGTTATGCTATAGAGAAAATTCGGCAGCATAACGGTACATTCTTTAAGTTTCATAATTCAAGTTTAACTTGGTCAAACATAATTTAGGCTTCAGATAATCCTAAGATCATCTAGGAACTCAAGCAAACCAACCCCAAAGTCCAACCTCGGGTTAGACATAATCAGGAACCAAGCGATCTATTACTGGGCCCTTTAGCACGCTTGGCGGTCTAGATATGGACCATTTCATAGATTAACGACATCGATGCAGTAAAACCATCTGGAACGTTTGCGGTCTAGAGGATGGCCGTTAGGTATCCGTTAGCGGTCTAGTGCATGGCCGCTAGTAGAAGTCAAACGGTCGTTCATATGGCCGCTAAGGTCCAGAGTATATAAAACACTAGTAAAAGTGCTTTCTAGATAATTGGGTTTAAGGGTACAACCAGCTCGGCGTCGTAGTGGGAATCCCAGGCTCGTGGAGTCTTATGGAGGCCTTGAAACAACATTTTCAAGTCCGTTGGAAGGAATATCTAAAGGAGAGGTCATCAAGTCCAAGATTGTGTACTGAATGTGCAAAAGGTGTAACTAATGACAACATCCCGGGGTATGTGCCATGTACTTAAGAATATGACTCTAGAAGAGAGAGAATCATGTAAAACCGTGATCAAGTTAAATCATGAATCCTTTATCATTTGAAACATATAACTATTACAAGAGTATATGACTTTGGTCATAAATTAACATAAGTTAAAAATAATACTAATGTGCATAAAAACATGAAATCCACTATGATGAATAATAGAATTAACTAAGTATATGAAACTAGTGCTCAAACCAGGAATAAAACTTAGTTAACTAGGCTTATCATATAATCATTATGGCTAATCTACAATATGTTTCGGGTTAACAATATTACAGAAATCAGTAATTGAAAATGGTCTAGTGTAGGACCGTTTCACTAGGCCAAACGATCTATCGGGCGACCGCTAGAGTATCTGGCGGTCCACAGGAAGACCGTTTCCTCCCGTGTTACAGAAAACTAAATAATAATAATAAGACAAAATACTAATCCAAGAAATATCATGTCTGGAAATCAAAATAATTAAACTTCTATCATCATGATAGAACGAAGATAGGCCAACAATATCCATAGGTTTATGCGATAAGCAAGAAAATTTCCTTTTCACTCCATTAGGGCTAGGTTCATGTATGAAGATTTTAGTAGATGCATAGTCCTAATAAAAAACATAAAATACTCAAGGTATAATGCATGAAATCGCATGAAATCATTGGGATTTTATTCCTGACTTCGAGTTTAAGCCATTCATGAGATAACCTACCTCTGTCTTGAGCTTTAAATTTCAAATTTAAGGCTGAAAGTCAATCCTAGTTCTCTGCTCGTCCTAAATCGAACCAACAACTTCACCCTCCTATATCTCTTGATTCCCTTGACCTAAGGACGTGAAATTTTGAGGGTAAGAAGAGAGTACAATAAGGAACAAATTGTTCTAAAGAACCTCTATCTAATTACCTCATTTAGGGCTTCTATTTTCCTGATCTTCTTGGGTCAGTTGCATAGTTTACTGAGTTATTAGTGTAGGATCAGCAACTTTCGAAGCCTCTAACTCCGTGTACACTTGGTCTCCTAAAATGAAATTCGAAGGGCAGTTAGAGCTTAGTATTATGAACAAAATATTCAAAAGAACTTACCTCTAATTCTACCTCCTTACCTTAGTTCCACGCGTGCCAAAAGTATGGGTTGTACACGTTGGTTCTGGGGTCTATTTATAGGTTTAACTAGGGTTTTGAGGATTAGAACGAACTTAGAGTCCCAATTAAGCTTTCTATTCGATCTTCTAGCCTTCTAGACTTATCTAATTAGTGGATAGCATCAATCCTAGGTTATTTAGATGTCTAATTTCTAACCTTTTCACATTTTATTCCACTCACTGAATCTGCATGCCTTAGCGGTCAAATGCTAGACCGTTTACCAGCGTCTTGCGGTCTCACGATAGACCACTTTCACTATTGGGCCCCAAATTTGAATAGTATCAAACTCTTTCGATATTATCCCTATTATTATCCATTTATTTCTCTCACCAAGGAGTAATTATCTCTTTACATTTCATGATTACACTAGTTTTATGCTTCTAGAATATGGGCTAAAGTCCAAAACAAGCTTTTGGGACAATTTGGGTTTATTAGATGGGCCTAATCCTCTTGGATTAGTATAGGGCTTAATAGTTATTTTATAACTCACCACAATTCAATTTATAGCCCATTAAATGCTTAATAGTTATATTTTTAATCCGAGAAATTCTTAGAAAATCCTTGGGCGTTACACCCTCCCCCACTTGAAAAGAATTTATCCCCAAATTCAATACATGGATTTATGGAGAGTGTACTTACATTCAAATATCTCTGAAAATCTTTTACGCAAGGCTTCTTCAATCTCCCATGCTGCTTCATGTGGACATGACTTGGTCCATTGGATCTTGACCATAGGAATGATTTTATTCCGAAGTTACCGTACTTCTCGTTCAATGATCTTGATTGTCTTTTGCTCGTATGTCAAGTCCTTTTTAATTTCCAGGTTGTCGTAAGTAATGACATGGAATGGATCAGGTACATACTTCTTTAGCATTGAGACGTGAAATACATCATGAACTCCTGCTAACTGAGGGGGTAAAGCTATTCGATATCCGACTTCACCAACCCTGTAGAGAACAACCCTGTAGAGAATTTCGAAGGGGCCAATGAATCTTGGAGTAAGCTTGCCTTTGATACCGAATCTTCGAATACCCCGACCTGGAGAAACATTGAGGAATACGTGATCTCCTACTTGAAATTCTAGGTCGCGTCTTTGATTATCAATATATGATTTTCGTCTGTCTTCAGCCATCTGAAGTCTTTCTTGAATAAGCTTTATCTTCTCGATAGTATTCCTAATGATATCGGGACCGAGAAATTGCCTTTCTCCTACCTCATTCCAGCAAATAGGCGAACGACAGCTTCTACCGTATAGAGCCTCGAATGGTGCCATTTGTATGCAAGCCTGATAGCTATTGTTATAGGCAAATTCCACTAGAGATAAATGGTAGTGCCAACTTCCTTCAAAGTCAATAGCACATGCTCTGAGCATATCTTCCACCACTTGATTTATCCTTTCAGTTTGACCATCAGTTTGTGGATGGAACGCTGTGCTAAAATTAAGTCGGGTCCCTAATGAATGTTGATGACCTTCCAGAATTGTGATGTGAACCGAGGATCTCGGTCGAATATAATGGTGATAGGGACACCATGTAATTTGACAATCTCCTTCATGTATAATGCTGCTAATACATCCACAGACCATCGACTTTTGATTGGTAGAAAATGTACAGATTTAGTCAAACGGTCTATGATCACCCATATGTCATCATGTCCTCCCCTTGTCTTAGGTAAACCCATGATAAAATCCATCCCTATACTTTTCCATTTCCATTCGGGAATATTCAAGGGGTGTAATTTCCCAGCGGGTTTTAAATGTTCTGCTTTTACTTGTTGACAAGTGAGACATCAGGACACAAAATCTGCTACTTCTCTTTTCATATTGGGTCACCAAAAGTTCCTTTTCAAATCTTGATACATCTTGGTAGCACCAGGGTGAATAGCATACCTTGATTTGTGAGCCTCTTCCATAATCAATTTCTTAGTGTCCTCATGATTTAACACACAAACACGATCCTTAAACAATAGTCTTCCATCATTTGAGATAGAAAACATTGATCTCTGATCAATATTATCCTTAATCTCCATCAATGTAGGGTCATTTTCTTGTAATTGGACTATGTCCTTGATCAATGCAGGTTGAGACCGTATATTGGCAATCATACCTCCTTCTCCTTCTCTGTCAATATCAAGATTTAAATAAGAAAAATCTTCAATAGGACAAGTTATACGTTTCTTGAGGCTTGCTAGAGTTGCCATTGGTTTCCTGCTAAGAGCGTCAGCTACAACATTTACTTTCCCCGGATGATATTGGATAGTGAAGTCGAAGTCCTTGAGATACTCAAAACATCTGCGTCGTCGCATATTTAATTCCTTCTGGGTGAAGAGGTATTTCAGACTTTTATGATCTGAAAATATGATGAATTTCTCCCCATAAAGGTAATGTCACCAAATCTTCAATGCGAATATAACCGCAGCTAGTTCCAGATCATGCACAAGGTAATTTTTCTCATGACATTTCAACTGCCTTGATGAATAACAAATCACCTTTCCATTTTGCATAAGGACGCACCCTAGGCCAATGCCAGACGCATCCGTATAGACTTTAAAGCCACCACCCTCTGTCCGTAGTGTTAATATTTGTGCAGTGGTAAGGTATTCTTTAAGAGTAAGAAAACTCTCTTTGCAGTCCTTCGACCATACAAAAGGATTCTCCTTTCTTGTGAGTCTAGTCAAAGGAACGGTGATCTTTGAGAAATCTTTGATAAATCTCCTATAATAAGTAGCCAGACCTAGAAAACTTCTGACTTCAGACACGGTCGTTGACCGGCTCCTGTTCTTAACAGCTTCTATTTTAGAAGGGTCGATAGCGATACCTTCCTTTGAAATAATATGGCCAAGGAAAGAGACCTCCTTTAGCCAGAACTCGCACTTACTAAGCTTTGCATAGAGTTTGTGCTATCTTATCATTTGCAAGGCTATCCTTAAGTGCTCTTCATGTTCCTCCTTTATTTTGGAGTATATAGGAATATCATCTATGAAGACGACTACAAACTGGTCAAGATACGGCCTGAAGACATTATTCATGAGTTGCATAAATGCTGTCGGGGCATTAGTTAACCCGAACGGCATTACTACGATTTCATAGTGGCCATATCTGCTCTGAAAAGTAGTTTTGTGTTTGTCTTCATCTTTGATCTTGAGCTGATGATAACCTGACCTGAGGTCTATCTTGGAGAAATATTCTGCTCCTAAAATCTGATCAAAGAGTTCATCTATATGCGACAATGGATATTTATTCTTAATTGTGAGTTGATTCAGTTGCCGGTAGTCGATACATAGCCTGAGGGATCCATCCTTCTTCTTGATAAATAGTACTGGCGCACCCCAAGGGGATGTGCTAGGTCGAATAAAACCCTTAACTAATAACTCCTGAAGTTGTTTCTTCAATTCCTTGAGTTCTGTGGGGGACATCCTGTAGGGAGCTATTGAAATAGGTGTTGCTCCAGGAATGAGTTTAATGAAGAAGTTGACTTCCCTTTCGAGCGGTAAACTGGGCAAATCTAATGGAAATACATCGGGAAACTCCTTCACAATGGGGATATTTTCTAAAATCATTCCCTTGGACTTGGTAATGATTACGGAAGCAAGAAAAGCTTCACATCTTTGCGAAATAAGTTTGCAAGCGTGAACAGATGAAATAATGGTAGGATGCTTCCTATATTTGATACCAAGGAAGGAAAACTTTGGAAGACTAGGTTTCCGAAAAGAGATAATCCGATTGTGACAATTTATATAGGCGTCGTGGTCTACAAGCCAATCTACACCTAATATAGCATCGTAGCCCTCCATGTCAAGGCATACGAGATTTGCAGGTAGATTATGTCCTTCTACCATTACCTCACAATTAGGATAGTAATTTGTAAGTTTTGTTCCAAGACCTAAAGGTGTAGTAATAGCAAGGTCCGAAGGTAGAGGAACTGATGAAACTGGCAAGATTTTTACAAAAGCAGTGGATATAAAGGAATGAGAAGCACCAGTATCAAATAGTACAAATGTAGGATGGGAATAGATTTGGATAGTACCTTCCATTAGCCCATCATTCTTGGGCACTTCTTCATCTTCCATAATAGCATTAAGACGAGCATGTCGCTTATGTCCACCACCGGAAGGTTGATCCTTCATAAGAGGGCAATCCAGCATGCAGTGCTCTCGGCTACCACATCGTAAACAAGCGTCGAGGTGCTTCGAGCACACTTCGGCCAAATGACCGAACTTTTCGCAGAAGGTGCAAGCCGCCATGACTTGCTTTTCTTCTTCTTCAACCTTCTCGTTCTTGTGGTAGCCACTACCACTCCCATTCCGGGATCTCTTCTTGCTATCATGGGATTTGTAAGGTTCCATGATACTAAACTTCCCCTTCTTTTCATACCGATCTGACCTTCGGCTTGGCTCCCCTCCCTTGCCTTTTAATTTCTCGACCTTCTCTATGTTCCTGTTGTACCCAGACTATTTCTCGGCAAAATAACAAGGAATAAGGGTTTGGGCATTTCCCCGAACACCTTCAAGGCACGGGCTATCTAGCGCTTTGTACAACCCTGCGGGTTCCTACAAAGGCCCTGACCAGCTTGCCTTGACACCCGGTGACATAAGCAACTGCCTGGGGTCAACCCCGGCCACTCACATACTGGTTTTGCCCGTATCCTACATGGCCGCCCGGGACCACCCGGGGACGCCTCGACGTTTAGCCATGCCGTTTGGCACCCAGTGAAAGGGCCGAGGGCCCACCCCGAGACACTTCTTTCAACCCTCCAACGTCAAGGGGAGACCTAAGTAAGTCAACCACAGGCTTTGGAGGCCCGCAGCACGTGCATACGTCTCACACATGTGTTCGGCATTTTTCGAACACCTTGTGGGCGCATATGTTCCAGCCCTTTTACACAAAACTACGGACCACCCCATGGCTCCAGCGCACTAATTGGGTCCTACAACAACCCCCCAGTAAGCCGGGGCCACCCCTGACCTTCAGATACGTGGTGACGAGCCACTTAACTCTGGCACTCAGGCAGACCCGAGGCTACCCTGCCAACCCGTCTTGCAATGCAGCACGCATCTCGTGGCACGACCCACATCCCTAAGGTGCCTCTCCAAAGCTCCCATGAGCTTCCCTCTTCAACCCAAGGCCCACCTTGGGCCCCCCCAGTCATCTACCCAAGTCATTTGGCCATCCAGGGTGTGTCGGGTATTTACCCGAACACCTTGCGAGCGACTACGATAACTCGAAGAACGACGGCCCCCACGGGCCCATCCCAGTTTCCCGGAGCTTAACGTCCTCCACAAAACATTTGTAGAAGACACAATGAGACCTGGGGGCCATCCCTCGGGGTCATAACAGGCCCCGGGGCCAGTTCGCCCCAGGGCACGACCGCGCTCCCCCAGGGAGGGCGAACCCCCCGGGGGTCGCGCCCTCTCTCCAGCCCGGTGGTCCCACAACCCCACTCAGCCCCAGTTCATCTAGTTTGTGGTCCTACAACGCAGTTCGTGTGCCGTACCTATTCGAGAAGTTGACGCGGGGACGCAGGAGCGCAAAGCGACAGCACGCGGGAATTCCGCAAGTCGACGCGCACACAAGCCTCCGCAAGCCTCCACATATCCTCCCAGCACAACCGTCCTTTTATTCTTAGTCAATTTAGGAAGAAAATAGGCCACAAAATGGATTTTATAGGGTGGGGACCGTCCCCTCTCTCTCCATGCGCCAACCCGCCTAAACCCCCCCATGGTGGGGTTTGGGCTGGCCCACGTAAACCCCTTCCATTCAATTAAAAAAATTGGTTTTTTTAAATTAAAAAAAGGCCAAACCCAGCCCGCCTAAACCCCCTAGGGTGGGGTTTAGGCAGACCAGCCTGGACCCCCCAGGCTGGTCCGCCTAAAGCCTTAGGGGAGGGGGTTTAGACGGACCGTCCTCACCCCCAGAGGTTGGTCCGCCTAAACCCTTCCCAGCCCACTCTTTTTATGAAAAACACCCTCCGTGAGGGGTTTACGCTGGCTTGCTTGACCCTATCAACCTAGCCCCCCTAAACCTACACTATTCATGGGGTTTACGCGGGCTGGCTTTACCCTATCAACCCAACCCTCCTAAACCCCTTCCACCCCTTCAACTTCTCTATAAAAACCCCTTAGAAGCTCAAGGTGTCGACATACATACAGATAGACACCAACACAACATATGGAAGGCACATAGAAGCCACGGGACATCCGACCTTCTTCAAGCGGCTCCGGACAACGAGCTATGGAGAATTGTGTGTGGGTGACTTGTTCGTCGGCTTAGTACGCATGGGGTATGTCGTTTGCACTTCCCTCACGCCGTATTTAGCCGTAACATACAAGTCGACACCCACCATGTGCGATACGTTATGACAAGGGCGAACGTTCTCTCATGCCGGGATTCCCCGTCGCGTGCCCGTCGATTCCAACCACGGACGTACCATGACGTCACGCTCTCCCGCAGTCACGAGGCCTCGTTCGACCGCTCTACTCGAGTCGTGACCGGCCCTCGCCCAGACACTGGATCGATGCGTCCCTCCAGTCTCCCAGTCATAAGCCCCCTTGTTCGGCGCTGCCACCATGGCCCACGCCACGGGAGGGGTCCTCTGTAAAACACATATGAGTTCGTCTATCACGCACTGACCCGGGGACCGATCATCAAATCAGAATTGTCCCGTGGGATGCGCCAGTTGTATCCTGGCCACTACGGCCCACTTGTAAAGACATGTATATCTCAAAGATTACACCGCCAATTGGACGAATGCTCTCGCATCCACGTTCAGGCCCCCAGCTTTCTATGTACACCACTCGACATCCGTGCCTAACATCCTAGCCCCAGTAAACCTCACTCAGTCGAAAGCGCACCCACAGCTGCGAAATGCTCCCGGCCCTCTACCCATGGCTTCAGACATATATACATACTTTTCTTCAGCTTAGAACGAAGGTATTTGGATTCAATCCGATGTAAATAAACACTGGTTGCTTGCGGCCAGTGGGGAAAGACGTCCAATACACGATTCCCGCAATCGCCTATGCACTCGCACCCATGGAACCCCGTCTCTCCACGTGTCACCCGATCGCCCGAGCCCACATGCCACGTCCTAGCGACGCTTCCCCGGTCAACCCTTGGTTCCATGGGTGATTATCGAGAAATAGACTGGCACGCCCACACCCTGTCCGGTTAACCCTTATCCTGACACTTCCGTGCCATTCGACCCTTTTCGACTTTTCGTCAATGGAGAGTGCCCGATACCACCGTGAGAGGTATGCAACCGTAAGGAGGATACCCGAGATACATCAAACTCCCGTGTCTTCCTTCCCCACTGTATCCCTTCCTTCACCTGGTTATTCGACATATAAAAAAAACACGCGCAACAGAGAGGATGGCACACCTGGTGGGACATCTCCCGCCTTCCTTCTTTTTGCGGAAGAATAGTCTGTGCCAGTCCTGAACCCCTGGTGCCCTTTCCCTATCCTTGTAGGAGAGGCAGATGAGGGTACTCATGCGCGCATTCTCTAGCAGCTTTCGGTTCGCGTTCTGATCGTCGGACCACGCTCGACGACTATCAACAACCGTCGCCCCCGCAGCACCCAGCACTCTAGCAACCATGGCGACCGTCACCTACGGCCCCAACGTCATTGCCACCCACGCCCGGGTGGGCTACTTGGCCACACCGATTACTTTCGGCAGCTTCGCCCCTGTCATCAGATCGCCCTACTTCTTGGGTGTGATCCCTATGGCTGCTCCTCAGCCAACCCCAGTTTCTCTGTTGGCTCCCTTGGCCAATGCGCCACGCTCACTTCCAGCACCGGTGTCCCGCCTGAGCGCTAGGCACTGGACCGCCACCACTGACCCCTGCAGGGTCCCCAGATCAACGTCGGCCGGGTAAGCGTTAGCTCCAGAGGCCAGCCTCGTCTGATCTCCGGCACGGGCCCCGCGCCCTGGACTTCGGTCACTATCTCAGTATCTTCCTCGAGTCTCCAACACCGAGCTCTAGCAAAGCCAGCACCCAACACGGGCTCCCTCGGGTCTCCAATCTGAGCCGCAGCCAAGCTGGCACCCAACACGGGCTCCCAGCCCCGGGTCTACGGCTTCTCAGCCTCTTCCTCAGGTCTCCAACCCCGAGCGCCAGCCAAGTCGGCACCCAACACGGGCTCCCAGCCCCGGGTCCACGGCTTACCGGCATCCTCCTCGGGTCTCCAGTCCCGAGCCGTAGCCAAGCTGGTACCCGACACGGGCACCCAGCCCCGGGTCCACGGCTCCCCAACACCTTCCTCGGGTTTTCGACCCTGAACCCCATCAAAGCCGACTCTCAATATGGGATCCCCGCCCCGAGTTCGCGGCTCTCCGATATTGCACTCAGGACCCCGATTCCGATCTCCAGTTGAACCAATTCTCCCCGTGGGTCTTCTACCCAGGGGGCAAGGTCCCTCAGCACCCTCCTCGGGTCCTTCGACCCGAGCCCGGACTACACCGGCACCTACTGCGGGTCCTCGACCCAGGGGCGTCGGCACCTCAGCACTTCTGATAGCTTCGCTTTCCAGTGCAAGATTGTCATCTCGAGCATCGGTAACGCTCCTATTGGCGCTGGCAAAGGCTTACACTCAGGTCGCCCAGTCATCGACTCCCGGTGTGGGTTTCATATCTTGGGGGCCGGTCCCAGTACCCCCTACTGACAACTCCATGCTGCCGATCGCTCCAGCCTGGGTTTTCTCGGTCTACCATCTCGGGGCGGAGTCTTCCTCAGCTCTCAGAAGAAGCGCTGCCATGGTCGTAGAGGTAGATGGCTCACCGCTAGGACTAGCAACTTCAGCAGGACGGTTCTTGTCGATGACTTGCGGATCCGTCTCGACGGGGGTGAACCAATCATACCCCTGGAAGGGACCGTTCCCACCATCCCCACCTCCAATCGTTTTGACCTTTTGCAGCAAACACGAGAGGATGGGGCAAAGCTCAAAGGAGCGGGTTCCTCGGCGGCGGCTCGGGGGCACCCACCACAGCCTGACACATGGCCTCCCAAGATAACTCATCGGAAAGGCGGCGATAAGAGAGACCAAAAATCTCACTTGAGGAGAATCTGAGCCACCCCATAAGAAGCTCAAGCTATTCGAAGGGCGCGTATCAGAAACCCCCTGCGAGCACTTAGATGCGGCATCAGACGGGATGCGGCTGGCTTCACAGTAGCATCGTCTGATGACGCCCAGGCATCCAATGTTTCCTGCACAAGCAAGCAGAGGCAAAGGCGAGCCAGCTCCCGGGCCCGCCAGCAACCGATCCAGGGTTCTCCTCTGACTGACATCGGGAGTGAGCCCCCCCTGCAACGCACCTCGGTCTTTGACAGACTAGGGGTGCCTGTCCGCCCCGAGCGGCACCCGCGGGGGAAGCGGACGGCCCGGTTTATCAATGACGCGGTCCGAGTGTTCACGTGCTACACCACTGGACACAAGCCGGACACCCAGACTGATGATTTGAACCAGCCTCTATCCCACTTCAGGAGGTCGTGCCATCAGTCTCCGCCGCCTCCCCCAACAGGTCACATCGGCACTTCTGCCAGACCGCAGGCGTCGGAACGTGCGGAAGAAGTCTCGGTGGAAGACCGCGACCCTCCTATTAACGCAGAGCCGGTCAACAATGACCCTCCTGTGAACGAGGCTCAAGAAGTGACCCTCGATTCTCTCATGAAGGAGAACCAGCATCTGAAGGCCCTCCTACAAGACCTTCTCCAGGAACGAGACCTTCATCCTCAACAACCTGCTAGGCCCTAGGCTGAGGCACCAGTACCCCCGGCGGCTCACGAGACTGCCAACACATCAGCGGCGATTTCTCGAACCCTGTCCGCAACTGGGTTTGGCACGCCCCCGTTTGAGGCCCAGCCACGAGCCTCCAACACGCCAGTGCCAGAGAATCTCCTGGCGCAACGCCAGATGATCAAGCGCATTATCGAGACAAAGCTCGCCCAGTACGGTGAGGGGGTTGCCATAGTGGACCTCTACAGTGTACCTTACCCGCTTCACCACCAGTTAAAAAAGCTTCCCCCAGAGTACTCCAAGCCCCCGAAGCTGCAAAAGTTCGACGGGCAGGGGTCCCCACATGAACATTTGGCCTACTATGTTATGGCCATGGGTGAGTTAGCGTTGGATGAATCATATCTTTTCCGTTACTTCTCTACTTCGCTCACGGGAACGGCCTTTCAATGGTACTCCCGCCTGAAGCCCAACTCAGTGATCGACTGGGCTGATCTTCAGAAGAAGTTCCTCGACCGCTTTCAAACGGCCGTGCGAAAGGTCTCCCTAGCCAAACTTTGTTCTCTTCGGCAGAAAAAGGGCGAGGGCGCCCTCGACTTCATCAAAAAATGGTGAGACCTCAGCATGAGGTGTGTCAATCCACCCGCTCAGGAGGACGCCATCACCATATGTCATTGAGGTCTGGCGGCCGAGGTCAGTGAAAAGCTTCTCGGCACCAATATCAAAGGCTTCGACCAACTTAATTCGGCAGTCGCCGAAATAGAGATGTTCTTCGCCGATTACCAGAGCTATACTACAGCAAAGGGTAAGCAAGCACGAGAACGCCAGCCCGGCATGGAGGTGAATATCATAGAGTTCACCCCTGCCGCCAAAGCCAGTAAGGAGGCCGAATCCGGTGGCTCTGACAAAAAGCCAGCGAACAAGCCGGCCGCTCCCTCCTTCTCGGAGCGCATGAAGACGCCCTTCTCCTTTAAGAAGGAACATACGAAGATGCTCTTCGACCTCTGTATGGCCCAGAAGATTACCGAGCTGCCAGAAATCCGCAAGCCGGACGAGGCCTTAAGGACCGACGATCCCAGTTATTGCCTGTATCATCGCATGTTGGGTCGCTCAATTGAAGATTGCTACGTCTTCAAGACTCAGGCGCAGAAGTTGATCCGAGATGTCCTCATCAAAATGAAGTGTGGTCTCGTCGATCCTCCGCAACCACATACGTGGGCCAGGCCAGCTAAGGCAGCACGCGTGGTTCACCACTCAGCCAATGTCATCCACATGATGGCCAAATTTTCTCTTTCTGATGACAAGTCAGAGGAGCCTAGCGCCAATCGAAGGGGACATTCTATCTGGTATCCAGGGTGGAGGCCCTGGCATGATCAGAGACCTCTCTCCTTCCCCAGGGAGAGAACCCGGTGACTCTTCAACATCCTCATCGAGAGGGGGCAAATCATACCCCGCGACTCACCGGCCGACTACACCAATTGGGACTTTAGTCACCCTCAATACTGCCCCTTCCACGCTAGAATATGTCATCTGATCGAGCCCTGTGAGGAAGTTCAACACCTCATCACGGACCAGATCCAGTCGGAGCAGATCGATGCGGAAGGAAACTCCATGTTGCTCGTCAGGCTTTGGCATGCTATCGAAGAGACCCTGAGCACCGCCAGGAGTGCACCAGAGCGGCCAGACTCCCCTCAGGAAAATGGGCATGGGTTGCCTTACCAGCATCCTCTAAAATGGCTCGAGTTCCGGACAGACAATAGAGAAGCGCTCGAGCGATTGCGGAGGCGTAGAGAGAAGGATGCCAGTCAAGAGACGGAGCCGACCAACTTCTCGGTCAACGTCATCCATTCTCTTGCTCCTCCGACCCCTTCGGACTATCAGACATCAGCACCTAGCCAGCCAACCCCAGCCACTTCGGTCGTGCGGTGGCGATCCTGACGGGAGCTAAAGTCTCTCCCTTTACCTGAAAAAGATATCGCCAGGCTCCTCCGGGTTCTTCTCGGCTGAGAGGATGTTCTGGTGGGTGAGACGACAACGAGCTCCGTAGCTCTCTCTCATCATCTCCCCGTCCTATCTCCATCTCCGGCATCCGTGGATAGGAAGGGAAAGCAAAAGAAGGGTGAGGCCCTGCCTCAGCCTCGTTACACCCCCTCAGCGGATGGGCCGTCGGGTCCTCCCCACCTACAAGTTGACACAAAAGAAGACATCTTCGGAGTCTTCAGCGGCTTCGACTCAAGCGGCGGGCCCACCGCCACAAGGTTCAGCCAGTCCGTAGAGTCGGGATAACTGTGCAGAGCGACAATGTCTTGCAACGCCGTCAATTATCACTAGGCCAAGCCCTCAGCATGATCACAAAGGCAAGGCTAAGGAGCAGGACAACAAGCATACCTCTCGGTCCGCTTCTCAACAAAAGTCATCGCCACCGCGGCGAAGGCATCAAACCGCACATACGTCTTCGGACGCCAGCACCAGCCTGTCGACTCCTCGTAGGCTCCTGTCGCCACCGCAGGTAAGGCACCAAACTGCACACACGTCTTCGGACGCCAGTCCCACCATTCGAGCATACAAGGAATTCCACTCGAGGTAATCGAGCAGGCAATCAATGCCACCTTCCAGATATAACAGGCAGAAGGCACCTGGATCAAAATCCGGGTGAGGAAGAGTCACCGACCTCGCCCTACAAAGGCACCAGCTCGGAGATATCCTCATGAGGATTCATTAACTCCGACTCCAGCACCTCTCCCTCCTACTCCCTTGGAGACAGCTATTGCCAAGAGACAAGAGAAAAATAGGAGGAAGAACCTCAGAAGGTGACTTAAGAAACAAGCTGAACAAGCAGCCGCCCTGCAGTCGCCGGCCGAGCCGACGCCTCTCCAAAGGCTCCAGCGGCTCATTGATGACCTGGAGGAATATGTTCCTCCTCGTCCTACTGGAGCTCTCCCACCCGACAGCTACATCCCATGGGAGGAAATGTAGAAACGAGCCCGCCTCATGAATTAGATTCAAGAAATGATCCAAAGGCTCAATAACGGTGAAAGACTCGTGATCCCGGATGAGCTCTCCTTGTGCTATAAAGACAATGAGATCACTACAGAGCATTTGGAAGAAATGCTTTGGCACTGCACCTGCAACATGGTGGCCATTCCACCTCCTGACAACATCAACATTTCTCGGTGAGGCGAGCCAGTAGCCTCCCGGACAAGACAAAGAACTATTGCCCCTCTTAGGCTACAGCCAGCTCCAGAGCACACAGGCCACGGCCGAGGTCATGGCCGGGGACGCGGTAGAGGCTGTGGGAGAACCCCCGAGCTACCCCTTTCTCCGTCCACTTTTAACCCGGAGTGAATCATCCTCTTTCGAGGAGAGGAACTGGCTCCCATTCCAGAAGAAGAAATTCGGAAGGGACCTGATATTTTTGATCCTATCAGCGTTCAACAGGCTACTACTAGCCTCCCAGCCCCTGCGCTAGTACCGACTGCTGCAGTAGAGCAAGTGGGACCGTCTGGTAAGGACGAGCCAGCCCGCCAGCCACCCCCAGAAGAGCCATCATTGGCATCCCTGTTCCTGGAGCCCGCTAGCGATCAAAGTCAGTCTGATCCCAGTGGTAAGGGCAAGGTAGTGCAACTTCCCGACGGGGAATAGCACGGCAGCACACAGAAGGCTCAGCCTGACATACTACCCTCTCTGGAGGATGCTTGAGCCCAAGCTGACCGGAAAGTCCTCCACCAGATGAAGCGTTTCCCTGCCAGTATTTCAATTTGGGAAGCCATTGCTTGGAGTAAGGATTTAAGAGAAACTCTTATAAAAATACACTAAGAGCCGGAAGTCTATGAAGCACATGCCACGGAAATGAAGGCGGCTGCCTATAAAGCCATCACGGCCGCCATCTCCTTCACGGAGAAAGACATGTTGCTTTCCCCTCCGTGCCACAACCGCCGTCTCTACATGACGGGGAAGGTCAACGGGCATGATGTGAACCGGATCCTGGTGGACACTGGTGCCGCTATTAACATCATGCCGCTCAAGACATTCAAGACTATATATCTAACCCCATACCTCCAGAAGGTTCAAGCGGTCAAGATATCCGGCTTTAACCAAAACACCGAGGATGTCCTCGACCGGGTGGATGTTGATATGGTGCTTGATGATTTCACCTCCAAGGTGACATTCTACATCATCGACTCCAACACATCTTATAAGATGCTACTGGGCAGACCCTGGCTCCATGAAAATTGGGTCATCCCATCAACTCTCCACCAATGCATCAAGTATGCCAAGGACGGGGAACAACATACGGTCTTTGCAGACCTGTCGCCGTTCACACCAGCAGAATGCAACCTGGCCGACGCTGCGCTCTACTTCAAGGGGATTAGTCCCTACCCTGTGATTAAGAGCAAAAGCAACGGTTGGCTCTCAGAGGAAGATGATGATGATCTCTTCTCTATTGACGAGGAAAAGGCTAAGCTTCATCGGCTGCGCCTCGACTCCAAGTCAACCCCAGATCGTCCCGAGAGGCGCCAGATCGACTTTGAGGCTAATCTTATTACTCGAGCTATCGGCAAGAGTATATGCTTGCCGCCATACTACATCCAACTTCCATGTGCGTCCGAGAAGCATGGCGTTGAGTCGCTAACGACATTCATTGTCACCTTCAAGCGACAATGCCAAAACAAGAAGAAGACTAATAGGGACAAACATATTGTCTTCTATAAGGGAGACATGGCCCCTCAAGCCCCGCCAGATGACGACTTCGGCTGGTCCAGGCAAGCCGACAATACCCCTCAAGCAGTTCAGGTGTGGGGCGATCTGTCGTCGCATATTCAAGAAATGTGTCTGAAGTAACACATTCCTTTGTGGCAAACTTCTGCATAACAAAGATACTTCCGTCAGCTGTAGACCCCTTCCCAGGTCCGGGGGCAACCCCTGTCCTTCCATAAGGATTCCAGGGGACTTGGCTATGACTAGGACTTGGACTTCCGCGTTCACTACGCAGTCAACGTCATAGGCTTGGCACAACCAGCTTACGACCGAGCTAGAGTCGAAGCCAAATTCGATAGTTCCGGGGATGAGGAAGTGGAAATTCTGATCCCAATCTCTGTCAAAGCCAGAACTCTGGCTCAAGCCGTCGAGGAACCTTCCTCGCCTTCCTGCCAAGACAAGGGGGCAGAATAGGCTTCCCCGGTCTCTCAGCCAGTCGGAGGACCCAGCTCAGTAAACCCTCCTGAAGAGGGGGATATCTCTGGTCCGAGCTGCGAAGGATTGTCAGCTTCACCAAGCAACCCCAGGGAGACCTCAGTAGCCCCGGTTGACAACTGCTGGCCAGGAGCCGACGCCCCAGATCAATCCTTAATGGATCCCAGCGACAACCACTCCCCAGTCCCTTCAACATCAACCGGTGGCTTCGAGAATCAACAAATGCTTGAAGCCGACACTGATGATGAGGATTTCATCGACTTCTAACCCTCTCCTCCGGAGCTGGAGGACGGTGGCCAAGCGACCATGGATGAGCTTGTTGAAATCAACCCGGGCATATATAAAGCCCCTCAGCCTACATTCGTCAGTGCTCTCCTCACCGAGGCAGAGAAGTAGGACTACAAGCAACTCCTGCTTGAATACAAAGACTGCTTCGCCTGGACATACAAGGAGATGCCAGGGCTAGACCCCTCTGTAGCGGAGCACGATCTAGCCATTTCTCCCTCAGTTACTTAGGTTAAGCAACCATAGCGGCGCATGCCCCATGAACTAGAGCTCCAGGTTTCGGCCGAAGTCCACAAAATGGCGGAGGCCGATTTTATAGAGCCATGTATCTACCCGATTTGGCTCGCCAACATAGTCCCAGTCAAGAAGAAGAATGGTCAAGTCTGCATCTGCATCAACTTTCGGGACCTTAACAAAGTCTGTCCAAAGGATGACTTTCCAGTCCCAATTACAGAAACGATGGTCGACATGACCACCGGGCATGAAGCCTTGTCTTTCATGGACGGGTGATCGGGTTATAACTAGATCCGGATGTCCCTCAAAGACAAGAACCATACAGCTTTGAGATCCCCCAAAGGGATTTTCAACTACAAGCGCATGCCCTTTGGTTTGAAGAATGCCGGTGCCACTTACCAAAGGGACATGACCAAAATATTCGATGAGATGCTGCACAACACCGTCGAATGCTATGTTGACGACCTCGTCGTCAAGACTAAAAGGTGCGAAGACCATTTGCGTGACCTCCGCCAAGTCTTCGAACATCTCCGACAATATGGGCTCAAGATGAACCCCATGAAATGCGCCTTTGGCATATCCAGCGGTAAATTTCTTGGCTTCGTCGTCAGGTACCGAGGAATCGAGGTGGATCCCAGCAAGATCAAAGCAATCCGGGAGCTTCTACCACCCAGCAACATCACCGAGCTCAGGTCCTTCCAAGGGAGGCTGACCTATATTCAGAGGTTTATCTCTAACCTCTCCGGTCGATGTGCGCCTCTCAGCAAGCTGATGAAGAAAGACGCCCCATTTACATGGGACTCGGGAAGCCAGGCGGCTTTCAAGCAAATTAAGGAGTACCTCCTTACTCCCCCAGTCCTGGGGGCACCAATCAGGGGTAAACCCCTCATCCTTTATATTGCTACCATGGATGCTTCGCTAGGAGCTCTACTGGCGCAAGTCAATGAGGAAGTGTCACGCCCCGACGCGGAAAAATTGAAACATAGCAGCTTATATCAATCATGTCAATCAGAGCATACATTGCCACAAGAGACTAAACCATCAAGCTAAATAATAAAGAAAAAATTGACCCATCTTTATTAATAATCAAAATAGAAAGTATTCAATTACACCCGACTCCTTGTGGACTTCTGTCTCATTAATGGAAAATACATCAACTCTAGATAACTGCTAATCCAATCTTGACTCGAACATAAACTCTAAATGGCTCGCTGCTGGAATCACTCGTTCCCGTCCCCATCGGAACACACGTCCTCATCAGAACTACCTGAAAAGGATTGGAAAGTAGGGGTGAGCAAAGCTCCGTAGGATTTTATATCTCTATCATCAGGCATAATTAAAGTGATTAACCATTTATGAATAACGTTGTAATAAAAGTGATGATAAATAACTGACAAGAGCTAGATAGGAAAAAGAACATGAGCTTTCAAGTAAAGAGTAAACACAAGTATAATCAAGAACTTTTCATGTCATGAAATGATAAATGGAATTGGCCATATCAGCCACGCATCTCATGTCACACAGGAATTACAAGTAATTGAGTAAAAGTGGAAATGTCATAGACCAATCACGCTAGTCATGCACTTCGGTGCAATGCCACACCTTGTCATTACAAACTCCCCGGGGCACAAGTACTTTTGGGCGCTCCTCCCAAGGCCAAACCGGGTCCTTTATGATGTGTTGGCATTGAAGGTTTGGATCAATGATCCTAGTCTAGACATTCATCATATTAAATTGCCAAGAGTTTCAAGGTTAAGCTCACGAACTTACTTCTAAGATCAAGAGAAATTTCAACAAAATTAGAATGACATCAAGTAGAAAGACTATGAGTCTTTAGGTAACAAGGATGTAACAAGGATCACGCATGATCTCACAATTCAAGGCCAACCTTGATAACTGATTCATGCTGATAAAACAAGAAAAACCTTATTAATATCTTATCTGTAACGGTCTATAACAGGGCCGTTACAGGAACGTGATGGTCGTACACAGGGCCGTTACGATGATGTGATGGTCCATTCTTTGGCCGTTACAGGACACAGACTAGTTTAATTGAGCTGGTCCTAAAACACGATTCAAACCACGTTCATGGGTTCAGGTCTTTAAGGTACAACCTGCCCGGCGTCCTGGTGGGAATCCCATGCTCACGGGGTCTTACGGAGGTCTCATAATAGTGGTCCTAGTCCGACGGAAGGAATATCCGGCGGAGAGTCCCATCAATTACAAGAATTGAGGGTAATAAACACAGAAACCAAGACGGTGTGGTCGGTCAATCCCACCGGAGGGGCATGACTGTCAAACAATAATGCTAAGATCAAATATATCTTACATAAATCAAAATTTGTACAAGTGTTAACTAAGGGTTTTTATCAAAATTTTCATGATCATTCAACTTAGGATTTTCTAAACATCTTTCATGTAGAATAATGAAAAATTAATGTTTATGATCATACTACAATATTAACATCACGTTCTTCCTTGTTTATAGATCAAGATATCTTACTAACATAGCAAGTTTCTATTTTTAAGAATGCATAAACAATAGTTTAAAAACACTGTCAGGAGAACGTGATAGTCTAAAGAAGGGGCGTTACAAGAATGTAACGGTCTATAGTAGGTGCGTTACGTACCAGAAAATAAATAGATTAAAATTTCAAAAATTTAAAACACAAGGGCATGTGACGGTCTGTCGTGGGGCCGTCAGGCTCAGGTGATAGTCTATTGAGTGGCCGTCAGGCTGTAACGGCTTCTGAAAGATGCGTCACATGACCTGGAAACCTGCCAACGATGAACTTCGACATGTTACACTAAAACTTCGATTGCTCATGATAGAATGAATAAAAATTAGAGAAAATGCTACCATTCGAAAGAGCATAAAAATTCGTATAAAATAGCATGCTTTCATTTAGATCTAACACAACAAGATTCAATCTTTAACTAATAATCATGAAAGTTGTCCTTTTGATACACTTGGGAGTAAAACGTAAAATTCGAACAACATGATGAACGAAAATTTGGCACTTAGGTATCAAAAGAAAGAGCTCATGGAGACGCACAAGATGGTATTATTATATCTTTGTTTGGCCTGAGAGACACCTACCTTTGCTTGAAGGAAAGAAGAATGAAAAAGGAAGGGTCGCCGGAACCCTAGGTACCGCTCCTAGAACGCCCAAATTCTCCCTCGTCTGGTCACGATCGGTCCCGTCGCCTGTTGCTGGTGCAAATAGGGTTCTAGGGTGTAGAAAGCCCTCTATAAATAGAACCTATAGGGACTCCTAGCGATCGGATTTGGTCGAAGAGTCCTAAGAAGAAACTCCGGCGAAAACTTCGGATAAGGTTCTAATCCACCGCCGCCGCCGTCGGTAGAAGCATCTAGACTTAGGGTTTTCGAAGAAAAAGCAAAGACCTATCAATGGGCTAGGGTTTGGCTCGAATTGGAGCACAATTGGGCTAGAATTTGGCCCAAATTGCGATGGTTAAACTAGGTCTTCTAACCCACGAGAAACTGCTAAAAACGTGAAATTGGGCCTATACGAATTTTATTTTGGGTTCTTACTTGAAGACAAAGTTGTTACAAATTCAATTTTACACTAGTTTCATATTTTTCCAAAATTTTAATAATTTCTTTAGAAGTTGAGCCAATAAATAATTAATTTATATGGAAATATTTTTAGTAGAAAAATACAGGATGCTACACCCTCCCCCACTTAAGGAATTTGGTCTCCAAATTCACTGAATCTGCTAACAACCAACCTTAAAACAATTCGGGATATAGTTTCCTGATCGCATCCTCGGACTCCCATGTTGCTTCTTCCGCTCCACGACGACTCCACTGGACCTTGACCATCGGAATGGATTGGTTCCTGAGTTGCTGCTGCTTGAAGTCCAATATCTTGATAGGCTTCTCTTCATAAGATAAGTCTTTCTTCAATTCCAAATCAGCATGTTGGATAATGTGTGAAGGGTCATACACATACTTCCGAAGCATAGATACATGGAACACATCATGAATACCAGCTAACTGTGGTGGTAGGGCTAATCTATAGGCAACTTCGCCTACCCTCTCTAAGATCTCAAATGGGCCAACAAACCTTGGGCTTAACTTGCCTCGAATTCCAAATCTTCTAATTCCTCTTGATGGTGACACTTTCAGAAATACATGATCCCCAATCTGAAATTCTAGCTCCCTTCTTCTATTATCTGCATAGCACTTTTGTCTGGACTGGGCGACCTTCAAACGGTCTCTGATAACTTGAATGTTCTTTGGCGATTCTGAGATAAGATCTGGCCCAAGTCATTGCTTCTCACCAATTTCTTCCCAACAAAGAGGGAATCTACAACTCCTGCCATACAAGGCCTCAAATGGTGCCATCAGAATGCTAGATTGGTAACTATTATTGTATGAAAATTCAATCAAAGGTAAATGTTCATGCCAACCGCCTCCAAAATCAATTATACATGCTCTCAACATGTCTTCAATAATCTGGTTTGCTCTCTAAGTCTGTCTGTCAGTCTGAGGGTGAAAAACTGTACTGAAGTTCAAACGAGTGCCTAAAGATGCTTACAGTCCTTTCCAAAAGTCAGATGTAAACCTGGGGTGTCTGTCAGATATGATGGACACAGTCACTCCATGTAATCTTATTATTTCCTTCACATACAGGGCAGCCAAAATATCCACGGTCCACGTTGACTTAATGGGCAAAAAGTGTGTAGACTTTGTCAGTCGGTCAATGATCACCCAAATTCCATCGAGGCCTCCTCGTGTTCGAGGTAAACCCATAATAAAATACATACCGACACTTTCCCACTTCCACTGTGATATTTCGAGAGGCTTTAACTTCCCAGCAGGTCTGAAATGCTCTACTTTAACTTGTTGACATACTAAACACTTGCTTACAAAATCGACCACTTCTCTCTTCATGTTCGGCCACGAGAAAGTCCTCTTCAAATCTTTATACATCTTTGTAGCTCTTGGATGTATAGTATACTTAGATCTGTGCGCTTCTTCAAGAATCTTCTTCTTTATTTCCAGGGAGTCAGGAACACATGTTCTCCCTCGAAACAACAATCTCCCATCATTATCTAATATAAAATCTGGTCGATTAGCCATCTATTCCTTAATTTCAACAAGCACTGGGTTATTATCCTACAACTGCTTAATTTCTACTAGCAATTCTAAACGAAGCTGGACATGAGCCACCAAGATTCGATCTTCCTTTTCTGTAATATCTAAAATGGAAAACTGTTCTAACAACTTCCACTCTTGAATCATCAAACTGACTAGTCTAGCTGTCAGCTTCCTGCTTAAAGCATCTGCTACAACATTCCCTTTTCCTGAATGATATTCAATGGAGAAGTCGAAATCCTTTAAGTACTCTAACCACCTTCTCTGTCTCATATTTAGCTCCTTTTGAAAAAATAGATATTTTAAGCTCTTATGGTCTGAGTACACGGTGAAAGTTTCTCCATAAAGATAATGCCTCCATATCTTAAGAGCAAATACAATAGCGGCTAATTCCAGATCATGCACAGGGTAATTCTCCTCATGTTTTCTCAACTGCCTGGAGGAATAAGCTATCACTCTCCCTCGTTGCATCAATACTCAACCTAAACCGATTCCCGAAGCATCGGTATAAACTTCAAAACCTCCTTCACCTAAGGGTAAGGCCAAAACTGGGGCAGTGGTCAAGCACTCCTTCAAAGTCTGAAAACTCCTTTCACAATCATCCGTCCATTCAAAACAATTCTCCTTACGAGTTAACCTCGTCAAAGGCACTGCAATCTTGGAAAAATCCTTGATGAACCTTCGATAATAGCCTGCCAAGCCTAAGAAGCTTCTGATCTCAGTTACATTCACAGATCTTTCCCAATTACGTACAGCCTCAACTTTAGAAGGGTCTACCGCAATTCCCTCTTTAGAAATAATGTGGCCTAGAAAAGATACCTCTTGTAACCAGAACTCACATTTACTAAACTTGGCGTATAGCTGATGCTCTTTTAATATTTGCAACGCCATTCTCAAGTGTTGTTCATGCTTCTCCTTGCTCCTTGAATTTATCAGAATATCATCGATAAATATCACGACCCACTGATCCAAGTAGGGCCGAAACACACTATTCATTAGCTGCATAAAAGCTGCAGGAGCATTTGTTAATCCAAACGGCATCACCACAAATTCAAAATGCCCATACCTGCTACGGAATGACGTCTTAAAAATATCTTCATCTTTTATCCTCAACTAATGATACCCAGATCTGAGATCGATCTTTGAGAAATAATGGGCTCCTGATATCTGATCAAATAATTCATCAATCTTTGGTAATGGGTACTTGTTCTTAACGGTGAGCTGATTCAACTGACGATAATCGATACACAGCCTCAAGGAACCATCTTTCTTCTTTACAAAAAGAACAGGAGCACCCCACGGGGAAGTACTCGGACGAATGAACCCCCTTTCTAGTAAGTCTAACAACTGCACCTTCAGTTCTCTTAACTCAGCATGGGACATACGATAGGGGGCTCTCGAAATAGGCGAGGCGCCAGGAGTCAGATCAATAGAGAAAACCACCTCCCTTTCAGGGGGAAGACCTGGTAATTCATCTGGAAATACCTCCGGAAAATCTTGAATAACAGGGATATCCTTCAACTCCACTTCCTTCTTATCAGTTAAAGAAATCAAAGCCAAGAATGCAGGATACCCCTTTCTTAACAACTTATCTGCCCGAAGTGCCGAAATGAGTTGCACGGACTTGGATAGCCTGGAGCCAGAGAAAGAAAGCTCCGGACATCTAGGGAAAGACACTACTCCTGACTTACAATGAACACTATCACCATGCTTAGATAACCAATCAGCCCCTAAGATTACATTATAATCTTTCATCTTCATGCATACTAGATCAGCAGATAAATTACAACCATTGATCAAAACCTCACTAGAAGGATAATAGTATTTAATCTCGGATCCCGAACCAATAGGGGTGGATATCGTAAGGTGAGAATCCAATAACACTAGTTCCACAGATAAAGTCTTAGCAAATTTCAGAGATATGAAGGAATGAGTGGCTCCAGTGTTGAAAAGTACGAATGCTGGCTTGGAAAGAATAGTAAGAGTACCTTCGATAATACCTCCTTCCTCGGTAGTCTGGTTCTCGGTCTCTGCCTCCTGGAGGGCTTGGAGCCTTCTTGCCGCTTGTAACTTCCTTGCGACTTATTAGATTCTGTCGGTTCATTAATAAGGGGACATTCTGGAATTCGGCGGTCCCTGCTACCACACCTTAAGCAAGCGCCTAACTTGCGCCAACATTCTTCCATCTTGTGACTTGGACGGTCACAGTACTTGCAAACTGCCTTAGACGGCAGAACTGGTCCAACCTTCTTCTCGCCTTCCTTGCGTTTCTTGTTTTTAGAAAAACACGGCCCGCCATTAGGCCTCTTCTGACCATTACCGGGTTTAAAATTCCTGGAACTTGTAGTATGTTCCTTCTTCTTATCTCGACCTCTAATCCGGTCAATCATTTCCATCGTGTCCTCCAAAACTTGTGCTTTCCTTACTATCTCGGCATAGATATGGATTTTCAAGGGTGCCAATTGATTGATATACTGAAGCTTCAAACCATTCAGAAATCTTTTATCCTTCATTTTCTCAGTGGACACCAAGTGTGGGGCATACTTACATAATCTGGAAAAATGAGCTTCATATTCCGCAACCGACAAGTTTCTTCGTTTCAAAGCAGCAAACTCGATCGCTTTCTTCTCCTGCACCCGATCTGAGAAGTACTTGCTATTGAAAAACTCCTTGAACTCGTCCCACGTGCCACGCCTATTTCCAAGCGTGTCTTCCACGGCTTCCCACCAAGCACGAGCATCGCGTTCTAATTGGAAAGTCGCTAGCAAGATGCGATCCTGGTCTCCACACTGTATAACCCTAAGATTCTCTCCGTCTCCTTCAGCTAGTTCTCAGCCTCATCCGGGTCCAAAGATCCACTGAAACGCGGGGGATTCATGCCTTGAAAGTTCCGATGTAGATTGCCTGCTCCTTGCTGTCCGCCAGGGTCAGGCCCTGCACTGTACGTTGCATGTCTTGCCATTGAGCGCGTTCTGCCGCCATCACGGAAAATTCCTACAACATAAAAGAAGTAATTAAGAACGTTCTCTTGGATCTATCTTCTTATAGCTAGTTAATTAATTAACTAATCTTAGCCCAAGTCTCTACCCAACTCACTGGGTCGGATTCTGACTTTACTAATGTTAAAGGTTCTATAACACTGCTTGCAACCTAGGGTCTAAAGAAAACCTAGGCTATGATACCACAAAAACTGTCACGCCCCGATGCGGAAAAATCGGAACGTAGCAGCTTATATCAATCACGTCAATCAGAGCATACATTGTCACAAGAGACTAAACCATCAAGCTAAATAATAAAGAAACAATTAACCCATATTTATTAATAATCAAAATAGAAAGTATTCAATTACACCCGACTCCTTGTGGACTTCTATCTCATTAATGGAAAATACATCAACTCTAGATAATAACTAATCCAAACTTGACTCGAACATAAACTCTAAATGGCTCGCTGCTGGAATCACTCGTTCCCGTCCCCATCGAAACACATGTCCTCATCAGAACTACCTGAAAAGGATTGGAAAGTAGGGGCGTGCAAAGCTCCGTAGGATTTTATATCTCTATCATCAGGCATAATTAAAGTGATTAACCATTTATGAATAATGTTGTAACAAAAGAGATGATAAATAACTGACAAGAGATAGATAGGAAAAAGAACATGAGCTTTCAAGTAAAGAGTAAACACAAGTATAATCAAGAACTTTTCATGTCATGAAATGATAAATGGAATTGCCCATATAAAGCACGCATCTCATGTCACATAGGAATTTCAAGTAATTGAGTAAAAGTGGAAATGTCATAGACCAATCGCGCTAGTCATGCACTTCGGTGCAATGCCACACCTTGTCATTACAAACTCCCCGGGACACAAGTACTTTTGGGCGCTCCTCCCAGGACCAGACCGGGCCCTTTATGATGCGTTGGCATTGAAGGTTTGGATCAATGATCCTAGTCTAGATATTTATCACATTAAATGGCCAAGAGTTCCAAGGTTAAGCTTACGAACTTACTTCTAAGATCAAGAGAAATTTCAACAAAATTGGAATGACATCAAGTAGAAAGACTATGAGTCTTTAGGTAACAAGGATGTAACAAGGATCACGCATGATCTCACAGTTCAAGGCCAACCTTGATAACTACTTCATGATGATAAAATAAGAAAAACCTTATTAATATCTTATCTGTAACGGTCTATAACAGGGCCGTTACAGGAACGTGACGGTCGTACACATGGCCGTTACGATGAAGTGATGGTCCAATCTTGGGCCGTTACAGGATACAGACCCGTTTAATTGAGCGGGTCCTAAAACACGATTCAAACCACGTTCATGGGTTCAGGTCTTTAAGGTACAACCTGCCCGACGTCCTGGTGGGAATCCCATGCTCACAGGGTCTTACGGAGGTCTCATAATAGTGGTCCTAGTCTGACGGAAGGAATATCCGACGGAGAGTCCCATCTATTACAAGAATTGAGGCTAATAAACACGGAAACCAAGACGGTGCGGTCGGTCAATCCCACCGGAGTGGCATGACTGTCAAACAATAATGCTAAGATCAAATATATCTTACATAAATCAAAATTTGTACAAGTGTTAACTAAGGGTTTTTATCAAATTCTTCATGATCATTCAACTTAGGATTTTCTAAACATCTTTCATGTAGAATAATGAAAAATTAATGTTTATGATCATACTACAATATTAACATCACGTTCTGCCTTGTTTATAGATCAAGATATCTTACTAACATAGCAAGTTTCTAGTTTTAAGAACGTATAAATAATAGTTTAAAAACACTGTCAGGAGAACGTGACGGTCTAAAGAAGGGGCGTTACAAGAATGTAATGGTCTATAGTAGGTGCGTTACGTACCATAAAATAAATAGATTAAAATTTCAAAAATTTAAAACACAAGGGCATGTGACAGTCTGTCGTGGGGCCGTCAGGCTCAGGTGACGGTCTATCGAGCGGCCGTCAGGCTGTAACGGCTTCTGAAAGATGCGTCACATGACCTGGAAACCCACCAACGATGAACTTTGACATGTTACACTAAAACTTCGATTGCTCATGATAGAATGAATAAAATTTAGGGAAAATGCTACCATTCGAAAGAGCATAAAAATTCGTATAAAATAGTATGCTTTCATTTAGATCTAACACAACAAGATTCAATCTTTAACTAATAATCATGAAAGTTGTCCTTTTGATACACCTCGGTGTAAAACGTAAAATTTGAACAGCATGATGAACGAAAATTTGGTACTTAGGTATCAAAAGAAAGAGCTCATGGAGACGCACAAGATGGTATTATTATATCTCCGTTTGGCCTGAGAGACACCTACCCTTGCTTGAAGCAAAGAAGAACGAAAAAGGAAGGGTTGCCCGAACCCTAGGTATCGCTCCTAGAACGCCCAAATTCTCCCTCGTCCGGTCACGATCGGTCCAGCCGCCTATTGCTGGTGCAAATAGTGTTCTAGGGTGTCGAAAGCCCTATAGAAATAAAACATATAGGGACTCCTAGCGATCGGATTTGGTCGAAGAGTCCTAAGAAGAAACTCCGGCGAAAACTTCGGATACGGTTCTAATCCACCGCCGCCGCCGCCAGTAGAAGCATCTGGACTTAGGGTTTTCGAAGAGAAAGCAAAGACCTATCAATGGACTAGGGTTTGGCTCGAATTGGATCACAATTGGGCTAGAATTTGGCCCAAATTGTGATGATTAAACTAGGTCTTCTAACCCACGAGAAACTGCTAAAAATGCAAAATTGGGCCCATACGAATTTTATTTTGGGCTCTTACCTGAAGACAAAGTTGTTACAAATTCAATTTTACACTAGTTTCATATTTTTTCAAAATTTTAATAATTTCTTTAGAAGTTGTGCCAATAAATAATTAATTTATATGAAAATATTTTTAGTAGAAAAAGACAGGGTGCTACAGGAAGGTAAAGAGCAGCCCCTCTATTACCTCAGCCGGAAGCTAAGTGGTGCCGAGTACTGCTACTCCCTTATGGAGAAGGTTTGCTTGGCGTTGGTGTTCGCAGTTAAGATGCTGCGGCATTACCTCCTTTCCCATCAAGTTGAGCTTATATCCAAGCATGTCCCCCTGAAGTATCTCCTTCGGTGACCTGTCCTCTCAGGCAGACTGGGGACGTGGGCTCTCCTACTGATGGAGTACGACATTACTTATGTCCCCAGAAAAGCAATCAAGGGACTGGGCATGGCTGAATTTTTGGCAGCCCATCCAGTGCCGGACGACTCACCTTTCAGCTCGGAGCTCCCGGACGAGGAGTCCCTTGCTGCTCAATCACAACAACTAGTTGAACAGAGCGGAGATGTCTTGCATTATTGATAGCAAAGCGCTCTCACAACCCGCGTACCTTGCTGGGAGCTCTACTTCGATGGCGCTTCCCGAGGGATTACCCGGAGCAACCTGGATCCAGCTACCACTGCAGGTGCCGGCATTATTTTCCTGACTCCTCAGGGTGAAGTTTTATACAACTCTTGTGCCCTCATGAAGTCCCTGACCAACAACGAAGCTGAGTATGAAGCTCTACTCATTGGGCTCCAGATGGCTCTCCACATGGGCGTTAAATGTCTCAAAGGCTACGGGGACTCTCAGCTGATAGTCTGGCAGGTCCTCGGCATCTATGACGTGCGGAATCCAGAGTTGGTCCCGTACTATACCACCGTCACCAGATTAACCCAAAAGTTGTTTTTCTTCGAAATAGATCATATCCCCAGAAGCAGCAATGCTCAGGCAGATGCCCTAGCCAAATTGGCCGTGGCCATCAAGCTCCCGCCCGAGGGCGAGGTCGACATCGCCATCAAACATAGAAGGCTGATGCCGAGCTCACTCGAAGGTGACACCGGTCTCACCATTTACGAGGTCCATGACCTTGACCAGAACACGCCTCCAGAAGAGGATGATTGGCGTGCGCCTATCATCAAATTCAAGAAAGGGTGGCTCCCCCCTGACCGAGCTCAAAGGGTCCAGCTACTCCGCCGAGCAACCACTTACGAGTTGATTGGTGACTCCCTGTATAGGCTCGTCCACGAGAAGGACAAGTCAATTCCCCTGAGATGTGTCTCCCTTGTCGAGGCTCGAGCCGTCATGCAGGAGGTCCACTCTGGGTTGTGCGGCGCGCACCAGGTCAGAGATCAAATGAAGCACAACATCAAGCTCAAAGGCTTCTACTAGCCAACCATGTACGTGGATTGCATCCAGTACGCCCAGACATGCCACCAATGCCAAGCCTTTGGCCCAGTACCCAAAAGACCTCCTAACCCATTGCGTCCTACATCCCCCACCTGGCCATTTGCCGAGTGGGGCATGGACATCGCGGGGCCTTTCCCGCCATCTTCCAAGGGCCATAAATACATCTTGGCCGCCACTGACTATTTATCTCGCTGGGCGGAGGCTCTCCCTTTACGAGAAGTCACCGGCGAGGTGGTTGCCAGATTCTTCCGGCACAACATCATATACTGATTCTGTACTCCCATTCGCATAGTGTCCGACAATGGGACACCATTCAAGAATAAGGCCGTGTACCAGCTAGCGGCCAAATTTCACATCGACTGGAGAACCTCTTCGGTCTACAACCCCCAGGCTAACAGTTTGGCGAAAACCTTTAATAAGACTCTCTACAAACTCCTAGCTAAGATGGTTAGCCACCGGAAACACGATTGGGGTGAGAAGGTCTTCGAAGCATTATGAGCCTATCAGATGGTCTACAAAACTCCCACGGGGTGCTCGCCGTTCACCCTTGCTTATGGGACAGAAGCGATTATCCCCATCGAAGTCCAGTTAGCCTCTTATCGCGTGGCAGTCAACACTGGCCTTGCCGGCCCTGACGAAAATGAGTACCAGAGAAGGCTAGAAGAGCTCGCCGATCTAGAAGACAAGCGGCTCGAAGCCTACAAAGACCTACAAGTATACCAGGCCCACATGGCTCGGGCCTACGATAAGCTCGTCAAGCAGCAAGCTTTCAAGCAAGGCGACCTCGTTATGATCAAGGAAAAGGAAGTCATGGCAGGGCACTCCAGTGGAAAATTACAACCGAATTGGCGAGGTCCATATATTATCCAGAATGTCTATGAGGGTGGGGCCTACATGGTTGCCGATCACAAAGGTCATAGACCGTTCCTGCCTCTCAATGGCAAACATATGAAGCTATATTATGCACCGGAGCATGAGTTCACATGCCATCCAGACAAAGGCGCACGTCCCAGCTACTACCAGTAAGGTCGGTCCTTCTCCGTGAAGGATCTAACTAGCCAGTCCTCCCAGTCTTCAATTCCCAGTCAACCAGTCCAGCCCAGCTCCTCAGAACCGTCGCCGGGCATCCCCGGGGACTAATCTCCTGCCCTCGTTCCCGTCATCACGAGAGCACGTGCACTTCTGTACCGGCGCCAGTCTAGCCGTCAGGCTCCTAGGTAAGTCAAAAAAAATAACAACAAAAAATGGGGTTAAAAATAGAGATGCCCTGGCAGACCCAGTCATCCTCACCACAAGGCGGCGATAGGGGCAAAAAGGCCAGTAACCCGACTGAGGTGGAAACCCGAAAGGGCACCTCAGGCAAAAGTGGGAAACCCCTCGACGTGAAAACCCGCAAGGGCGAGTTGGAAAAATCTAAAGGGGGTCGGCTCTATTGAAAAGCCGAAAGGGCGGTAGAGCCGATAATGAGAAAAACTTCCTCTCCCCACCAGTCAGAACGACCTTCTACCCACTCATCTGTGGGCCGTTAGCCTCACCCAGAACCAGTCTTCAATCAACTTAAACTACTAGGGCAGAAACCCTATAATTCCCAGTTGGCCTTGCACATCACCTACTCTATTCGGCCAAACTTAGGCCCATGCTTCGACGACACAGGTCAACCAATCCCTATGACAGTCAAGCTCCCAGTCACCATCCCGGTAGACTTATGTCCCGGCACATTCCAAGACACTTATCATTTTATTCCCTTACATCCTACATCCCTTGCAAATCCAAAGCCTATCACGCCCCGAGCCTTTATGTCAGTGGAAGACTTGCTCGAGGAACATGAACAGCCGGCATGGTAAGCCTCTTCCGAGCAAGAATGATCAGAGCGCAAGGCAATCACACATAAGAATGCAATCGTATAATAATTAATCAAACTCCAACTTTATTAATGATCAAAATATTCTTTTACAATAACTCTTCAACCATCTCTAATCCATCAGACTCAAGAAAAGGAAAAATTACAAAGACTCGATCTAAACAAGAATGACTTCCTAAGTCTTCACTCTCATTTTGATATGGTTCTCATTCGCTCTCAGACCCGCTACTTGTATAACATGAATCTGAATTCGAATCACTTTCATTTCCTAAAAAAGATTGGAAATAGGTAATGAGCACACTTTCCCAGTAGGTATCTTCGCATCAACATGAATAGCACTATTAAAGTAATTAGCATTTTAACTCTAAAGAATTTAGGTAAAATCATGCGAAATGCGATCAATCACGCGAGTAACCAAAGTAACAAAACGATCATGTATGATAGAATGAGAGCAAGAATGAACTAGCAAGAACGTAACAAGAATTTGATATTGGCCTTTCATCAACAAGAATGTATCGAGAATGTACTAGCAAGCCACATAATCATCACTCTAGTATCTTTTGCTTATGAGCAAGTACTTCATGAATTTCTGTGGAATATCAAGCAAGAAAGTCATGTACATGAATGTCATGTCGTGCCGTGGATTTTCACTTATTTATAAAGAAAGTACTCCCAGCGCAATGTGACGCCAGTAGCATCATACCCCATAATTTATAATAGTATGTTTCTGACAATCAGCCGAAGGGACTAGCATAGAGCTCTTTAACACAATCAGTGCTCGATCACATCTTCAAGTATAAATCAAGCTACTTTCACGCATGTAACAATAAAGTATTGACAAGAATGTAATAAGTTCAATAAGTTCATGATAACAATAATCAATGAATGAACACTTCAATTTAGAATATGAGAGATCAAGAATGACTTATACTATGTTATGCTCATGGAAATAATTCGACAGCATAACGGTACATTCCTTATTTTTCATAAATTAAATTAGGTATCTTGATTCAATTTGGTAAGTCCTAGACCATTATTAATCAATCTAAGAACCTTAGAAAATCAACCCGTGGGTCAAACCTTGGGTTAAAGCACTCAAACATTGTGACGGTCTTGTACTAGGCTGTTACGTTCACGTGACGGTCGAGCCTTGATCCGTTAGAACGACTGAATCCAGAAACAATAATTGGACCCAGTTAAATGTGACGGTTGTATATTGGGTCGTTACATGGGCCTGACGGTCCAATATAGATCTGTTACATCGCTAGAACAAGAAAACATCGATAGTGTTGTCTAATCAATTGGGTTTTAATGGTACAACCAACTTGGCATCCTAGTGGGAATCCCAGGCTCGCGGAGTATTACGGAGGCCTTGAAACAAGATTTCCTAGTCCATTGGAAGGAATATCCAATAGAGAGGTCCTCATGTTCAAGAATAATGTTCCTATAGTGCAAAGTGTGAACTAATGGCCATATACCGAAATATATGCCATGCACTTAGAGAAAATGACTCTATTGGTAGAGAGAGAATGTGTAGCAACGTGAAACCAAGATAAAATTCTGTCCATACATCATTGAAAATCCATGATTAAAATACAAGACTATAAAATTTTGGCACATTAAATTAACATAACTTAAAATAACTTAAGATGCTTGTAATCATGCAATTTCTATTATGAATCAGTTAATAAACTTAAAGTCATGATAACAGGTCAAAACTTAGCTATCTAAGCTTATTTATAAGTAAACTTAACTGGTTACCATTCTGCCTCGGGCTGACAAAACACAGGGGTCTGACGGTCTAACAAGAGCGCGTCACAGTACCTGTGACGGTTTATCGAAAGGCCATTACAGTAGTGTAACGCTCCTGTTATGGTGTGTCAGAGACAGCAGAGGAATTAAAATGCAATAGAGGGTGTGACGACTTATCGTAAGGCCATTACCATTTGTGACGGTCTAAGTATGATATGTCAGAGTCCCTGCTAACAGTATAAAGAAAAAAAGACTATGATTTGAAACCATGTCATGTTTTGAAAAGATTTAACTACCCCAATCATGACAAAAGGAAGTAAAGGTCATCTAGATGCATAGGTTGCAGTGAATTAACAAGATAATATTTTTGATCTTTGATTAGGGCTAAGGATATGTATGTATGCATGAACCCACTAAAACATGAAATCCATGATCTATAGTGCATGAAATTAAGCACAATCGGAGGGCTTTTATCCTTAACAAGATGTTTTTGCCAATCAAGAGATAACCTACCGCTTAAATGGGCTGTAAACTTCTAATTTAAGTCTGAAAGATGTGCCCTAGTTCTCCCTTTCCAGTGAGTTTCTAGCAACTTCTCGCTGCTCTAGCTCCTCAGCCTCGTGACCTAAGGATGTGAAAATTTGAGGGTAAGAAGATAAAACTAAGGTGAACAAAAAGTTCTAAATAACCGTACTCTAATTACCTCGTTTAGACGTCCTTATCTCTTGATCTTCAGGGGTATTGCATTCAGTTTCCTGGGTTGCTAAGGTCCGACCAGCAACTTTGGATGCTTCAATCCCCTTGGTTGGTTGATCTCCTAGCACGAAATTTGGAGAGCTATTAGTCTAATGTATTATAAATAAAAGGTTTTAAAGAACTTACCCAAAATTCTATCTCCTTACCTTGATTCTTCCAGAGCCAAAAGTAAGGGTCGCTCAGTTCAGAACTGGGTTCTATTTATAGGGATTTAGCTAGGGTTTGAGGATTAGATCGATTCTAGAGTCCTTAGTTGGCCAAAACCTGATCCCTAAGAGTCCCTAGTAACCTTACATATTCTTCTAATTAGGTCTCTTACAGATAGGATCCCAAAGATCCAATCTTTTTGCTCGTTCTTCCACTCACGGAACTGACAGAGGTGTAACGCATCAGGTCTAGTGCGTTACATAGCTGTAGCGGTCGCCCGATAGACCGTTACATCAAACGTGTATAGAGTTTTAATTTATTAAAACTCTTTTATTCGTTTATCCTTCTAATTATCTATATAAAAGAGTATTTATCTTTAAAATTCGTGGATAGGCTAAATAACCTTCTAGAATATGGGCCAAACTTAATGGGCTCGGACCATAACTCTTTTGGATCATATTTAGATAGGCTAGGTTAATTATTTTAACACAATTGGGCCATATAATAACTTATTAATCCAATAATCCATTTATTAATTTATTTAGGCCTTTATAAATTCTACAAAAAATATTAAATAACCCAGAAATTACTTATGTAAAATTTGGGGCACTACACCCTCCCCCACTTAGAAGAATTTGGTCCCCAAATTCAATACATGGATTATGGAGAGTGTACTTACAGTTAAATAATTCCGAAAATCTTTTCCGCATAGCTTCTTCGGTTTCCCATGTTGCTTCATATGGCCATATTTTCTTCCATTGAATCTTGACCATAGGAATAACTTTATTTCTTAGTTGACGCACTTCCCGTTCCAGAATCTTTATTGGCATTTGCTCGTATGTCATATCCTTCTGAATCTCCAGATTGTCATAGGTGATGATATGGTCAGGATCATAAACGTACTTTTTCAACATAGAGACGTGAAATACGTCATGAACTCCTGCTAATTGTGGAGGTAAAGCCAGTCTATAAGCTACTTCACCGACCCTTTCAAGAATTTTAAATGGGCCAATCAATCTTGGAGTTAGCTTTCCTTTGATGCCAAATCTTCGAATACCACGACCCGGAGAAACTTTTAGATATACATGATCTCCAACCTGAAACTCCGAATGGCGCCTTCGATTATCAGCATACGACTTTTGCCTATCTTGTGCCATCTGTAATCTTTCTCGAATGAGCTTGATCTTCACTGTAGAATCCCTGATAAGGTCGGGGCCTAGAAATTGCCTTTCCCCTATTTCATTCCAACAAATAGGTGATCTACAGGTTTTCCCATATAACGCTTCAAAGGGCGCCATTTGTATGCTAGCTTGATAACTGTTGTTATATGCAAACTCTACCAGAGGCAAGTGATCATGCCAACTACCTCCAAAATCAATAGCATAAGCCATGAGCATATCTTCTACTACCTGATTCGTTCTTTCTATCTGACCATCAGTTTGTGGATGAAAGGCTATGCTAAAATTCAATCTAGTCCCTAGTGAGTTTTGTAGACCCTTCCACAAATGTGATGTGAATATAGGATCTCTATCATATATAACAATGACTGGGACACCATGTAATTTGACAATTTCTTTTATGTATAATGCTGCTAGAATATCCAAAGGCCATCGACTTTTTATTGGTAGAAAATGTGCGGATTTAGACAATCGGTCTATGATTACCCATATACCATCGTGTCCACCTCTGGTTTTAGGTAAACCCATGATGAAATCCATCCATATGCTCTCCCACTTCCATGTTGGAATGTCTAAGGGATGTAATTTATCGGCGGGTCTAAAATGTTCTGCTTTAACTTGTTGGCAAGTGAGACAGTGAGACACGAAATCTGCTATCTCTCTCTTCATATTGGGCCACCAGAAGTTTCTTTTGAGATCTTGATACATTTTTGTACCACCTGGATGAATGGTGTACTTGGACTTATGTGCTTCTTCTATGATCAATTTCTTCGTATCTTCATGATCTGGTACACATACTCGGCCCTTAAATAGCAATCTTCCGTCATTGGAAACGGAGAAATCCGGCCTCTGATCTATGTTAGCTTTAATCTCCAGTAACGCGGGATCATCATCTTGCAACTTGACCAGATCCTCTATTAATGTTGGTTGAGCTTGGATATTAGCCATGAAGCAATCCTCTTCCTTTGTGTCAATACCTACATTCAACTGAGCAAACTGAGGAATAAGATTAGTCATACTAATCATAAGACTTGATAGCATTCCCATTGGTTTTCTACTGAGTGCATCAGCTACAGCATTAGCCTTGCCAGGATGATATTGAATAGCAAAATCAAAATCTTTGAGGTATTCTAACCATCTTCTCTGCCTCATATTTAACTCCTTTTAAGAAAATAAATATTTCAAGCTCTTGTGGTTCGAGTATACTGTGAACTTTTCTCCATAAAGATAATGACGTCAAATTTTTAAGGCAAAAATAACTGCTGCCAATTCTAAATCATGCACGGGGTAATTTTCCTCATGACGTTTCAATTGTCTTGAAGAATAGCAGATTACCTTTCCAATCTGCATGAGGACACATCCTAAGCCAATACCAGACGCATCCGTATATATTTCGAACCCACAACCTTCCACCGGTAGTGATAAAATGGGAGCTGTAGTAAGATGATTCTTAAGAGTTTGAAAACTCTTTTCACATTCCTTTGACCAGATAAAAGGATTTTTTTTTCTCGTGAGTCTAGTTAAAGGAACAGCAATCTAACAGAAGTCCTTAATGAACCTCCTATAATAACCAGCTAGACCCAGAAACCTTCTTACTTCCGATACAGTCGTTGGCCGGCTCCAATTCCTGACAGCTTCTACTTTCGAAGGATCCACATCGATTCCTTCCTTGGAAATAATGTGGCCTAGGAATGAAACTTCCTTGAGCCAGAATTCACATTTGTTAAGCTTTGCATAAAGTTTATGTTCTCTAAGTGTTTGCAGAGCTGTCCTCGGATGTTCTTCATGTTCCTCTTTTATCTTGGAGTATATCAAGATGTCATCAATGAAGACGACGATGAATTGGTCCTGATATGGTTGGAAGACATTGTTCATAAGTTGCATAAATGTTGCTGGGGCATTAGTTAACCCGAACGGCATTACCACGAATTCATAGTGACCATAACGACATCAAAAAGCCGATTTATAAATGTCTTCTTCTTTTAATTCTAAGCTGATGATAACCTGATCTGAGGTCAATCTTGGAGAAATACTCTTCTCCCGAAAGCTGATCGAAGAGCTCATCAATATGCGACAATAGATACTTGTTTTTGATTGTAAGTTGATTCAGTCGCCGGTAATTGATGCATAGCCTTGAGAATTGTACTTCATATTCAGCCACTGTCAGCATTCCCTATCGAAGAGAGGCGAACTCCATAGCCTTTCTTTCTTTCACATGTTCAGAGAAATACTTGGCACGTAATAAAGCTAGAAAACCATCCCACGTATGAGGTGCATCGGCCGGAGGTGCCGGAACTGACTTCCACCATGTACGGGCATCCTTGTTGAGTTGAAAAGTTGCAAGACGCACCTTCTCTTGATCGGTGCATTGGATGACATCAAATATACAGTTCATCTCGTCAATCCAGTTCTCTGCTTCGTCCGAATTGGAAGAACCATAGAAACGCGGACGGTTTAAACTCTGGAAATTACGATGTAAATCGCCAGCCCTTGCCCCTGCGCCAGCTTGCGCCATAGTTTGTAATGCCTGAGTAAGGCCGGCAACCGTTTGTTACATGCCATTCCAATCTATGCGATGAGCCATGGTAATAATAAGGTACCTGAGAGAAATATAACAATTTGTTATTTCTCATGAAATTGGAAGAAAATCAATCTTAAAGGTAGTTAACTATCTTATCCCGGGCTCTCCCCAATACTCTCATGGGTATGGAAATTTCTTCCTTAGTTCAGAGGTAGAGGTCCTTAAACCTTGGACTTATCCTATGACATGATTCTTCTCCATAAGTCCTGAGACTTAGGCTCTGATACCAACTTAATTATCACGCCCCGAGCCTTTATGACAGCGGAAGACTTGCTCGAGGAACGTGAACAGCCGGCATGGCAAGCCTCCTGCAAGCAAGAATGATTAGAGCGCAAGGCAATCACACATAAGAATGCAATCACATAATAATTAATCAAACTCCAACTTTATTAATGATCAAAATATTCTTTTACAATAACTCTTCAACCATCTCTAATCCATCAGACTCAAGAAAAGGAAAAATTACAAAGACTCGATCTAAACAAGATTGACTTCCTAAGTCTTCACTCTCATTTTGATATGGTTCTCATTCGCTCTCGGACCCGCTACTTGTATAACCCGAATATGAATTCGAATCACTTTCATTTCTTAAAAAAGATTGGAAATAGGTAATGAGCACACTTACCCAGTAGATATCTTCACATCAACATGAATAGCACTATTAAAGTAATTAGTATTTTAGCTCTAAAGAATTTAGGTAAAATCATGTGAAATGCGATCAATCACGCGAATAACCAAAGTAACAAAATGATCATGTAAGATAGAATGAGAGCAAGAATGAACTACCAAGAACATAACAAGAATATGATATTGGCCTTTCATAAACAAGAATGTATCGAGAATGTACTAGCAAGCCACATAATCATCACTCTAGTATCTTTTGCTTATGAGCAAGTACTTCATGAATTTCTGTGGAATATCAAGCAAGAAAGTCATGTACAAGAATGTCATGTCATGCCGTGGATTTTCACTTATTTATAAAGAAAGTGCTCCAAGCGCAATGCGACGTCAGTAGCATCATATCCCATGGTTTATAATAGTATGTTTCCGACAATCAGTCGAGGGGACTAGCATAGTGCACTTGAACACAATCAGTGCTCGATCGCATCTTCAAGTATAAATTAAGCTACTTCCACGCATGTACCAATAAAGTATGGCCAAGAATGTAATAAGTTCAATAAGTTAATGATACCAATAATCAATGAAGGAACACTTCAATTTAGAATATGAGAGATCAAGAATGACTTAAACTATGTTATGCTCATGGAAATAATTCGGCAGCATAACGGTACATTCCTTATTTTCCATAAATTAAATTAGGTATCGTGACTCAATTTGGTAAGTCCTAGACCATTATTAATCCATTTAGGAACCTTAGAAAATCAACCCGTGGGTCAAACCTTGGGTTAAAGCACTCAAACATTGTGACGGTCTTATACTGGGCCGTTACGTTCACAGGACGGTCGAGCCTTGATCCGTTAGAATGACTGAATCCAGAAACAATAATTAGACCCAGTTAAATGTGACGGTTGTATATTGGGTCGTTACATGGGCCTGACGGTCCAATATAGATCCGTTACATCGCTAGAACCAAAAAATATCGATAGGGTTATCTAATCAATTAGGTTTAAATGGTACAACCAACTCGCCGTCCTAGTGGGAATCACAGACTCGTGGAGAATTACGGAGGCCTTGAAACAAGATTTCCTAGTCCATTGGAAGGAATATCCAATAGAGAGGTCCTCATGTTCAAGAATAATGTTCCTATAGTGCAAAGTGTGAACTAATGGCCATATACCAGAATATATGCCATGTACTTATAGAAAATGACTCTATTGGTGGAGAGAGAATGTGTAGCTACGTGAAACCAAGATAAAATTCCGTCCATACATCATTGAAAATCCATGATTTAAAATACAAGACTATAGAATTTTGGCACATGAAATTAACATAACTTAAAATAACTTAAGATGCTTGTAATCAAGCAATTTCTATTATGAATTAGTAAATAAACTTAAAGTCATGATAACAGGTCAAAACTTAGCTATCTAAGTTTATTTATAAGTAAACTTAACTGGTTACCATTCTGCCTCGGGCTGACAGAACATAGGGGTCTGACGGTCTAACAAGAGCGCGTCACAGTACCTGTGACGGTTTATCGAGGGGCCGTTACAGTAGTGTAATGCTCCTGTTATGGTGCGTCAGAGATAACAGAGGAATTAAAATGCAACAGAGGGTGTGACGGCTTATCATAAGGCCGTTACCATTTGTGACGTTCTAAGTATGATGCGTCAGAGTCCCTGCTAACAGTATAAGGAAATTAAAGACTATGATTTGAAACCATGTCATGTTTTGAAAAGATTTAACTACCCCAATCATGACAAAATGATGTAAAGGTCATCTAGATGCATAGGTTGCAGTGAATTGACAAGATAATATTTTTGATCTTTGATTAGGGCTAAGGATATGTATGTATGCATGAACCCACGAAAACATGAAATCCATGATCTATAGTGCATGAAATCAAGCACAATCAGAGGACTTTTATCCTTAACAAGATATTTTTTTCAATCATGAGATAACCTACCACTTAACTGGGCTTTAAACTTCTAATTTGAGTCTGAAAGACGTGCCCTAGTTCTCCCTTTCCAGTGAGTTTCTAACAACTTCTCGCTGCTCTAGCTCCTCAGCCTCTTGTCCTAAGGATGTGAAATTTTGAGGGTAAGAAGATAAAACTAAGGTGAACAAAAAGTTCTAAATAACTGTACTCTAATTACCTCGTTTAGACGTCCTAATCTCTTGATTTTCAGGGATCTTGCGTTCAGTTTCATGGGTTGCTAAGGTCCGACCAGCAACTTTGGAAGCTTCAATATCCTTGGTTGGTTGATCTCCTAGCACGAAATTTGGAGAGCTATTAGTCTAATGTATTATAAACAAAAGGTTCTAAAGAACTTACTCGAAATTCTATCTCCTTACCTTGATTCTTCACGAGCCAAAAGTAAGGGTCGCTAAGTTCAGAACTGTGTTCTATTTAAAGGGATTTAGCTAGGGTTTGAGGATTAGATATATTCTAGAATCCTTAGTTGGCCAAAACCTGATCCCTAAGAGTCCCTAGTAACCTTACATATTATCCTAATTAGGTCTCTTACAGATAGGATCCCAAAGATCCAATTTTTTTGCTCGTTCTTCCACTCACGGAACTGACAGAGGTGTAACGCATCAGGTCTAGTACGTTACATAGCTGTAGCGGTCGCCCGATAGACCGTCACATCAAACGTGTATAGAGTTTCAATTTATTAAAACTCTTTTATTCAATTATCCTTCTAATTATCTATATAAAAGAGTATTTATCTTTAAAATTTGTGGATAGGCTAAATAACTTTCTACAATATGGGCCAAACTTAATGGGCTCGGTCCTTAACTCTTTGGGATCATATTTAGATAGGCTAGGTTAATTATTTTAACACAATTGGGCCTTATAATAACTTATTAATCCAATAATCCATTTATTAATTAATTTAGGCCTTTATAAATTCTAAAAAAATATTAAATAACCCAGAAATTACTTATGTAAAATTTGGGGCACTACACCCTCCCCCACTTAGAAGAATTTGGTCCCCAAATTCAATACATGGATTATGGAGAGTGTACTTACAGTTAAATAATTCTGAAAATCTTTTCCGCATAGCTTCTTCGGTTTCCCATGTTGCTTCATATGGCCATATTTTCTTCCATTGAATCTTGACCATAGGAATAACTTTATTTCCTAGTTGACGCACTTCCCGTTCCAGAATCTTTATTGGCGTTTGATCGTATGTCATATCCTTCTGAATCTCCAGATTGTCATAGGTGATGATATGGTCTGGATCATATACATACTTTTTCAGCATAGAGACGTGAAATATGTCATGAACTCCTGCTAATTGTGGAGGTAAAGCCAGTCTATAAGCTACTTCACCGACCCTTTCAAGAATTTTAAATGGGCCAATGAATCTTGGAGTTAGCTTTCCTTTGATGCCAAATCTTCGAATACCACAACCCGGAGAAACTTTTAGATATACATGATCTCCAACCTGAAACTCCAAATCGCGCCTTCAATTATCGGCATAAGACTTTTGCCTATCTTGTGCCATCTGTAATCTTTCTCGAATGAGCTTGATCTTCTCTGTAGAATCCCTGATAAGGTCGGGGCCTAGAAATTGCCTTTCCCCTATTTCATTCCAACAAATAGGTGATCTACAGCTTTTCCCATATAACGCTTCAAAGGGCGCCATTTGTATGCTAGCTTGATAACTATTGTTATATGCAAACTCTACCAGAGGCAAGTGATCATGCCAACTACCTCCAAAATCAATAGCACAAGCCCTGAGCATATCTTCTACTACCTGATTCGTTCTTTCCGTCTGACCATCAGTTTGTGGATGAAAGGATGTGCTAAAATTTAATCTAGTCCCTAGTGAGTTTTGTAGATCCTTCCAGAAATATGATGTGAATCTAGGATCTCTATCAGATATAATAGTGACTGGGACACCATGTATATTGATAATTTCTTTTATGTATAATGCTGCTAGAATATCCACAGACCATCGACTTTTTATTGGTAGAAAATGTGCATATTTAGTCAATCGGTCTATGATTACCCATATACCATAATGTCCACATCTGGTTTTAGGTAAACCAATGATGAAATCCATCCCTATACTCTCCCACTTCCATGTTGGAAAGTCTAAGGGATGTAATTTACCGGTGGGTCTAAAATGTTCTGCTTTAACTTGTTGGCAAGTGAGACAGTGAGACACAAAATCTGCTATCTCTCTCTTCATATTGGGCCACTAGAAGTTTCTTTTGAGATCTTGATACATTTTTGTACCACCTGGATGAATGGTGTACTTGGACTTATGTGCTTCTTCAAGGATCAATTTCTTCGTATCTTCATGATCCGGTACACATACTCGGCCCTTAAATAGCAATCTTCCGTCATTGGAAATGGAGAAATTCAGCCTCTGATCTATGTTAGCTTTAATCTCCAGTAACGCGGAATCATCATCTTGCAACATGACCAGATCCTCTATTAATGTTGGTTGAGCTCGAATATTAGCCATGAAGCAATCCTCTTCCTTTGTGTTAATATCTAAATTCAACTGCGCAAACTGAGGAATAAGATTAGTCATACTAATCATAAGACTTGATAGCATTCCCATTGGTTTTCTGTTGAGTGCATCAGGTACAGCATTAGCCTTGCAAGATGATATTGAATAGCAAAATTAAAATCTTTGAGGTATTCTAACCATCTTCTATGCATCATATTTAACTCCTTTTGAGAAAATAAATATTTCAAGCACTTGTGGTCTGAGTATACTGTGAACTTTTCTCCATAAAGATAATCACGCCAAATTTTTAAGGCGAAAATAACTGCTGCCAATTCTAAATCATGCACGGGATAATTTTCCTCGTGACATTTCAATTATCTTGAAGAATAGTATATTATCTTTCTATTCTGTATGAGGACACATCTTAAGCCAATACCAGACGCATCGTATATATTTCGAACCCACAACCTTCCACCGGTAGTGATAAAATGGGAGATGTAGTAAGATGATTCTTAAGAGTTTGAAAACTCTTTTCACATTCCTTTGACCAGACAAAAGGATTTTTTTTCTCGTGAGTCAAGTTAAAAGAACAGCAGTCTTTGAGAAGTCCTTAATGAACCTCCTATAATAACCAGCTAGACCCAGAAAGCTTCATACTTCTGATACAGTCGTTGGCCAGCTCCAATTCCTGACAGCTTCTACTTTTGAAGGATCCACATCGATTCCTTCCTTGGAAATAATGTGGCCTAGGAATGAAACTTCCTTGAGCCAGAATTCACATTTGTTAAGCTTTGCATAAAGTTTATGTTCTCTAAGTGTTTGCAGAGCTATCCTCATATGTTCTTCATGTTCCTCTTTTGTCTTGGAGTATATCAAGATGTCATCAATGAAGATGACGATGAATTGATCCTGATATGGTTTGAAGACATTGTTCATAAGTTGCATAAATGTTGCTGGGGCATTAGTTAACCCGAACGGCATTACCACGAATTCATAGTGGCCATAACGACTTCGAAAAGCCGATTTATACATGTCTTCTTCTTTTAATTCTAAGCTGATGATAACCTGATCTGAGGTCAATCTTGGAGAAATACTCTACTCCCGAAAGTTGATCGAAGAGTTCATCAATACGCGGCAACGGATACTTATTTTTGATTGTAAGTTGATTCAGTCACCGGTAATCGACGGATAGCCTTGAGAATTGTAGTTCATATTCAGCCACTGTCAGCATTCCCTGTCGAAGAGAGGCGAACTCCATAGACTTTCTTTCTTTCACTTGCTCAGAGAAATACTTGGCACGGAATAAAGCTAGAAAACCATCCCACGTATGAGGTGCATCGGCCGGAGGTGCCGGAACCGACTTCCACCATGTACGGGCATCCTTGTTGAGTTGAAAAGTTGCAAGACGCACCTTCTCTTGATCGGTGCATTGGATGACATCAAATATACGGTTCATCTCGTCAATCCAGTTCTCTGCTTTGTCTGAATTAGAAGAACCATAGAAACGCGGACGGTTTAAACTCTGAAATTACGATGTAAATCGCCAGCCCTTGCCCCTGCGCCAGCTTGCGCCATAGTTTGTAATGCCTGAGTAAGGCCGGCAACCGTTTGTTACATGCCATTCCAATCTATGCGATGAGCCATGGTAATAATAAGGTACCTGAGAGAAATATAACAATTTGTTATTTCTCGTGAAATTGGAAGAAAATCAATCTTAAAGGTAGTTCACTATCTTATCCCGGGCTCTACCCAATACTCTCATGGGTATGGAAATTTCTTCCTTAGTTCATAGGTAGAGGTCCTTAAACCTTGGACTTATCCAATGACATGATTCTTCTCTCTAAGTCCTGAGACTTAGGCTCTGATACCAACTTAACTGTCACGCCCCGAGCCTTTATGATAGTGGAAGACTTGCTCAAGGAACGCCAACAGTCGGCATGGTAAGCCTCTTGCAAGCAACAATGATCAGAGCGAAAGGCAATCACACATAAGAATGCAATCGCATAATAATTAATCAAACTCCAACTTTATTAATGATCAAAACATTCTTTTACAATAACTCTTCAACCATCTCTAATCCATCAGACTCAAGAAAAGGAAAAATTACAAAGACTCGATCTAAACAAGATTGACTTCCTAAGTCTTCACGCTCATTTTGATATGGTTCTCATTCGCTCTCGGACCCGCTACTTGTATAACCCGAATCTGAATTCGAATAACTTTCATTTCCTGAAAAAGATTGGAAATAGATAATGAGCACACTTGCCCAGTAGGTATCTTCGCATCAACCTGAATAGCACTATTAAAGTAATTAGCATTTTAGCTCTAAAGAATTTAGGTAAAATCATGCAAAATGCGATCAATCACGTGAGTAACCAAAGTAATAAAATGATCGTGTAAGATAGAATAAGAGCAAGAATGAACTAGCAAGAACGTAACAAGAATATAATATTGGCCTTTCATAAACAAGAATGTATCGAGAATGTACTAGCAAGTCACATAATCATCACTCTAGTATCTTTTGCTTATGAGCAAGTACTTCATGAATTTCTGTGGAATATCAAGCAAGAAAGTCATGTACAAGAATGTCATGTCGTGCCGTGAATTTTCACTTATTTATAAATAAAGTACTCCCAGCGTAATGCAACGTCAGTAGCATCATACCCCATGGTTTATAATAGTATGTTTCCGACAATCAGCTGAGGGGACTAGCATAGAGCACTTGAACACAATCAGTGCTCGATCGCATCTTCAAATATAAATCATGCTACTTCCACGCATATAACAATAAAGTATGGCCAAGAATGTAATAAGTTTAATAAGTTCATGATAACAATAATCAATGAATGAACACTTCAATTTAGAATATGAGAGATCAAGAATGACTTATACTATGTTATGCTCATGGAAATAATTCGGCAGCATAACGGTACATTCCTTATTTTCCATAAATTAAATTAGGTATCTTGACTCAATTTGGTAAGTCCTAGACCATTTATAATCCATCTAGGAACCTTAGAAAATCAACCCGTGGGTCAAACCTTGGGTTAAAGCACTCAAACATTGTGACGGTCTTGTACTGGGCCGTTACGTTCACGTGACGGTCGAGCCTTGATCCGTTAGAACGACTGAATCCAGAAACAATAATTGGACCCAGTTAAATGTGACGGTTGTATATTGGGTCGTTACATGGGCCTGACGGTCCAATATAGATCCGTTACATCGCTATAACCAGAAAACATCGATAGTGTTGTCTAATCAATTGGGTTTTAATGGTACAACCAACTCGACGTCCTAGTGGGAATTCCAGGCTCGCGGAGAATTACGGTGGCCTTGAAACAAGATTTCCTAGTCCATTGGAAGGAATATCCAATAGAGAGGTCCTCATGTTCAAGAATAATGTTCCTATAGTGAAAAGTGTGAACTAATGGCCATATACCAGAATATATGCCATGTACTTATAGAAAATGACTCTATTGGTAGAGAGAGAATGTGTAGCTACGTGAAACCAAGATAAAATTCCGTCCATACATCATTGAAAATCCATGATTTAAAATACAAGACTATAGAACTTTGGCACATGAAATTAACATAACTTAAAATAACTTAAGATGCTTGTAATCATGCAATTTCTATTATGAATAAGTAAATAAACTTAAAGTCATGATAACAGGTCAAAACTTAGCTATCTAAGCTTATTTATAAGTAAACTTAACTGGTTACCATTCTGCCTTAGGCTGACAGAACACAGGGGTCTGACGGTCTAACAAGAGCGCGTCACAGTACCTATAACGGTTTATCGAGGGGCCGTTACAGTAGTGTAATGCTCCTATTATGGTGCGTCGGAGATAACAGAGGAATTAAAATGCAACTGAGGGTGTGACAGCTTATCGTAAGGCCGTTACCATTTGTGACGGTCTAAGTATGATGCGTCAGAGTCCCTGCTAACAGTATAAAGAAATTAAAAGACTATGATTTGAAACCATGTCATGTTTTGAAAAAATTTAACTACCCCAATCATGACAAAAGGAAGTAAAGGTCATCTAGATGCATAGGTTGCAGTGAATTGACAAGATAATATTTTTGATTTTTGATTAGGGCTAAGGAAATGTATGTATGCATGAACCCACGAAAACATGAAATCCATGATCTATAGTGCATGAAATCAAGCACAATCGGAGGGCTTTTATCATTAACAAGATGTTTTTCCCAATCATTAGATAACCTACCGCTTAACTGGGCTTTCAACTTCTAATTCGAGTCTGAAAGACGTGCCCTAGTTCTCCCTTTCCATTGAGTTTCCAGCAACTTCTCGCTGCTCTAGCTCCTCAGCCTCTTGACTTAAGGATGTAAAATTTTGAGGGTAAGAAGATAAAACTAAGGTGAACAAAAAGTTCTAAATAACCGTACTCTAATTACCTAGTTTAGACGTCATAATCTCTTGATCTTCAGAGGTCTTACCTTCAGTTTTCTGGGTTGCTAAGGTCCGACCAGCAACTTTGGAAGCTTCAATCTCCTTGGTTGGTTGATCTCCTAGCACGAAATTTGGAGAGCTATTAGTCTAATGTATTATAAACAAAAGGTTCTAGAGAACTTACCCGAAATTCTATCTCCTTACCTTGATTCTTCCAGAGCCAAAAGTAAGGGTCGCTCAGTTCAGAACTGGGTTCTATTTATAGGGATTTAGCTAGGGTTTGAGCATTAGATCGATTCTAGAGTCCTTAGTTGGCCAAAACCTGATCCCTAAGAGTCCCTAGTAACCTTACGTATTCTCCTAATTCGGTCTCTTGCAGATAGGATCTCAAATATCTAATCTTTTTACTCGTTCTTCCACTCACGGAACTGACAGAGGTGTAACGCATCAGGTCTAGTGCGTTACATAGCTGTAGCGGTCGCCCGATAGACCGTTACATCAAACGTGTATAGAGTTTCAATTTATTAAAACTCTTTTATTCATTTATCCTTCTAATTATCTATATAAAAGAGTATTTATCTTTAAAATTCGTGGATAGGCTAAATAACTTTCTACAATATGGGCCAAACTTAATGGGCTTGGTCCTTAACCCTTTTGGATCATATTTAGATAGGCTAGGTTAATTACTTTAACACAATTGGGCCTTATAATAACTTATAAATCCAATAATCTATTTATTAATTTATTTAAGCCTTTATAAAATCCATAAAATTATTAAATAACCCAGAAATTACTTATGTCAAATTTGGGGCACTACACCCTCCTCCACTTAGAAGAATTTGGTCTCCAAATTCAATACATGGATTATGGAGAGTGTACTTACAGTTAAATAATTTCGAAAATCTTTTCCGCATAGCTTCTTCGGTTTCCCATGTTGCTTCATATGGCCATATTTTCTTCTATTGAATCTTGACCATAGGAATAACTTTATTTTTTAGTTGGCGTACTTCCCGTTACAGAATCTTTATTGACGTTTGCTCGTATGTCATATTCTTCTGAATCTCCAGATTGTCATAGGTGATGATATGGTCAGGATCATATACATTCTTTTTCAGCATAGAGACATGAAATATGTCATGAACTCCTGCTAATTGTGGAGGTAAAACCAGTCTATAAGCTACTTCACCGACCCTTTCAAGAATTTTAAATGGGCCAATGAATCTTGGAGTTAGCTTTCCTTTGATGCCAAATCTTCGAATACCACGACCCGGAGAAACTTTTAGATATACATGATCTCCAACCTGAAACTCCAAATCGTGCCTTCGATTATTGGCATAAGACTTTTGCCTATCTTGTGCCATCTGCAATCTTTCTCGAATGAGCTTGATCTTCTCTATAGATTCCTGATAAGGTCGGGGCCTAGAAATTACCTTTCCCCTATTTCATTTCAACAAATAGGTGATCTACAGCTTTTCCCATATAATGCTTCAAAGGGCGCCATTTGTATGCTAGCTTGATAACTGTTGTTATATGCAAACTCTACCAGAGGCAAGTGATCGTGCCAACTACCTCCAAAATCAATAGCACAAGCCCTGAGCATATCTTCTACTACCTGATTCGTTCTTTCCGTCTGACCATTAGTTTGTGGATGAAAGGCTGTGCTAAAATTCAATCTAGTCCCTAGTGAGTTTTGTAGACCCTTCCAGAAATGTGATGTAAATGTAGGATCTCTAGAGAGGGGGATTTCTGTAGCCCACCCAAAGAGCAGCCCAACTAGACCCAACAGGGTCCAACGAGGCAAGCCCACCCGGGTGACAGCCCACAGGGCCCACTCAGGGAAGAAAAGCCCAATAAGAAAACACTCGAGGAACCAACTCTCCCCGGTGGCCTCTAGGCTCGGAGGACCCGAGTGATGGTCAGGTCATAAGGAAGGTCCGGCCCAAGCCGTTTCCCCTCTTCCACCGAGCTATGCTCATCACCCGGACAGGGCGGGCACTTCAGGAGCTCGGCCAGACCAAACATCATCCGTTCGAGAGTCCCCAACGGATAGGGGAGCCAGGAAACCACCGGACTTCAAGGCGATAACGTCCCCACGATAAGGCCATGAAAGCCCACGTCAAGGACGTAACTCCCGCCTGAGACCCCTCAGCTTGCTGGACTCCTGAAGGCGGCACACTATTTAAACCAGGGCTACCTTCCGACGGAAGAAGAGAGCCATCCAGGTACTCATAGACCTAAACTCCTGAGCAATCCGCTTCACCCTCTGGTGGAGAGGAATCTCGCGCGCTAGCTTTTCTCCTCCCCATTATTGCTTCCACCATAGCTCTACTGACTTAGCCATCGGAGGGTTTTACCCCAGGGAAGCCCCCTAGGCCCTCTGATACGTTTCCCTGTCTTGCAGTTCATCTTCAGGTGATCCGCAGCCCGCTCAGGATACAAGCGCGAGATTTCACCTCTTCATCTGGCGCCGTCTGTGGGAAACGCATGAAGAGCCAAGATGGTGAGAAGAAGCTCAGGGAGGAGATCCGCCGTCGAGAAGGGCAAGGCCGTGGTGGCAGCAAGAGATGGCCCCTCTAGGGCCTCACAGAACCCTCCCTCCAACGCCAGCGTCCCCACCAATGGACCGCCGCCCCCTCCGACGACGACGGGGGTACCCCCCAACGGTGGCGATGAGGTCTTCTAGGCCCTCAATAAGAAGCTTGACGTCCTCGTGGAGCTCATGAGGGCACAGGCGGCAAGGGATGCCAGGTCCCGCGCCCCGTCCGAGAGCCCCCCCCGAAGTGCGTCCCAGCATACCGCTGGGGGCCGCTTCACCCTCCGCGGTCAGCAGCTCATCCGCAACAACGTGGGAGGACCCTCACAAGCTCCGCCCCCGGAGCAAGAGGCTTCCTCCACGCCCAAAAAAGGGAAACAGGGGGCGAGGCCTCCACGCCTTAGCGGCGGCGGTCCTGAGGATCGCCACGACGCTCCCCCCAGTCCCACGGCACGACCACAGCCGGAACTTTCCCTCCGACTGAGGGACTTCGAAAGACGTTTTGCAGAGCAAGAGCGCGCCCTCCGCGCCCTACAGAAAACCTCTTTCCCGGAGGATGAGGAAAAATCCCCTTTCTCCGAATACATTATGAAGGTAGAGGTGTCTCCCAGAACCTCCATTCCGACCTTCAAGCTCTATGATGGCCAGGGCGACCCAGCCGACCACTACGACAGCTTCGATGCCCTGGTGACTCTGCATGGAACACCGGATCCTATTAAATGCTGAGCCTTTGCGGCCACTCTGGTCCAAGGCGCTCAGGCATGGTTCCGGGCCCTCGCCCCTGGGTCCATCCGGGACTTCAGGCAATTCGGGCGAGTCTTCAAGGAGAGCTTCACCGGAAGCGCCCCCCAAGGTCAGTTGCGGGGCTCCTGGCCCTCAAACAGGCGCAAGGGGAAAGGCTCCGGGCTTATGTCCACCGATTTAAATCGGAAGCCCTCAGAATTCCCCGCCTGGATGTGGCCTCGGCCACAACCGCTCTGACTGGGGGCACCCGGGATGAGAACCTCCGCCGCGAACTTGTCCTCCATCCTCCCTCGACCCTTGCCGAGCTAGTGACTCTGGCACTGCGCCACGCCGAGTACGAAGAAGTACTCATCGCCTGCCGAGACACAACCGGCTCGGGTCGGGAGGGGGACAAGAAGCGAGCCTCCGAGCCAAACCCTGGCTCGGGCAAGAAGCGCGATCGGGAAGGAGAGCGCAAGAGGAAGTATGAGCGGTACACCCCGCTGACCGCACCAATCTACGAGATCTACGAAGACATCAAAGACTCGGGACTCCTCAGCCGGCCCGAATCGATGAGGTCGAAGAACCACAAGCGCGACAGGCATTGCCTGTTCCACGGCAACCACGGGCACCATACCAGCGACTGCCACCAGCTCCAGGACGAGATCGAGCGTCTCATCCGTCAGGGGCACCTGGCCCGATTTTCAGCCGGGCGCAAAGAAGACTGGGACGCCGCCGAGGAGATCGATAACACCCCCCGAGGGGTCCACATCAACGTCATCTCCGGAGGAACGGCGTCGGGCGGCGACACCAGCCGAGGAAGGAAGCGTCATGCTGAGCGGGCCAGCCAGGTCTTAGAACCCTCCAGCGGCCCGCCGAGGGAGCCCCAGGTCATAGTCTTCTCCGACCAAGACCTGGAAGGGCTGAAGACCCCGCATTATGATGCCCTCGTTATCTCGGCCACAATAAACCATTGTAACGTAGATAGAATTCTGGTTGACAATGGGAGCGCCCCCGATGTATTATCTTACGACTGTTTCCTTAAGATGGGGGAAGACCCATCCAAGCTCCGCTCGATCCGAACACCCCTTTGCGGGTTTAACGGCCTAGCCACCTACCTCGAGGGAGCCCTAAGCCTGCCGGTCACCATCGGCACCCCACCCAAAACCGTTATGGTCATGGTGGACTTCATAGTGATTAAGGGTATGATAGCGTACAACGTCATTTTCGGCTGGAAAATCCTCAGCCGGATAAAGGCCGTACCATCTACCTATCACCAGAAAATGAAGTGTACAACGTCATTTTCTCCCTAAGTCCTGAGACTTAGGCTCTGATACAAACTTAACTGTCACGCCCCGAGCCTTTATGACAGCGAAAGACTTGCTCGCAGAACGCGAATAGTTCTCGGCTATAACGCCTCCACAGGCCAGTCGCCAACTCCCAGCTCCAGTTTTGGCCATAATCCCTTCACAGGTTGGCCAACCAGTCACAGCCCCCAATCCTGGCCTTCGGCTGTGAAACCTTCTGAGGCCATCCGGCCAGCCCAGCCCCAGTTTATCAAGCTGAAAAGAGATACATTTCCAGCTAACGACATACAAACAACCAACACTCAGGCGTCAACCTACAACCGACGCATTCCAGGGTCAGTTCCCGACTCCAACCCACTAGGCCGCCACGTTCTGATAGGCCTACGCCAATCCTACACTAGGGCTTCTCCCCTACTTCCCAACAACCAACACTCAACTCCCAGTATTCGAAATCCAGTTACACCATTCCCCTACTCAATCTTTTATTTCAATGTTTGGAAGTCGGGTAAACCTAGTCCCTTGCCCCCTACACTGATACGTGTTAAAACAACCAAGTACAACCGACAATTGGCAGCCAACCCCTATGCCCAACCTTGTCCCATAGTCTAAGAGAAGAACAACTCAACAAACAATAACACCAAAATCTAGAGCTTGTCATTGATACTCTATAAAAGGGAGCCCAAGACATGCCCTTGGGGTAACAAAAGACATATAGCCCGGGTAACAAAAAAAAAAGAGAAGAAAGGAGAAAGGGAGGTGATACAATCATATCACAGGCTCGCCCATCTCTAGTGCCATCAGGCGAGATTCCGCAGCCGCGAGCTCCGCCTCCAAGGTCGACGCAAGCTGTACACTAGCCTTGGCCCCGACTTTGGCAGTCCGCCACTCAACCCTAGCAAGCTCTACGGCTTGCCGCAGCTCCTCCAGGGCCTTCTGCAAGGCCTCAGCCCTGCTCTCTGCCTCGCTCAGACGCGTAGCGCAGGTCCCCGGCAAGAGACACGGCCGCATCGGCGAGCCTCCTCTGCTCGGCAGCCGCTAATGTGAGCCGAGCCTGCTGCTCCTGCACCTCTTGAACGGCCGCTAGTCGCCGGGCCCTCTACTCCTGAGCCTCCAGGAGCCGCAGGTACTCCGCCCAGATGCAAGCCAAGTCAAACACCCAGAGCTCACGTGGGAAGCCAAGGCCGTGGTAGCCCTGGGTGCAGTCCCTCAGCCGGTGCCGAAGTTCATCTGGGGAAGGTAGGGGGTCGCAACCTTGGTACCCTCAGGCTCGCTGGAGCAAGGCCGCACCCACGCTGGCATCCAATAGCAGCTCTGACGGTGAAATAGACATAGGCCATTAGATCCCCAGCTCCAGGTAAGAGTGGCCCATCTCAGCCAGCACACCGGAAGGACCTGCACAATCCCATCAAATAGTCAGCAACATCCGGGACTTCCCTGTGACAAGACAAGGTGAAAAACCAGAGAAAGGTCTTAACTCTCACCTGGTGTGGCTCCCGCCGCGCCTGCAACATCCCCGCTCGGGGTCAGTAAGGGTAACCTTTCCCCCAGGTCGATGGCATCCCCCACTGGAGTTGGAAAGGGCAGGACCTCCCCGATAATCTGGCCATCCCCAGGTGTCATCGGAGAGATGGAGGGCTCTCCCTAGTCATCCTCGACAGGAGCCGGCACATGCTCCCCCTCAGATTCCAGGACTAGACACAGCACGATGGCATCAACACCCTGCCATAAACTCTAAACCAAAGCCAATGGGGAGGAGGGAAGGAGCTCTATATACCTTCCAAGACCGTCTCCATCTCAGCATCCCCAGTAGAAGAGGCCTCAGAGGAAGAAAATCTCGAGCTCGAGCTCTCGTCCGTCTCCATCGTCTCGTATGAAGAACCAGACGAGGTCTTCGACGAACCCTCGGCCGCAGGCAAATCAGAGGCACCTATATATCGAGAAGCCAAGTCAGGCTTCTACCAAATCTAACCTCACATGAAGATAACTTCCTAGCCAAAGATGTTAGGCAAGAAGCTCACCAACTGGGGCGTCCCCTTCGAAAACCCCCTTAATGTCGACAAACTCCTCGTCGCCACCAATAGAAGCTGTGGTAGGGGACTCATCTCCTGCTACCGGGGCCACTTCCCGGGGAAGATCTCCTTCCTCCAGAGGGGAAGAGGTACCTGCAATCAACCCTGATAAAAGCTTAGCACAGTGGGTAAAGCAGATCAATCTGCCATGAAATGACCAAGTGCTCAACCACATACCTGATGGTCCCACACTGGAGGACTCTACCAGCCCCACCGTGCAAGCCGATACCACGGTCGGCACAGGTAGGAGAGGTACCTTTGCCAGCGACTGTGGCAGTCCACTCAGCATGTCCTTGACAATGGGTGGGGGCACCGAAGCCACCTGCCCGGGCCTCCCGGCAAAAGATGGCAGAGCCACTGAGGGGCCGGCGTCAACCAGCTCTTTGATCATCTCCAAGGTGGCCGCCGCATCCTCACCTTCCAAAAAAAAAACTCAAATCAAGTCAATAATTCCGGCTTGATGAAAAAGTCCAACAACAACAGGAAGATCCCCTCAGCAATAATTGGACACTTACCCGGACAGCTACTAGCCACCGTGAGTGCTGGCTCTCCCGCCTGTTCAGGGGCTCCGCTCAGTACCTCAATAGGGGCCTTGGCCTCCGACGCCTCTACCTCCTCTGCACAATCCAAACGGTTATGTCAGTAACCGAAATCCAGCAAAATCACAGCTCACACCTAGCATTAGAAGCCCTTACTTGAACGGGCTCCTCCAGCAGCTTTCCACGACTCAAAATCGGGAAAGGTCTTAATATGAGGGGCAGTCTCATCCATTAGACGAAGGAGCCCCTCCATATCTATCTCATACTCGTCCCCCTCCTCAGGAAGAGGGTCTACCTCCTGAGGGGGCGAGAAAGCCGCCTCCACGCCAGTCTCTAGGGGAGCTACAAAACACAAATCCAGCAAAACAAGATTAGCCAACTACCATGGCTAAACCAAGCACGAGCAAAGAAGATGAAGCGACACTTACTCAAGGTTGTCTCTGCCTCAACCTGCCCACCAGTCTCAAGTCCTCCAGAGGACTCACCAGTCTCAGCGATTGTAGCCTCTACTCGAGGGCATTTCTGCCTAAGCTGCAGGCCTCCGTCCCCACTTCTTGAGGATGCCTCAATGGAGGGGTGATCCCCCTCTGCCGCAGAGCATGTTAACAAACATAGCATTATACAATGCCTCAGTTCTATACCCAAAAACTACAAAAGCAAGAAGGGAGGGACGCATGCTAGAAAGGAGATAGTCTTACCTGAAGCCCTGAAGGGGGTCAACGGCAAGGGCACTAACTGCTCTGGTTTAAGCGCCAACGCTCGGGCCGCCTTCGTGACGGCCTCCCGAATGTCCCTTAGAGTGTGAGCACACTCAATCTGGGACACGAACTCCACAGGCTCGGCTGATCCGATTGCGTGACCGATGCGCCGCCACCAGTCGTCGATCACCTTGTCGGTAAAGCTCCCATCGGGGAGTGCCTGGTCCAACGAACCTCTGCTCAGGAAGTCGCAGTCGGCTAGGAACTAAGTTCACCAGCCCCTAGGTGCCTTCGGTCGAGGCACCTCCGCCCCGATTGCTACCGTCGCTATTACCACCTGTTTCAGGGGCTTCAGTGCCCCTCCATTGCCTCGGCTGCCGGACGACGAGCCCTAGCTCCTCCGGGGCCACTGCTCTGCAATTCGCTCGATCTCTCGATGGATCTGAGCGACGTGGGTCCTCAGGTACTCCTCATCCAGCACAATCGGAGGTAGATCCTCCCTCAACAAACGGCTCTCCTCCGCCTTCCTGAATGTGGAGGCCTTCTGCCGGTATAGGTGGCTGTGCTCAAACCACCACCTAGCGTAGTGTACATCGAATAACCCTCGACGTCCCTGTCCCGGCATCGGGAGTCACTTGAGCTCCCGGCGACAGTAAAAGTCCCACCATACTGCTGCAAGTAGGTGGGTATCCCTGCCCCTGTACTGCCTGCTTGTCAGAGGAAACTCTCGCCAACCGATGTGGATAGTACAGCTCCAAGTAGGCGGGATCCCCTAGTCGTACCCGAAGTTCCTTGCAAACCGATGTGGATAGTATAGCTCCAAGGAACTCGTCGTGGACCGGTACAACGTCAACACTGCCGACCGGGTGCTCAGTACCCACTCAGTCTGTGGCCCCGCATCTGTCACTCCCTGACCGGGGTGGGCGCTGATCACCCCTCCGCCTAAAACCCCCAAAAAAAGGCTGAAGTCCCTCGCAGCGCTATCAAAAGGTAGTCCCTCCTCGCCCCAGGCGGGTAGGTAGGAAAGAGCTCTCTGGCCCCCTCTAGCTATGCCTCTGCATCCTCGTCGGGCTACCCAGTGAAGCTGAACAAAAGTGGTGCCGTCGAGTTCACCACGGTCCCTCGCGTCACAAGTCCCAGAAACAACAGCCCGGCCCACACACTGAGATAGTGGGTCGGCAGAAGTATACTCCTCTCTCTCGGCACCGGGTGCGCCGCCAGAACTCCCAGTCCCTGATATATGTTGGCAAGTGCAGCAGGAGTTAGAGCCAACTGCCTCCCCTCAGCTAACAAACAGCCCGGCCATAGCAGCTTGGCCTTCAACAGACCATCCTCTCCGTGCGGGACCACAAACGTCGCCAACCAGTATGCCAAGTAGGCGGAAAGATGTGTCACGTCCGGTAAGCCGTGGGGATTCCACCCCTCCTGCGGAGCATATATGTATCGGGAGTACGTCCGAAACCGTAGTTCCACCTTAGTATATTCCTCCCACGGAGTCTGATTCCTGACGAATTCCTGATAAAAGCAGAAGGGTCCGTTGTAGAAGTGGCGGACCCACACATTTAGTGGCACCCTCGGAGTTTGTGCAGCTTTGTCTCTCCCAACTAGGGCCAGGTCCCTCCAGGTCTTCAGAAGATACCGGTAACTGTAAGGCACCTGGTATCGCCCCTGTCCGTCGGTATGGCTACAGTGGAAGTCATCTAGTACCACCTCTTCATAACCTTCGCCGATGATCGGCAACCCAGAAATCCGGAACAGAGACCACAAGTCAAGACTGGTTTCTCCCTCTTCTGTCGCCACCGTGTTCCATAGGCTGTTGAAGCGCTCCAGCAATCCCTATAACAATCTGGTGTAGCACGGGTATACGTACAAAGCGACAGTCACCGCGTACCTGATCCCAGCCCGGTACAGCAGCACCTAGTAGTGATGAACAATCCCCATCAGCCACTTAGTGGCACCCTGACGGTAGTAGTGTGACGAGATCACTACCCAGCGACCGTACCAGCTGATGACGGTCTGCCACATGACTCCATCCAGAATGTTGTGGTCGTCGTAGCCCTCCCCAACATACAGCAAGCTTGCCGCCTCCAGCACAAACCCAGCGGTCCCCTCTGTCTCTGTGCGATGGCGACCGTGCAAGTCCCAGGAAGTAGGGCCCAGCGGCCCAACTCTGACACCAGACTACTCTACTCTGGCAAAGAACCCCAGGCACTCAACACTGGGGAACCGACGTTGCCTCCAGTAGTCCTCAGAAAAGCTCGGGTAACTATAAAATGCTACACCATGCAGGCTATCCCTGCCAATCAAGATAGCCCGCTCAAGCCGGCGACGGGCTCCCGGAATCTGGGTGTCACCCTCATCCATGTCGGGAGGGATATAGCTCTTGAGAAACTCGAACAGATGGCGATCCAAGGGGAACTCCAAAGGATAACCCCAGCTCCGGTCATAGGTATACAGACCGCCTGCTCCCGAAATCCAGGCCAGCTCTACGGTCCCGACTCCAGCTGCCCCCTCACCGACGGGACCCTCAGCCACTACTGTATGCCTCGAATCCAGTCGTTCCACATTAGCCGCTGTAACCACCGGCGGACCCAGAGGAGGCATCGGTCGCTTAGTTCGCCGCACCCAGTGGTCCTCCTCCCGAGCCACCAACCTCGGGACTCGCCCATCTCTGTCGAAGCCTGCCATAGCTGCAAGATAAGGCACCAAAAAAAAGTCAGTATACCAGAAAATCAGCATATACAGCACATCAAAATAAAGGCACATGAAGTGTCAAAATACAACTACAATAGTCCAGAACAAGGGTCTCACGGGCCGTACGCCCTCGTCTCCTCCTCCGACGCACGCCCCGTGGGGGGCATTTGTTGTACCCGGACTACTTCCCAGCAAAATAACAAGGAATAAGGGTTTGGGTATTTCCCCAAACACCTTCAAGGCACGAGCTATCTAGCCCTTTCTACAGCCCTGCGGGTTCCTAAAAAGGTCCTGACCAGCTTGCCACGACACGCGGCGACATAAGCAACTATCCGGGGTCAACCCCGGCCACTCACATATGGGTTTTGCCTGTATCCTACATGGCCGCCCTGGACCACCCGGGGGCGCCCCGATGTTAAGCCACGCCGTGTGGCACCTAGTGAAAGGGCCGAGGGCCCACCCCGAGACACTTCCTTCAACCCTCCAAGGTCAAGGGGAGACCTAAGTAAGTCAACCACAGGCTTTGGAGGCCCGCACCACGTGCATACGGCTCACACACGTGTGTTCAGTAGTTTTCCAAACACCTTGTGGGCGCATATGTTCCAGCCCTTCTACACAAAATCATGGACCACCCCGTGGTTCTAGCACACTAATTGGGTCCTACAAGGACCCCCCAGTAAGTTGGGGCCACCTCTGACCCTCAGATACGTGGTGACGAGCCACTTAACTCTAGCACTAGGGCCGACCCGAGGCTACCCTGCCAACCCGCTGTGCAACGCGGCACGCAGCTTGGGGCATGACTCAAGTCCCTAAGGTGCCTCTCATAAGCTCCCACGAGCTTCCCTCTTCAACCCAAGGCCCACCTTGGGGCCCCCCCGGTCATCTACCCAAGTCGTTTGGCCATCCAAGGTGTGTCGGGTATTTACCCGAACACCTTACGAGCGACTATGACAACTTAAAGAACGACGGCCCCCACGGGCCCATCCCAGTTTCCCGGAGGTTAATGTCCTCCAAAGGACATTTGTAAAAGAGACAACAAGACCCGGGGGGCATCCCTCGGGGTCACAACTGGCCCTGGGCCCAGTTCGCCCCGGGGCACGGGCCCCCAGGGAGGGCGAACTCCCCGGAGGTTGCGCCCTCTCTCCAGCCCGGTGGTCCCACGACCTAACTCAGCCTCAGTTCGTCCAGTTTGTGATCCTACGACGCGGTTCGTGTGCCGTACCAGTTCGAGAAGTCGATGCGGGGACGCGAGAGCGCAAAGCGACAGCACGGGGGAATTCCGCAAGTCGACGCGCACACAAGCCTCCGCAAGCCTCCACGTATCCTCCCAGCACAACCGTCTTTTTTTTCATAGTCAATTTAGGAAGAAAATAGGCCAAAAATGGATTTTATAGGGTGGGGACCGCCCCATCTCTCTCCATGCGCCAACCCGCCTAAACCCCCCCAGGGTGGAGTTTAGGCAGACCAGCCTGGACTCCCAGGCTAGTCCGCCTGAACCCCCTGGGGGGGTTTACGCGGACCAGCCCCGCCCTCTGGGCTGGCCCGGGTAAACCCCTTCCATTCAATTAAAAAAATTGGTTTTTTTAAATTAAAAAAAAGGCCAAACCCAGCCTGCCTAAACCCCCTAGGGTGGGGTTTAGGCGGACCAGCCTGGACCCCCCAGGCTGGTCCGCCTAAACCCCCAGGGGAGGGGTTTAGGCGGACCAGCCTCACCCCCTGAGGCTGGTCCGCCTAAACCCTTCCCAGCCCACTCTTTTTACGAAAAACACCCTCCGTGAGGGGTTTATGCGGGCTAGCTTGACCCTATCAACCTAGCCCCCCTAAACCTACACTATTCACGGGGTTTACGCAGGCTGGCTTAACCCTATCAACCCAACCCTCCTAAACCCCTTCCACCCCTTCAACTTCTCTATAAAAACCCCTTAGAAGCTCAAGGGGTCGATATACACACAGATAGACACCAATACAACATATGAAGGCACATAGAGGCCCCGGGGCATCCGGCCTTCTTCAAGCGACTCCGGACAATGAGCTAAGGAGAATTGTGTGTGGGTGACTTGTTCGTCGGCTTAGTACGCCAGGGGTATGTCGTTTGCACTTCCCTCACGATGTATTTAGCCGTAACATATAAGTCGGCACCCACCATGTGCGAGACGTTATGACAAGAGTGAACGTCCCCTCATGCCAGGATTCCCCCTCGCGTTCCCGTCGGTTCCAACCATGCACGTACCATGACGTCACGCTCTCCTGCAGTCACGAGGCCACGTTTGACTGCTCTACTCGAGCCGTGACCGGCCCTCGCCCAGACACCGGATTGATGCGTCCCTCCAGTCGCCCAGTCATAAGCCCCCTCGTTAGGCGCCACCACCATGGCCCACGCCACGGGAGGGGTCCTCTGTAAAACACATATGAGTTCGTCTATCACGCACTGACTCGGGGACCGATCATCACATCAGAATTATCCCGTGGCGTGCACTAGTTGTGCCCTGGCCACTACGGCCCACCTGTAAAGACATGTATATCTCAAAGATTACACCGTCAATTCGACGAATGCTCTCGCATCCACGTTCAGGCCCCCAGCTTTCTATCTACACCACTTGGCATCTGTGCCTAACATCCTAGCCCCAGTAAACCTCCCTCAGTTGAAAGCGCACCCACAGCTGTGGAATTGTCCTGGCCCTCTACCCATAGTTTCAGACATATATACAGACCTTTCTTCAGCTTAGAACGAAGGTATTCAGATTCAATCCAATGTAAATAAACACCGGTTGCTTGCGTCCGGTGGGGAAAGACGTCCAGTACACGATTTCCACAATCGCCTACGCACTCGCACCCATGGAATTCCATCTCTCCACGTGTCACCCGATCGCCCGAGCCCACCTACCGCGTCCTGGCGACGCTTCCCCGGTCAACCCTTGGTTCCATGGGTGATTGTCGAGAAATCAACTGGCACGCCCGCACCCTATCCGGTTAACCCTTATACTGACACTTCCGTGCCATTTGACCCTTTTCGACTTTCCGTGAAAGGAGAGTGCCTGATACCGCCGTGAGAGGCATGCAACCATAAGGAGGATACTCGTGATACATCAAACTCCCGTGTCTTCCTTCCCCGCTATATCCCTTCCTTCACCCCGATTATTCGGCATATAAAAAAAACACGCGCAACATGTCCTTTTACATAGATGCGCCTGTTGGACCATCTCTGCATATGTACGGATATTCTGAGTCCCAAGTTGTTGAATATAGCCAGGCCTTAAATCGTCCACAAACCGGTTAGCTTTCAATAGGTCGGTACTAATCAAGTGACGAGCATAAGGTGCTAGCCTGAAAAATTGAAGTTCATACTCCGCTACCGTCATCATGCCTTGGCGCAACGAAGCAAATTCCATAGCCTTTCTCCCATTAACATGTTCAGAGAAATATTTGGCTCGGAAAAGTGCAAGAAAATCTTCCCAAGTATGTGGTGCATCTGCTGGCGGTGTAGGAATGTGTTGGGTCCCGTAGTGCAGGAACACTGTTCTAGAGGGGGGGTGAATAGAACCCTCTACTATAAATTATGTCCAATTAAAACTTTAAGCTAGCTCGCAGCAGAATTAACAAGATTAGCAAGAGTGAGGAATTTAAACTAATTGGAATAGACTTGATTCTCTCAATCTCACCGTACTCACTCGAACAGATAATTAGACATGAACAATAAAGCAAACCACCACAACACAAACCACAATGCAAGCCACAATGCACGAGGATTTTTAAGGTGGTCTGGGACCACGATGGGCTCCCTACGTCCACCCCTCACCAAACTGGTGAGGCTTCACTGCTGTATAAAATAGCCCGGGGATAAATCCCCACACACACACGGAGCCAAGCTCCAACACACACACGTAGGGTGAAGCCTACACAATCACACGGGAGTAAACTCCCAACCACACACGGGGAACACACCCCAAGATATGTCCAAGCACACACGCGGATATGCTCCGCACAAAACGACGCACACGCGTCAACATAAACACTCAGAGAACCCTTTCTCCGAACCCCCATACAATATATCCTTTCAGATATTTAAGAAGCGAAGAAAAATAGATGCATTGAGCCCCAAACAAACTCTAGAGACTGAATCAAAGAAGATAAAGCATGTATGAAGCTCCCCCTTCAAGAAAGACTCCGGCTCTTCTTGGCTCGTTGTCGAATCGTCACGATTTCAGCGTCCTCGCGTTCCTCTCTTCGAGACGCTTATTTTCTTCTTCTACCACGAGCTCCAAATCTCCATGGAAGTAGAAGAAAACCACCTTGCAAAAGCTCCTCTTCCTTTTCCCCCTTTCCTTGCCCTACAAGATAGAAAGATAGCACATTAGTGTTCTTCCTCCACAAATTCGTAACTCATATTTATGCACACCAAAGAGTGGGGAAAAGACACATAAAACCCTTCCCATACATGTTAGAAACACCCTAATATATTTAGGAACCTATAGGGGGTAGTTTGGTAAAGTTTAGAAAGGCTTTCATTGGGTTTCGGATGCTCCCGAGAATCCCGTGCCGGAATGGGTCGACCTCATGGGTCGACCCCTGGGCAACCAGAGGGCGGCCAGAACACAAAAAATAATTCCAGCACACATGGGTCGACCCCTGTAGGCAGACAACATAAAAAGGCTTCTATTTTGTCCAGAAGCACTGGGGGTCGACCCTATGGGTCGACCCATGCCAGAAATGGTTGGAAGAACACTTCAAACCTCCATGAATCCAAGGGAATAAAAGTGATTAGATGTTACCATAATCCCATGAAGATTAACCATGTATTTTTATCCTCCAATTCAAGCACACAAGGTGGTTAGATATTACCATGATCCACTTGATATGGGAGGGTATAAAAATCATCCTTGGACCTGCAAAAACACAAGAGTATCAAGTTACCATAGGTGTGAAAGTTAAGAGCTCATAAACTAGATTCTTCCAAAAGAACCTCCATAACTTGTCAACCATCCAAATGCTCATTGCATAAATAAATGTTTCCATAAAGACATAAGTCACAAGCTATGGCATTTGGGAAACTTTGAATCTTCCATTGCATCCAAGGTATATGTAATGATATGGGTGCTCAATCATTCAAATAACATTTCCAAGATACGCTTACATATCATAAAACTCAATTTGACAAAGTGCGAACACCTAAACACACACATATGCAAGCATATGCAAATATGCATTTTTATTATGCATCACCATGATCTCATACACATATGTAGCTATGCATATTTGTAAAGATGTTTCCACAATTACATTATCATTCAATTGCAAGGCTTTCTTTCAACATTCAAATTGCAAACATTCATGCCTCATGAAAGTTTATCACGAGGAGCATTGATATAAATAAAGGATCTTTTTAATCATCCATACATTGAAATCACAATAACCTCATGAATGATATGACACTGTCATTCAAATAGAAAGGTGTGTTCAAAGAACACAATCTCATTGATTGAGACCTAATTGAAGTCATCTTCATAAGAGCCAACTTCATGCAATTCTTTCACACATCAAGTTAATAAATCAAGCTTTTAGTGCATAGCTCACAAGACCAAGCATTCATGCAATGCATGAGCAATATAGAACCAACTCTCAGAAGTCTTGTATGACTATTTCAAGCACATCACAAGCTTAAAAGCTTCAAGTAGAAAGTGCATGAACCACATTCATGTCTTTAGCAACTTAGAAGAATATGCATGAAAGCCCAAGGCGTCTCAACCAAAAATTAACATCATAACCCATGCATTTGAATAACATGTATGACCCTCAAAACCTCATATAGAAAATGCATGAAGCATACATCTTCAAACCATAATGACCCATGAAAAAGGTACATGAAATCACATGTATATCTATGCACAAGTATTCTGGGTCAACACACTGCATCTCTCTTACCCAAAGTCACTTAACTAAAGATATGTGAATTGTAAAACCTTACCAATGGTTCTTTGAAGAATGGAGATAGAATTAACACATGTTCTGAATGGTAGACAACAAGATGACTTATTTAAGCATTCTCTTGAGTTCCATTTGATGTCCATCATGACTCGATCATGCAATGCAAGAAGATTAGCATACTTGCATTCAAATGAGCATAACTCTCATTCAAGTGAGAGTTAAGCTATTATAAACAAGTGAGCATGATAGCATTCAAATGAGCATAAAGACTCATTCATGTTTATGGCATTCAGAAGCATTATTTTACAAATTCATTCTCATTCTAGAACATGACTCCATAGCAAGAGAACAAGTATGATTCAAGCACATGAGAACATGAAGTATCATTCAAGCACAAGGCCAAGCAACAAAGTCATTTTGTAATCATCAAAATCATATACACAATAATCTCCCCCATTTTGATGATGATAAAATGTTATGCATTAATGCTCTCTCCCCCTTTGACATAATCAGAAATGGGGATCAACATGAGGAGTTCAGGATAGTATCAAAACCAAAACCAGCAAGCTTTCTCCGCTTATGATATGTTCAAAATGATTCATTTCAAAATGAACTATACCAATTGTTGAAAAGTATGAATTGTTCAAGATGATATCATGCATGAACTATATGCACGTTAAGAATGCCAACTATGTAAATATGCACACGATGAGCTTCATCTTACAAATGCAATGAATGTGGACTATGTGAATGCTAAATATGCAAGATATGCAACTATGCACATGATGACTTCTATCCTTCAAATGTAAGAGTTATGCTCAGAATTAGACCAAAGGAGAATGCATGAACATGCAAGCACACAAGCACAACCATCATACACATAAATTTTACACATAGTAACTCCCCCTAAATGAGGCACGGGTTAACAAAAGAGCATGTGATTCAAATTCAAGATGTAAGACATGAGGCATAACTAAGAGATTTGTGCATACACAACTAGAAGTACTACATAAACCATGAATCGAAACAAAGTTCATATAATACATACATCACAAAAATGCCCATGTGAAAAGTGATGCAATGAATAATGAGCATCAAAATATATGGATTTTTAGATTTTCTAAAGAACACTAGAAGGTAATCTCCTCTCTACACTTTCACTTTAGATTCTCGACTTTCGACAGCTTCGCACAACCCCGATTTTGTTTCTTTTAAGGGACTTCACCGTTCGGCGCGAGTTTCCTCATATGTTTCAATGGGGATTCCCGGCTACTTGGATTCGTCACACATGTGGATTTTTGTTTTACCTTCCAACGCGAGTTTCCTCATTTGTTTCAGTGGGGATTCTCGGCTACTCGGTTCCACATACCACTTATTAATTTTGTTGGTAGGCAACTTTTTCCTCACGATTACTCTTTAATGTCCATGTAGAGATTCAAGTTCCCTTTAAAGTGTTAGAAGGAATTTCTTAAATCCTTATCAAGTAAAGTCATTAAATTCATTGTGTGCAAGAGTGTGGGGGTAGATTTTTTTTTTTTTGCATGTATAAAATGAATTCGACAAGACACGGCTATGACTCCCCCTAGATGTATGCACGTTCGGAGTCAAATCCTCCCCCTTAATATATGACATGTATCACATATGAATAAAGGCACTGCATTGCAGTTTAGCAAGGAGGTAAGGCCTTAGAAAGATCAAGAAATGGTTTCATAGTGTAAATACTTACAAGCATGCAAGGATTCATGAAACATTCATGCAAGCATTCATGAGTCAAGATATGCGATTATCATGAAATATATGCATATGCTCTATATACATGACTATGTAATATGCATCTTTTTGTCATTTTGTATGCATAGTATGTGAATGATATGCAAAGATGTCAATGCATTCTTTTTATACAAGTTTTTAGTTTTTGTGCATTCTTGAATATTCAAGCAAGCATGAAATTACTAAATGCATGAGATGGATTATCAATGAAAATTGCACTGAACCATGAGTATTTTATTTCAGATTTCATCATGGAAGGCCGTTTTCCTTATAACTCAAAAGTTCAACAATGATCATTCAGAAACAACATTGCATGAGACATAAGCTTCAGTTTGAATATGTTAAGCCCTACAGGTGTGAATATGCAAGATGTATTTTGATGCACATAATCAAGTGTCCTACAGATTTCACACATAATTTGGTAATGAGCAAGACAAGTGTTTAAACATCTTTTAACAAGAGGAGATTTTTTTAATATGTCAAACAACTTATCAATTTTGCAAAGCAATCACACAAGGTCAATGAGCATTAAACTGAGCCATGGTCAACATTCAATATCAATTGTTGCATTTGATCAAGAAAGTCCATAGTTCAGAAAATTTGCCTTCTTGAAACAAGAAATATTTTTTAATTAAAACCAATTGTAAATTAAGATCATTGCAAATCAAGAAAAATTAATTTCATTCAAAACACATGGTTCCTCATAAGCCAAACATTTCAATTTCTGAATTTTGGTACAAGGTAGAGAACATTGATCCTAAGATCACCTCACACATAGTGATAACTTCCTGACATACTTGATCTATCGTTTCACATATCACCATTTGATATACCAAATATTCATCCAATTGAAGACTTGTATGACTTGTGAGGAAATGCAATTCAAACATCATATGAAAACCATAACAGAATAACATACCAAACATCAAAATCATCAAGTTTAACAATGAAAAGGCAAAGTTGGGGTTTTACCTTATGAGTGTGCCTTGCTCTATTTTATTGGAACCCCTTTCATTCTTTATTTACCTCAAGACACACCTTCATAACAACCGACTCATTTGTCGGATCTTGGCACCCAAGCCTTCTTGGGTCCTTGGATGTTACTAGCATATCTTCCAAATGTTTTCTTTTACTTTTTCATTGCCACTATATCACCATCCTTCATAATCCTGTAATCCTCAATGACATGTCCATAGTTTTCACAGTAAAAGTATTGAGGGATGGCATTTCTAGCAAAGGTTTTTCTTTTAAGAGCAAAGGCATTTTCAAACATTTTTCATCTCCTATTTCGAAAAGATCTAGGTCTAACAAAATTAAACCTAGCATTCATTCTAGAAGTATAGAAATTATTAGTTTTCAAAAACCAACATTCTTTCATAACATGCCCGTACTTCCCATAATGATAGCAACAAGGAGAAGTAGTTTTAACAAATGATTTATCATTATGAGCAAAAGTTTTTCCAAAGAACTTTTCCTTATTAGTTGAAAACCTTTGAGGACGAAAGGCATGTTTGTCATTGAATTTTCTTTGAAGATCAAACTTAGCATTCATGGCACAATAATCATCATTTTATTTCACGAAACAATTATCCATGACATGTCCAAGTTTATGACAATAGAAACAAGAAACATTTCTTTTTCTATTAAAAGTATTTTGTTCACTTTTCTGCTTTGAAAAATAATTTTTCATCCTGTGGCCAAGCTTACCACAATGAAAGCAAGAAACATTTTCTTTTGATTTGAAAACATATTTATCTTGGCATGCATGTTTGTCATCCTCTTTCATGACAACACAATCATCTATCACATGTCCATTCAATCCGCAATAGAAACATTCAACATTTGATTTCATTTTCCGCCCACCTTGAATTTTTTGAAATCCTTTTTCTATGGTGGGTTTTGTGTGAACATTTTTCTTTTTCTCAAAATATTTTTCAAAAATTTTTGTTTGTGTAATAGGAGGAGGAGCTTTTGAAGTGCTAGAGATATCAGAAGCATGAAAAAAAGAGGTTTTTAGTTTTGATTCAAAAGACTTTTTGTTGATTGGAGAATATCCAAGACCCTCTTTTTGAAAGTTGACCTTAACACCTAGTATTTTGTCTAAGTTCTCCTTCCCTTTGACAAATTTAGACAATGATGCATTTAAGTCTACAATTTCAGAATCAAGAGATGTAATGTGTAATTCATAGCTAGCTATCTCCTGGTCACTGCAAACAATGCTCTCATTCAATACTCTATTTACAGTTTTATAGCTCTCAATCTCTTATTCTAGCACATGCACTTTTTCACATTCATCTTCATGCAATTTGACATTAACAGATTTTTCTTTTTCAAGACCTAGCAGTCTTTCAGACATGGTATTGTTTAATTGTTTCAACTTTTCATTTTCAGATTTCAACAACACATTTTCTTTTTCACTTTTATCAAAACTGTTCAATCTACCTTCAAGCAAAGCATTCTCGATTAGCATGGCACCATTTTTCTTTTTAAGTTCCTCATTTTCAAACATGATGCTCTTGCTATCAATTTCAGAATCAAGAAGTTTTTCAAGTATTTTATCATCGTCAGATAAGGAATCCAACTTATTTCTAAGACATTTTTCAGTTTCTTCAAGCAATGAAATCTTAAATAACAAGAGTTTGTTTTGATCACTCAATTCATGTCAAACATTCTCATTTTCAAGAGCAATATTAGATTTTCTAAACATCTCTAGCTCTTCATTCATGCAAGACATCTCATCTGAAAATAATTCTACTTTAGATTCTAAAAGTTCATTTTCATATTCTAGGTTCTCAATCTTTGACTCCAATGTTTTACAGTTTTCACATGAAGGATTATCATGCACATTCTCGTTAACTTTCTTTTTCAATTTTCTATTTTCTGACTTGATTTTCTTATATAACTTTTCCAATTCATCATAAGCATCAATAAGTTCATCAAGAGTAAAATCTTCAGAATCAGAATTTACCTCTTTTGTATTTTCCTTACTTTGTTCATCAACATCGTCGGCCATGAGACATTTTTATCTTTCCTTCTCTTGAGCTTTGATCAACTCATCCATAAGCTCATTTGCCGACCGACAAGAAGATACAAAAGGATACTTGTTAGTACTCACGAAAGCTTCCAATAAACTCAAGACAGTGAGATTTTCATGGTTCTTCAATTTGTCATGATTAGACCACTTGGTCTCATCTAAAGGTAATATGTGAGGACCATCATAAATCAACTTCCAAAGATTAGGATTAATTGAATTAATCAGCCCACACATTTTACCTAACCATGAAGTCAAATCAGAACCATTAAAAATAGGCAAACAATTCATTGATACCTGCTCAACAGAAAAATTCATGATTGTAGAATGCACTGGGATCACTGTGTAGATCGTTAGATCTAGGGACAATAGAGCCTCGCTCTGATACCAATTGTTGGGTCCCGTAGTGTAGGAACACGGTTCTAGAGGGGGGGGGGGTGAATAGAACCCTCTACTAAAAATTTTGTCCAATTAAAACTTTAAACTAGCTCGCATCGGAATTAACAAGATTAGCAAGAGTGAGGAATTTAAACTAATCGGAATAGACTTCATTCTCTCAATCTCACCGTACTCACTTGAACAGATAATTAGATATGAACAATAAAACAAACCACCACAACACAAATCACAATGCAAGCCACAATGCACGAGGATTTTTACGGTGGTTCGAGACCACGATGGGCTCCCTACATCCACCCCTCAGCAAATCGGTGAGGCTTCACTACTGTATAAAACAGCCCGAGGGATAAATCCCCCCACACACACGGAGCCATGCTCCAACACACACACGTAGGGCGAAGCCTACACAATCACACGGGAGTAAACTCCCAACCACACACGGGGAACACACCCCAAGATATGTCCAAGCACACACACGGATATGCTCCGCACAAAACGATGCACACGCGTCAACATAAACACTCGGAGAACCCTTTCTCCGAACCCCCACACAATATATCCTTTCAAAAATTTAAGAAGCGAAGACAAATAGATGCATTGAGCCCCAAACAAACTCTAAATACTAAATCAAAGAAGATAAAGCATGTATGAAGCTCCCCCTTCAAGAAAGACTCCGGCTCTTCTTGACTCATTATCGGATGGCCGTGATTTTAGCGTCCTCGCGTTCCTCTCTTCGAGACGCTTCTTTTCTTCTTCTACCATGAGCTCCAAATCTCCATGGGAGTAGATGGAAATCACCTTGCAAGAGCTCCTCTTCCTTTTCCCCCTTTCCTTGCCCTACAAGATAGAAAGATAGCACATTAGGGTTCTTCCTCCATAAATTCGTAACTCATATTTATGCACACCAAAGAGTGGGGAAAAGACACATAAAACCCTTCTCATACATGTTAGAAACACCCTAATATGTTTAGGAACCTATGGGGGGTAGTTTGGTAAAGTTTAGAAAGGTTTTCATTGGATTTCGGATGCTCCCGAGAATCCCGTGCCGGAATGGGTCAACCCCATAGGTCGACCCCTGGGCAACCAGAGGGCGACCAGAATACAAAAAATAATTCCAACAGACAGGGGTCGACCTCATGGGTCGACCCCTGCAGGCAGACAACATAAAAAGGCTTCTGTTTTGTCCAGAAGCACTAGGGGTCGACCCTATGGGTCGACCCATGCCAGAAATGGTTGGAAGAACACTTCAAACCTCTATGAATCCAAGGGAATAAAAGTGATTAGATGTTACCATAATCCCATGAAAATTAACTATGTATTTTTATCCTCCAATTCAAGCACACAAGGTAGTTAGATATTACCATGATCTACTTGATATGGGAGGGTATAAAAACCATCCTTGGACCTGTAAAAACACAAGAGTATCAAGTTACCATAGGTGTGAAAGTTAAGAGCTCATAAACTAGATTCTTCCAAAAGAACCTCCATAACTTGTCAATCATCCAAATGCTCATTGCATAAATAAATATTTCCATAAAGACATAAGTCACGAGCTATGGCATTTGGGGAACTTTGAATCTTCCATTGCATCCAAGGCATATGTAATGATATGGGTGCTAAATCATTCAAATAACATTGCCAAGATACGCTTACATATCATGAAACTCAATTTGACAAAGTGCGAACACCTAAACACACACATATGCAAGCATATGCAAATATGCATTTTCATTATGCATCACCATGATCTCATACACATATGTAGCTATGCATATTTGTAAGGATGTTTCCACAATTACATTATCATTCAATTGCAATGCTTTCTTTCAACATTCAAATTGCAAACATTCATGCCTCATGAAAGTTTATAACATGCTAACCATTCAAACACACATTCATTCAAATGTCATTCTTGTTGACAAAAACTAACATTCATGAAGTATTGATATCACGAGGAGCATTGATATAAACAAGGGATCTTTTTAATCATCCATACATTGAAATCACAATAACCTCATGAATGATATGACACTATCATTCAAATAGAAAGGTGTGTTCAATGAACACAATCTCATTGATTGAGACCTAATTGAAGTCATCTTCATAAGAGCCAACTTCATGCAATTCTTTCACATATCAAGTTAATAAATCAAGCTTTTAGTGCATAGCTCACAAGACCAAGCATTCATGCAATGCATGAGCAATATAGAACCAACTCTCAGAAGTCTTGTATGACTATTTCAAGCACATCACAAGCTTAAAAGCTTCAAGTAGAAAGTGCATGAACCACATTCATGTCTTTAGCAACTTAGAAGAATTTGCATGAAAGCCCAAGGCGTCTCAACCAAAAATTAACATCATAACCCATGCATTTGAATAACATGTATGACCCTCAAAACCTCATATAGAAAATACATGAAGCATACATCTTCAAACCATAATGACCCATGAAAAAGGTACATGAAATCACATGTATATCTATGCACAAGTATTCTGGGTCAACACACTGCAGCTCTCTTACCCAAAGTTCACTTAACTAAAGATATGTGAATTACAAAGTCTTACCAATGATTCTTTGAAGAATGAAGATAGAATTAACACATGTTCTGAATGGTGGACAACAAGATGACTTATTTGAGCATTCTCTTGAGTTCCATATGATGTCCATCATGACTCGATCCTGCAATGCATAAAGATTAGCATACTTGCATTCAAATGAGCATAACTCTCATTCAAGTGAGAGTTAAGCTATTACAAACAAGTGAGCATGATAGCATTCAAATGAGCATAAAGACTCATTCATGTTTATGGCATTCAGAAGCATTGTTTTACAAATTCGTTCTCATTCTAGAACATGACTCCATAGCAAGAGAACAAGTATGATTCAAGCACATGAGAACATGCAGTATCATTCAAGCACAAGGCCAAGCAAGGCCAAGCAACAAAGTCATTTTGTAATCATCAAAATCACATACATAACATAATGGACTTCCACCATGTGCGGGCATCTTTATTGAGTTGGAACGTGGCTAGACGGACCTTCTCTTGATCTGCACATTGTATAACTTCAAAGATGCGGTTCATCTCATCTATCCAATTCTCGGTTTCATCTAGATTAGAAGAACCCGAATATCGTGGAGGATTTAAGCTCCGAAAATTACGATGTAAGTCTCCAGCTCTTGCCCCTGCGCCAGCTTGTGCCATGTTTTGTAACGCCTAGGTGAGACCCGTAACGGTCTGTTGCATACCACCCCAATGCACGCGATGAGCCATTATGAGAGTAAGGTACCTGAGAAGAGTAATTAATTTGTTAACCTATAGGAATGAGTGGGGTTAATCTTAGAAAGAATTCTAATTACTATCTCATCCCAGGTTCTACCCAATTCCTCTTACAGGTTGGGAATTTCTTCCCTAGTTTCATAGGAGTGGGTCCTAAAACCTTGGAATTAACCTATGACATGACTTTTTCCTTAGGACTTCTAGTCCTAGTGCTCTAATACCACTCTCACTGTCACGTCCCGAGATTATGCAGCGGAAACAATCGGGAACGTGAACTGTCGTCTAGTACGCCTCGAGCAAGCAATATAATCAGAGCGCATGTCAATGACATAAAAGTAATTGCACAAGTAATTTTTCCAAACTTCACTTTATTTCATAACAATCATAATCTCAAAGTACAATAGATCTTTGACTCTTGATTAGGCTCAATAAAATAAAAATTACATCATGACTTGACTAGACTTAATGACTATGGCTTCTCTCGAACCATTAATCACTCTCGGAACCATCACTTGAGTAATCCAAATCCGACCCGCTAGAATTTCCTGAAAAAGATTGGAAAGTAGGGTCATGAGCACACATGCCCAGTAGGTATATTTGTATCAACATGGTCGCAAGTTTAAGTGATTAGTATTTTAGCTCTAGAGAATAAGATAAATCATGCAAATACGACAAAGCACGCGAACAAAGCCAAAGTAACCAGATATGATCAAGCTTGAGATATGGGAATATGATAAATCAAGTATATACCAAGAATGTAAATTTGTCCTTTCCATGAACAAGAATGTAACTAGAATGTACTTTTCATAACCATGAAGGCTATGCACTAGAAAGTCATGTAACAAGCAAGAAAGTACTATTCACTTAGTAGCAAGTACTTCATGAATTCATGTGGATCCTGTGGATATTTCACTTATTTATAGAGAAAGTACTCCCAATGTAATGCGACGCCAGTAGCATCATACCCCATGGTTTACAGTATATTTTTGACAATCAGCCGAGGGGACTAGAATAGAGCCCTTGAACACAATCAGTGCTCGAACTGCATCTTCAAGTATAAATCAAGCTACTTCCACGTTTATAACAATAATACGGCCAATACTGTACATGTTTAATAATAATTCCATAATAAGGTAGTCAAGATATAGAACGTACCAATAGTTTATCATGAGAATTCAAGAAGTACATTAATAACTAGGTTATGCTATAGAGAAAATTCGGCAGCATAACGGTACATTCTTTAAGTTTCATAATTCAAGTTTAACTTGGTTAAACATAATTTAGGCTCCAGATAATCCTAAGATCATCTAGGAACTCAAGAAAACCAACCCCAAAGTCAAACCTCGGGTTAGACATAATCAGGAACCAAGCGGTCTATTATTGGGGCGTTTAGCACGCTTGGCGGTCTAGATATGGACCGTTTCATATATTAACGACATCGATGCAGTAAAACTAGCTGGAGCGTTAGCGGTCTAGCGGATGGCCGTTAGGTATCCGTTAGCGGTCTAGTGAATGGCCTCTAGCAGAAGTCAGACGGTCGTTCATATGGCCGCTAAGGTCCAGAGTATATAAAAAACCAGTAAAAGTGCTTTCTAGATAATCGGCTTTAAGGGTACAACCAGCTCGGCATCCTAGTGGGAATCCCAGGCTCGCGGAGTCTTATGGAGGCCTTGAAACAAGAGTTTCTAGTCCGTTGGAAGGAATATCCAAAGGAGAGGTCATCAAGTCCAAGATTATGTACTTAATGTGCAAAGGTGTAACTAATGACAACATACCGGGGTATGTGCCATGTACTAAAGAACATGACTCAAGAAGAGAGAGAATCATGTAAAACCGTGATCAAGTTAAATCATGAATCCTTTATCATTTGAAACATATAATTATTACAAGAGTATATGATTTTGGTAATAAATTAACATAAGTTAAAATAATACCAATGTGCACAAAACATGAAATCTTCTATGATGAACAATAGAATTAACTAAGTATATGAAACCAGTGCTCAAACTAGGAATAAAACTTAGTTAACTAGGCTTATCATATAATCATTATGGCTAATCTGTAATATATTTCAGGTTAATGATATTACAAAAATTAGTAATTGAAAATGATCTAGTACAGGACCGTTTCACTGGGCCAAACGGTCTATCGGGTGACCGCTAGAGTGTCTGGCGGTCCACAGAAGAGTGTTTCTTCCCGTGTTACAAAAAACTAAATAATAATAAGATAAAATACTAATCCAAGACATATCTTGCCTGAAAATCAACATAATTAAACTTCTATCATCATGATAGAATAATTAAACTTCTATCATCATGATAGAATGAAGATAGGCCAACAATATGCATAGGTTTATGTGATAAACAAGAAATTTTCTTTTTCACTCCATTAGGGATAGGTTCATGTATGAAGATTTTACTAGATGCATAGTCCTAATGACAAATATAAAATACTCAAGGTACAATGCATGAAATCGAATAAAATCAAAGGGCTTTTATTCATGACTTCGAGTTTAAGCCATTCATGAGATAACCTACCTCTATCTTGGGCTTTAAATTTTGAATTTAAGGTTGAAAGTCAACCCTAGTTCTCTGCTCGTCCTTGAACCGAACCAGCAACTTCACTCTCCTGTATCTCCTGATTCCCTTCACCTAAGGATGTGAAATTTTGAGGGTAAGAAGAGGGTACAATAAGGAACAAATTTTTCTAAAGAACCTCTATCTAATTACCTCGTTTGGGGCTTCTATTTTCCTGATCTTCTTGGGTCGGTTGCACAGTTTCCTGCGTTATTAATGTAGGATCAGCAACTTTGGAAGCCTATAACTCCGTGTAGACTTGGTCTCCTAGAACGAAATTCGGAGGGCAGTTAGACCTTAGTATCATGAACAAAATATTCTAAATAACTTACCTCTAATTTTGCATCCTTACCTTAGTTCGACGTGAGCCAAAAGTAAGGGTCGCACACGTTGGTTTCGGGGTCTATTTATAGGGTTAGCTATGGTTTTGAGGATTAGAATGATTCTAGAGTCCCAATTAGGCTGTTTATTCGATCTTATAGCCTTCTAGACTTATCTAATTAGTGGATAGCACCAACCCTAGGTGATTTAGATGCCTAATTTTCAAGCTTTTCACGTTTTGTTCCACTCACGAAATCTGCATGCCTTAGAGGTCAAATGCTAGACCGTTAACCAGCGTCTTGCGGTCTCGCGATAGACCGCTTTCACTATTAGGCACCGAATTTGAATAGTATCAAACTCTTTCAATATTATCCCTATTATTATCCATTTATTTATCTCACTAAGGAGTAATTATCTCTTTAAATTCCGCGATTACACTAGTTTATGCTTCTAAAATATGGGCTAAGGTCTAAAACAAGCTTTTGGGCCAATTTTGGTTTATTAGATGGGCCTAATCCTCTTGGATTAGTGTAAGGTTTAATTATTAATTTATAATTCACCATAATTCAATTTATAACCCATTAAATGCTTAATAATTATATTTTTAATCTGAAAAATACGTTGCTGTAGGGAGTTGTGGGACCCAGGTGCTATGGATAAAGCATAAACTCCAAGACTACGGTGTAGATCTTGGATGCACACCCATCATGTGTGATGACATTAGTGCCATTTATTTAACAAAGAACCCCATTCAGCATTCTCGAATTAAACACATTGAAATAAGGCAACACTTCCTTCGGGATGAGGTAAGTAAGAAAAACTTTGAACTGCATTTTGTTGAATCTAAGACGCAAATTGCTGACATCTTTACAAAACCTCTGAACAATGAATGTTTCTCTACTCTAAGGAGAGAGTTGGGCTTGTGTAAACCCCCTACTTGTTAATTCTGCATGGTCCTGGTCAGGTTTGTCTTCAAGCCAATCGACTATTTTTGTCAGGAAGAGTCCATTGTGCACGTCTGGTTTGTTGCATGTGTCATAGGCCATTATGTGTGTGAATGACCTATTGGTATAGAAAATGGTTGTGTGTGGAAGGACAGACAAACTCTATCTGAAAGCACCCATTATGCATGAGAAGATACTCCACCAAGTATCAAAGGTCTTCATTCACAGTGTTCAAGAGTCCATGAAGTGAGGGGGAGTCTTTAGTGCTTCTAAAAGATAGGTTCATCATTTCTACCGCACATGGAGTTCTACTCAGTCACCTGCGTCAACGCTCCATCACATGTGCGTCGACACCATCTGATCAAGTTCAAAAAATTAAGTCAACTAGTCTGTACTGCATACCTGCTGTTCTCCTGAATTGAGTCCACCCATAGGCCAGTTGAGTCGACCTACCCTTGCGTGTACATGTTCATCCATCTTGTTTTGCAACCCCTCACTGGCTTGCTGAATTATGTGTTTCATGTTCTAACTCAATGCTCTGATTCAGGGGGAGATTCACATCTAATGATTGATCTTCAATGACTGACATTCTAGTAACAACAATCTTCCAGCTTCTAGTATCATGGTTATTCAATTAGATTGAAGATTTAAGGCTAATAACTCTATGTGGACTGAAACTTGCTAGCTCACGGAAGGCCTCCTAAGGCTTACTCCTACTAAAGCATTTAGCATGTTGAACCCTTGTACTCCTGTAGCCTGTTGTGAGAGCTCAATAAAATTCTTAGTTGATTAACTTCACATTGAGCATTATTTTCAAACAATCAAGCCATCTCAGTTTCTCTCTCAAGCACTTGATGTAGAGTAATGGGAAAGACCTACTGAGTAACTGGGCACACTTCATCTGAGACGTGAGGTTGTTCACGTCAGAAGGTAGTGTCCTACTTAACTCTGCTATGGTTTCATACAAATCAAATCAAAAAAAAAGTTACAAATATACACAGAGTAATGGCTTCAGTCTGCTGAGAAACTATGCCCTTCACTAATGAAGTGATGCGGGCTAAGGCATGAGGTGGCAAGCTATCTCTGGTCAAAATGAGACAGAATGGTTCACTGTACTGAGTAACTGGGGAAGGTTGCATCTAACACATGTACTTCTTTACGTCAAAAGGTGTCAGTTCAACTTGACTGTCAGCTTATATCAAAAAGCCATTTTCTGCCTTCCATTATGAACCAGAGGTGCTTAATTGAGTGAACTTTCAATGCTTCAAAATTATTTGACCTTAATGCTTATGGTAGTTTATCCTGAAATGTAACTGGGCTTGCATAAGAAGGGTTTCAAAGTTAGCATTAAGATCTTTTGGTGTGCCGTTGTGCTTTAGTTCTAGTAATCCTGTGAGCAGGCACTCCTATTGCCTTCATAGCTTCTACACCCTCTGGAGTTATTGTTCTGAAATTCTCTTATCATCAGACTCCAACCATGCAATGCTCCTTTGAGGAAGATGTTCAACTTTGGACTCAGTCTTGCTCCATACTGAATTAAGTCATAGGTTTGACTCTCCTTATTGAACTCCATTTCAGCTTCCTCCCTCTTCACATATATTCACCAGTTCCTTCCCAGTTTCCACATCAATGAATCCCTCTCCAAGTGTTTTGATGACGTCAAAGGGGGAGAAGTTTTTGATGAGTCATAATCTGAAGAGTCCCTCAGTCTGGTTAGTCTGTCAGATAAGAGTGATAATACTTGGTCTGGTTGGTTTGTGCAAGCTGTCATAATCTGCAAGAGTCCCTCATTGGGTGATTGGTCTATCTTCATTGTATGTCCTGATGAATCCTTCATGCATTCAAATCTTTGATGTACTTCATGCTATTTATGTCAAAACCTGTTGCATGCCAAAACATGCTATCTGAATTATATCTCAAATTGTGAGCATAATGACTCATAGTTGCCATCATCAAAAAGGGGGAGAATGTTGTGCATATTGTATTTTGATGATGCCTTACTATAAGTCATTGGCCAATTGCTTTAGAAAATTTGAAACATCTTTTTTAGCTGGTTGTGAAGGAATTAACAGAGCCTTCATGAGTGCATCGACTCCAGATAAAGGCTACGTCGACTCGCTCTTTCACAAGAGGAGGAACAACCCAGGCAATCTTTAAGGCCGCGTCGACTCCAATACCATACTGCGTCGACGCATCTTCAAGTCGAGCACCGCTGATCAAAAAGTGTTACAAGGCTGCGTCAACTCGAACACTTTCATATCTCTGGATGCGTCGACTCTAGGTGGTCTCAAGAAGCCACCTCTTCACCGTGTCGACCCCACCTCTTCACCGCGTCGACTCCAAACAATCTAAAAGGCCAACTTCAAACGCACATCAAAGAGTGCATTGACGCAAGCATCCAATGGCATCAACGCAGGCTCAGCACAACCCCTGTCAACAAAAGAGACTCCTGAAGTAGGTCGACATTGCTTTCACAGTGTGTTGACATAGGTCGCCTCACAGAAACCGTTATGAAGGTATCTCTCAAAGGATGCGTCGACGCACCCTTGGAGCTGTGTCGACTCCATGAAGGTCTGGCTCCCAACAGCTCACAAGACAGTTAGTTGCGTCGACACAGGGAGTTGAATGCGTCGACTCCATGTGAAGACCTTCCTCTGATGTAGCCTGTTCGATTCAAATACGCAATCGACGGCACAAATTTCCAGATCTCGCAAATCAAGGTCTGAAAAAAGCTCAAAGGATAGAAAACTGTCCTCTTCATCATGAGGCATCGGAAGACCTTTTTGTGAAGGAAGTTCTATCAGTAGACACATTTGGGAAAGGTCTCTTTTTATGGTACTTTGTCTTTTTGCAACAGCCAATCAAATTTCAGTCCCTGAAAAGTACCTACGATAGAGGACCATCCTTTTCTGTCCGGGGCCAATAAGGAGGTAGATTTGGAAGAGCTCCTTGACCAATAGCATCATTTCTATTTCAACCAATCACAAGGTATCATCTTGGTAGGAAAATCATTTTGCCCCCTCCCTCTATAAATATGAAGCCCTTCTATATGCTGCATGCTGCTGCCACTACCGTTGCTTCAAACACAGCAGCATGGAGAAGAGAATGGGAAAAAGAGACGAAAAAGAGAGGGAGAGCCTACCTAAAGCATCTGGGAGAAAACCTCAAGAGGATAAAGAAGAGAAGGAGAGGTTGCACCCTAGAGACCAGTTTCTCCCAGTCCAGCCCCGTTGAGGCCTGAGATCATAGTTTACATTCTCTTTGTTCAGCTTCCTGATCTTTATCAGAAGCTACATTGCTGCCATTCCTGGTTGATGTTTTTTTTTTCATTTGTGTTGTTTCAAGTTTCATCTCTTAGACCTTTTGTGTGTGTTTGCTGAGTTTCTCAGTGATTTTTCTGGCACCATGTTTCTGGGACCGGAGTGTGTGTTGGTTGCCTTGCAGCCGTGTGTGTGTGTGTGTGGGGGGGGGGCGGGGGGGTTCGTCCCCATCAAGCTCTGTGTCAGCTGAAGTTGTGAATCAACGTGTGTGTATGTGTGTGTGTGTGTGTGTGTGTGTGTGTGTGTGTGTGTGTGTGTGTGTGTGTGTGTGTGTGTGTGTGTGTGTGTGTGTGTGTGTGTGTGTGTGTGTGTGTGTGTGTGTTCTTCATGGTCAGAAGTGGAAGCCTCACCAAGTTGGTGAGGGGTGGATGTACGCTTGCTAGATAGCAGTCGAACCACCTTAAAACCTGTGTGTTGTGGTTTGCTGCGCCGACTCCTTCTCATCTATCCCCTTCACAGGTGTCGCAATTCGATTAAAGTGTTTCATGTGTTTGAGCTTCAGACATCTCTTATATTAGCATAAAACTGCGCCTGAAATCGCTCCTTCAAACTTGTAGTTTTGTTTTGTTTTTCAAAGTGACTAAGAATTGAGTAGAGGATCCATTCACCCCCCCTCTAGATCCTCTCATACCACCTATCAGACTGGTTTTTATAGGCAGTTCATAAAAGATTTCTCTAAAATCACCGTCCCTCTGACCAGGCTAACAAGGAAGGAGAATCCTTTTGTATGGTCAACCGACTCTGAGGAGAGTTTCTTGACACTTATGGAATATCTTCCTACTACACCCATATTAGCACTGCCAGTTGAAGGTGGTGGTTTCGAGGTCTACACCGATGCATCAGGCATAGGCCTTGGTTGTGTTCTAATGCAGCATGGTAGGATAATATGTTATGCTTCGAGATAGTTGAAGTATCACGAGGAGAATTACCCGGTGCATGATCTAGAACTTGCTGTAGTTATCTTCGCCTTGAAGATATGGAGATATTACCTCTACATAGAAAAATTCACGGTATTCTCATACCAAAAAAGTCTGAAATATCTTTTCTCCCAGAAGGAACTAAATATGAGGCAAAGAAGGTGGTAGGGGTATCTTAAAGACTTTGATTTCTCTATTCAATACCGCCCAGGAAAGGCTAATGCTGTGGAAGATGCACTCAGCAGAAAACCTATGGCAATCTTATCTAGCCTCAAGAGGGGCATGACAAATCTCTTAGAAGATTTTGCCAGGTTGAACCTAGACATATACATGGAAAGTGAATGGTGTATCATCACCAACATCTGGTCATAGCCTACATTAATAGAGGATTTAGTGAAGCTGCAAGAAAATGACCCTATACTGGTTGAGATCAAAGCCAACATTGATCAATGGCCGGATTTTTCTATCACGACTGATGGAAGACTGGAGAGGGGGATTTCTGTAGCCCACCCAAAGAGCAGCCCAACAAGACCCAACAGGGTCCAACGAGGCAAGCTCACCCGAGTGATAGCCCACGGGGCCCACTCAGGAAAGAAAAGCCCAATGAACAAACACTCAAGGAAACAACTCTCCCCGGCGGCCCCTAGGCTCGGAGGGCCCGAGTGATGGTCAGGTCACAAGGTGGGTCCGGTCCAAGCCGTTTCCCCGCCCGGGAAAGACTGGCGTTAGCCGACCTACCCGACCCTTCTTTCACCGAGCTATGCTCATCGCCCGGACAGGGCTGGCGTTTCAGGAGCTCGGCCAGACCAGACATTATCCGTTCATGCTGCCGTTAAGAGTCCCCAACGGACAGGGGAATCAAGAAGCCGCCGGACTTCAAGGCGATAACGCTCCCACGATAAAGGCCATGAAAGCCCACGTTGAGGACGTAACTCCCGCCAGAGACCCCTCAGCTCACAGGACTCCTGACGGTGGCATACTATTTAAACCAGGGCTACCCTCCGGTGGAAGGTAAGAAGAAAAAAGGGAGCCATTAAGGCACTCACACTCGAAACTCCTGAGCAATCCGCTTCACCCCTTTGGTGGAGAGGAATCTCGCGCACCTGCTTTCCTCCTCCCCATTATTGCTTCCACCACCGCTCTACTGACTTAGCCATCGGAGGGTTTTGCCCCAGGGAAACCCCCTGGGCCCTCTGATACGTTTCCCTGTCTTGCAGTTCATCTTCTGGTGATCCACAGCCCGCTCAGGACTCAGCGCGAGATTTCGCCTCTTCATCTGGCGCCGTCTGTGGGAAACGCACGAAGAGCCAAGATGGTGAGAAGAAGCTCAGGGAGGAGATCCGCCGTCGAGAAGGGTAAGGCCATGGTGGCGGCAGGAGATGGCCCCTCTAGGGCCTCGCAGAACCCTCCCTCCAACGCCAGCGTCCCCACCAATGGGCCGCCGCCCCCCCTGACGGCGACAGGGGTACCACCCAACGGTGGCGACGAGGTCTTCCAGGCCCTCAATAAGAAGCTTGACGTCCTCGTGGAGCTCATGAGGGCCCAGGCGGCAAGGGATGCCAGCTCTCGCGCCCCGTCCGGGAGCCCCCCCCCCCCGTCGAAGTGCGTCCCAGCATACCGCTGGGGGCCGCTTCACCCTCCGCGGTCAACAGCTCATCCGCAACAACGCGGGAGGACCCACGCAAGCTCCGCCCCCGGAGCAAGAGGCTTCCTCCATGCCCAGAAAAGGGAAACTGGGGGCGAGGCCTCCACGCTCGAGCGCCGGCGGTCCTGAGGATCGCCACGACGCTCCCCCCAGTCCCACGGCGCGACCGCAGCCGGAACTATCCCTCCGGCTGAGGCATTTCGAAAGACGTTTTACAGAGCAAGAGCGCGCCCTCCGCGCCCTGCAGAAGACCTCTCCCCCGGAGGATGAGGAGAAATCCCCTTTCTCCGAATACATCTTGAAGACAGAGGTGTCTCCCAGAACCTCTATTCCGACCTTCAAGCTCTATGATGGCCAGGGCGACCCAGCCGACCACTACGACAGCTTCGACGCCCTGGTGACTCTGCATGGAACACCGGATCTTATTAAATGCTGAGCCTTTGCGGCCACCCTGGTCCAAGGCGCTAAGGCATGGTTCCGGGCCCTCGCCCCTGGGTCCATCCGGGACTTCAGGCAATTCGGGCGAGTCTTCAAGGAGAGCTTCGCCGGAAGCGCCCCCCCAAGGTCAGTAGCGGGGCTCCTGGCCCTCAAACAGGCACAAGGGGAAAGGCTCCAGGCTTATGTCCACCGATTTAAATCAGAAGCCCTCAGAATTCCCCGCCTGGATGTGGCCTCGGCCACGACCGCTCCGACCAGGGGCACCCGGGATGAGAATCTCCGCCGCGAACTGGTCCTCCACCCTCCCTCGACCCTTGCCGAGCTAGTGACTCTGGCACTGCGCCACGCCGAGTGCGAAGAAGTACTCAGCGCCTGTCGAGACACAACCGGCTCGGGTCGGGAGGGGGACAAGAAGCGGGCCTCCGAGCCAAACCCTGGCTCGGGCAAGAAGCGTGATCGGGAAGGAGAGCGCAAACGGAAGTATGAGCGGTACACCCCGTTGACCACGCCCGTCTACGAGATCTATGAAGACATCAAAGAGTCGAGACTCCTCCGCCAGCCCGAACCAATGAGATCGAAGAACCGCAAGCGCGATAGGCATTGCCTGTTCCACGGCGACCACGGGCACCATACCGGCGACTGTCACCAGCTCCAGGATGAGATCGAACGTCTCATCCGTCAGGGGCACCTGGCCCGGTTTGCAGCTGGGCGCAAAGAAGACCGAGACGCCGCCGAGGAGATCGACAACGCCCCCCGAGGGGTCCACATCAACGTCATCTCCGGAGGAACAGCATCGGGCGGCGACACCAGCCGAGGAAGGAAGCGTCATGCCGAGCGGGCCAGCCGGGTCTCAGAGCCCTCAGGGGGCCCGCCGAGGGAGCCCCAGGTCATAGTCTTCTCCGACCAAGACCTGGAAGGGCTAAGCACCCCGAATGATGATGCCCTCGTTATCTCGGCCACAATAAACCATTGTAACGTAGATAGGATTCTGGTTGACAATGGGAGCGCCCCGATGTATTATCTTATGACTGTTTCCTCAAGATGGGGGAAGACCCATCCAAACTCCGCCCGATCCGAACACCCCTTTGCGGGTTTAACGGCCTGGACACCTACCCCGAGGGAGCCCTAAGCCTTCCGGTCACCATCGGCATCTCACCCAAAACCGTTACGGTCATGGTGGACTTCATAGTGATCAAGGGTATGATAGCATGCCATTTTCAGTCGGAAAATTCTCAGCCGAATAAAGGCCGTACCATCTACCTATCACCAGAAAATGAAGTTTCCCACCAAAAACGGGTTGGGGGAAGTCCGAGGTAACCAGGCCACGGCTAGAAGGTGCTACAACATCTCGGTGGAAGCCTCAAGGCCGGACGGGGGGGATAAGGGCCCCAAGGGAATCGAAGGGAAGACCGTAACCGCCGAGCCCGGTGGCGAATTGCTAACGGTATTCCTAAACGATGACCCGGCCCTCGGAGTAAGGATCGGAGATGACCTACCACCCAAGGAACAGCAGCAATACAAGGAATTTCTTTCTGAGTACATCCAGGCCTTTGCTTGGTCCGATGATCAACTCCCTGGCATACCAGAGAAGACCGTGATGCACAAGCTCAGCCTCGACCCCACCGTCAGGCCTGTACAGCAACGGAGAAGGAAGCATGCGCCCGAGAAGCAGGCGGTCATCAAGGCGCAGGTCACCAAGGGACAAGAGATAGGCCTCTTCAGACCAGTCTTGTACCCTACGTGGCTAGCCAATGTCGTCCTGGTGCCAAAAACCATAGGCAAACGGTGAATGTGCGTGGACTTCACCGATCTGAATAAGGCTACCCCCAAGGACTGCTATCCGCTACCGAGCATCGACCAATTGGTTGACTCAACCTCGGGCAACGAGATACTCAGTTTCCTGGATGCCTATTCGGGTTGTCACCAGATCAAAATGAATCCAGAAGACATCGAGAAGACCGCCTTCATCACCGACTGCGGCGTGTACTGCTACACTCGGATGCCCTTCGGGTTAAAGAACGCCGGAGCCACATATCAGTGACTGGTAAATCACATGTTCGAGGGACAACTAGGTCGGAACGTCGAGGCTTACATTGACGACATGCTCGTCAAGACCCCCAAGGCCCAAGACCACTTCACCAACCTCGCCGAAACCTTCGGCACCCTCCTGAAGTACAACATGAAGCTCAACCCCGCCAAGTGCACCTTTGGAGTAAAATCCGGGAAGTTCCTGGGTTTCCTGGTCACTTAGCGCGGGATCGAAGCCAACCCCGACAAAGTCCAGGCCATCCTGGACATGCGCCCGCCCACGTGCATTAAAGACATCCAGCGTCTGACAGGGTGTGTCGCCGCTCTCAGCCGTTTCCTGTCCCGTGCGGCCGAACGATGCTTGCCCTTCTTCAAACTGATGAGGGACCCAAGCTAGCATCCGCTACGTTCGCATGGGATGAGGAGTGCCAGACAGCATTCGCCGAGCTTAAGGAGCTCCTGGCTTCACCACCGGTGCTCTCCAAGCCCGTCCCCAGCGAAGTCTTGCTGCTCTACCTCTCGGCGACGCCATCCACGGTCAGCTCGGTCCTAGTCAGAAATGACTCGGGGATCGAAAGACCAGTTTACTACACCAGCAAGGTGCTCAATGAGGCCGAACGGAGGTACCCCGCAACCGAGAAACTCGTGCTAGCGTTGGTCACCTCCGCGAGACGTCTCCGCCCCTACTTCCAGGGGCACCCCATCACCGTGCTAACCGGCGAGCCGTTGAAGAAGATTATGGCCCACCCCGAGGCCTCAGGGCGACTCATCAGATGGGCCATTATGCTCGGGGCCTACGACATCTCATACCGGCCGCGATCAGCAATCAAAGGCCAAGCGCTCGCCGACTTCATTGTTGAAAGCACCATCCCCGCCGAGGACAGGCCTCCGACCACGACCGGGCCAACCTGGGAACTGTTCGTCGATGGATCGTCCAATTCGGCAGGCAGCGGTGCGGGGATCCTCCTGAGGTCCCCCAAAGGGATAGAGCTACAGTACGCCTTAAAATTCAACTTTCAGGCGTCCAACAATGCTTCCGAATACGAGGCCCTTATCTCGGGAGCACGCATGGCCCGACGGCTGGGGGTTGAGCGAGTCAGGATCCACACCGACTCTCAACTAGTCGCAGGTCAGGTCAACGGCGAGTATGAAGCTCGGGAGGCACCCATGATCAAATACTTTCAGTTGGTCCGGACCCTGGCCCAACAGTTCGAGGGATTTGAGGTATTCCGGATAGCTCGGGAGCAAAACTCTCGGGCGGACGCCCTCTCTCGATTGGCCTCCTCCCTAGACCCGGAAGGTACACGATCGGTCCTCCTAGAAGAGCTAGAGCGCCCGAGCATCGACACGGAGCTCCTCGCTGTTGACTCGGCCACTCCAAGTGACTGGCGCTCCCCCTACCTGTCCTGGCTACAAGACTCCCAAGAGCCCTCCGACCCTCGAGAAGCCCGCCGAATGAAGTATCAAGCTCGGCGCTTCGTCGTCCTCGACAACACCCTCCACCGAAGATCATTCTCCGGTCCCCTCCTGAAGTGCCTCGGTCCCGACGAGGCAGGCCGAGCCATCCAAGAGATTCATGAAGGCCTGTGCGGAGCGCACTCAGGGGCAAGGTCGCTGGCCAGAATCCTGTTACGACAGGGGTACTGGTGGCCCACCCTGCAACGCGACTGCTCGGCCTATGTTCAACAGTGCGACCGATGCCAGCGTTTCGACCATTTGGTCCATCAGCCGGCCACGGAACTTGTCACCCTAGCCGAGCCTTACCCTTTCGCTCGGTGGGGAATCGATATCCTTGGGCCATTCCCAACGGCCCAATCCCAGAAGAAGTTCATCGTCGTCGCCATCGACTACTTCACCAAGTGGATCGAGGCCGAGGCTACGGCCAGGATCACCGAGACAGTCGTTTGGGGCTTTGTTTGGAAATCGATCATTTGTCGCTTTGGCATCCCCCGAGTGATAGTAAGCGATAACGGTCGGCAATTCGACTCTCGGTACTTCCGAGACAGATGCGCCGACCTAAATATCCGCAACCACTTCACTTCGGTCGCCCACCCTCAGGCCAACGGGCTGGTTGAAAATGCCAACAAGACTATCTTGAAAGGCATAAAAACCAGACTCGACAAGGCTAAGGGTAGCTGGCTCGAGGAATTGCCTAGCGTACTATGGTCGCACCGAACAACCCCCAGGACGGCAACTGGTGAAAGCCCTTTTCAGTTGGTGTACGGCACCGAAGCCGTCGTTCCATTGGAGACCGCCAATCCGTCTCTCCGAGTGATCAGCTTCTCACTCGAGGCAAACGGGCAAAAGTTGCTCGAGAACCTCGACCTGGCAAGCGAACTCCGAGAGATCGCGAACGTCCGGGCAACGGAGTACCAGCGCCGCCTCACTCGGTACTATAACGCCAAAGTCCGAGACAGACGTTTCCAACCGGGGGACTTCGTCCTCAGGAAGGCCGAAGCCTCTCGACCACTAGAGGCGGCGGGCAAGCTATCCCCAACTGGGAAGGCCCCTACCGAGTGGTCGAGACGCTCGGAAAAGGTGCGTACATGTTAGCAACAATGGAAGGGGAACCTATTCCTCGGACATGGAAAGCAGTCGCACTACGCAGATTCTACTTTTGAAATTGTACAGCAAAATGGACGGAATAAATCCCTGTTCTTTTCATTTCAAACCATTGGTACATCAGGTAGGCAAATGCCAGTACATCACATAGCAAAAACAAAACAAAAAATCCGTCTAACATCGCTTCAAAGGGTCATCGCCTGACTGACTCGGTCTTGATCTCCTCGCGTCCAGCCACTGACTCTGCCTCGTGCAGAAACTGGCTCGGACAAAAGGTGGTCGAGCCAGTTGGCTAGGATGGCCCGTGACAAAGGTGACAGAGGGACTTCAGGAGGAAGGCCGCCTTTAAATGTTGAGGAAGGCTACCTCCCAAGTTGGCAACAACCAGGAAAAAGGAGCGCCGTGAAGGCCTCCCCTCTTCCAATCTGCCAACTCCTTGGAAGGAAGGAGAGAGCAAGCAGCCCCCGAAGAGTGAAAGAAATGAAGAGCAAAAGAGGGAGAAAGAGGCTGCAGACGGAGGAAGTCCTCGGTGAGGAGGGAGCTTGATACGCCTCCTCCCCTCACATGGAGGGAAGTGACGGCAGACTCCCCTGATGCCCCCATCCGTCCTCCGCCTCGGCGTCCACCCGGAAGCCTCGCCGGAGCTAAGGAGAGGCCAACGGCGTGCTTCCGCACGCCGAAGTCCTCCCTAGATCTGCGCGGCGACCGTAGGACCCGTCTCGCGCACGCGCGGCGACCGTGGGATCCGTTCAACATTACAAGACAGCGGGAGCCCGCCGCTCCCCGTCGTCGGTGGCATCGCCCTCCGAAGGATCCTCCATGCTCCGAATGCAAAGGCACAACGCAGAGTGAAAAAGAAGGAACGAGGAAAGACTGTTAGAGAAAATCCCAAGCAGTGGAGAGGAAAGGGCGCCTTTCGGTCCTTCTTTGTAGCAACCCTAATAAATGAATAATTGAAATGAATTAAAACATATATATTGCAGAAGTAATATATAAAAGGAATAGGGTTAATTGGAAGAAATAAAAAAAATTAAAAGTAACGCCTCTTATTAAGGCGTTAATTTATAAAGAAACGCCTCTATCTATGGCGTGAATAAAGAAAGGACGCCCACACCTGCGGTCGTCAGTTCTCACGCGACCAAATGGGTAAGTAAAATAAACGCCCCTATCTTGGGCGTGTTTTAAAACACGAAACGCCCTTTTTCAAGGCGCTTTTTAAGAAACGCCCTTATGCAAGGCGTCAATTAAATAATACACGTCCTTACCAAAGTCGTTAATTCCATTCGGAACCGTTCGAACCCAGAACTTATCCAGGATAAGTGATAACTATGAGAAAGAGTTCGAATGTGGTAATAACTCAATCTTGGAAATATTACTTCCAATCAAACACTAACTATTGTTAGGATTCCTAAAATCCTATAAAATCTCTCGTTCGACAAACCCTAAACCTATTTGATCCAAGCCTCTGCGACGGTAAGTGAAGAACAGAACTGTTCTTCTTTCCTTTCTTCTGTTTCGAGTATATGAAGAACTAACGTTCTTCATCTCCTTCTCTTCTTACAGGTTAGGAAAAAAAAAAAGCACCTACGTACGTGAAGAACAAAGGTGATGTTCTTCTTTCTTTTACCTTCGGTCAGGAAGTATGAAGAAATACTAATATTTCTTCTTCTGTTCTCGTAGAAATTACAGGACCGAAGAACTAGAGCTCCTCTTCTCACAGTTCAAATCATCAAATTATCATAAGGTAGGTTTTCTCAAGTTACTGTAGCCCAAATAATTTATGACAAGACTTATATACGTATTGACATGACATGCATACGGTTTAATATGGTTTTATTATGTTTCTGCAATATTTTGAAAGAGACGCCCCTGTCCAGGGCGCTAATTTACAAGACACGACCATGTCCAGGTCGTCAATTTCATATTCGACGCCCTGTACACAGGCGTTAATTTCATGTAAATCTTCAGAACGGATTATCCATGCAATTACATGAAATCAATCAATAATTGTTAACGGTTAAAAGTCAATAAGCATGAAACATCAAATCTAAAATACTGCATCTGATTTCCTGCCAATTTCCTGTCATGACTATATGATTGTTATCATTGATTATCGTGCAAATCTTGCTTTCCTAGTATCTCTTGAATTCACGACCTAGACTAGGTCGTTTTCCATGTGGTAACGCCCCATCACAGGGCGTGAATTAAAAATAAACGCCCCTTACTAGGGCGCGTATCTGTTAAAATCCTGGAATATATATTCTGTGAAAATAAGAATTTAATGATTAACGCCCCTGCCAAGGGCGCATTTTTGATAATTTCTGAAAATAAATATGTTCTGAAAAATATTGTAAATAAAAAGACGCCTGCTACTGTAGTCGTCAACTCTTGAAGAAACGCCCCTGCCGAAGGCGCGTTTTAGATAAATTATTGAATTATTGAAAATTCTGCAAAATGGACCATGTGTAAACGCCTTTCTGTTAGGCGTTAATTACTTAAGAAACGACTTGACCTAAGTCATTATTTTACTATAAACTGATTTTTCATCTGATTTGCTAACCGATGGTTTTATATATTATACATATATATATATATCGGCACTATTCTCCATTCCGTGAGTATAGTCCCACTTTTTCACGTTGATTTATCGATCACACTCAATTCTCATTGACATACAAGCTCTCCTTTGGACATTCCGTTCCTTTGGACTAGCGAGTTAGTCATAGAGACCTCCGTAAGACTCCTCGTAGCCTTGGATTCCCTCAAGGCCGACTGAGCTGGTTGTACCCTAAAAACCCATTACACTATTGATGCCATGTCACTCTAAAGAAACATGGGATACCGGCCCTTATGATTATACAAAGAGTATATCATAAGAAATTCTTAATGGGATGATGACATCATGCCATATCATGCCATTCTTGTAAACCTCAATTCTATGATAAGAATGAGGGTATCTTACCTTTGATATACTGTTCATGTGGACCTCAATTCTATATAAAGAATGTCCATACTGATTTGTCATGGTACCCAAGTTAAGGGAATCATGTTCTACCTAGTTTTATCGATATCGTGATTATACCGTTATTATCGCCATTCTATGTCCTTTGTCATATTTTGGACTCTATTCTATCAAAGTTGTCATACGTGTCTACAAGCTTGATTATTGAAATTCTATATTGGCTATATAAACAAGAGTGGATGTCAAAACACATGATAAATGCCTGCGCATATAGGGCCCGATCTGGTCCTGGGAGGAGCACCCGAAAGTACTTGTGCCCATGGGAGTTAAAATGATAAGGTATCTGGCATTATACCGAGTACTTGACTTGCTTGATTGGACATTCCACACACATCTTGTACTTGACTCGTACTTGACATGAAATGAAATGCGTGGCCCGAAAAAGGGTAATTTACTTGCTTGCTTGATACATGATAGCCAAAGTTCTTGACATGACTTGTTAATTGTACTTGCTTGAATATCTTGAACCACTTGTTATCTTGTTGAAAGTTCATGATTTAGTTCATCTTATTTCCTTGATATTACATTCTCTCTATCTTGTCGTTTCATGCGAGCATGCATAACTTCCTTGCATTCATGAAAGATGTAATTACTTAAACCACTTGCTAGTACTTGAGATATAATTTCCTACTGAGCGTTCGCTCATTCCGTTGTCCCTTTGTACTTTTCAGGTAAGTCTGACGACGATGGAAGTCAATCGGATGGGAATTGTCAAGAGTAAAGAGATAGAGATTCTCCAAGTGTCATCTAGTCTTTTCTATAGTTTCTTGAGTCAACTATGTATTCTTTTTCTTTTTATTAAACAGAGTATTGGATTTGTAATAGTCTATCCATTATGAAATAAAGGATTGGGTTATCTTGCTATTTTGCGCATCTCTGTCTTTGTGTCGAATACACGACCACTCTGATTGACATGATTGATATAGACACGTCGCACATCTCCGGGTATCTTCCGCGCTCGGGGCGTGACAGTCTTTGTGGTATCAGAGCCTAAGGTATTCAATTCCTAGGAAACCCAAGTCCAAGGATAGGTTTCAAAACCTTTAACCAAGTGAGAGTGGGTAGAACCAAGGGTTAAATGATCAATGAGTCCTTTATAAGATCATAGTGATATAATACTAACATAGCTATTGTAATTGTAGGATAATGGCTGCCGAACGTGCTCAATGGCGCAACATGCAGCGTACCCTTCAAGGGATGACCCAAGTGCTACAACAGGTAACACAAGGTGGTGCTCCACGAGCTGGAAGCTTACACCAAGCATTCAAGAATATGAATCCCCCGAAGTTCATGGGATCGACCGATCCAGATGATGCCGAGCATTGGGTTCGGGAGATTGAACGTATATTCCGTGTTATGCAATGCACGGATCAGGACAAAGTCTTATTAGCTACTTTCCAGTTAGAAAAGGATGCTAGATGCTGGTGGGAGTCGATTGAAGCTACTATTGACCCAACTCAAGTTACATGGGGTGAATTCGTTGAATATTTCAACGCCAAATATTTCTCTGATAGGGTCCAGGAAAAGAAGGCCGCCGAATTTGCCGCATTAAAGCAAAGATCTTTATCGGTGGCTGATTATGAAGCACAGTTCTCTAGACTGTCTAGATATGCTAAGCATTTAATTAGCACGGAAAAGATGAAAGCCCGTAGATTTCTTAATGGGCTTAGGCCCCACTATATTACTCAACTGGCGCCTATGGACATCCAAATTTATTCTGAAATAGTGCGCCGAGCTCAATTACTTGAAGATGCCACTGAACTATCTAATAGGATCCGTGGAAAAGACAAGAAGGAACAAGTCACGGGTTCGGGTTCTTTCAAACCCAACTTTAAGAAGAGGCCCAATAATGGGGGTTCTTCATCTCAAGATCAGAAATTCAAGAAGACCAAGCCTTTCTCTATCACCACTACCCCTTCGAATACAGTATGCAAGCATTGTGACAAGGCTAGTCACAAAACAGAAGAATGCTGGAGGAAATTAGGAGCATGTCTCCGTTGTGGGAGTCGTGAACATCGGATTCCCGATTGTCCATTAATGAATGACCAAGACGGTGAGGGTAAACGCCCAGTGACAAGGAACGCGCGTCTTCATGCAATCCAAGAGACCGAACCAGAAGAAGAAGGCGGATTGGTGGAAGGTACATTAAAAATTTGTTCCAAATATGCACATGTCTTATTTGATACGGGTGCATCGCATTCCATTATTTCCAAGAAGTTTGTTGACCCATTACCTCTAGAACCAGAATGGATGAAGTTAATATTGTCTACTCCTCTCGGAAACGAGACGGATATCACACATCATTACCAAAACTGTGAGGTAGTGGTTCGAGGAAAGAATTTTCCTATTGATCTTATCTGCTTAGATCTAAAAGAGTATGATGTTATACTAGGAGCAGATTGGTTATCCAAATACCAGGCAACGGTTGATTGCCGTGATAGCAAGATTGTTTTCAAGGAATTTCCGGAACTGACTTATACTAGTCCTAAGAGTCGAAGCAAATCCCCTCTTATCTCGGCTCTTCGAGCAAGCAAGCTTGTCAAGAAAGGATGTGTATCCTTCCTTGCTTTTGTCACTATTAAAGAAGCTAAGGAAACCAAGATAGAAGACGTTCAAGTAGTACGAGAATTCCCAGACGTATTTCCAGAAGATTTGCCGGGATTACCCCCTCAAAGAGAAGTGGCCTTCACCATTGACTTAGTCCCTGGTGCTGGTCCTGTTTCAAAGGCACCATATAGAATGTCCTCTGCTGAACTCAAGGAGTTGAAGGAGCAGTTGATGGAACTAATCCAAAAAGGGTTTATTAGACCAAGTACTTCCCCGTGGGGAGCACCAGTCTTATTTGTAAAGAAGAAGGATGGATCCATGAGATTGTGTATCGACTATCGACAATTGAATCATCTTACTATCAAGAACAAGTATCCACTGCCGAGAATCGATGAATTATTTGATCAGATTTCAGGATCCAAATATTTTTCCAAGATTGATCTCAGGTCGGGATACCATCAATTAAGAATCAAGGACGATGACATTCACAAGACTGCATTCAGAAGCAGGTATGGCCATTACGAATTTGTTGTTATGCCTTTTGGACTAACAAATGCCCCTGCTGCCTTTATGCAGTTAATGAATAGCATATTCAGGCCTTACTTGGATCAATTCGTAGTAGTCTTCATTGATGATATATTGATATATTCCAAGACTAAGGAAGAACATGAAGAACATTTGAGGATTGCATTGCAAGTCTTGAGGATAAATCAATTATATGCTAAACTCAGCAAATGCGAGTTCTGGCTTGAAGAAGTGGCTTTTCTCGGGCATGTCATATCAAAGGACGGATTATCTGTAGATCCGTCAAAAGTTGAAGCTGTGAGAAACTGGGAAAGACCCACTAATGCAAGCGAGATCAGAAGTTTCTTAGGTCTTGCAGGCTATTATCGACGATTCATTAAAGATTTCTCTAAGATCGCCATACCACTTACAAGATTAACTCGTAAGGAGATCCGATATGAATGGAGTGAGGAATGTGAAAGCAGTTTCCAAACTCTCAAGGATCATCTCACTACAGCTCCGGTCTTAGCCCTACCAATTGAAGGAGAGAAATTCGAGGTCTACACTGATGCTTCTGGCATTGGCCTCGGATGTGTTCTAATGCAACAAGGGAAGGTCATAGCATACTCTTCTCGTCAACTGAAGAAGCATGAGGAGAATTACCCCGTCCATGACTTAGAACTGGCCGCGGTAGTATTTGCCCTAAAGATATGGAGACACTACTTATATGGAGTACAATTTACTGTATACTCCGATCACAAAAGTCTCAAATATCTATTCTCACAAAAGGAACTAAACATGAGACAAAGACGCTGGCTAGAATATCTCAAGGACTTCGACTTCAGTATACAATACCATCCCAGAAAGGGTAATTATGTGGCTGATGCCCTTAGTCGAAAGCCGAGAGCAAGGATAGCCAATTGTATGATACAAGAATGGAGGTTACTTGAACAATTCTCCGAGCTCAATATAAGCTTGGACACGGAATCTAAATTTGTCACACTATCTCATGTAAGCATACAGTCAGATTTGTTATCTGAGATACAAACACTTCAGGATGATGATCCTATGTTAGTAGAAATCAAAGGCAGATTAGAAGGACAATCTGATTTTCAACTAACTTCTGATGGAAGATTATCGTTCAAAGATAGAACTTGTATACCTGATTGTCCGGAATTAAAGAAGAAGATCTTAGATGAAGCTCACCGATCAAGGTACACTATTCACCCAGGATCAACCAAAATGTACCAAGATGTAAAGAGGAACTTTTGGTGGCCTAATATGAAAAGAGAAATAGCGGACTATGTATCGCGCTGTCTCACATGCCAACAGGTCAAGGCGGAACACCAAAAACCTGCGGGAAAACTACATCCTCTAGATATTACTAAGTGGAAATGGGAGGATATTGGTATGGACTTCATCATGGGTTTGTCTAAATCTAAAGGAGGACATGATGGAATCTGGGTTATCATTGACCGATTAACTAAATCAGCACATTTCTTGCCAATAAAGAGCCGATGGTCAATTGATGTGCTAGCTGCACTATACATCAAGGAAATAGTCAGGATACATGGAATTCCTGTCTCAATCGTGTCGGACAGAGATCCCCGTTTTACTTCTCATTTTTGGAAGGGATTACAACATTCGTTGGGAACAAGGCTCAACTTTAGTACTGCTTTTCACCCACAAACGGATGGTCAGACCGAGCGAACTAATCAAGTTGTTGAAGATATGCTGAGAGCATGCATTATTGACTTTGGAGGAAGCTAGCATGACCACTTACCTTTAGTTGAATTTGCATATAATAATAGCTACCAAGCTAGTATCCAAATGGCACCTTTCGAAGCCTTATACGGAAGAAGTTGCCGATCTCCCATATGTTGGAACGAAGTTGGAGAGAAACAACTATTAGGTCCAGACATGGTAAGGGATACGACCGAGAAGATACAAGTAATCAGAGAAAGATTACAAGTTGCTCAGACAAGGCAAAAGGCTTATGCTGATACCAGGAAAAGAGATCTTGAATTCCAGGTTGGAGATCATGTATTTCTTAAAATATCCCCTGGACGTGGCATACGAAGATTTGGTGTTAAGGGCAAGCTTACGCCAAGATTCATCGGACCATTTGAGGTACTCGAAAGAGTTGGCGAGGTTGCTTATCGCATCGCGTTGCCTCCTCAGTTGTCCGAGGTACACAATGTATTTCACATATCTATGTTGAAGAAGTATGTGCACGATCCGTCACATATTATTGAGCATGGAGATCTGATGATCCAGAAAGATCTCACATATGAACAGAGGCCCTTGAAGATATTACATCGAGAAATACGAGCTCTAAGGAATAAGGTTATTCCCATGCTCAAGGTGCAATGGAATAAGAATCCTGAACGCGAAGCGACATGGGAGACCGAGGAATCTATGAAGAAACGATTTCCCGAGTTATTCTAAGAGGTATATGTCCTACACTCTCCGCGTGTATAATTATATATATATATTGAATTTGGGGACCAAATTCTTTTAAGTGGGGGAGGGTGTAGCAACCCTAATAAATGAATAATTGAAATGAATTAAAACATATATATTACAGAAGTAATATATAAAAGGAATAGGGTTAATTGGAAGAAATAAAATAAATTAAAAGTAACGCCTCTTATTAAGGCGTTAATTTATAAAGAAACGCCTCTATCTATGGCGTGAATAAAGAAAGGACGCCCACACCTGCGGTCATCAGTTCTCACGCGACCAAATGGGTAAGTAAAATAAACGCCCCTATCTTGGGCGTGTTTTAAAACACGAAACGCCCTTTTTCAAGGCGCTTTTTAAGAAACGCCCTTATGCAAGGTGTCAATTAAAGAATACACGCCCTTACCAAAGTCGTTAATTCCATTCGGAACCGTTCGAACCCAGAACTTATCCAGGATAAGTGATAACTATGAGAAAGAGTTCGAATGTGGTAATAACTCAATCTTGGAAATATTACTTCCAATCAAACACTAACTATTGTTAGGATTCCTAAAATCCTATAAAATCTCTCGTTCGACAAACCCTAAACCTATTTGATCCAAGCCTCTGCGACGGTAAGTGAAGAACAGAACTGTTCTTCTTTCCTTTCTTCTGTTTAGAGTACATGAAGAACTAACGTTCTTCATCTCCTTCTCTTCTTACAGGTTAGGAAAAAAAAAAAGCACCTACGTACGTGAAGAACAAAGGTGATGTTCTTCTTTCTTTTACCTTCGGTCAGGAAGTATGAAGAAATACTAATATTTCTTCTTCTGTTCTCGTAGGAATTACAGGACCGAAGAACTAGAGCTCCTCTTCTCACAGTTCAAATCATCAAATTATCATAAGGTAGGTTTTCTCAAGTTACTGTAGCCCAAATAATTTAAGACAAGACTTATATACGTATTGACATGACATGCATACGGTTTAATATGGTTTTATTATGTTTCTGCAATATTTTGAAAGAGACGCCCCTGTCCAGGGCGCTAATTTACAAGACACGACCATGTCCAGGTCGTCAATTTCATATTCGACGCCCTGTACACAGGCGTTAATTTCATGTAAATCTTCAGAACGGATTATCCATGCAATTACATGAAATCAATCAATAATTGTTAACGGTTAAAAGTCAATAAGCATGAAACATCAAATCTAAAATACTGCATCTGATTTCCTGCCAATTTTCTGTCATGACTATATGATTGTTATCATTGATTATCGTGCAAATCTTACTTTCCTAGTATCTCTTGAATTCACGACCTAGACTAGGTCGTTTTCCATGTGGTAACGCCCCATCACAGGGCGTGAATTAAAAATAAACGCCCCTTACTAGGGCGCGTATCTGTTAAAATCCTGGAATATATATTCTGTGAAAATAAGAATTTAATGATTAACGCCCCTGCCAAGGGCGCGTTTTTGATAATTTCTGAAAATAAATATGTTCTGAAAAATATTGTAAATAAAAAGACGCCTGCTACTGTAGTCGTCAACTCTTGAAGAAACGCCCCTGCCGAAGGCGCGTTTTAGATAAATTATTGAATTATTGAAAATTCTGCAAAACGGACCATGTGTAAACGCCCTTCTGTTAGGTGTTAATTACTTAAGAAACGACTTGACCTAAGTCGTTATTTTACTATAAACTGATTTTTCATCTGATTTGCTAACCGATGGTTTTATATATTATACATATATATATATCGGCACTATTCTCCATTCTGTGAGTATAGTCCCACTTTTTCACGTTGATTTATCGATCACACTCAATTCTCATTGACATACAAGCTCTCCTTTGGACATTCCGTTCCTTTGGACTAGCGAGTTAGTCATAGAGACCTCCGTAAGACTCCTCATAGCCTTGGATTCCCTCAAGGCCGACTGAGCTGGTTGTACCCTAAAAACCCATTACACTATTGATGCCATGTCACTCTAAAGAAACATGGGATACTGGCCCTTATGATTATACAAAGAGTATATCATAAGAAATTCTTAATGGGATGATGACATCATGCCATATCATGCCATTCTTGTAAACCTCAATTCTATGATAAGAATGAGGGTATCTTACCTTTGATATACTGTTCATGTGGACCTCAATTCTATATAAAGAATGTCCATACTGATTTGTCATGGTACCCAAGTTAAGGGAATCATGTTCTACCTAGTTTTATCGATATCGTGATTATACCGTTATTATCACCATTCTATGTCCTTTGTCATATTTTGGACTCTATTCTATCAAAGTTGTCATACGTGTCTACAAGCTTGATTATTGAAATTCTATATTGGCTATATAAACAAGAGTGGATGTCAAAACACATGATAAATGCCTGCGCATATAGGGCCCGATCTGGTCCTGGGAGGAGCACCCGAAAGTACTTGTGCCCATGGAAGTTAAAATGATAAGGTATCTGGCATTATACCGAGTACTTGACTTGCTTGATTGGACATTCCACACACATCTTGTACTTGACTCGTACTTGACATGAAATGAAATGCGTGGCCCGAAAAAGGGTAATTTACTTGCTTGCTTGATACATGATAGCCAAAGTTCTTGACATGACTTGTTAATTGTACTTGCTTGAATATCTTGAACCACCTGTTATCTTATTGAAAGTTCATGATTTAGTTCATCTTATTTCCTTGATATTACATTCTCTCTATCTTGTCGTTTCATGCGAGCATGCATAACTTCCTTGCATTCATGAAAGATGTAATTACTTAAACCACTTGCTAGTACTTGAGATATAATTTCCTACTGAGCGTTCGCTCATTCCGTTGTCCCTTTGTACTTTTCAGGTAAGTCCGACGACGATGGAAGTCAATCGGATGGGAATTGTCAAGAGTGAAGAGATAGAGATTCTCCAAGTGTCATCTAGTCTTTTCTATAGTTTCTTGAGTCAACTATGTATTCTTTTTCTTTTTATTAAACAGAGTATTGGATTTGTAATAGTCTATCCATTATGAAATAAAGGATTGGGTTATCTTGCTATTTTGCGCATCTCTGTCTTTGTGTCGAATACACGACCACTCTGATTGACATGATTGATATAGACACGTCGCGCATCTCCGGGTATCTTCCGCGCTCGGGGCGTGACATTCTTATAGGCCAAAGGAGGCTACACGCCTTAAATGACCCCCCCTCGGAAACACGCCAAAGGATTTCTCCCCTGAACAGTCACCTCCAACTCCTCGTTTCCCGCCCTAGCGGGATTCACGAAGCGGCCTGACATTCAAAGCATGAGGGAACGGAAGGACGCCCCGTCAGAAGCCTACCAAAACTGCGTGCGAAAACCGTGCAGGACATATCAGCACCTCCCAACTACTCAAGATCCGCCAACCAAATCACGGCAAGGACAGTACTCAAACAGAGCAAGTCATTTATTATCACACCAAAAGGAAACCCTCTAAAAAGAGGAAAGAGAGACAAAAAGGGAAAGAGGTAAAATACATCAGGCCTCGGGCCCACTTTGACGTTCGAGACCGGTCGAAGGAGACACGTCACCCCCGGCGCCTTCGGTGACGGCCGGCTCGGACACTGACCTCGCATGTGCGAGAACTGTCCCGGTCGTGAGCCCTCCCGAGACGCCCGGAGCCGGTGACCCCGACAGAGGTGACCCCTCCGAACCTTCCCCAACCGACGAAGAAGAGCTGGAAACCGACTCATCCGAGTCGTAACACTGGCCAAAGGGGAACTCGATCGCGGGGTTTTGTTTATTGGCGCAGTCTACCGCCCGGCGATAGCCCTGCTTGAACCCCTTTCGAGCACCCCGGCGTAGCGCAACCTCGTAATAGGGTAGGGCGGCTTCCACCAGGTCGGCCGAGTAAGCATCCGAGCTCCTGTAACGCTCGATTGCCTCCGCCTCGATCTGCCCCGCCCTTCCGACGAGCTCGACCCGAGCCCGCTCCGCCTCGGCCGCACGCTCCTCTGCCCGGGCCCGGTCCACCTCAGCCTCAGCTCGGAGACGCTCCGCCATCTCCGCCCGATCTAGCAGCTCGGCACGTTCAAGCTCCCAGCGATTGTCTAGTTTGAGGCGACGCAGACGCTCCTCCTCCAGGGATCGGCTTGCCCTCTCAAGAGACTCTCGGGTCTTGGCGAGTTGTTCGGTCAGCACCCCAGCTTCCAGTCGACTCGCCCGCGCCACCTCTTGGAACGTGGAGAACTCCTGCCGGAGCCCCTCATGCTCCCCCTTGAGTCGGGCCAGTTTCCTCTCGCATCCCCCAAGGGTCCAGGCAAGGTTCGACCGCTCCGCCTCCGTCCGTGCGTGCGCCTCCGCCATCAAAGCCGCCGACCGAGCTATGACCAGGCCACCCTCAATCAGAACATCAAGAAGCCCGGGGGGGGGGGTATTGCGCCTTTCTCCCCCCTTCGTCCTTGCGGCAATCGACCGGCAGACCCGATACAGGTCGCCCGTAATGCCGAGCCTTTCCAAGGGCTCCGGCAGAGGGGACCGCGCCGCCAAGGGCACCCCGCCAGAAGGCTCTGCTCGAGCGATGGGGCCGGCCGCCTCACGCGCCACGGTCGGTTGGGGTTGCGACACCTCCCCGGGCGAACCCCCAACCTCGACCGGTGCCGCGGGACCGACCGCACCGGGAGCTCCAAGCACCTGGGGCTGCAACGCCCTAGCGGGTGAACCCCCAGCCCTGCCTGTCTCGGCCCGCACCTCGCTGGCCAGGACGTCGCCGCCTCCGGCCGACCCCCGGGCCTCAACGTCAGCTACTTCAGCATCGGCCCCCTCTACCCCCGTGGGGGGGAGAGCCGACCTATCGCCCCCCTCTGAAGGGCCCCCAGTCTCCTCGGCCCCCTCTCGTCTGGCAAGTGGGGGAGCTGGCCCCGAGGGGTCGGCCCCATCTTGCCCCCGAGAGGGGAGCGCCGCCGAGCCGGAGTCGCCCCCGGTGGTAGGAGGGAGACCTGCCTTCTTGGCCTGTTTCTTGGCCTTCGCGGCCTCCCGCAACTTTCCCACCATGGGATCCTTGCGCTTCGTACCTGCTGGCCGTGAAGACCCCCCGAGGGCCACCCCCTTGCCCTTATCCTGGGCTTGGGTGCGACCCGCAGGAGCCTCTGGTTCGTCGGCCACCGAGTCATCTTCTCCCAGATCGATGACCTCAGCAGTTTCCTCCAGAGGTTCCCGCCTCACGTCTGCAACAAAGAAAGAAGACCCGGTCAGGAGAAGAAAAGTAACTACCACCCCAGGAGAAGAACCTCGAGAGCGGTACCTGTCGACGTCAACCGCGTAAGCAAGCACCGTTCGATGTTCTCCGACGTCACCAGCTCCTTGGTCGATTGGCGGTTATCCAGCAGACGGGCGGCCTGCCGCTCCACGTGGGGAGGGAACTCCTCCTGGCGAGGAGGAAGATTCGGGTGAAAGTTGGGCGAGATCAGGCATCTCCAAAACTCATCCGTCGCCTCCGCCTTCACCCAGAAGAATTGGGTCTTCCACCCCTTGTGCGAGGAATCCTTCGCAGCGAGGGAGATGCAACTCCTGTTCCTCCTTGCCTGGATGAAGTAGAAGCCCTTCCCCGCCGACGGGTGCGCCTTCAACTCGAAAAAATAATGAAAGAGGTCCAAGGAAGGAAAAATGTCGTGCTGACGACAGAGAATCCGAAAGGCAGAGAGGAGGAGATACGAGTTGGCCACCAACTGAATAGGTGCCAACCGGCAAAACTCGAGAAGCTGGAGTACAAGGGGCTCGAAGGGGAGGCGGAACCCTCTCTTCCAAGCCAGAAGGAAAGTGCAAATGTGCCCCGTTCGGCTATCCAGACTCATCTCATATGGGGCGGCGGCAGCAAAGCTATACCTGAGAGGCAAGCGAAAGCGATGCTCCAGCTTCCTCACCTCGGCCTCCCCCAACTCACTGCAGTTGGGGACGGGCTCCCGCCTCACCTGCCCGATTTCCAAAGGCAGACCAGCCATCGAGCCGGAAGATGATCCCTCGCAGGAACTCGAAGACTCCGGAGGGGAAGGAAGTTGCCGGACCGCCTCCGCGGTTATCCTCGCCAACTCCTCAAACGCCGCTGCAAGACTTCGTGCCTCCTTTGTGCCCTCACGGCGCATCAAGGAGCCCCAAAAGCAAAGAAACTAAGGAAAGCCCAAAACCCTGGAAAGCCTAGAACGATGAACAGTGCCCAACGCCTATAAAACCCTGGAGGGAGGCGGCGCGTCATTCCGTGCTCTGAGGATAGGGGGGCCCCTTCGTTTCAAATCCGTCAGGATCATCATTATGGGCCCAGGCGACCACTACACGTGGCCCCACAACGCCAACAGAATTCCACCCACCTGAGCCACGCCGGTCCAAAGCCTCGAAAACTACTCGACTGAGCCTCCATGGCTCGGGAGTAGGAGGGGGACAAGTGGAGAGGGGATTTTCTGTAGCCCACCCAAAGAGCAGCCCAACAAGACCCAACAGGGTCTAACGAGGCAAGCTCACTCGAGTGATAGCCCACGGGGCCCACTCAGGAAAGAAAAGCCCAATGAACAAACACTCGAGGAAACAACTCTCCCCGGCGGCCCCTAGGCTCGGAGGGCCCAAGTGATGGTCAGGTCACAAGGTGGGTCCGGTCCAAGCCGTTTCCCCGCCCGGGAAAGATAGGCGTTAGCCGACCTACCCGACCCTTCTTTCACCGAGCTATGCTCATCGCCCGGACAGGGCTGGCGTTTCAGGAGCTCGGCCAGACCAGACATTATCCGTTCATGCTACCGTTAAGAGTCCCCAATGGACAGGGGAATCAAGAAGCCGCCGGACTTCAAGGCGATAACGCTCCCACGATAAAGGCCATGAAAGCCCACGTTGAGGACGTAACTCCCGCCAGAGACCCCTTAGCTCACAGGACTCCTGACGGCGGCAAACTATTTAAACCAGGGCTACCCTCCGGTGGAAGGTAAGAAGAAAAAAGGGAGCCATTAAGACACTCACACTCGAAACTCCTGAGCAATCCGCTTCACCCCTTTGGTGGAGAGGAATCTCGCGCACCTGCTTTCCTCCTCCCCATTATTGCTTCCACCACTGCTCTACTGACTTAGCCATCGGAGGGTTTTGCCCCAGGGAAACCCCCTGGGCCCTCTGATACGTTTCCCTGTCTTGCAGTTCATCTTCTGGTGATCCACAGCCCGCTCAGGACTCAGCCCGGTCATAGCCTACATTAATAGAGGATTTAGTGAAGCTGCAAGAAAATGACCCTATACTGGTTGAGATCAAAGCCAACATTGATCAATGGCCGGATTTCCCTATCACGACTGATGGAAGACTATTATTCCAAGGTCAGATCTGTGTGCCAGATCATGTAGAGACAAAGAAGCTGAAAATGGAAGAAGCTCATAGGTCACGATATGCAATTCACTCTGGTGCTACCAAGATGTATCATAACCTAAAGAGAAACTTCTGGTGGCCCAATATGAAAAGAGAAGTGGTGGATTTTGTTTCTCGCTGCTTAACATGCCAATAAGTAAAGGCGGAACATCAAAAGCCCAATGAAAAACTACATCCCTTGGAAATCCCTGAGTGAAAATGGGAGAGCATAGGGATAGATTTCATCATGGTTTTACCAAAAACAAGAGGTGGACATGATAGAGTATGGGTGATAATTGATCGATTGACAAAGTTTGCACATTTTCAGCCCATTAAGAGTCAATGGACATCAGATATATTAGCAGCATTATATATCAAGGAGATTGTTAAACTAAATGGAGTCCCAGTCATGATAATATCTGACCGAGACCCGCGCTTCACATCACATTTCTGGACAGGTCTACAACACTCCTTAGGCATAAGACTAAATTTCAGCACAACATTTCATCCACAAACAAATGGCCATACAGAAAGGACAAATCTAGTGGTGGAAGATATGCATAGGGCTTGTGCTATAGACTTTGGTGGAAGTTGGCACGACCATTTGCCTCTAATCGAGTTCGCCTAAAATAACAATTACCTGTTGGCATATAAAATATGGCATCATATGTAATACCATGGATCCTTCGGATCGGGATTAGAGAGCTTTCGGAGCGGTTTCGTGGGTCCCAGATCGTGTTTTACGATCCACTCGGGTTTTTCCCCTGTATAGCTTGCGGAATCTCGTGGAGAGTGAACCGTTGAGTTTTGAGACTCCGGGATGCTACATGTGCATTGTGCTCGTTCTGAGGATCGTGGAGGCTATTTTTTCATATTTTTATTAGTTTATGGAATTTCAGGGTAAAAATCAAATTTCAGAAATATTGCTAATTTCTTATTTTCTTTTTTCTTTTTAACCCTTTCCACCCTCTCTCTCCTCTCTCCACCATTCTCACTCTCTCCCCCTCCATTTCTCTCCTCTTTCCCCCTCTGCTCCGACTGCAGATGGAGGAGGCTCAGGGATGACGTGGAGACGGCACGGAGATATGTGGGGCATGATGGCGCGAGGAATGGAGCGTGGCGTAGGCACGATCCCGTTCTGTGGATTTGAAACCTAGGCGGGGTTCATGTGATGGTTTTTGGCATGGATTTGGCCTTTTTGGCACTCGAGATCTTCGGTGGAGGTAGGGGGATGGATACTCTACCTGTTTCCTGCCTTCCCTCGTGATTTCAAGCCGATAGGCGTGAGTTTGAGCGGGTTTTCCATGTTTGGGTAAAAATGCATGTTTCGGGCGTATGAGCCGAAATCACCGTTCCAGGCGATAGTTTCTAGTTTAAATGGTAAATCTTGAACCCCTAGAATGTCGGGATTCGATTTCCGTCAGTTTGACTGTTATTGCTCATGATTTGGGGCCAGTATGAGGCCGATTGTCCATGTGAGTCATTTTGGGTTGATTTGAGGATATCGCCCGTTTCTTAGCCGTTTTGTGGTTTTCGGGATCCCTTTCGGCTTGTGGAAGGTTGGTATTGAGTCTGTGGATGTTTCCCCATCGTTCTGGGATGATTGGGGCGTGGAAAGATTGGGTTTTCTGCATTCCTATAATTTTCGCACCGTAATGAGAACGTGCCCAAGGTGTAAGTCACGTTTACCATAGAACGCGCAATAACCAGGCACCGCGTCTCGTGAAAGAAGATGAACAGTAGGGCGGTTTGGAACGTGACCTAGATGATGGCCGTGGTCCTCTGTGAACGCGACCTAGATAATGGCCGCGTCCACATGTTTTCGCGCCCGAGGTGTTGGCCGCGACTATTATCGTGACCGAAGTGAGCACCGCAACTTTGTGTGATCGCGACGCGTGTTTGTACCCCGTCATGTGTGATCGCGACGCATGGCTTTACCGCGTCTATAGATCATCACGACCCAAGTGATTATCGCGATCATGTGATCGAGGCTTCAGGGTCGATTGTGATCTGGTTAGGGCTGTGAGTTGACCCAGTGGTGTTGTGAGTTGACTTACCCTATTCTATTATGCTCATTTTTGCCCCGTAAATGTCCCGGATACCTCGTGGGTTCCATGACTGTGTCATTGTATGTCTGGAAGTGTCATTGTACTTCGTATGGCGTGCCCATGTTATTAGAGGGCCCGGACGATCCTTCTCTTCTGAGTGTTCTTTTTCGACGGTTTGGTTTCCGGTTGGCCTGGCTTCGACCCCTTGGCTAGCCCATTGTTCCATGGATGTCTTGGACGTCCTATGAGGGTTGTGACCGTGATATAGGGTGTTCGAAAGTGCTGTGATTCCGAATAGTGTGTCGTGTGGTTTCAAGAATTGTTATGATTTCCGGTCAACCCGGTTGTGACCCAGTGGTTGACACGTAACCTCGTGAGTGTCTCGATTGTCCCGTGGGGACCGAGATTGTGTTTTGGACGCTTGGAGGTATTGTCGTACCTCGATTTACATGTCTATATGTGGTTTGAGGGTTTTGGTGATCCCTCGTGTTCCGTGTTTCACGTTATACAGAATTGTGAGTCTGATGAGCGGCTAAGAGGCCGAGGACTTCCAATTGGTGAAGGGATCTCGCTGTTAGGTGTCGTTTCCATGTGTTTTACCGTGGTTTTGACTTAGGGACTAGGTTGATTGGCGGCTTATTATTGCTTTGTGTGACGATCTTGACCCGAGTCATGTGACTCAAGGATCGTTGTGTTAGCAGGTCTACTATGATGTCCTGAGTCTGGCGGTTGTATGTTGCCTTGTGTTCAGTGGTACGTGCAACGGGTACGTGCATAAGCTGTCTGTACTTCATGTTTTGAGTCTCTGTGTCTAGTGAGCCTCCAGTAGTCGTAGCCTGACGACACTTTCGTGTGTCTGCCCACCTGGGAGTAGTGGCGGTGTAGTTCCCAGTAGAGATGGTTTGTAGGTTGGTTACCGTGGGCCCCTTTATTTAGCCATTAGAGTCTGACGGGAGGGGAAAACCAGCTAGAGGCTTGGCTCAAGACAGTGAGCTTGTGTGTGCACACGTGGTCAGGGACATTGGACCAGCGCCGACGGGCATGACCCTGAATAGTCACTCATTACTGTTGTTTCTTGGTTACTTGTTCAGTGTCTCAGTTACCACGTTCGAGGCGAGTGGGAGATACCTTAGGCGCAGTGTAATACGTCAGTGGTCGCATCTGGCTTTTCTACTAGTGAGAAGGTACTTCTATCACACGACACATGATTCATGGCTTGTATGGTCTAGAGTTGGGCTTTTATCTTTATGGACGAGTGATGGGGCATCAAAGGCTATTTCATTATACGTGTGGAACGTATTTATGTATTATGGCTTGTATTGGCTTATATTAGTGTGTTTGTTTGGTTTTTTTTCATTTGGGATCCTTTGTAAGGCTTTTAATAAGCCATTGGGCCACATTCCATGTAGAGTCCATTAAGGGGTTTCATTTATTAGAGTCTATTAAGAGGGTTATGTCATATTGGACCTTAAGGCCTTCATAATGGACCTTAAAGCAACTTAAGGCCCAATTGGGCTTTCCCTCTCTCATGGGCTTCCTAGATTGGAAAGGCCCCATAGGCAAGCTTGGGTTTATGGGCCATTTGGTTGACCTTGGCCCATAGCCTCCATCTTTGACCCATGAAGGGGGCGCCCCCTTCTTTGGCCTTATTAGGCTAAGTGGTGTATCATGTGTAATATGCTTTGACCACATGTGAAAAAATTAGGATTTTGCATTCCTAAGATACCCCTCACCCACCCTAAATCTGAGGGTAAGGGAGTTCAATTGCCAAGGGTGCCAATTTCATACATAAGCCATGTATTTTCCATTTTACTAGAATTAATGAATGAATTTTTGTAAAAATTGTCCAAGGAGCCATTTGTGACCCCTTCCTCTCTCCTATCTCACCGTGCAGCTGTGAGAGCTCAGATCTCTGAGGTGTGATACCTCCCAATCCATCGCCCTTTGAGTGTGAAGCTCATCTCCATCGCTGCCATCGCACCGCCGTCACGCCGCCACCGCCGCTTCTTCGGTGTTCTATCAACTCTGGACAGAAGCTAAGTCCGTGCTTTTTAGCTCTCAACTACATGATATGTTGGACAAGAAATTTTCAGGGTGAGTTCCCAAGGTCCATCCCACGTCCCAGAAAAATTTGTGGATTTTCTTCACTTCGTTTTCCTATTTTCTCATTTAGTCTCCCACAGCCTTCCAGATCTGCCACTTTTCTGTATTGTGTCACAACAACTGTGTTCTCCAATAGTTTGACCCCCTTTCCCCTGTTTGAATTAGTTGAAATTTTAATTGGGGATTCTGTCCACCAAAGCCCCCTTCCACGAATTTTTTTGAGAATTTTGGATCTCGTTTACATTTTCTAAAAATCACTGTCTTTTCCCAAATCTGTTCTGTCCAGTGCAGTCCAGATCCGACCCACCTGTGCTATAAAATCCATTTCCCATATCAAACCTCCACCATAAATTACAAAACAAATATCCACGTCTTCCTTACTTCCCCCTCTCCAACTTTCATAAAGGGCCAACGCCCAAATCTGAAGTTTTAGTCGCGGTTAATGCCCATTCTCAGGCAGATCCAAATCTATCCTGCCAGATCTGAGACTGAGATCAGTCCTCTTTGAAATTCCACCATGGAAATTACGGCCCAACAAAAATCTTGTAACAACATAGGGTTGAAGTACTTTGAGTTAGCTTTCCAACGGCGCCGATTTCGTGACGTTCCGAGATCGGAGCTGGTCGCAGAAATTTCTGTCGTCGGATCGCGCACGCATGAAACCGCAACTCAGATCCGTGGACAGCAAGCTTCATATTTGAAGATAGGAGCTGCCTCGCCTTCCACAAGGTGACCCAGGGCATCCCTCTCCTAAGGATTGTCCCCCCAGTAGTCCTCGTCGTAGCGGGACCCACCCCGCCCAGTTCGGACGTTTGAGCAGCATGTGGGCCCCATAACCCGCAGCACGCGTCATCCGGATGGCACCGACGGAGCTGTCCAACACGCTGCCCGTCAACCCAAGATCGGTCCTCCTGGGCCCACATTGTAACCCTTTACCTCCCTGCATGGAGTGGGCATAGAAATTTACTTATGTAATTATTGACTTGTTTATACCGGGAGTTACTGTCTTGGCCGGGATTGTCTTCCCCACGCCCGGTAGCGTGGAGGTAAACTCGTCACTCTCTCCATCGCATTTACTTATTTCATATTCATATGTATATGCCGATGCGAGTGATAGGTTACTAGCTCGATTCAAATTAATCACCGATGTGAGAGAGAGAGAGCGAAACCCGTCCTGTGATCCGATCCGGGCACAAAAGTGAGCCGACTACCCGACTCATCGCCGGTTCCTCAACCGTGCAAGATCCCACGTTTCCCTCGCTAGGGACGTCCGCGAGCTAGAGTCCCAGGTCGCATGTCCATCCCGCATCAAATTGGTATCAGAGCATCGGGTTGAGTCTAGGGCAGTTTTGGTTAAAAATAAAAAAAAAAAGTGTTTAAGTCTAGGAGTCTACGTCTAAGTCGGTCCAAGGTTGCATTGCATCCCAATACTCGGTATATCAAAAGGTGTTGCCCAAACGTTAGGTTACGCCTATCGGGAAGGTCGCACATTTGCGAGAGAGGATCTTCGGATCCCGTAACTCTGCCAAGTACCGGATCTTGGTTAAGTCTAGGCTCCTTAGCTTTCATTAGTTGGTGCATTTGTGTCGTTGCATGCCCACTCGGCGAGGTACCCAATACCATCGCCCCGCACCTATGGCCAACCCACGGGATACCATCGCAGGAGACCTCCACTCCTTGCATGAGGTGATCATGGCCCTCGTAGCTCGGATGGACCAATCCGAGGTAACCTTTAGGAGCTTCTCGGACAGTATGGATGGCTAACTTAATGCCATGGAGGAACGGATGGAGTCATCCGATAGATCTGTCCAAGGTCTGGTCGGACGGTTGTATAGGATGCCACACGGAGACCCTCCTAGAGCGCTCCCGAGTCCTTCCACACCCGCTCCAGCGATAGCCCAAAGCCAAGTTGTGGCCCAGGTCCAGCCCTCCACTGTGGCCGAGGACCCACCCGCACATGCTCCCCAACTGGCACATGCTTCTCAGCCCGCCCCTTGCCGGGCCCGCAAACCACAACTCCTTGACCCCGATCTTGAGGACTATGGGTCTGATAATGCTTATGAGGGGTATGGTCGATGTCATCATGGCTTGCAGCCGAGAGATGAGGAGGAAGATAGGGTCCTTCGGACCGTGCGAGTGGACCCTCCCATTTTTGACGGGTCTTTGGATCCGAAAGTATATTTAGATTGGGCGTCTAGCATGGACCGGTACTTCGATTGGTTCGACATGTCGGACGGTCGAAGAGTCCGATTCGCTATTATGAAGTTGATGGGACAGGCACAAACATATTGGAAAAATGTGGAGAGCCTGTTATTTCATCGGCAAGAGCCCCAGGTTGAGACATGGGGTGAAATGAAGGTCAAGCTTCGGCAAGAGTGCCTTCCTGCCACATACCGTCAGCGACTCATCGATAGGTGGCAGAGTCTTAGTCAGGGAGATCGGTGCGTCTTCGAGTACATCGTTGAATTTGATGAGTACTTTTTGCGATGTGGTGTCTCAGAGGAGAGCACCATGCCCGTTTCCCGCTTTCGACGTGGTCTACGGCCGCACTTCATGTATGAGCTTTTTTACCGTAACGTAAAGACGTTGGAAGAGGCATATCAGGTTGCTCTCAAGTTGGAGTAGTTTGAGGGAGAGTTCGAGTCTACCCAATGGTTGGGCCCCACCCCTCTTCATAGTGCCGAGCCTCGTAGCTCCTTAGGTCCATACCCGAGGGCCCCCATGGCTCGACCCCAGGAGCCCGCCCGTTAGGGGCAATTCGCTCCAAGGCCTCATACTCCCCCACCATGGGATCTACCTCCATCCCAACCACCGACACCCATAGCCTGTCCCCCGGCACCTATTATCCATCCTCCGGCACCCACACCTCCTCCCTTGTTGCCTACACCCCCAGTCCGTCGGGAAGATATGGGTAACGGACCACTTACCGGAGAGACTAGTGGGTCACGCCAACAGTGTTATCGCTGCCAGGGGTTCGGTCACATTGCAGGCTAGTGCCCCACACGTACATCTCTAGTCATTGGGGACCAAAGGGTTGGAGAAGCCTCACCATCAAGACTAGTGCCAGTCAGCAATGAGGCCAAGCAGGAATTAGCTGACGAATTCTTTAGAGATGACCCGGAGGAACCTATTGGCACCCATGATGCCTAGGGGTGATGTCATGCATTAGGTATGAGTCTAGGGTCAAGTGTGTGAGTCTTTGTCTATTTCGTACCGTCTGTGAGAGTCTGCATGTCTCGAGTCGAGTCAGTTGAGTGTCAGCTCGCGATGTCAGTCCCTTCGAGTGCGAGGCAAGTCAGATCCAATGCGTACGTTGTAGGCTTGCCAGAATTTGGGTTCAGCTCTATCTATGTGTCGGATCTAGTCATATATAGGCATTCAGCGGTGATTCCTAGTGAGTCATTGAGCCATCTCTCCTTCCTTTGAGAGTGACCCCACCCCGGAGTGTCCACCTCTAGCCTCATTCCCCAGCAACGTGTGCATATCAAATCTATATGGGACGAGCAAGTGACGGTTACCTGGAGTGGAGCGTACTCCGCGCTACCTGGTCGATGACGAATCCGCAGGAGCCACACGAGCAGCCGCACCCCTTACTCGACGAGGTCGAGTTCCTCACACCCGGGGAGAATTGATGGGGCATCAAAGGCTATTTCATTATACGTGTGGAATGTATTTGTGTATTATGGCTTGTATTGGCTTGTATTAGTGTGTTTGTTTGGTTTTTTTTCATTTAGGCTCCTTTATAAGGCTTTTAATAAGCCATTGGGCCACATTCCATGTAGAGTCCATTAAGGGGTTTCATTTATTAGAGTCTATTAAGAGGGTTATGTCATATTGGACCTTAAGGCCTTCATAATGAACATTAAAGCCACTTAAGGCCCAATTGGGCTTTCCCTCTCTCATGGGCTTCCTAGATTGGAAAGGCCCCATAGGCAAGCATGGGTATATGGGCCATTTGGTTGGCCTTGGCCTATAGCCTCCATCTTTGACCCATGAAGGGGGCGCCCCCTTCTTTGGCCTTATTAGGCTAAGTGGTGTATCATGTGTAATATGCTTTGACCACATGGGGAAAACTTGGGATTTAGCATTCCTAAGATACCCCTCACCCACCCTAGATCTGAGGGTAAGGGAGGTCAATTGCCAAGGGTGTCAATTTCATACATAAGCCATGTATTTTCCATTTTACTAGAATTAATGAATGAATTTTTGTGAAAATTGTCCAAGGAGCCATTTGCGCCCCCTTCCTCTCTCCTATCTCCCCTTGCAGCTGTGAGAGCTCAGATCTCTGAGGTGTGATACCTCCCAATCCATCCCCCTTTGAGTGTGAAGCTCATCTCCACCGCCGCCGCCGCGATCGCACCGCCGTCGCGTCGTCGCGCAGCCACCGCCGCTTCTTCAGTGTTCTATTCACTCTGGACAGAAGCTGAGTCCGTGATTTTTACCTCTCAACTTCATGATCTGTTGGACATGAAATTTTCAGGGTGAGTTCCCAAGGTCCATCCCACGTCCCATAAAAATTTGTGGATTTTCTTCACTTCGTTTTCCTATTTTGGCATTTAGTCTCCCATAGCCTTCCAGATCTGCCACTGTTCTATCTTGTGTCACAGCAACTGTGTTCTTCCATAGTTCGACCCCCTTTCCCATGTATGAATGAGTTGAAATTTTAATTGGGGATTCTTTCCACCTAAGCCCCCTTCCACGAATTGTTTTCAGAATTTTGGATCTCGTTTACATTTTCTAAAAATCACTATTTTTTCCCAAGTCTGTTCTGTCTAGTGCAGTCCAGATCCGACCCACCTGTGCTATAAAATCCATTTCCCATATCAAACCTCCACCATAAATTACAAAACAAATATCTACGTCTTCCTTACTTCCCCCTCTCCAACTTTAATAAAGGGCTTAACTCCCAGATCTTAAGTTTTAGTCGCGGTCAACGCCCATTGTCAAGCAGATCCAAATCTGTCCTGCTAGATCTGAGACTGAGATCAGTCCTCTTTGAAATTCCACCATTGAAATTACAGCCCCAACAAAAATCCAGTAACAACTGAGGGTTGAAGTACTTTGAGTTAGCTTTCCAACGGCGCTAGTTTCGTGACTTTCCGAGATTGGAGCTGATCGCAGAAATTTCTATCGTCGGATCACGCTAGCCTGAAATAGCAACTCAGATCCGTGGACAACAAGCTTCATATTTGAAGATCGAAGCTGCCTCGCCTTCCACAAGGTGACCCAGGGCATCCCTCTCTTAGGGATCATCCCCCCAGCAGTCCTCATCAGAGCGGGACCCACCCCGCCCAGTTCGGACGTCTGAGCAGCACGTGGGCCCCACAACCCGCAGCACGCGTCATCCGGACGGCACCGACGGAGCTATCCAACACGCTGCCCGTCAACTGAAGATAGGTCCTCCTGGGCCCACATTATAACCCTTTACCTCCCTGCGTGGAGTGGGCATAGAAATTTACTTCTGTAATTATTGACTTGTTTGTATCGGGAGTTACTGTCTTGGCCGGGATTGTCTTCCCCACGTCCGGTAGTGTGGAGGTAAACTCGTCACTCTCTCCAACACATTTGCTTATTTCGTATTCATTTGTATATACCGCTGCGAGTGATAGGTTACTAGATCGATTCAAATTAATCACCGCTGTGAGAGAGAGAGCGAAACCCGTCCCGTGATCCGATCCGGACACAAAAGTGAGCCGACTACCCGACTCATCGCCGGTTCCTCAACCACGCAAGATCTCGCGTTTCCCTCGCTAGCGACGTCCGTGAGCTAGTGTCCCAGGTCGCGTGTCCATCCCGCATCAATGAGCATGCACGACTGAGATGTCGTGATGTGTCCTGGCTGTATAGCTAGAGTTTCTTTTTATCAATTCGGTGATTCCCGACTGTGAGTACGTGAATTCATGTTTTACTGATAGGAGTAGTTTAGAGGGCCGAGGTTCTATCGGCTGCCATGTTTCTGTTCGGTACGACTTGCTTCTTTACTTTTACTACAGTTCCTACTCCTGCTATTACTGCTTTACTATTGTTGCTTCGCACAGCTGTTACCGCATTTTTTCGTGGTAGGGATCTGCGGGACCTCTACTGTGCCAGTGAGAAAGGCTCACCCCTGACTTTTCAGGTGTAGCTATTCTTCCTCGTGCTTCGGAGGTGCAGTGCGGTGATTCTTAGTGTCAACTTTGCCAGTGTTGGGCTTCCCCCGACTTGAGAGTACGTTTCTCTTTCCTATTGGACTGTACCTTAGTTGGACTGGACTTTGTTAGCTATGTAGCTTTAATTTGTTTAATTGAAAATGTAATTTTATTTCTGTTAATTTAGCAATCTTGATCATAGTAATTAATTGTTTACTACTTTATCTGGAAGTTCAATGTACTCCACACACACCTTTCTTTCCCTTCGGAGCCTTTATAGCTCTTTGGAGGCCTCTCAGGATCCAAGTGGTATCGGGTGTGCCCGGTATCCGGATGCTAGGTCGTCACATCATATACAAGGGTAGATTCCCTATGGGACGATAACGGAAGTTCTGGCATGATGACCCAAGAAGCACACTGGGTCGATCCAAACCCGCGCCTAGTGGGGATGTTTAAGCACGATCACCTACGAGTGTGCCAGACATGCTCGATAATGTGTCTAAGGAAGAAAGTCAACACGCTCTTCTCGATGGCAATATCCTAAAACATGAAAGTTACCTAAACCAGCGTTAGACTACTTACGCCGGGATAACCTGAAGCCCACATCCAAAGGCGATAATGAAACACGATTGCCTACGAGTGTGCCCGACATGCTCGATAATGCGCCTAAAGAAGAGTCAAAACGCTCTTCTTGATGGTGATATTTCGAACAAGCGTTAGACTACTCACACCAGGATAACGCAAAGCCTACGTCCAAGGAGGACAATGTTAAACTCGCGTTGTATGCCCAACGATACGTCCCAGCGGCAAAAGGCAAAATACTAAAGATACTCGAGCTGGCGCTATTAAACACGATACATTAAGAAAATCGGCGTCATTTCGGCGTCGGAACGAGTTAACCACACCTCCGGATGGGCATCACCACCCAGGCTGATTCAAAGGCGCCGCTCGGCACCGGATGGGCTTCACCTCAGTGCCGATCCAGTGTCGCGCCCATGTGCGCCGAATCAAGCTCCCCCGCCGCTATATAAAGGAGGGGTGATACAAAGAAAAAAATAAACGGCAAAAAAATGAAAAGAGAAGCAAAAAAAAAATGAATGGAGAGAGAGAAAGGAGGAAAACAAGCAAAAGCACTCGAAAGAGAGACAACCCAGGTGAGGTTCGAAGGGGTTGAAAAAATTGAATTCGCATAAGCAGAATGGAAGCCATTGCTCCAGTCTCCCCCCTTTTGTATTTTCTCTGCCTCTTCTCGCTTCCTATGTATTTGTCTCCCTTCCTAGGTATCTGCTTCGTTTTCTATGTATTGTGTAGTGATTAATGAATAAGAATGTTAAGTCCCTTGTGGATGATTCTTAAGCTCTAATGACCGTCCATTTGGACACGATTTGGAATATTTATGTATCCTGCATGTTTCTTTTATTACGCTCAGTATGATGCATTAATGAATGGGTGTCGTTCTTCCCCCTCCCCTTATCGATGGTTTTCAACTGGTCCGTATGCCTGCCTGGTGATATCTTCGTAAAAGATAGTTTAATGGTATTTGCTCGAAGTAATGAGTAGGATTCCATGACCTCTATCACCCGAATATGCTTCTCCAATCTTTCCCCCAAGTCCAAAATGATTCTCGTGTTCTCCAGCTTACCAGCTTGCCCGTTGTAAACCATACCTGTGGAGGCCTCCGTCCCCTTTTCTGCAAGTCATTAGAGGAAGGGGAAGGGTAGCCACCAGTTAGCCTGGTGCCCTACATAGTCACTCCTCCCATTGAATTCCTTCCCTCGCGGTGATAATCTTTGAGTTTATGTACTTATTTCAACCTGAGACAGCGTGGTCCTATCATGCCAGTAGTGAGCATTGAAGCCCATCTTTTGTATCTTTGTGGTCCATTAACAGGGAGAAAAATTCATTAGAATTCGAATCATATGTATACGTGTGACCGTCCTTCTCCTAATGCCCACATGAGAGATTTTTGGGCCCTTCTCCGATACTCTATTTTTGCTATGGGTAATCCGGCGTGTCAAAAGCGGATGGTCCGGCGCAGGCAGGTGCGGCCTGCTCAGTTAGCCCAGCGCCCATCCATGTAGTGACCCAGCGTGGGGGGAGCACTGGTGATCCGACGCGGCTGAATGATTTGGACTGGCGCTGCTCACAGCTCCTTGAATCGGTGCGACCATCTCATATGCTCGATCGGCTGACCCCATGGTGGGTCTGGCATTCCCAATACAGATGATCCAGCGCCCCCTTTGCATTGCTGGTTCAGCGTGCTCGCGCGTAAGTGAAGTGGCGCACATGGGCAGCCAGCCCCCGATTCACCATTTGACCCAGCCTTGAGTGATCTGGCGGTGGCCGAACGGCTTGATCTGGCATGGCTGCGTGGTCTGATCTGGCTCCCTTCCTGCCACGCCTGATTCTACGTAATGTTTCATCTGGTTTTACCTCCTCCCGATCGTGATTCTAGTCCCTCTCGATGCATCCTGGTGACCCCAATCCCCTTGTAGGCTGGCTCTCGGGGATATGGAGCCATGGATAACTCATCACGTCGCCGCTTTAAGCGCGTCTGAACGCTTAAGGGACCATCTCAAGTTCTCCGTGGATGTGTACCCGATATTCCTCCCCATGAAAGTCTTGGGTCTAGGGGAGATGATGTCGAAATTTCGCCAGAGGTTTAGTTAATAACTGCCTAAACGATGAATTAATCTCAATTGCAAAAAAAGGGACGAGAAGAAATAACAAATAGAATACGATCGAAACTTTGCCCACACTAAAAATTAAGTTACAAAATAGGGGGGAAAGTCGTCAACGTTCCTGGACATCACTTGCATCTTTTGCATGTGGTCGATCTTGCATAGTATTCCCTCAGAGTATTTCATACATAGTTTAACCCACGTGTGCTTGTTTGCCATGATTTCTTGGTATATAAATGGTGGTTCATTGAAGGTCGGGTCTGATCTTACTGGAAGCTTTCACTATGCGTGAGATAACACTCCGCCTTGTACCAGATATCATTCTGCATGAATATATAAATGAATCCTTGCATGTTTGTTTGCATACAGGTTGTGGAGCCACCCTGTATGATTCTCAGGTCAAGCACACCTCGATAAACGAATGGTGTATTAATGTAAACTGTGCGCATTACATGTCACAAGCATATAATAATAATAATAATATATATATATGCAAAATATAATAAATAATAATAATAAAAAAATGGATGATAATAACAATAGTAATAACAAGAGGGGGGTAATGATAGGTAAACAATGGCCAATGGCGTTCGATTCAAGGCACCTTCCCCCCTAGACCCTGTGCGAAGGGGATATCGATGATGCCTTTGCAGGTCATGCCTGGACCTTGGGGACCATTCCCCACCATGGCAATAGCTTGATCCTGCCCCGGGCCAACATCCCTCCGAATCTGATCTGTTTTCACTGGGGTTCCCATCGCTTCTTTCGCTGAAATATCAAACTTTCCGTATCCCCGGCAGACATTTTAATATCATTCATACATCCATTGTATTTTTGACTCAAAACACTTTTCGAGTACAAAGCATATGATGGGTAAATGAACGGGCTTAAACGTCCCCGTCCTGACATGGGGAATCTCAATTCATTTTTGAATTACTCGTTCTCTTTTGTTAAAACAAGCTTTAGGCTATAGGGCCCCTCTTCTTGGCGACTAATCAAGGGTTTTCTCCTCTTCGGGGAGATGTAATTAACGTCGTGACCTTTATGGCACGGTGGGTTCTGGTCCCGAGACAAAACCCACTATCGTCTGATCAAGTCAAACGACGCGCACCAATGGCTCCATACCACCTTGGTATTTGGAGTCCGGATAAATTATCACTTCGTGACTGGCACACATGCGCACTGATAAATGATATAAAAGAAATAAACAAATAAAGAAAAATAAATGATATGTAATGAAAAAGTGGGTCCACAAGGCTGGCACACCCGGTGGGAAAAAATTTCCATCTTTTTGCCAAGATCTGGGGCCCCATGGCCTCTTCCTAAAATTCTAACTTTCTGAAGTTCAAACTTGCAGGTCATTTCCCTGATAGCTGCAATGGCGGTGACTTTTGGACCACTCGTGCTTGCGAGCCATGCCCAACATGGCTACTTGGCGGTGCCAACTAAGTTTGGTGATTTCCCTCCTGTGGTGGGCTTCCCCAACTTCTTGGGGGTAGCATTTGTCGACCTCCTGGAGACCCCAGAGGTGGAATTCACAGCTTCTGACTTTCTAGATAATGCACCAAAGAAGATTGAGAGGGCGGGTTGCCACGTCCACCACATTGATGTCTATGCCTCGGCTAGCAAGAGACGCCCTGCGGTCGTGACGAGAGTGTCAAGCGGCATCGGTAAACTATCAAATGTAATTGTTTATGTCTAAGTTGTCTTTTATTTATTGGGCCATATAGAGTGGGCCTAATATGTAGTGTTTCCCTTTTGTCATAAGTAATATATATAAACATCTATATACACTTAGGTAGCAACTCCACTTTGGAACCCAAGCCCTTGAGTTTCCTAGGTGGTCTATTATTTCACTTGTCATAAATATATACATATATGTATAATGTCTGCACTTATGTGCATTTATGTAAGGACTCCTCGTAGGAATCCATGTCCCATGGGTTCCCAAGGCATCCATTCCCCTCCCCATCTATTATGACATCTCCCCTTCCCCTCCTATTTAAACAAGCATGTAACCCACGTTAGAATGTAATGGAGATTTGAAATTTCTAGCTTTGCTATGAGTGTTTCTTCAACATTTTTGGAACCCCAGGTGAGATGCCCTTACGTGAGCTGAGAGAGCACAATTAATGGAGGAGAAGTGCGAGCTTTGGGTGTGCCGTCCCTGTGATGGGGGTGGGTGTGAGACCCCACTCAAAGCCTCGTTCTACTTCCTCCTCCAACCACCGTCGCCGTTCGTCGTCACCGCCACTGCCACGGAGATGAGGCGAGAAGCCGGTTGCATCGTCCCTACCAAGGGGATGGGTGAGAGGCCCCAACCAGCCCCCCTCGTGTCCCCTCCGTCGGCCCATATCGCCTTTCTCACCCCCACCACCACCACCGTCTACTCCACCCTTTCACCATCGCTGCTCTCCTTTACCCCAACCCACCCCCGTTCATCCCCACCTTCTGTAGCTTCATTGACCATATTAGTATCCTATAAACCTTCCCAACGCCCTTTCACCCTCTCCCTCATCTTACAGCAGCCGTGTAACTCAAACCCTGTCCCCACGGTTGCCACAGTCAAAAACTTAAAAAAACATAGTACCACACCCCTCACCTTCAATCTTCCCACATCTCTCCTATCCTAGGCCCGTTTGGAGATCTATGTCTACCTCTAAACCATCCCCACTCTCCCACACCTTCTTCCCCTCTATAAAACCATTAAATCCCCGCCAAAAGCCCTCCCTCAGTTGACCACATTGAAGCAAGAGATAACAGAGCACCGTTTGGTGCTTATGTCCCATCAATGGGGAGGCTTAAGTCGACTTGCTTGGCAGCAAGTCGACTTGCCTGGTAGCTAAGTCGACTTACCCTCTCCCAGTCCTTCAGAAACCTATAGAATGGGATAAATATTTCAAAATTCCTCTAGGCTTCTGTTCCACTGCATTGAGTCTGAGATTTGGGGGTAGCATACTTCGGCCAGTCCTCTTTCCAACGAGGGCTCACTTGCCCCAATAAAACATCGGATCAGGTCATTATTGACATGTTTTCTCCCACTTACTGGCTTAAGGGTCTCTCCCGTTCCTTCCACTAAAACGATGTGAGAAATATATATATATATATATGAATGGTGGGAAGGAACAAAGATACACAAACTTGTGATCGCCACCAAGATGCCGAACGTGATGGACACGTCATACCTTGGAAAAAGAGAGAGGAACTCGCCTTATGAGCAGCACTGAGTGGATGTACGGTCTATAAAGAACCGCCTGCTATGATGAGCGGCCGCACGACAGACCGCCTAAAGGCGCTGTAGAGGACGCGTGATGAAGAACTACTGGCAGATGAACGGCTCCAATCCAACCGCAGTATGAAGAAGAATGGTCCACATTCCACCGCACGTATCCTTGAACGGACCGATTGGAACTGCGCGAGACCACCACGCCAGAAGTTATAAGAGTCCAACCTCTACCCTTTCCGGCCGGCCAGAAAGGATAGGCCTCACGTTAGTGTGTTGCTGACCTGCAAAATAACATGTATGACACAAAGAAAAACCCGAATTAGAACTAGAAAGCGTAGTAAATACTCAAACAGACAAAAATGAACATGACTAAATGAAATGAGGCATACCCCGGGATTTTTAAACCCCTGGGGGCGTCAGAAAATGTAGGAAGGTGTGTGCATGACAGTGCAAATGAAGAAAAATGTGGAGAACGGATATGAAGAAACACATATGCAACTAGAGGAGACGGGACTATCAAATGTAAAAGACTTAAAACAAAGACTACTCCCTAAACCAGAGGCATGTATGGACGTAGAAGGCCTCCCTCCTTGGTGCTAGGTCGCTCAAAGGTTCGGCAGGGCTTCGCCGTCGACCAAACATCTCCCCCTCTTTTCAAAGCTGAGCCTCAGGGTCTATTTATAGAGCACCTAAAGTCTTAGCTCGAAATTAGGGTTTCTGGCCATTTTCAGGTTGAAATTATCAAATAAATAATGAAGATAATTCAATTATCTTTCATCTGGAAGAAACGGCACTCAAAATGGTTAAGGATTCGTGGAGAAATCATCGGAGAAAGTTTGGGAGAAAAACCATGAATGATAGGAAAAAGCCTTAACCACTTTTTGGTCCGAGGGGATAAACGGTCTCACGATAGACGACACAAATGATGTGCGGCTAGACATGGGCCGTCCATCCCTGTCGGTGGAAATTCAAATAAATCTTGAGATAATTAATTTATCCATTGAACTGATCGGTAAATTCACCGCTGGACTCTTTCATAGTTGCACGGCTCTTGGGAAACTGCCCAAGCTTGTCTGTGATAAATCCCAAATAAGAAGATAAATATGTAATTATCTGAATAGTCAACCAGCGTTAGGACTCTTTGGAGATAGACGGTTCAGAATATACCGCAGAATGGACTTATGCGGCTACGATTAGGCCGTATATATGCTTGTCGGTGATAATTCAAAGAATTAATAAATATACCCACTAAATGTTTGGACGGCCTATTATCAACCGTACAAATGGTGGAACGGCTTGAGGTTGACCGCACATGTATATGGGCGTTTGAAATTTATAGAAAAGCTAAATCAACCAAAACCAAGGCCCATTAAGCTCTGAATCAACTCGGACCTAGCCAGGGAGGGAGGCTATCCATAAAATTGGCCCAGAACGTGCCAAAAAATAGTCCAGCGAGTGATGGACAACTCGAGGCATCAATAAATGGGAGTAAGAGAAACGACTCAACTTATCGGCAAAAAACGGGTGTCAACAGATGCCCCTCCTTAACGTCCTCTTTGCAGGGGAGCGAGCAGAGGTGAAGCGAAAGCGAAATGGAACATGGAGATGAAGCGAAGTGGACCGAAAAGTGGGCGTTAAGGTAAAACGACACCCATTTTTTTTACCAACAAGTGATAGGAATCTTTCAGAAAACTCTGAACCGTCCACAAGGAATGATTAAACCAAAAGCGACACCAGTCTAGAGGAACTAAACTAAGTAAAAGGAAACACACGATCAACCCCATGGGGGACACAATCCCTCAGACCAATGAGGAGACCGGAATAAGCAGCAAAAAAGTAAAGAAACGGACTAAAACTCCAGACGGGGACCTCTTAATCAACCAAACCAAGCGAATTGATCAAAGTGAACCTTCCAACTCATAGTAGAATTGTTCCTCTTACTCAAACACTGAACGTACAGCCATCTATCACTGGTGGGACATTTTGCAGGCAAACTATGGGTCATGAATGCTCAAAAGATGCGCATGATGCATGCTGGGCTAAAATAAATGAAAACATTAAAATAAATGCAAAGAAACATTAAAATATAAAATACTCGAGAATAATATTGCTAGGCTGGGAGAATCAGAGTCAAGACACTATCCGTAACCACAGCGTGCAGGATAGAACCATCCTCCCCAGGACATCCCAACCTAACGGCCTATCCGGAAATTAAACGCGTGAACTTGGATCATCATCGTTTTTGTTGAAGGGGAACATCAGATCCTGGAACACGTAGATAACCAATGGGTTCTCGAGATAATATAGCATAGTATCATATAGTAATGCAGTAAGGGGGATAGGGATAGAAGGCCATACCTGACTTACCTGTGCAGGCGAAGCGGCAAGTGAAAGGTGATGCTGCAAGAAATGTCAGTAGCAAGATTTGCAATAATATCATCAAATAACCAAATTTATCACATAGTGATGAGGCACATGAACGGCCATACAGGAACCGCCAAAATGACAAACGGCTATGTACAAGCCGCCCAAGAGCATTGAATGTGAACATATTGAAAAGAGCAAGGACGGTCAGACATAAACCGTTCTAATTGGGACGGCCATAGAAGAACCGTTCAAGTGCAACATACCGTTGGATAAGAACGGCAAGAAACAAGCCGCCCAGTACTTGGACGGCCTATTGTTAGACCGCCCTACCTCTGGAACTTCAAAAGCCTGAAACCCTTCGCCTCCCTCCCTTCACCGTAACCCACGGTGGAGGAGGGAGGACAAAGGGCTTCTCCAAACCCCAACCGAACCTCTACATTCCCTCTCTCTCTCTCCCAAACTCTCTCTTCAAATTCTCGGTCTCCCCCCCCCTTTTCCACCATGCGGACGAAGCACCAAGCGACCCGCCCTGGTGTGGCCGGAGAGGAGGGAAGCTCGCTGCCGCCGCCGGCGGATGCCGCCGTGGAGGTGCCGCCGATAATCCATGAAAGGGGCGAAACGCGCTAGAGACTGCTGCCGTGACCGGAGAAGAAGCAGAGGAAGAAGGAGACACCGTAGCGCCACCGGCGGTGGTGGCGAGGGAGAAACGAACCCGGGACCCCGAGGTAGGCCCCCCCCCTCTCCTAGCCATTTCTTCAATTTCAATGCATGCATGTTAGGCCTAGGGGCTTTACAGAGGGACTAGAGGGTTTAGGAGCCGGCATGTGGCCCATGGGGAGCCACCGCCGACGGGGAGGACCCTCACCATCATCGGGGAAGACGACGGTAGGGAGGTTTATAAGGAACCGCACAAACCAACACATACGGCTCACATAGAGCTGCCCACAATCCATGCGGCCTAGGGGGAGCCATTCAACACACGAAACCAGTAGGTCTGAGGAGAGGATGAACGGTGGGGAATCCACCGCTTAACTGAGGGATGGGCCTGAATGGGCCGTTCGAAACATTGGCAATTCAGAATAAATACGGCCCATATCAGACCGTCCAAAGACCTGCGGCCTAGGTGTGGCCGCCCAAACTCAGAAAATGATAGGGGAAGAAAATAGAAGAACAGTGAAGTTGAGAAATTGAACGGCCTACATCATGCCGCACATCAGGATAAGTGGTTCGTGGGGAACCATCCTTCTGACAGAAAATGGAATTTTGATTATTTTCATTTATTTATGAAATAAAATGCCTAAATCAATTACTAAATGCATTAAAATGAATGAATGAATGTAGGGAAAGCACAGGACCCGCATCTCGTGGCTGCAGGTCCGGGCAGTGTATTTAGCACTGCTGGACTTCCAGTGGGAGCGGCTGGCTGCCATGGGGTTCACCCCATTCCTGAGCATTGAGGTGTGTCGATTTGACACAGCTCTACTCTACGCCCTGCACGACCGCAGGGATCCAGTGAGTCATACGTTCCTCTTCCCGTGAGGACATATGGTTCCCATGCTAGAGGACGTGGCCAGACTCACTGGCCTTCAGGTGCACGGGCCGCCGGTTAGCGGGACCACTTTTCTCGACTACCGGGCGATGGCTCGGGGGCTGCTGGGCCTAGAGCTGCGGCGCCCCGAGAGGCAGTCGACCCTCCTACCCCAGGATAGTCTTCAGGACAGCTTGGGATTACGACGAGCGGGGGTAGCGGTCGGAGAGCAGCCGGAGCAGCACCTACAGCGACTGATCGAGCTGGCGAGACCGAGAGTTGTAGCAGAGCCAGGAGCAGAGGCAGACAGAGTGTTACGGTGATTCTTGATGCTATTGTCCGGGCGACTTCTCTTCTCCACTCGGGCGGATGTGATGAGCTGCCGCTTCCTTCCCGTCCTCGAGGAGCTTGACCACGTGGGCGACTACGCGTAGGGAGCGGCGGTCCTCGCCTTTCTCTTTGACACACTGAGTTCGACGGCCCGTCGGACAATGCTCGGGGGCTTCTCCACCTTACTCCAGGTACGACTCCTACTCTAGACTTGATTATGCAATTTCTATATGTTTCCTAAATGCTGACACAATGCCATGATGCAGATGTGCGCCTATGTGCGCTTACGTGGGCTAGGCAGAGGTGAGGAGACCCGTCCGGGGCTCCTGCCTATTGCCCGGAGTGAACAGCACCTCGAGAGATCGCAGCCCTGAGACGACAGGTCCGAGAGCTGCAGGATGACCTGGACGCTCTACCATTTGCCTCGGTATGCTTCTAAACTTAGACTCTTTAATTAAATGCAATTCTAGATGATGATGCTGATGCGACTCCTATTTCTTGCAGGTACGGTGGACACCATACACGGAGGAGGGACAGGAGGGTCAGCCCTTGGTGGCAGGGGCCCTTACCTTCGCGGGATGAGACGTGTGGCTTCACTGCATGAATGTGGTGGAGCCACTGTACTATAGACTGGTGATGAGGACCATCGGGGTCCCGTAGCCAGTGGTGGAGTTCCCGGCGCCAGAGAAGGTGGGGTAGCGCGTAACGAGGACTACTCGAGGCCTGGCGGTAGAGTTTGATTAGACGACAAGGAACGTTGTGCACGTCATAGACTGGACGGCTCTTGGGCGGGTGGTCACCACCCAAGCAGACATCGACTCAGCGTACTATACTGCGTACGCTTGACACTACCGGGACCAGGTGTTCCGGGGTGCCCACCGACCGGTACGACTTCTAAACTCAAACTCTACTTATTATGCTTATGATTTCTATATGATGATGCACTGACACTTGGACCTCTAAATGCAGATTGACCCTGAGGGATGACTTGCGGAGTTGCAGGGGCTCCTGCACTCCACGACCAGGGAGCGGGACGAGGCCCGACAGGCCCTGGCCTTACTGGTGAGTCTTCTAAACCCTAAACTCTTAAAATTATGCCTATGATTATGATTATGCATGTGACTGGCCTGGAGTTTTGGATGCAGTGTGCCGAGGGGGCCCAGCGATAGGGGGCCGATGCTCCTTCTTCTTCACAGACCCAAACTCCTGCAGATCGGGCCGAGCGGGATGCCGACTTCACTCGGATGGTAGCGCGGGCCAAGGCGGCCGAGGTGGCGCTCACCGAGAGGGTACGTAAATCACTACACTTTCCCTGTTGTTTATGATTATGAAATGTTATTGACTAACCAAGAAAATGCATATGCAGATGAACGAGCTGACCCGACTTAGGGCAGAGCTAGAGCAGAGCCGGGAAGCGGCTAGGGAGGAGGTGGCCCACCTGCGGCCCGCCTGCGGGAGGAGGCAGCACAGAGCCGACCAGCGGACACGTTGGAGATAGCACTCCTACGGGCTGAGCTAGAGTGACTCCGAGCTATAGCGAAGGAGCTGGTGTGGGTCCGAGCAGAGCGAGATCGGGCTCTGATCAAGGCGTCCGGGCTGAGTGGAGAGCTGCGGGCCTATAAGGAGATGAGCCGGCAATCACGCATCGGGACTCCGAGCGGCAGCCATGGCACCCACGGCTCTGTGAGGAGTTACTTCACGGGTTCCTCCGGTCACCGGAGGAATGAGGAGGACGAGCAGCGCCGGCGACGCCAGCATGACGAGGCGACTTCAGCGATGCCTCCACTAAAGAGGCACGAGGGCGGTGGAGACAGTCCTGACTTTTGTACATGATATGATATGATAGTGATATGCCTTTCTTCATTTTAATTTTGTGGATGTATGCATGTATGAATGAATGCAAATGACTGACACTGACTTATGGACTACGACTACGACACGAGTGAGACGGACACGCGTGAGAGAGAGAGAGATGACATGAGTGAGTGAGTGAGGAGAGAGACACGACAGAGTGAGAGAGAGACGACACGAGTGAGCGAGAGGGAGCCGAGTGTGAGTGAGAGAGAGGCGACAAACTGAGTGAGAGAAAGACACCAAACTGAGTGAGAGAGAGAGACGCCAACCGGAGTGGGAGAGAGACGCCAAACTGAGTGAGAAGAGTGACACCAAATGAGTGAGATGAGTGACGCCAACTGAGTGAGAAGAGTGATGCAAAATGAGTGAGAAGAGTGACGCCAAATGAGTGAGAAGAGTGATGGACACGATTACTAGCGGTACAGGTGCACAACCTGTCGAATGAAGGCTTCAGATCAGTTAAACTGTCTTCAGCGGGCCGCCCAAAGAGACACACGGTCCTGAGTAGACCGTCCAAAAGAGATATTAAATGGTCTTCTGGCCACCGTTCAACTAGTAGAACGGTTTATAGACGACCGCATGATCACAAAAATGGTCTGATTCAGGCCGCTCAAACTTGGACTCGAACTCTCTGGAAAGTGATAAACGGTCCCCATTGGACCGCTCATTGAGATAGGCGGTCTATCGTAAGACCGTCCAAATGGACGTCCTGTGAATCTGAATGAGACTCTCCTGAAGAGTCCTAACCCGAGGGTAAACCACTTTAACCCAATCCAAGGCCATCTTATCCCTTCCTAAACTTATCCAACCTCACTCCTAAGGGGTCTAGGCCTCTAACCAAGTCCTATAAGTAGGAAAGGGGGTCTAAATTCATGATTCACACATCCTCCTTCTTCTAAGCCTTGAAGCCTTTATTATTTGTCACCAAATCATTATGAAAAGGGCCTTGGAGGGGAGTTCCATGGAGGGAGCAACGCTTGAAGGGCCAAGACCGGCCAGAAAGGAGCGGGAAGCGCTCCAATGGCTGACCGAAATCCCACGACATCTTAGCTCGAGCCCTCTGAGGGAGGTAAGTTATCATGAATTCCTTCAGTTCAAATCTTTTGTTTACTTACGTGCTCTTCTTTTCTATCTCTTTCTTTCTTCCTTCCACCTCAGCTTCTCCCTGGCCCTAGGCGCTATTCCACTTTGAAGTGGATGGCTCCCATGGTCCGTGCATTGCCCCTAGGAGTGACATCCATCCAGAGATCTTGGCACCTGCACCCACTCTTAGTATTAGGTCAGAACTACCCAAAGCTTTCTCTTGACTGGAACATCATCTCAGCCTTGGTAGAAATCTGGCACCCATAGACCCATACATTCATATTTCCATCATTTGAGGCCACTATCCTACTATAGGAGGTAGAGACCTATTTCTCTTTCCCTAGGTCCCAGGTGGGAGAGGAGGACTCAGTGTGTCACACCGTTGCCCCTATTGACCCTAGGCTCATCTTGGGAGGGTTCATACCAGACATTAGGGACATCCATACCTTCATAGGCACACGTCAGTTCCACCTTCTTCCTCTTAGCCAGTGGGTAGTTGAGCATTTTAGGAATAGGTGCGGGTGGGATGAGGCCATAGCTAAAGCCGCGTCCATTTGATTGTGTGGGGCTATCCTCTTCCCCTCAATTGACCATGTGCTAGAGGCTCCCCTTCTTAGTACCATCAGTGGCCTATGGCATGGTCTTTCCATCTCCCAAGCCATCTATGCCTACTTGTACGAGGGTCTTACCTCAGCAGCCCTAGGAGGTCCTCTCTTCGGTTCTATGATACTCTTAGAGTGCTGGATGGGTGTCAAGATGAAATTCATTTTCAAGGAGGATGTCACTTCAGCTAGCAGGATCTTCGGGAGCCGCCCCCTCTTCTTCATAGGCGGCGCATTCAGATTCTCTCCACAGGTAGAGTGCAGGACAGCTGAAAAGAAGACCAGTGACGAGTGGCGACTGCACATCAATAGGCTGCCCCTAGATTGGTTCGTGATGCGACCGGACTTCCTCCGCGACACCACCGTCAGAGTTCCCAGGAGGCCAGGCTTGGACTTGAGGCTCCTGAGCGACACCGCACTGGCGATGTACAGCCCGCACCGGTGCTACCTGCAGGTTGGACTACCCCAGACTGTTCTACCAGCACTACCCCACCTTCCCGCACTATAAGCGAGGAGGATCGGCATGGAGGAGGACGAGCATGCGGTCAGGAGTGCCCTGATCATGTGGGAGGTGAGCAGGGTGCTTACCCTACCAGCAGAGGTTGCAGAGATTTCGGTGACACGCCAGGCCTATGTTAGAGAGCTGAGAGAGATACGTCCCTGCGGGGATGCCCAGCCTGGGGGAAATGCTGGCCCAGAACAATGACGAGGGAAAGGAGCAGGCTATCTATTACCTTGTGGACACCTAAAATTCGCCATCAAGAGCGTCAAGCCGCTCCGAGCCGAACAAGGGCGATGGAAGTAGAAGAGAAGAGGTGCGTAGATGCGACTCACAAGCTGCGTCGACGCACCCCACACACCACGTCGACGCACGCATGAAGCCACGGGCTGCGTGCCAAGGCAATCAACACGGTGCATCGACGCAACCCCTGACTGCGTTGACACACATGCAGACATACACAAAAGAAATGCGAGTGAGAAAAGAAGAAAGGAAGTGAGCCGGTGGGGCTCCATTCGCCCTCATCCGACGATAGGTGAAGAAAAAACAAAGCAGCCAGAACAAAAAGAAAAAAAAAAGGAGAACACAAGAGGTGATCTGGTGGCTCCCTCCAGCCAACGGCCAATGAAACAAAAAAAGTAGAGGAGGCTAAAGCCCCATCCGGCGGCCTTCCCCCATTGATATGGTGGCAAGGCCAGCCCCCCATCCGACAGAACAAGAAGATAAAACAAAAAAAACATGAAGTGTGAAGTCCCGCAATCAATGGCACCCAAGAGGGGGGGTGAATTGGGTGATAACAAGATTTTAACCGAACTATACTCAATTTTACGATTATGTGAGGACACAATGAACCAAGAGCAGGATAAACTAGATCTATCAAAATTAATTACTACAATAACCCTTGGTACTAGGTGGAGTTAACAAATCCGTAGATTCACTCACGCAAACTGTTATCTTTTCGGCAAGAATAACCTTGTCAGTCCGAGTCCAGCTTTTGATATACCGAAGGATCTATTTGAAAGAAATCACATAATCTAGATCTACAAGCATGCAAGAAGGGGGATAGGAGATAATGAACAAACCACAAAGAGACAGCGATTTTAAGGTGGTTCGGATGCCACAATGGCAACCTACGTCCACCCCTCACCGACAGTGAGGATCCACACACTATCTTGTAAAGTGTTACAAGATCACACACACACACATATACACTGGGAAAGAGAGCTCCCGCGAAGGTATAAGAACACCTTAACACACACACACACACACACACACACACACACACACACACACACACACACACACACACACACACACACACACACACACACAGAGAGAGATCTAGGAAGATCCATACACACTAAAATGTTTAACGATTACAAGAATCACAAATGAAGCTCAAGAGAAAATATGAAATTAGAACACAAGAGAGGAATCTTGATTTGCTCCCCCTTAGTGGATGATGAATGCTTTGGATGCAGCTTGATCCCTTGGATTGATCTTCACTTGAATGGATGAAGAAGAATGAAGAACACTTCTCGGAGCACTGTTCACGTCTACAGTGCTAGCTCCCTTCTCTTCCTCTTTGGTAGCCTCCTTGATCACCTTGAGCATTAGGGTTTTCTTAACCCTCTTGTATATGTTTTATAGACTTTGAATAGTCCATGGACTCCCCCAGACCAGATCCACAATTTCTGGAGGGTTTGTTGCTTAGGGATTAAACAATACCAAGAGGGATGGCTTTTCTCGAAGTGATAAAAGGTCAACATTTATGGGCAGCTCGGGGCTGGCGGTCGACCTGCAGAGGCCAGCGGTCGACTGCTAGGAGCATTCCTGTAGCCATTTGGCTGTTGGAAAAATCGGTCAACCGCTAGGGTCCTGGCGGTTAACTGCCAGTTTTACAAGTTGCTTAATTTCAATGCTGTGATTTCAGGTTGACAGCCAAGGGTCCACATGTCGACCGCCAATTTCCAAACCTGCAAAAATCAAGTGTTAGCCCACTTGAAACTGTCCATATGTTCGATGCTTGAAATGGGCTTGTGTTATAGTTGATTACAAGTTCGTTTAGGCTCGATTTAACACATGGAAGGATTCATGAACACTAAGTTGAAATGGGGTGAAACTTGATGGTTTAAAGCATGAAACTTCGCTATAATACAAGGTACGTAGGAGATAAATGTCATGGGTTTTGTAATCATTAAAATCACTCGGATATGTCCAACAAAGGGCCCCCTCATCCGGTGGCAGAAGAAAAGAGAGAGGGGGAAGCGATCTGGCAGCGCCCATCCGACGGCTCCCCCCAGACCGGTGGGGCTCCATGCCCCCCATCCGACAGACAAAATAAATAAATAAATAAAAGGGAAGTGTTGCATTCAAACGGATGAACAATAATTTAGAAATGTCACGTCATGCATTGTTCATTCCGTTGTGATGCTAAAGTAGCTCTCTATTTCGTGTTGGATCACGTCAGGCGAAGCAACAAGAAGGGAAGGGGAAGAAAGAAGCCCCATCCGGTGGCTACCCCCTCGACCTGGTGGACCTTCGAATGCCCCACTTTGGCAGTCTACCCCCCTCCTTATCCTGTGGGCTCTCACCGACATGCCACCGAGAAGGCATTCCGGTTGCCTCAAACGCCTATAAACAGCAAATTTTGAGAATCATTATGGAGAAGTCTACCCCTACCAACAGCAGCACATCCCGTCAGCTAGCGCTGGCCAATCCAAAGAAGACAGGCCCGCCAACCTCCTGCCCCCCTACGTGCAGGCTCTCAAAAGCTTCGAGCAGGGAGGATGATAAGAGGAACAAGAAGAAGGAAGAGTGGGGGGATTCGAAGGAGTTCACGTCCACTCCTATAAAAAGGATGCAGGGTCTGAAGGAATAGAGGTTGGAGGAGAAGCTGGGAAAAAATGAAGAAAAGCAAAAAAAAGCTAAGAGTCGTTTGCACCTGCGTCTGCAGAGTGAAGAGAAGAAGAAGAGTGAGGGACAGCAGAGGAAGAGAGGTGAGGTTTGGGGGGGGAGGAGACAATGCTCCATCTCCCCCCCATCGTTGTATTTTCTTTTTTTCTACTTGTCTACATGTCCTTTTTTTTTACTACGATGTACATCTTCCCCCAGTACCTGTTGTTGTTACAGGGAATAAAAAATCTCATTTGCTTCAAGTGATATGGCCTCAAACTTGTCCTTTCTTCTATCCCAAGCATGTTTTCCCCGTTTCTGGTTGCTCGATTCTAGGCGTTCTTTTATTTTTATTCTTCTCCACATATCCGCAATTTTTCTATATTTCATTATGCCCGGCATGCCTGGGCCTTGCTTGCTTTATGCGGGTGGGCCTCTGGTGTCTCCGGCATAAACACCTGGAGGAGCCTCTCCAGGTAGAGGTTTAGGGCTTACCCAGCGCCATGGGTATGGCTCTGGACCCAGATCCTTGGAGGCCACTCCACCTCCGAAGTTTTCCAAGAGGTGCGTGTCCCTGCGTGTTTTCTGTTGGCATCCTTGTCACGTGAGATCAGACCATTCCCTCCGTTAGTAGGGCTTGTATTCCTTTTCCTTTGTCAGGCCCCGAACCGATAGTAGTGGAACGCATTGCTCGGAACATGCAATGATACAGTCGTGTCCATCAGAGCAAACCATAAAGGAACAACGAGATAGACAAAAATATAATTTCATTAAAACTCCAAATATAAGTTCATTACAATTTTGATTCAGACTAATAGACTCAATAAAAGAAAAATTACAAGAGACTCTCAAACTAACTAGACTCGACTCGAAGCAAGACTAGGAGGTTCAACTAAATTGCCAAAGCTCTCTTCACTCTTGCCCTTGTCCATCTTGATTGCATTCCTCTCCATTATTACCTGAAAAATATTGGAAAACATTAGGTGAGCGACGCTCAGTAGGACTTAAATCTCTTGATCCAAACTAGCTTTACATGATTAATGAATTACATGAATATGCATGCATGAGAGAACAGATAAATGATCGGAGCTATAGTCAAGCACGAGATAGATCATGAACTAGGAGACAATTGCCAAGAGTATACCTATGAGCGAAACATGTAGAAGATGTATTGCAAATAAGATCTCATGAGAACATATACCATAAGGATAGATTGGCCATACAAAAAGGTTCAATAACAAGTGTTTTACCCTCTTCGGGCCAAGTCAAATATCATATCAAGCATATCTTGTCACATTCAAATTGGAATTGTCTAGATCAAATCTTGCTTATCATTGGTGCAATGCTACACCTGATCAATCATAGTACTGGTATATGTTTGAGCTTTGCCTTATCCCTGGGACTAGATCTGGGCCCCCACAAATATCGTTCTAGCATTGAGTGTCAAATTTGGACCCATAGCCCCATATAAATTTCTAGACAATATCCAGGTCAATTAATGGCCAAATCGAATTCCAAGGACCAAGCTTTAAGAAAGACAATTCAGAGAATAAGATTCCAAGGATGGATACATGAACAAGGGTAGTATCGAGTAACTGACATCAAAAAATCACGAGAATCTAGGTAATTGACATCCACTCAGGCCGCTGCGAATTCAAGAATTCGCGTCCACGTAGAAGGGTGTCGAATTCGCGTCACCCTGTCTGGATGCTAATTCATGAAATAGCGACTGTTGTACCGGATGCTAAATCCATAGCTTCTGGACAATGTCTGGATAGATCTAGGAATTCTCATAGATCATTGACGTTTTGGCGCTCTATGATGGCTGGGTGTCATGTTTCTTCAGAGTGACATGACCAAATAGGTTTAAGGGTTTTTAGGGTACAACCAGCCCAGTGATCGAAGAGGGAATCCTTTGATGTCGGAGTCTTACGGAGGCCTTAGAGAAAGAATTTCCAATCCGACGAGAGGAATTCCCGACGAAGGGTCCTTCTAACTCCAAGAAATAAGGTGTATAATGCAGAAAATCAATGAAAATATGAACTAAGTCTCGGCCATGAGACTATAGTGCCAAGTGACCCGCGGTATGGGTCAAAACAGCGAGGAAAGAGGAAGGCAGGAAATTCGCGTCCGTATAAGAAGGTGCTAATTCTAGAATACGCGTCTCTATGAAAAGGCACCAATTCTAGGATTAACCATAATTAAATAAAAATTATTTCAAATTGACGTCCTTGTGAGGAGGTGTCAATTCTTTAATACGCGACCCAGATAAAGATGCGGATTCAATATATTTTCAGAACCACCATCACAAATTAGATTTTTAAAACAGCTAAGTTTGCATTCTGAACAAGGACGTTTTGTTATTATATTTTCAGATTAAATCGATATATGTTAAATATGGAAGTCACGTCTTCTCGTTTATCGCATCTTCCAAGTTTAAGCAAGTTAATATGCTACCTTGCAGAAGGCACAATCTCTTTTAATGTGCATCCAAGTCATGGACATGAAATCTAATAAGCCTATGGTCAGATGATGTACCAACCCGGATAGAACTATAGGAATTAAATTTCCTAAATAAATAAATCTTCCAAATAAATAAAACAAGGCCCTAAAACGAACAAAAAAAAAGCCCAAACATCAACCCAATTGAAGGCCTTAACCCATATAGATATACATGGGCCTTAATAAACAAAAGCCCATAAACCTTTTCACGTCAAAGGAGGAATAGGGCATATACATATATATACATATTGTCGGTTGATTTCTAAAGCTCAAGGCTTTATCACGTTCGAACCTTTGCATGAGGCTTTAGGGTTTATATCCAACCAGGAAAGTGGTTGTGGTTTGGGAAAGAAATGATTAGCATGGGAAGGTTTAAACCTACTAGGATCCATAAGTTGGAACTTATATCCCATTAGGATACTAAGAAACCAAATCATATATATATGACCCCCTCATGAACGATCAGAGACTATTGCTGCGTTCGAAGAGATCCCGCATTGACGTCGTCGTCTTCCTCTGCTTCCTGCCTTGCCGCTGCTACGTTCGTGATTACTGCTGGATGTGAAGGATCCCCGCATCCTTTGCTTTCCTCCTGCAGCTATTTTGACGTGAAGAAGCCTACTGCTTCTTCTCCTTCTTTGTATTGTTGTGCTGCCGCAGATGCCGCAGTTGCCGGCTACTTTTCCTCTCTTCTTCCCTTGCCGTTTGAGCTACTGCCGTTTCACCCGTGAAGAAGCTGCATTGTCTTCTTCTTCTTCCTTGCCGTAGTTGCAGAACAGTTGCTGCCGTGATGTTGTCTAACTGTTGATGTAGTTGTTTTTGTTGTTGCATATTTTTCATATCTCTTTCTCTTCCATCGTCCAGATCAAGCCAAAAAGGTAGGTTTTCTCAAGTTCTAAGCCCAAGAGGATAGTAAGTAGAATATTACACGTTCATGCGATCATATTAGCATATTTTGCATCTGTGTTCCTGAACTTGAGTTTTACGTAGTTTTTAGCTTTTAAGTTTGTTTAAGAATGTGCGACCAGAGCAGTAGTCGCAACTTAATGTGCGACCGTATGGGCAGGCGCAGATTCTAGAATTTGCGACAGTCCCTTAGGCGCAAATTAATGTGCAACCAACACTTTTGTCGTTAATTCTTTTAGTGCAATTAATAAATAACACATGTTTAAAATTTTAATAACTATGGAACCATATGTGTGAAAAACATGTTATGCATATTTCTGGATTCCCCAGATTTTTCTCTACTTGTTCATGTCTTCACTTTCCTGATTATGTAAACTCAAAAGAAATGAACAGTGTTATATGTCTAAGAACGTACCTACCCGATGCGTTTCAGAGTTAAAAGGATGAGCGATTGCCTCACAATTGCCAATTCATGAATAAGCGCCTCTGCAAGGAGGCGTTGTTTTTGTAAAGATTTAGTAAAAATAGAAAATAGAATGGATGACCATTCAAGCAGTCGCACATTAATGAATAAGCGCACCCGTAAGGAGGGGATGTTTTGTAAACATTTAGTAAAAGTAGAAAATATATGAAAATCATGATTCTGTGACATAATCATTGACGCTATTTCAAGATTGGGCGACGTTTCGTACGGTCGCCAATTTTGATTAAATTATATTGATTTCTGGAATTTTCTAGAATTAGCGCCCGTTCATAGAGTCGCTAATTCTTAGTATTTCCTTTAAATTCTGTTAAATATTGATTGGGCGACACTTCACACGGACGCACATTTATGAATGAGCTCTTGTCTGATTGGACACAGATTCTTGCTTTGTCGGACTTTTTTCAGGTTTTTGGCCCATATCGCCGGTCTTTTGGCACACTCATCTCACATCCATAGATGGAGTTCTTGTTTTGTTTATATCGGTTACACACTCAACTCTTGGTGATGATTGGACACTCCGCGGGATATTCTTTCCTTCGGACTGGTACTTTCTTCATTGAGACCTCCATAAGTCTATGCCAGCCTTGGATTCGCTCAAGATAGTTGAGCAGGTTGTACCCTAAAAATCCTGGAACCCTTACTTGTCACGTCACTCTGAAGAAACGTGATGCTTAGCCCTCATAGAGCGCTATTTCTGGCCTCTTTTGAGAAGTCTATCTCTGTCAGTAATTAGCGACCGTGACTTGGATGCTAGAAGGAATTGGCGACCAGGACAGTGGCGCTATATCACTGAATTAGCGACCGTCATGTGGATGCTATTTCATCGTGCATGTACTGTTCACAAGAATGGGTGACCATATAGTGGACGCTATTTCTGTAATTGATGGCGACTGAGTGGACGCTAATTACCCAGTTTCATGATATTGGTTTTTCATGCGATTTATCGGTATGTCATACTTGTTCAAGTTCTATCCTTGAACTCCTTCATTCTGAGAAATCTACCTTATCATCCTACATTGGCTTATTCCTTTGGAACTCTATTGGCTATAAACTATAGTGGATGTCTAAATATATACATGACTCAATGCTTGTGCATAGAGGGCCCGATCTGGTGCTGGGAGGAGCACCCGAAAGTACTTGTTCCCATGAGAGCTATATTGTTCATGGTGTGGCTTTGCACCGAAGTGCATGACTTGCTTGATTTTGGCATTCCATAATCTCTATAGTGCTTGACTTGACTTGACATGACTTGCGTGACTCGGAATAGATATTTACTTGCTTGAAATTTATAATAGCCAATTCACATGACATGACTTGATATTTACATGCTTGATAATCTTGATATAGAACACATGGTTATCTGGAAATCATACTAGTTCATCTATATTATTTCTTGATACTCTACTCTCGTTCTTATCTTGCATACATGCATCCCTAGACTTGCCTAGCTCATGTAACAAGTAAATTACTTAAAGCCAGCTTGATCTTGAGATATAATTCCTAATGACCGTTCGCTCACCTTAGTTTTTTCTATATTTTTCAGGTAATTTCGATGACGAGGATCATTCAGATGTATAAAATGGACACGAGTGAAGAGCATAGAGCCATTCCAACTATTGAAGATGGTATCCAGTCGTGTATTTTCATCTTTCCCGAGTCTATCATTATATTTTCCTCTTTATTGAGTCTACTTTATCATTTAGTATTATTTTACTTTGAAGGATTATGTATGGAACTAGTTGAAGTTATTAATGGAACAAAGGATGTGGTTTATTATCTCTACTTTTGCGCGCTCTATCTTATGTGTCGAATTACCTCGTGCTCTGATCGACATGATTGATATAAACTCGTCACGCGTACCGGGTTCCTTCTGCGCTCGGGACGTGACAGTTTTTGTGGTATCAGATCCTAGGATATTTAATTCCTCGGAAACCAAGTCCAAGGCTAGGTTTATACCGTTTACCCAGTGAGATGGGTAGAGCCATGGGTTAAGTTAACTTAGGAATATAAGACCCTTGGTTAATCATACATTAATATAGTTACTTAAATCTTGTAGGATCATGGCTGCCGACCGTGCTCAATGGCGCGTTATGCAACGTGCCATACAAGGCCTTACTCAGGCGGTAGAATAGGTGGCGTAGGGCGGAGCGAATCGTGGAGCAGGAGATCTCCACCAAAGCTTTCGCAACATGAACCCACCGAAGTTCACCGGCTCGTCCGACCCTGACGATGCCGAGAACTGGATTAAGGAGACCGAGAGAATTTTTCATGTAATGCAATGCACGGACGAGGAGAAGGTTCTGATAGCGACCTTCTAATTAGAGCGGGATGCTCGATTCTGGTGGGAATCGATAGAAGCTACATTGCCTCATAATCATATCACATGGGGCGAGTTCATGGAATACTTCAGTAGCAAGTATTTTTCTGATAGGATTCAAGAAAGGAAAGCCGCAGAGTTTGTCCCACTCAAGCAAAGGACCTTATCGGTGGCCGAGTATGAGGCCCAATTCTCCCATCTATCGAGGTATGCACCACATCTAGTGTGTACCGAGAAGATGAAGGCGAGGAGATTCCTTAATGGGCATCGGTCGAAATATATTACCCAACTAGTGCCGATGGACATTAAAGTCTACTCGGAGATGATAAGGCGATGGTGCGGACACCAGAGCGAGCGAGTAGCATGAACCGGCGAACCAACGGTACCATACGCAGAGCACCAATCGGACTACATCGGCTTTCCTTTGAAATGGAGGCAATTTGGCTTGAGTTTGGATACTTTTAGCCTTTGTTTGCATGAAACTTAGGCTTGTAATATGTCTTTTCATTTGGGTTTTCATTTTGGGCTGATTGTAAGGCTCTTAAAAGGCCATTTGGTTTAAAGCCCTTTAGAATCCATTAAGGAGGAGTGGCCATTAGGCTTCATGTTGGATCCATAAGCCACTTAAGGCCCAATTGGGCCTCCTTCTTTCATGGGCCATCTAGATTGCCAAGATCATAAGCCATGCTTGAGTGAATGGGCTTAAGGGTGGCTTTGGACCAAACTTGGCCCAATCTTGGCCCATGAAGGGGGCGCCCCCTTCTTTGGATGTATTAGGCAAGTTTTTTTTTTGTTTTCTTTTCTTTCCTCCCTCATTTACCACAAGGGAACATGGAGAAGGCTGCTGGTCCAAAAGAATGGCTGCCACCTACCCCCCTTCCCTTTGAAATTCAAAGGTAGGTGAAAGTAGGTGAGTCCATGTCCCCTTGTCTCCCCCTCTCTCCCTCTCATTGTCAAAGGGGCGCACCCCCCTCCATTCCCCTTGGTTCCATCGAACCTCCCAGCCCCCTCCCCTTGCCAAACCCCTATTTAAACACTTGTATAATGTTAGTGCAAAGGTTAAGGAAGTTTTTGTGAAAGGATTTTGAGTTAAGAGAGTGATTCTCTTTCCCCCCCCATGGGTTTGATGCCCTGCCCAATCCTCTGACAGGGATTGATCTTGGGCGTGTGACTCACCCCCGTATTCCCTCTATCCTCTTATCATCTGGTTCCAAGAATATTATCAGTGATACTTCATCAAGTTAGAAAGATTTCAGAGGTGGTTTCGCGTCGATCGGAGTTCTGGAGAGTCGGCAGCAATTCTTCTCGTGATGGCACACAAATCTACCCGAGCCTGCTGTCCAGATCTGGAGTTTACTGATTATGAATTTCCCCAGATCTCCTATCAAGCCATCAGGAGCTGCCTTTCAAAATGATTGTAGGAATTTGAGTCCTCTTCGCGCTGCCACTGATCTTGTCTCGATCCGAGAGCTGTACTCATCGTGGCGACGATTCTCGTGGGATCGTGCGAGTTGGTCTGTGCAGACCCGACTCAGAATTAGAGCCGACTTCTAGAGTCTGCCCCACCTCATCCTATCCAGATCTGTGCTAGCTCTTTTGACTATGTCTTCCTCTGGACATCACCGATGAGCTCCCACAAACGGCGCCTCGATCGGACATCGGCAACCAATTTTCCTCTAATTAATTGTCTTCCTATGCAGTTCTGGGTGCACAAAACCAGAAGCCGAGTTCAGTCACTGCTGCCTCCAGATCTGAAAGGATCTGCTCACGCCCTTCGGAGTAGACAAACTACGTCCTGTCTCCGATGTTCTCCAACAAACGGCACCCCGATCCGCCATCGGATCTTGGCGTACCGGCCTTCTCAAGTTTGCTGCGCAAGGTGAGCAGCGCAGGCAGAACCGAGTCGACTTCCATTCGGCTCACCCGATCGGCTCTGACTCGCGTCCCTCGCCTCCTACGAGTGTGGCCCGTCAACCCGGGTTCCAGCAACCCCAAAAGTAGTCTTTGTAGCCCTTTACCTCCCTGTGTGGAGTGGAGAATAGTTCTGAAATTGTAATCTTAACGATTGTGTGTATTGGGGTTGTTTGAATTCGGCCGGGAATTCTTCCCCACGCCTAGTCGTGGAGGTACGTGCTCGTTCCTATCTCACATTGCTTGTTTAGTATATTGTCATATATGCTGAGTTTGTGAGATTAGGGCCATTAGCTAGTTTCAAATACCGCGATTGTGTGTGAGTGAGAGCCGTTCCTTAGCTCTAGTCGAGCACCGAGCTCGGACTGCACCACCCTAGGCGACAGTGGTTCCTTAACCGCTGCGATCCCCACGTTTCCCTCGTAAGGGACGATCGTCGGGCTAGTTAGAGTGCTGTTGAGAGACGTCTCCACCTGGAGAACACCACGGTGGTCAGCCGCCCTGGCTTGCCTTTAGCGTGTTAGTGCTGGCCGCACATCAAGTCCGTCGTACGTCTTAGCCCGGTCGTCATCCGTCCCGCATCAAATTGGTATCAGAGCGTCGGTTCAAGTCTAGGGTCATCTAAGTCTAAGGTTGCATTTGCATTCCTCTACTCGGTATACCAAAAGGTGTTGTCCGAACGTTAGGCTACGCCTATCGGGAAGGCCGCACACTTGCGCGAGTGATCTTCGGATCGATTATCTCTGCCTAGTACCGAATAGTGGGTTAAGTCTAGGTTCCTAGTTAGTGCATTCCAACATAGTCGTGTCTCGGTGTTTAGTTGAGTCTCATTTCAACTTTACATCATATTTTTGGGTCGTGTCTAGTGTCGTGTCCAAGTGTCGGCATGGCCATCCATTAGCTCCCCGAGTCCCATGGGTTCCCAAACGCCTAGTTCATATGAATGGTGGCGACACCACCAAGGATGGGGAATCCAACCCCACCACATCCGTAGGCCCGAAGCCTCAGACTTCTATGGAACCAAGGTCCCGAGCGACTACCTCAAGTGGGAAGCCGCCATGGACGCATATTTTGAGTGTTATACTATGTTCGAGGCAATGCAATTCTTTTTTGCCAAAGAGCGGCTTCTTCATGAGGCCGCCGAAAAGTGGGACTACATTGAACGTTTGAGAGAGGTTAGGAGGCAATGGCCCATCGAGTCATGGTGGGACATGAAGAGAGAGCTTAGGAAGGTCTATGTTCCTCAACCTGTCACTTCCAACCGACCCCACCCACTCACTTCCAACCAAGTGGGTCCAAGTCGGAAGCAAAGACCCCCACACATAGATGAGCCTAGACCCAAGCCTAGGCCGATTGACTATGGGCAAGTCACCATGATCTCCCTACTCCAACCCACACCGTTGCCGAACTTGTGCAAATGATTTCGGATCGGGTGGATAGGAGATGTACTTATATTGAATCGCTGGTCTCCCTTTGCCCACCTCCGAGATCGGTTATAGCCATACCCGAGCCTAGGGAGGCCATAGCCCGTAGCCCTTACCCAGCCCCATCTAAGGAGTCCCTAAGCCCTCTCCCCATCTTGGAGACCCCTCCTTCATCACCCGTGAGTGCTCCGTTGCCATCCTCTCCTTCCGAACTTCATCCGGAGCCATCATATTCGGAGCCACTTCAGCCAGAGCTACCTGTGTTTTTAACGGAAAGCTACTCGTAGCCGAACCACTTCTTAGCTGGCTTAGGACTGGCTTGGTCCCTACCCCACCTTACTCTCCACCCTGGGAGCCAATACTCCCAATAGTCCCCATTAACTCCTATCACACCACTTTCAAGTCCTTTTGCTTCATAGAATGTGTAAAGGATCTATTAAGGAGTTTAGAATGTCAAAGGGAGCTGACATATACATTGGCCTTAGGGTCTAACCAACCCTATACCCATAGCTTTATGCTCCCATCTTTGGGGTCTATTACCTCGTTATACACCTTGGGTCCTATCACCACCGAGGTCTGTTGCTCTTCCCCGTTCTCGATGAGCTTGCATTGGACCCCTCTTACGGTATTGCCGTCCCGAGGGAGGACCCATATCTACTCTATGAGACCACCGTCCCATCTACCATAACGGATGAAGGTGACAACCCACACCTTCAAGAATTTCACAATTGGGACCGTGACATCTGGGAGTCCATCTCATGGGGTCACACATTCTTTGACCCATTTTACCCCTTCTCTAGTGGGCCTCGTGATCCACCACTTCCCTTCTACTTTGTCAAGGAAGTCCCCTACCACTCTCTTCCCACTCGGGCCAATCAAACTCCACATAGCAATAGGTCCGATTATTGGGAAGCATGGCATGCCTTACCTACATATAGTGGTGATGAACCTCTTAGCCCACCCACACCCACATCTGATAGGAAGTCCTTGCATGCATGGTGTCTTTTTGGGTGTCTAGGAGTCCATAATCCTACCTACCTTTGGTTGCATCTAGTGTATGCATGGCACACATTCGGGTGTCCTGGCCCACCTTGCATATGTTTGGGTTGCACTAACCATAGGTTTGTCTAAGGTCACGTGTGTGTCTGTTTGTTTCTACAGTTTGTTTTCTTTCATGCATATGGTTTGCATTAAGTCGTGTCCCAATAAAAGGCCAGCCATGCACGAATAAGGAGTTAGCTGATGCATGCTACATGCCCGTGAGTTCAAAAGGAGAGTACGTCATGATCAGGGTCATACCTGAACGGTCTCCTCTTGGGGCCGTAAAGCAACTCTAGGTCCGCGATACCCGCCCTTCCGGGTCAACAAAACAAGTGGGTTCGAATGCATACGTTATTGAACTACCAGGCGACTATGGTGTCAGTTCGACGTTCAATGTTTCTGATCTGGTAGCATATCGGAACCCGCGGTGATCCCTAGTGAGTTTCGGGCTTTCTCCTCTTATTGTGAGTGACACACCACCTGAGAGTCCACCTCTTCCAGCCTCAACGCACGCATATAGATTGTATACTGGATGAGCAGGTGATCACCACCAGGAACGGAGCCTACCAACACTTCATAGTGCGTTGGCGATGATGCCCCACGATGAGCAACGCCTTGATCACATGCGGAGAGTTCGAGCCCCAGGACCCTTACTCGACAGGGTCTAGTTTCTCCCACCCGGGGAGAATTGGTGCGGACACCAGAGCGAGCGAGTAGCACGAATCGGCGAACCGACGGTACCATACGCGGAGCACCAATCGGACTACATCGGCTTTCCTTTGAAATGGAGGCAATTTGGCTTGAGTTTGGATACTTTTAGCCTTTGTTTGCAAGAAGTTTGGGCTTGTAATATGTCTTTTCATTTGGGTTTTCATTTTGGGCTGATTCTAAGGCTCTTAAAAGGCCATTTGGTTTAAAGCCCTTTAGAATCCATTAAGGAGGAGTGGCCATTAGGCTTCATGTTGGATCCATAAGCCACTTAAGGCCCAATTGGGCCTCCTTCTTTCATGAGCCATCTAGATTGGCAAGACCATAAGTCATGCTTGATTGAATGGGCTTAAGGGTGGCTTTGGACCAAACTTGGCCCATGAAGGGGGCTCCCCCTTCTTTGGATGTATTAGGCTAGTTTTTTTTATATTATTTTCTTTTCTTCCCTCCCCTCATTTACCACAAGGGAACATGGAGAAGGCTGCTGGTCCAAAAGAATGGCTGCCACCTACCCCCCTTCCCTTTGAAATTCAAAGGTAGGTGAAAGTAGGTGAGTCCATGTCCCCTTGTCTCCCCCTCTCTCCCTCTCATTGTCAAAGGGGCGCACCCCCCTCCATTCCCCTTGGTTCCATCGAACCTCCCAGCCCCCTCCCCTTGCCAAACCCCTATTTAAACACTTGTATAATGTTAGTGCAAAGGTTAATGAAGTTTTTGTGAAAGGATTTTGAGTTAATAGAGTGATTCTCTCCCCCACCCCCCATGGATGTGATGCCCTGCCCAATCCTCTGACGGGATTGATCTTGGGCGTGTGACTCGCCCCCGTATTCCCTCTATCCTCTTATCATCTGGTTCCAAGAATATTATCAGTGATACTTCATTAAGTCAGGAAGATTTCGGAGGTGGTTTCGCGTCGATCGGAGTTCTGGATCATCGGTAGCAATTCTTCTCGTGACGGCGCGTAAATCTGCCCGAGCCTGCTGTCCAGATCTGGAGTTTACTGATTATGAATTTTCTCAGATCTCCTCTCAAGCCATCAGGAGCTGCCTTTCGAAGTGATTGTAGGATTTTGAGTGCTCTTCGCGCTGCCACTGATCTTGTCTCGATCCGAGAGCTGTACTGATCGTGGCGACGATTCTCGTGGGATCGTGCGAGCTGGTCTGTGCAGACCCGACTCAGAACCAGAGCTGACTTCCAGAGTCTACCCCGCCTCATCCCGTCCAGATCTGTGTGAGCTATTTTGACTACGTCTTTCTCTGGACGTCGCCGATGAGCTCCCACAAATGGCGCCTCTATCCGACATCGGCAACTAATTTTCCTCTAATTAATTGTCTTCCTATGCAGTTCTGGGTGCACAAAACCAGAAGCCGAGTTCAGTCACCGCTGCGTCCAGATCTGAAAGGATCTGCTCACGCCCTTCGGAGTAGACAAACTACGTCCTGTCTCTGACGTTCTCCAACAAACGGCACCCCGATCCGCCATCGGATCTTGGCGTACCGGCCTTCCCAAGTTTGCTGTGCAAGGTGAGCAGCGCGGGCAGAACCGAGTCGGCTTCCATTCGGCTCACCTGATCGGCTCTGACTCGCGTCCCTCGCCTCCTGCGAGTGTGGCCCGTCAACCCGGGTTCCAGCAACCCCAAAAGTGGTCTTTGTAGCCCTTTACCTCCCTGCGTGGAGTGGACGAATATTTCTGAAATTGTAATCTTAACGATTGTGTGTATTGGGGTTGTTTGAATTCGGCCGGGAATTCTTCCCCACGCCTAGTCGTGGAGGTACGTGCTCGTTCCTATCTCACATTGCTGGTTTAGTATATTGTCATATATGCTACGTTTGTGAGATTAGGGCCATTAGCTAGTTTCAATTACCGCGATTGTGTGTGAGTGAGAGTCGTTCCTTAGCTCTAGTCGAGCACCGAGCTCGGACTGCACCACCCTAGGCGACAGTGGTTCCTTAACCGCTGCGATCCCCACGTTTCCCTCGTAAGGGATGATCATCGGGCTAGTTAGAGTGCTGTTGAGAGATGTCTCCACCTGGCGAACACCACGGTGGTCAGCCGCCCGGCTTGCCTTTAGTGTGTTAGTGATGGCCGCACATCGAATCTGTCGTATGTCTTAGCCCGGTCGTCATCCGTCACGCATCAAATTGGTATCAGAGCGTCGGTTCAATTCTAGGGTCATCTAAGTCTAAGGTTGCATTTGCATTCCTCTACTCGGTATACCAAAAGGTGTTGTCCGAACGTTAGTCTACGCCTATCGGGAAGGCCGCACACTTGCGCGAGTGATCTTCGGATCGATTATCTCCGCCTAGTACCGAATAGTGGGTTAAGTCTAGGTTCCTAGTTAGTGCATTCCAACATAGTCGTGTCTCGGTGTTTAGTTGAGTCTCATTTCAACTTTACATCATATTTTTGGGTCGTGTCTAGTGTCGTGTCCAAGTGTCGACATGGCCATCCATTAGCTCCCCGAGTCCCATGGGTTCCCAAACGCCTAGTTCATATGAATGGTGGCGACACCACCAAGGATGGGGAATCCAACCCCACCACATCCGTAGGCCCGAAGCCTCGGACTTCTATGGAACCAAGGTCCCGAGCGACTACCTCAAGTGGGAAGCCGCCATGGACGCATATTTTGAGTGTTATACTATGTTCGAGGCAATGCAATTCTTTTTTGCCAAAGAGCGGCTTCTTCATGAGGCCGCCGAAAAGTTGGACTGCATTGAATGTTTGAGAGAGGTTAGGAGGCAATAGCCCATCGTGTCATGGTGGGACATGAAGAGAGAGCTTAGGAAGGTCTACGTTCCTCAACCTGTCACTTCCAACCGACCCCACCCACTCACTTCCAACCAAGTGGGTCCAAGTCGAAAGCAAAGACCCCCACACATAGATGAGCCTAGACCCAAGCCTAGGCCGATTGACTATGGGCAAGTCTACCATGATCTCCCTACTCCAACCCACACCGTTGCCGAACTTGTGCAAATGATTTCGGATCGGGTGGATAGGAGATGTACTTATATTGAATCGCTGGTCTCCCTTTGCCCACCTCCGAGATCGGTTATAGCCATACCCGAGCCTAGGGAGGCCATAGCTCGTAGCCCTTACCCAGCCCCATCTAAGGACTCCCTAAGCCCTCTCCCCATCTTGGAGACCCCTCCTTCATCACCCGTGAGTGCTCCGTTGCCATCCTCTCCTTCCAAACTTCATCCGGAGCCATCATATTCGGAGCCACTTCAGCCAGAGCTACCTGTGTTTTTAACGGGAAAGCTACTCGTAGCCGAACCACTTCTTAACTGGCTTAGGACTGGCTTGGTCCCTACCCCACCTTACTCTCCACCCTGGGAGCCAATACTCCCAATAGTCCCCATTAACTCCTATCACACCACTTTCAAGTCCTTTTGCTTCATAGAATGTGTAAAGGATCTATTAAGGAGTTTAGAATGTCAAAGGGAGCTGACATATACATTGGCCTTAGGGTCTAACCAACATTATACCCGTAGCTTTATGCTCCTATCTTTGGGGTCTATTACCTCGTTATACACCTTGGGTCCTATCACCACCGAGGTTCTGTTGCTCTTCCCCGTTCTCGATGAGCTTGCATTGGACCCCTCTTACGGTATTGCCGTCCCGAGAGAGGACCCATATCTACTCTATGAGACCACCGTCCCATCTACCATAACGGATGAAGGTGACAACCCACACCTTCAAGAATTTCACAATTGGGACCATGACATCTGGGAGTCCATCTCATGGGGTCACACATTCTTTGACCCATTTTACCCCTTCTCTAGTGGGCCTCGTGATCCACCACTTCCCTTTTACTTTGTCAAGAAAGTCCCCTACCACTCTCTTCCCACTCGGGCCAATCAAACTCCACATAGCAATAGGTCCGATTATTGGGAAGCATGGCATGCCTTACCTACATATAGTGGTGATGAACCTCTTAGCCCACCCACACCCACATCTGATAGGAAGTCCTTGCATGCATGGTGTCTTTTTGGGTGTCTAGGAGTCCATAATCCTACCTACCTTTGGTTGCATCTAGTGTATGCATGGCACACATTTCGGGTGTCCTGGCCCACCTTGCATATGTTTGGGTTGCACTAACCATAGGTTTGTCTAAGGTCACGTGTCTGTCTGTTTGTTTCTACAGTTTGTTTTCTTTCATGCATATGGTTTGTATTAAGTCGTGTCTCAATAAACAGCCAGCCATGCACGTATAATGAGTTAGCTGATGCATGCTACATGCCCGTGAGTTCAAAAGGGAGAGTATGTCATGATCAGGGTCATACCTGAACGGTTTCCTCTTGGGGCCGTAAAGCAACTCTAGGTCCGCGATACCCGCCCTTCCGGGTCAAGAAACAAGTGGGTTCGAATGCATACGTTATTGAACTACCAGGCGACTATGGTGTCAGTTCGACGTTCAATGTTTCGGATCTGGTAGCATATCGGAACCCGCGGTGATCCCTAGTGAGTTTCGGGCTTTCTCCTCTTATTGTGAGTGACACACCACCTGAGAGTCCACCTCTTCCAGCCTCAACGCACGCATATAGATTGTATACTGGATGAGTAGGTGATCACCACCAGGAACGGAGCCTACCAACACTTCATAGTGCGTTGGCGATGATGCCCCACGATGAGCAACGCCTTGATCACATGCGGAGAGTTCGAGCCCCAGGACCCTTACTCGACAGGGTCTAGTTTCTCCCACCCGGGGAGAATTGGTGCGGACACCAGAGCGAGCGAGTAGCACGAATCGGCAAACCGACGGTACCATACGCGGAACACCAATCGGACTACATCGGCTTTCCTTTGAAATGGAGGCAATTTGGCTTGAGTTTGGATACTTTTAGCCTTTGTTTGCAAGAAATTTGGGCTTGTAATATGTCTTTTCATTTGGGTTTTCATTTTGGGCTGATTCTAAGGCTCTTAAAAGGTCATTTGGTTTAAAGCCCTTTAGAATCCATTAAGGAGGAGTGGCCATTAGGCTTCATGTTGGATCCATAAGCCACTTAAGGCCCAATTGGGCCTCCTTCTTTCATGAGCCATCTAGATTGGCAAGACCATAAGTCATGCTTGATTGAATGGGCTTAAGGGTGGCTTTGGACCAAACTTGGCTCATGAAGGGGGCTCCCCCTTCTTTGGATGTATTAGGCTAGTTTTTTTTATTATTTTCTTTTCTTCCCTCCCTCATTTACCACAAGGGAACATGGAGAAGGCTACTGGTCCAAAAGAATGGCTGCCACCTACCCCCCTTCCCTTTGAAATTCAAAGGTAGGTGAAAGTAGGTGAGTCCATGTCCCCTTGTCTCCCCCTCTCTCCCTCTCATTGTCAAAGGGGCACACCCCCCTCCATTCCCCTTGGTTCCATCGAACCTCCCAGCCCCCTCCCCTTGCCAAACCCCTATTTAAACACTTGTATAATGTTAGTGCAAAGGTTAATGAAGTTTTTGTGAAAGGATTTTGAGTTAAGAGAGTGATTCTCTTCCCCCCCCCCATGGATGTGATGCCCTGCCCAATCCTCTGACGGGATTGATCTTGGGCGTGTGACTTGCCCCCCTATTCCCCCCATCCTCTTATCATCTGGTTCCACAAATATTACTAGTGATACTTCATTAAGTCAGGAAGATTTCGGAGGTGGTTTCGCGTCGATCGGAGTTCTGGATCGTCGGTAGCAATTCTTCTCGTGACGGCGCGTAAATCTGCCCGAGCCTGCTGTCCAGATCTGGAGTTTACTGATTATGAATTTTCTCAGATCTCCTCTCAAGCCATCAGGAGCTGCCTTTCGAAGTGATTGTAGGATTTTGAGTCCTCTTCGCGCTGTTGCCAATCTAGTCTCGATCCGAGATCTGTGCTGATCGTGGCGATGATTCTCGTGGGATCGCGCGAGCTACTCTGTGCAGACCCGACTCAGAACCAGAGCCGACTTCCAGAGTCTACCCCGCCTCATCCCGTCCAGATCTGTGTGAGCTATTTTGACTACGTCTTTCTCTGGACGTCGCCGATGAGCTCCCACAAATGGCGTCTCTATCCGACATCGACAACCAATTTTCCTCTAATTAATTGTCTTCCTGTGCAATTATGGGTGCACAAAACCAGAAGCCGAGTTCAGTCGCTGTTGCGCCCAGATCTGAAAGGATCTGCTCATGCCCTTCGGAGTAGACAAACTACGTCCTGTCGCTGACATTCTCCAACAAACGGCACCTCGATCCGCCATCGGATCTTGGCGTACCGGCCTTCGCAGGTTTCCTGCGCAGGGTGAGCAGCGCGGGCAGAACCGAGTCGGCTTCCATTCGGCTCACCCGATCGGCTCTAACTCGCGTCCCTCGCCTCCTGCTAGTGTGGCCCATCAACCCGGGTTCCAGCAACCCCAAAAGTGGTCTTTGTAGCCCTTTACCTCCCTGCGTGGAGTGGGCGAATATTTCTGAAATTGTAATCTTAACGATTGTGTGTATTGGGGTTGTTTGAATTCGGCCGGGAATTCTTCCCCACGCCTAGTCGTGGAGGTACGTGCTCGTTCCTATCTCACATTGCTGGTTTAGTATATTGTCATATATGCTGCGTTTGTGAGATTAGGGCCATTAGCTAGTTTCAATTACCGTGATTGTGTGTGAGTGAGAGCCGTTCCTTAGCTCCAGTCAAGCACCGAGCTCGGACTGCACCACCCTAGGCGACAGTGGTTCCTTAACCGCTGCGATCCCCACATTTCCCTTGTAAGGGACGATCGTCGGGCAAGTTAGAGTGCTATTGAGAGACGTCTCCACCCGGAGAACACCACGGCGGTCAGCCGCCCGGCTTGCCTTTAGCGTGTTAGTGCTGGCCGCTCATCGAGTCTGTCGTACGTCTTAGCCCGGTCGTCATCCGTCCCGCATCAGGCGAGCCCAATTATTGGAAGATGCCGCGGAACTATCCGATCGGATCCGTGGGAAGGACAAGAAGGAGCATGTCACAAGCTCCGGTACTTTCAAACCTACATTCAATAAAAAGAGGACTAGCAATGGAGGAGATTCCTCCCAAGAGAAGAATCTTAAGAAGAATAACAAGCCCTTCTCTATTACTACCACACCTTCCAAAGAGGTGTGTAAGCATTGTGACAAGGCCGACCATAAGGCTGAGGAATGCTAAAGGCGACTAGGAGCATGTCTTCGATGCGGGAGCAGCGATCACCGGATTCCCGATTGCCGTTTACTAAATGATCAAGCCAATGAAAAGAAGTGCCCAATAAAGAAGCAAGGCCGTCTCCAAGCTCTCCAAGAGGCAGACAACATTGAAGGTGGACTCGTGGAAGGTACATTAAAGATTTGTTCCAAGTCTGCTTGAGTCTTGTTTGATATCGTTGCAACCCATTCTTTTGTTTCCAAGAGATTTGCTGATCCATTACCTATGGAACCGGAATGGATAGATTTAGTTATTTCTACTCCTCTCAGAAACGAATCAGAGATTTCACACCATTATCTAAATTGTGAAGTTATGGTAAAAGGGAAAAATCTACCTGCCGACCTGATATGCCTAGATATGGACGGGTATGATGTCATACTAGGAACCGATTGGCTATCCACACACAAGGCAGTCATAGATTGCCGAAATGGCAAGGTAACTTTTAAAGATTTCTCGGAACTTGTCTACACTAGTCCTCGGAGTCGAAACAAGTCACCCCTTATTTCGGCCCTCTGAGCTAGTAAGCTCTTAAGAAAGGCGTGTGTGGCTTTCATAGCTTTTATGACTACCACGGAAGTTAAGGAGTCTAAGATAGAAGACATCTGAGTGGTTCGGGAGTTTCCCGATGTGTTCCCAAAAGATTTACCTGGATTACCCCCACAAAGAGAAGTGGCCTTCACCATTGACCTTGTCCCTGGTGTTGGCCCAGTTTCTAAGGCGCCTTATAGGATGTCCCCTATCGAGCTTAAGGAATTGAAGGAGCAATTGATGGAGCATTTGAAGAAAGGATTCATCAGACCGAGTACTTCCCCGTGGGGAGTGCCTGTGCTATCTGTAAAGAAGAAGGATGGATCGATGAGACGCTGCATCGACTATCGGCAGTTGAACCATCTTACTATCAAGAACAAGTATCCACTTCCGAGGATCGATGAATTATTTGATCAAATATCTGAAGCCAAATATTTCTCGAATATCAATCTCAGGTCGGGATATCACAAATTAAGGATCAAGGATGAGGATATTCACAAGATGACATTTCGGAGTAGGTATGGGCACTACGAATGTACTGTTATGCCTTTTGGACTAACAAATATCCCTGCAGCCTTTATGCAGTTGATGAACACCATATTCAGGCCTCATCTAGATCAATTCATAGTGGTTTTTGTTGATGATATATTGATATATTCAAAGACCGAGGAAGATCATGAAGAGCATTTAAGGAACACATTACAAATATTAAGGAACAATAAACTATATGTCAAGGTTAGTAAATGTGATCTCCAATGATGGGATTTCTGTTGATCCATCAAAAGTCGAGGCTGTAAAGAATTGGGAAAGGCCGACAAATGCAACTGAGATCCGAAACTTCTTGGGTCTTGCTGGATATTATCGGTGATTTATAAAGGACTTCTCCAAGATTGCTATTTCTCTTACTAGGCTGACCCGCAAGGAGATTCCTTATAAGTGGAATAAAGATTGCGAGAGAACCTTTCAAGCCTTGAAAGATCATCTGACAACTGCCCCAGTCTTGGCAATACCAACAGAAGGAGAGAAGTTCGAGGTATATACCGATGCATCTAGTATTGGCCTCGGATGTGTGCTAATGCAACAAGGGAGAGTCATTGCTTACTCTTCCCGGCAATTAAAGAAGCATGAGGAGAATTACCTGGTGCACGACCTAGAGTTGGCGGCGGTAGTGTTTGCTTTAAAGATCTAGAGACACTATCTCTATGGAGAACAATTTACCGTGTACTCCAATTACAAGAGTTTCAAGTACTTATTCTCCCAAAAGGAATTGAACATGAGACAAAGACGTTGACTAGACTATCTCAAGGACTTCAACTTCACAATACAATACCATCCTGGAAAGGGTAATTCCGTAGCTGATGCCCCCAGTCGAAAGCTAAAAGCGTTAATGGCCAACTGTATGATCCAAGAGTGAAAGATGCTGGAACAATTTTCCAAGCTTGATATAAGCATGGACAAGAAGAAAAGGTGTATTACTCTATCACACATGAGGATACAATTGGATTTACTCTCCGAGATCAAGGAACTTCAAGACAATGACCCGGTGCTAGTAGAAGTTAAAGGCAAGCTAGAAGAGCAACCCGATTTTAAGTTGGCACCTGATGGAAGATTATTATTCCGAGAAAGGACTTGTGTACCAAACTATTCAGAATTAAAGTAGAAGATCTTAGAAGAAGCTCACCGATCAGGGTACATAATTCATCCCAGATCTACCAAGATGTACCAGGACTTGATAAAAATTATGAATAGCTATATATAGATCCATAGAAAATTTAAATATAAAATAAAAATTTATATATATATATAGAATAACTATAGATATTCGTCATAAAAATTATATTTTGATAAAAGAAAAGTGATAATTAGCTAAACGTTAACAAAAGTATAAGTAAATAAATCAGAATTAGTATAACAATTATCTATTTTAGTTTCAAATTAAACTTATAATTCAAGAATAAATACGTACACATACATATAAAGATTTTCATAGGATCAAACCCGACTCTGATACCCAGAGCAATGACTAAAAATGTAGTTATAGTAAACAAAACTGTGAGGGATAAGATCTCTATATACCTTAAGCAAACTCGCAATTGGAAATGGGCTTAGTTTAAGGCCAATGGGCCTTATACATATACACACACACACACATATATATATATATATATATATATATATATATATATATATATATATATATGTATTTATACAAACTCTCTATATATAAAAATATATACATATTGCAATACGTATATTAAACTCACCCATATATTCAAACCACTCATATATGTATAGATATAAACCCCTGCATTTTTAAACCACTCATATACTCATATATGTATAGATATGTGCATCTATCTAATACAATATACATATAAAACCCATATATACACAAATGGGTCTGAAACTTCTAGTCATGAGATTCACATATACAAGTGGCCAAATAAAAGATGTAAAACTATGCTGACCAAAGCCCAACACATAATAACAAGTATATGATATGGGCTTTAAACCTATACCCATGAAGACAAAACTATTTATAATTCTAATCTATATATTTAATGGGCCTTAAAGAGCCTTCAAGCTACTAGCGGGTTTTTTTGAGAAACCTATATATATATAATTTTAATTAGTTAATGGGCTTTAAAAATAAAAATGGGCCTTAATGATAATTATTGAGCTCTTAAAAGAATATACATAAATACATAAATGTTAATAGTCCTATGAACCTAAACCAAAAATATCCCTAAACATAAATGGGCCTCATACAAGATTCAAAGCTAAAAACCATATAAAAACCCATCATAACTTGAATTGGACTTTTAAACTCACATAATGTAGTTAAATGGGTTGTACACGTATAGGGTATTAATGGACTAAGACATATACATATGCTAAATGGGCTAAACACACCCACACACGCATATATACACATAAGAACCTTAATGGGCTTTCACCCATGTGCATACGAAGTAACCCCAAAACCTTTCCATGGTCGAACTTGTTTAGGGTGAAGGCTTAGGGTTTTCAGCCAATATGGCAGGTGGCTATAGTTTTAGCAATTAGAGGAATTCATGGATCGAAGCTAGGAAACTTGCTGCAATTCGATTCCTAACCCCAGTAAGATTCCTTGATCGATCACGACTCCACTAGAAGTTATCTCCCTATAAATAACCAGCCAATCGAATGTGCCAAGGCTATTACTGCTGGCGTGCTCGAGGGGTTGTTCTGCGACGGTGTGCTGCTGGTGGTGGCATCGTCCCATACATGAGGAAGAAAGTAACATCTTCTTCGAACCTCTTCTTCCTCCTGCGATCCTGCCAACAGCAAGAAGAAAGCCAAGGCGTTATTCTCCTGCCATCTTCATCCCCTGTTCAAAACAAAGCACGTTATACACCCCCGAAGCCATTGTTCATCATCCAATCGATCCAAAAGGTAGGCAATCTCCCAAGCCAAACTATTAAGCGATCAAATCTAGCATGATCTCGATAGTTATGCCTCAATATTAAGCATCACCTACATGATATTACGTTCTTTTGGTTAACACTGTAGCAGTCAGTTATGAAGTTTTTGCCTTAATAACTTGTTAGTAGGCGCCGGAGCATCCTTTGGCCATGAAATTTTATGGGAGCGTTATTGGGGTAGAGACCGAGGTAGTGAGAGTGGTTGCATAATTTTTCGTGCCCCCTATCTCAAGATCTCCCATCTCTTAACGAAAAATTACTTTGAACGTCCAGTTGGGTAGAGTTTTTCGAACCCGTCATTTCGATATATAGAACGCGTGATTCCGACGTGTGTACGTCGAGAACCGGAGGCTTGAAGATTGACACTTTTATTGAAATGACGACAAGCTCAATGGCGTCAAATTCTTTTGACGGCATCGTGCAAAGTCGTTAAATTATTTAATATATATATATATATATAACTTGTAATTATATCTTTGAAAATCCATATCTACTAAACTATGCAACATAAAATTATAAAAAATATATTTTTGGAATCCTTGAATTTTTCTTCTAATTAACATATTTCTTATTTTTATAAATTATTTTATATAAATAAATATGTCTTTGAATGTATATTTTTGAAATTATTCAATTAAATAGATATTAATGTGAATTCTTGTTAAATGAATTAAGTTCAAAATCATAAAATTAACATCCCTCCAAGAGGACGCTAATTAATAAATGACGCCACCCACGGGCGTCAATTAATATAAGTTTATTTAATTATAATTAATTATAGAATTGGATGGACGTGAATTTTATAATTAACGCATTCATGTTCTCACCATTTTCTTCCGGTTTTGACCCATACCTCGGGTCTTTTGGCACTCTCATCTCACGTCCGTAGGTGGAGTCCATGTTTCATGATTGGTTCACGTTATATACCTCAACTCTCTGTGACATACGAGTCCTCCGTTGGACATTCCATTCCTTCGGACTGGCAAGTTAGTCATTGGGACCTCCGTAGGTCTCCTCGCAGCCTTAGATTCCCTCAAGGCCGACTTAGCTGGTTGTACCTAATCACCCAGATTTCCAGAATGTCATGATTTTCATATGGTTTATTGATATATCATCCTTATTACAAGTTCTATCCTTGAACTCTATGTTTCATGAAATCTATCTTAATGTTCTTACATGCTTGATCCTTGAAATTCTTGGCCATTAATATGGAATTAGTCTAGACTAAATGTCAGGGGCCATGGGTCCCACTAAAATGACATTTTAAATGTTAGACCCTATTGGGCGAGGCAAAGTCCAAACGTTACCGGTATACGATGATCGGGTGCTGGCATTCACCACCTATAGTCGTCTATAACTTATTTCCATGAGGGGTGGTCATATCGTCATGATTTTCCCCTTAGTGCATTGGTAAATCCTATGTAGTGCTAGATGTGCAAACGCTCTCGTGATAGTGATGATCGGGAGTAATTGCCATCATAGTACACAACCCTATGTAGTGCTAGATGTGCAAACGCTCTCGTGATAGTGATGATCGGGAGTGATTACCATCTTAGTACACAATCCTATATAGTGCTAGGTGTGCAAACGCTCTTGTGATAGTGATGATCGGGAGTACTGCCATTATAGTACATCTCTGCACAACTAATTTTTCATCATGAAAAGATCTTGAATTACCTTATTGGAGGGGTTATCATATCATCGTGATATTCCCTTAGTGTCTTGGCAAATGCTATATAGTGCTTGTAGAAGTAATTATTCTACTTCTATATCGATCATCATAAATGTTCTTGAATTACCCCCAATGATAGTATATGTTATCTTGTCCCAAAGATCCTTCATAATAATGGAAACATTGAAGCTCTCGTGATAGTGTTCGTCATAGAGAGATGAATGTTATATTTCCTCATGAATACTCTTGACCTAGCTTGAGAAAGTACTTGTTAAGATCTTGCTATACTCTCTTGATTGTCGTTGTCCTTACTCTTCATGAGTGTATCTAGCATCTTGCTTACTCGTTTGTTTCTTATAGTTCTTGAATTTATCTCGTGTCATTATAGTTCTCGATTTCTATATCTTTCATGACCTGCATGAGCATGTTAAACTGTAATTGACTTAAAGCTAGCTTGGAGCATGAGATATTAAGTCCTACTGAGCGTTCGCTCACCCTGCGTTTTTCAATGTTTTTCAGGTAATGACCTTAGTGACGACGAGACCGAACATGATGGGCAAAGGCAAGAGTGAAGAGAACTCTTATATCTAGATGAATCGTCTAGTTTGGTTATCTTGCGTCTTATGTCTCATTGTAGTTTTTCTTTATGAACTCTTTTCATTTATTATGGGCCTGAATATGTAAAGAACTTATATTTGAAATGAAATTTGTTATTTGTCCAAATTATGTTTTGTGGAAATGACTATGCTCTGATCGAATCGACTATTTAACTGTCACGTTCTGAGCAAACGACACGTTCCGCTGCTATCGGTTCGGGGCGTGACACATCTAGCGGCCATTTATTTCAAAAAGTTCTCCCTTACTGAGGGGCACTCATTCCAGGAGTATGGGAAGAACAAGCTCACATATGCCAAACAGCATACTGTGAAGGCTATGCTACGATGTTTCTTTATAGTGAGATGGCATTTAAGGGGATCAAGGATTTTAATGGTGCAACCTGCTCGACTGCCTTGATGGAATCCAAGGCTAGCGTAGACTTACGGAGGTCCAAATGATGAAATCGTCAGTCCAAAGGATGGAATATCCCGTGGAGGGCTCAAACATCACCGAGAGTTAAGGGGTGTACGGGAAATTCCAAAAATATGGGACTGCATCTGCGGACAAAGATAACAGCACCTCGAACCCGTGGTTTAGGTTAGACAGAAGCTCGAGAAAACCTGGAAATCTGTCACTCAGGAAATTGGCGCCCAGATAGTTGCCATTTATTGATTAAATGGCACCCAGTCGGGTGCCCTTATTTGATGAAATGGCACCCATACAGGTGCCATTAATTTATGAAATGGCACCTGTCCACAGGGGTGCCCAATCCTCTATGAGGCAGGGGACATCCCTTCAGGAATTGGCACCCAGGTGGGTGCCATTATTTGATGAAATGGCGCCCATGAGGGTGCCATTATTTTATTAAATGGCGCCTGCTGATAGGGGCGCACATTACTTAATATTCCAATTTTCATTTTTTTCTTTTTGTCTCAAACTAATTGGCGCCCCCTCACAGAGTCATCATTTAATCAGTGACTCTGCGGAGGGTCATTATTTAAAGAAATTGACGCCCAAGGCATGGGCGCCCATTGCTGTGTGATGCTACGCATCAGGCTGGTACGTTCTGAGACACAAAACACTTTTCACAATTTCTAACATTCACAGAATCAGGAAGTAAAGACATAGATAGATAGAGAAAAATATCAAGATTCCAAGATCATGCTCATGCAAGAATATTAGGGTTTCATTTCATAGATATTAATTTTATAAACACGGTGTTTATTAATTTTAGGAAAAAGGAATTGGAATGGGCGCCCAAATGCTGGTCGCCCTTTAATTGATGGCAGCCTCTTGGGCGCCATTTATATACATGCTTCGGTTTCCGTAAAATCTGTGTAACGGACTATATGTAACAGTCTATATGGAAAAATGGATTTATACTAGTGCTACTCATGCTTGTTACCCTATTTTAGCTACGAGTTAGGCTAAATCTTGAGAACACCTACCTTTTTTGGCGTGAATAATGAGGTACATGTAATAGTAGAAGAAAGAATAAAGAAAGCCAAGCCCTTCACATTCTCTTCAGCAAAGCTTCAGCAGTAGGAAGGAGAACGTACGAAACAGCAGGAAGGAGAACGTGCGAATATGAAACAGCAGGAAGGAGAACGCAGGAAGAAGATGCCCTTCACGTTCACGTCTTCTTCTCCTGAAGAAAAAAAGGAAGAACCTTCTCTTCTGCAGGTGGAGACACGATCATCAACAGGATGTAGGCAGTAATCTACTACCTGTTCGATGGAGAAGAATAATTATAGGGAAAGAGAATGCCAAGGGTCCATTGCTAGCGAAGGTTTTAAAATCTTACTATTCGTCTTTCAAACACTTCTAGAAGAACAACTGGAAGAACATCATTTTTCCCTGTTAGGACTTGGCGCCCAAGAGAGGGGCACCCATTAATCTGTGCCCTTGCAAGAGGGTGTTTATTAAGGGAAATGGCACCCTTGTAGGAGGGCGCCCATTCACTGGTTTGATTAGTCAAAAGGCAATTGGCACCCTTGTGGGGGGGTGCACATTCCTTCTGTGTGGAAAAATAGGAAAACCCCTATATGTGTCATCTATGTGTGGATTCTTAAGTGATGTTGGGCCTCTTAAATATATGTATGTATATATAGTGACCCTCATCAAGTATAGGGCTATGATATTTCTTTTTATTTGGCCTTCATATAGAGTTATTTATTTTGGGAAAAAGTTTGATTTCTCTATTATTTTTATCCGGGGTGCTACACCCTCCCCCACTTAAAAGAATTTGCTCCCCAAATTCAACTGCATATATGGAGACGTAGAGGGTGCGGAGTACTTAAAAACTAGAATAGCTCCGAAAATCTCCTTCTCATAGACTCCTCGGTTTCTCATGTAGCTTCTTGTTCTAAGCATCGATTCCATTGGATTTTCACCATAGGGATCGTCTTGTTCCTCAAAACTCGGAGTTCTTGGTCGAGGATCTTTATTGGCTTTTGCTCGTAGGTAAGCTCCTTTTGTATCACTAAGTCATTGTGGTCAATGACGTGGAAAGGATCGTGCACATACTTCTTCAACATAGAAATATGGAATACATTGTGCACTTCTGCTAGTGATGGAGGTAAGACAATGCGGTAAGCCACCTCGCCCACTCTTTCCAATACCTCGAATGGACCAATAAACCTCGGTGTAAGCTTGCCCTTAACACCGAATCTTTTAATACCTCGGCCGGGAGATATCTTGAGAAAAATATGGTCTCCAGCTTGAAACTCTAGATCTCTTCTTCTATTGTCAGCATATAACTTCTGCCTAGATTGTGCTATCTTGAGTCTTTCTCGAATGAGGTGTATCTTCTCGGTTGTATCTCTTACCATATCTGGGCCTAGAATTTATTTTTTGCCGACTTCATCCCAGCATATTGGAGATCGGAGACTCCTGCCATAAAGTGTCTCGACAGGTGCTGGAGAGGGGGAAAATCTACCTCCCAAGAGCACGGCCCAACTAGGTCTAATTTGACCAAACCAGGCCCAGCTCCCCAAAGTGACAGCCCCATTTTTGGGCCCACTTAATTTAAGCCCAAAACTCACTCGGACCAGCACCTCGTAGGCAACCCCCGGGTCCGGAAGTCCAAGTGACAGGCCGGTCGAGAAGGCCCTTGCAGGGACCCAGCGCGACCTACCCGAGCTACGCACCCATCGCTCAAGAGAGGACTCCGAGCGAGTGTCCCAAGCTCGGACCGACTGTCGGAAGCCTATCCAAGCATCTGTTACGCATCCTTCAAGAATTGGGAACTCCAAGGGATAAGGGAGAGCAAGAGTTCTTGTGTTATAAAGAGCCCACGACGAGGAAGTAACTCCCCTGAATCCCCTCGACTCCCTAGACTCCTGCATTAAACGGATCACTATATAAATCCCAGGGAGACTCTCCGAAAAGATAGGCAACGATTTTGAGTGAGAACCACCACTTCTCTTGGTGGAGAGTAATCTCGCGCCCTCTTCCTCTCCTACCACCTCCCCTCGCACCAGAGCTCTATCATATTCGCTGACTTAAGCATCAGAGGGTTTCCCCCAGGGATTCATCCCTGGGCACCGCTGATCTATTTCCTGCCTTGCAGTTCATCTAGGCGTGGTGGCCGTGATCAAAGATTCCTTGGGGATTTGGCAACTCAGGATCAGTGCGAGATCACGCCTCTTCATCTGGCGTCGTCTATGGGAAACGAGTGAAGAGCCATCATGGTACGAAAAAACTCCGGTAGGAGGACCACCGGCAACAATGGAAAAATAGTGGTGACAGAAAAAGGAGAACTTGTGCCTTCCCATCCCATAGAAAACCTCCCCTCTAACGGCAACAACCAAGTCGACGAGCTGCCTCCACTAGCCACGGGGGTGCAACCACCCAACGGGAGTTCTGACGCTCTCCAAACCCTCAATGCAAAACTGGATATCCTCATAGAATTAATGAGGACCCAGGAGGCGAGGGAGGAGAAGTCATGACTTCCCCGAGAAAGCCCCCCCGTGGAGAAACTTCCCAGCAAATAGCCGGAGGCCGCTTCACCCTCTGAGGGTGACGGATTATACGCAATAGGTCGGGAGGACCTTCGTACGCCCCTCCTCCAAAGCAAGAAGCCTCCTCCACCCCGAGGAGAGAAAGACCCGACGCACCAGCAGCTCTCGAAGACAGATGCCCTCGAGGGTCAACAAGGCAGCCAGCAAGGATGCCCTCACAGCCCCTCGGCTCAGCGGCACCCGGAGTTATCCCTCCAACTTGGAGACTTCGAACGATGTTTCATGGAACAAGAGCTCACCCTTCGCGCCTTATAGAAGACTTCTACCAAGGAGGACGAAGAGCAATCCCCATTCTTCGACCAAGTCTTGCAGGCCAAGATCTCCCCCGGACTCTCACTGTCGACCTTCAAGTCATATGACGGTCAGGGAGACCCGACCGACCACTACGACAGCTTCGACGCCTTGATGACTTTGCATGGGGCATCCGACGCTATCAAGTGCCGAGTGTTCGTGACCATCTTGGTCCAAGGCACTCAAGCCTAGTTTTAAGCACTCGCCCCCGACAGTATTCCTGACTTCAGGCAGCTCGGGCAAGTATTCATGGAAAGATTCGTTGGCAGCGGCCCTCGAAGGTCAGTAGTGGGGTTGTTGGTGCTAAAGCAGGCACAAGGGGAAAAGCTTCGGGCTTATATCAACCAATTTAAATCGGAAGCCCTACGTATCACTCACCTGGATGTCACCTCAGCCATCACCGCATTGAACAGAGGCACCCGCAATGAGAACCTCCGGCGAGAACTAGTCCTCCGTCCCCCCACCTCTCTCGCCGATCTGGTAACCCTGGCCCTACGTCACGCAGAGCGCTTGCCGTGGCACAACGGGCTCAGGTCGAGAGGGGGAGAAGAAGCGACCGTCTGAGCAAGGCTCGGGCCAGGGGAAAAGGCGGAATTAAGACGGAGACCATAGGGAGCCCCCTCAGAAATACGAGCAGTACATTCCTCTATCTGCCCCCATTTATGAGATATACGAAGGCATCAAGGGCTCGGGCCTTCTCCGCCAACCTGAGCCTAAGAAGGCCAAGCACCACAACCGCCGCAAGCATTGCTAGTTTCACAATGACCACGGACATGATACTGGAGATTGTCACCAGCTCAAGGATGAGATCAAGCGTCTCGTCCGCCAAGGCACTTATCTCAATATGTGCCCGAGCAGAGGGAAGATCGTGGCATCCCAGAAGAAATTGACAATCACCCTCACGGAGTCCATATCAATGTTATTTCTGGCGGCTCGGCAACAGGAGGAAACAGTAGCCGAGGAAGGAAGCATCACGCTGAACGGGCGAGCAGGGCCTCCGAGCCCCCCAAAGCCCTACCGGTGAGCGAGCAGCAGGCCCTGGTGTTATCCGACCAAGACCTTGACGGGATAGCTACCCTGCACGACGATGCTTTTGTAGTATCGGCTACTATAAACTATTGTAATGTAGACTGGATATTGGTCGACAATGGTAGTGCCCTTGATGTACTCTCGTACGAATGTTTCCTTAAGATGGGTGAAAACCCATCCAAGCTCCGCCCAATTCGAACCCCCCTCTGTGGGTTCAATGGCCAGACAACCTATCCCGATGGAGCCCTAAGCCTTCCAGTCACCATTGGTACCCCTCCTAAGACCATCATGATTATGGTAGACTTCATAGTGATTAAGGGGATGTCGGCCTATAATGCCATCTTCGGCCAAGGTATCCTCAGTCGAACAAAGGCAGTGCCCTCCACCTATCATCAAAAAATGAAGTTTCCCACCACGTACGGTATCGGGGAAGTCCGAGGTAACCAGGCAATGGCTAGAAGGTGCTACATAATCTCGGTCGAAGCCATAAGGCCAGAGGGAAAAAGGAAAAAGGTCGAGGGAGTCGAGGATGAACCGACAACATCCGAGCCCGGCGGTGAATTACTGATGGTCTTCCTCAGAGACGACCCGGCCCTAGGAGTGAAAATTGGAGCTGATTTACCACTTGATGTACAAGAGTAATATAAAGATTTTATTTCATAGTATATCCAAGTCTTTGCGTGGTCTGATGAGCATCTTCCCTGGATCCCTAGGGAGATGGTGGTACACAAGCTTAACCTTGACCCCTCGGTGAAACCCGTCCAGCAATGCAGAAGAAAGTATGCCCTAGAGAAGCAGACGATCATCAAAGAGCATTATTAAGGGGAAGAAAACTGGCCTATTTCGTCCGGTCCTTTACCCGACGTGGCTCGCTAATATCGTCTTAGTACCAAAAGCTTCGGGCAAATGGCGAATGTGTGTGGACTTCACCGACCTCAATAAAGTCACCCCGAAAGACTGTTACCCACTGCCGAGCATCGACCAGCTAGTCGACTCGACCTCCGGTAACGAATTGCTCAATTTTCTAGACGCCTACTCCGGCTACCATCAGATCCGAACGGATCCTGAAGACATCGAGAAGATGACCTTTATTACCAACTTCAGCGTATACTGCTACACCCGAATGCCATTCGGGCTGAAAAATGTCGGAGCAACGTACTAGAGGCTAATCAACCACATTTTCGAAGGACAAATCGATTGGAACATTGAGGCCTACATCGACGACATGCTCGTCAAGACACCAAAGGCCAAGGACGACTTCGCCGACCTAGCTGAAACCTTCGGCACCCTCCTAAGGTACAACATGAAGCTCAACCCAGCTAAATGCGCTTTTGGGGTTCGATCCAGGAAATTCCTCGGTTTCCTAGTAACTCAACGAGGGATCGAGGCCAAACCCGACAAGGTTCAGGCCATCCAGAACATGCAGCCGCCCACTTGCATCAAGGACGTCCAGTGCCTGACTGGGCGAACTGCTGCTCTCAACCATTTTTTGTCCCGAGCGGCCGAACGACGCCCGCCCTTCTTCAAATTGTTTAGACAGCCCAAACTGGCATCCGTCACGTTCGCCTGGGACGAAGAATGTCAGAAGGCATTTGAAGAGCTAAAGGAGTTTCTGGCCTCGCCCCCGGTGTTATCGAAACTGATCTCGGGCGAAACACTGCACCTTTACCTCTCATCGACTCCTTCCACAGTGAGCTCGGTCCTAGTCCAAGATGACGCAGGAATACATAGACCAGTATATTACACCAGCAAGGTGCTCAATGAGGCTGAAAGATGGTACCCTGTAATCGAGAAACTCGTGCTAGCATTGGTAACCTCGGCCAAGCACCTCCGGCCCTACTTCAAAGGGCACTCCATCGTCGTATTGACCAACAAGCCCCTAAAGAAGATCCTCACTCACCTTGAAGCTTCGGGCCACCTCGTCAAGTGGGCCATAATGCTCGGGGCTTAGGACATCTCCTATCACCCCTGTTCGGCCATCAAGGGGCAGGCACTCATGGATTTCATTGTAGAGAGCACCGTCCCGACCGAGGAGGCCCTTCCGCTGGCTCCCGGGCCCACCTGGGATCTTTTCGTGATGGGTCCTCCAACTCGGCCTGCATTGACGTCGGCGTCCTTCTGAGATCCCCAGAAGGAGTAGAACTGTAGTATGCCCTGAAGCTCAACTTTCCGGCAACCAACAACGTCTCCGAGTATGAGGCTCTGATCTCGGGAGCCAGGATGGCACGACGATTGGGGGCCGAACGAGTCAGGATTCATACTGACTCCCAGTTGGTCGCCAGCCAGGTCAATGGTGACTACGAAGCTCACGAAACAACGATGATCCAATACCTTCAACTCGTAAGAGAAATAGCCCTACTATTTGAGAGTTTTCAGGTCATCCGGATAACTCGGGAGGAAAACTCCCAGGCGGACACCCTCTCTCGACTGGCCTCCTCTGTTGGCCCAGAAGGTACTCGATCGATTTTCCTTGAAGAGCTAGAGTGACCGAGCATGGAGGCAGAGCTCATGACCGTTGACCAGGCATCACCAAGCGACTGGCGGGCCCAATATATATCCCGGCTTGGGGATTCTGAGGAGCCCCCCGACCCTCGAGAATCTCGGAGACTGAAGTATCAAGCTCGGCCCTTTGTCATCTTGGATGAAGCCTTATACCGAAGATCTTTTTCCGGCCCCGTCCTCAAGTGCCTCGATACCGATTAGGCTCGCCGAGCAATTCAAGAGGTTCACGAAGGTGTCTGTGGCGCACATCAAGGAGGAAGATCGCTCACCAGGATCTTGTTACGGCAAGGCTACTGGTGGCCCACTCTCCAATGCGACTGCCTGACCTACGTCCAAAGGTGTTTTCAATGCCAGCTGTAAGGCCCGTGCCTTAATGGATCCTTGTTGGTTTTTGTTCTATTGTTTATTCTGGAATTTCCGGTGATTTTCCTGGATTTTTAGGAATTTGTCTGGTATTTTTCTGGATTTATTTGGAATTATTTGAGGGTTATTAGAATTAATGAGATTTTAATATATATATATATAATGATTATATTATGTATATTTTAATTTCTTTTTTTTTCTTTTAATCCCTCCCTCACTCTCTCTCTCTCCCCGTCGATCTCTCATTCTCACCCTCTCCCTCTCTCTCCTCTCGCGATCGTCCTCTCCCCCCTCTTAGGGATCGTGGTCGAGACGGCGACGGATTGAGACGAGGTTGGCGCCGTTGGATTCCTTGCGTCGAGAGGAGCGCAAAGGTACCCTTTTCGGCGTGGATAGGTGAACGTGGGAGCGAGGTGGAGCGTGAAGGCTCCGTGGCTCTTCCTCCTTGCATGCGGCCCGTTCATCGGTTTCGGCTTGCAAGAGGTAGGGGGATGGAATCCCGATCTTGCTAGGATCGTTCCCCTTAGCCCGCTTGTTGATTAGCACCCCGTAGCATGCATGATGTCCATGTTTCCATATTTGGGGTTTTAGCTTAAATCTTTGAGTTTAATGCGTTTAGGCCTTGCATGTGCTAGATTAAGTTGTTAAATTGTTGTTTAGCATGCGTGGTTTGACAGGTTCAGGTTTTTACGACATTACCTGGCGGTTTAGGTCGTCTGGGAGGGAACCCATTTTCAGTTATAACCCGTTCACGACCCAGGTGAAGTGACGGTCTCGCCAGGAACCGTCACTTCCCCGACGGTCTCTGGTGAGCGCGTTACTTCAATGTAACGGCCCATCGTGGGTGCGTTACATTGAGAGTAACGGTAGGGCTCCGGCCGTCGTTTGTACGTTGTTTTACGTTGACTTGGTCAGGCGGTGCGCCCGACGGTCAGCCGTCCAGCCGTCGTTTCCAAGCGACGCGCCGAGACGGGGGCGTCGTTTCGCCTGCTGTTGTTTTTAAACGCTGTTTGTTGGTTTGAGCCTCGGGTGGAAGTAACGGCGGAGCTCCCGCGCGTCTCTTCGAAGAAACGCATAGGACCCCCACCGTCACTCTCCCCTTTAAGGCCTTGAGCTGGAACTCAGGTGGAAGTAACGGCTGGAGACCAGCGCGTCGTTTGTGATGTAACGCGCCAGTCCCCGACCGTCACTTTCAAATAGCGCGTGGGTCTTCGACCGCCGCTTCCCTGATGATTGTAATATGTTCCCAGCCCTTTTGTTATGCGTTCCTTTTTATACTCATGCCATATTCGCATTGTTTTAATATATTGTGGCGTGTTTTATACCAATAGAATAGCTTTTCTTTCCATGCAATGGAGCCACTGTTGTAGCCCTAAGGTCTGTTGAGTGCCGACCCGCTTGAGGATAGCGGAGGGGTGTTTCCCATTCACGGTTTGTAAGCTAGTTCCGTGGGCTCCCGGCCAATGGTAGCGTCCTACCAAGGGGGAAAACTAGCTAGAGGGCCTGGCTCGGGGCTAGAGTCAGTGTGTGCACACGTGGTCGGAGACTGAGGAATGACACCGACGGCTGCCACTCCGACTGGTCACTTGGTTTGGTACTGTTTACGCGCTCAGCTTGTCGTTCGCCGACTGCGAGTGCTTGAGACGCAGTGTAAGTCGTCAGTGGACGCATCGGGTTTCTGCTCCCAGTGGTTGTCCGTCCTTGTTGCTTGGATTAGTCGCAGCTTCTTCTATTTGGTAGTGTTAGTTTCAGTCGCTTGCATTTAATTATTATTGGCATGTGTTAGCTGTTATACCTGCTTAGTTAGAGTTACAGCTTTCTTGTGATTAGTTAATCATGCCATTGCTGTTATTTATGCATGTCTGTTTGTTTAGTGCGAGGTAGGGATCCGCGTGACCCCTACTGAGTCTGGCTGTGACTCACCCTTCTCCTTTCAGGTGAGCCGCGCCCGCCGTCTCCCGGAGTTTAGTGTGCTGTTTCGGGACCGTTCTTAGCTGCCAGCTGTGCATGAGCTGCCTTTTGAGGCTTGTGTAGTACCTTTGCCGGGGTATGTCCCGTGTAGTTGTACTTTTGAGGACTAGTGCTTTATGACTCTGGACTAGCTTATGTATATATCATTCTGGTTATTTTTAATTACTTCCGCACTTGTATTAATTTTAATACTTAATTGTATTGCGCGTTCCAAATTCCAATTCGTTATGCATACCCTCAGCGCCTTTCTTCTAACCCTTCAGGGGCCTCATCAGCCTCTTGGGTGGCTTCTCCAATTCTTGGTATCGGTGTATCGATGTTATCGGTATATCAGTATCCTGAACTCTGGGTCGTTACAGTTGATATCAGAGCGCTAGTTGAGGATTTGTGTAAGGAATTGAAATTTGCGCTTTGTCCAGAGCTAGTCCATTGCGTCGTCTATTGCAGGCATAGGATGTTTTCCGTGTGATTGATTAATTGCGATTGATTTGTGTTTTGGCAGCGTAATTATGCCTCCTCGTCGAGGAAGACCCCCTCGAGCTCCTCGTGCTCCTCGAGATGCGCCCAGGGAAGATAGTGGTTTTGCACCTCCTCCTGCAGTTCCTGCTGTTCCTGTTGTTCCTCCTCCAACGCCGATTGTTGCTCCTCCTGTTGAAGCGCCAGGTAGTCGAGGCAAGGCATTCAAAGAATTTCTTATGTTCAATCCGCCTGCTTTCGATGGTCAAGCTGATCCAGAGGTGGCAAGGCAATGGTTGGACGCGATCGAGCGTGTGTTCGTGTCGTTGGAGTGTGCTGAAGATGAAAAAGTTATGCTTGCTGCTTTTCAACTCCAGGGTACATCCATCACGTGGTGGAAAGCCGAGTGGCAGATTGCCTTTCATTCAAGACCCCTTCGGCAGATCACTTGGGCAGAGTTTGTTGCTGCTTTCAAGCGTGCTTATACTCCCGCCTGTCTTCAGATGGACAAGATGTATCAATTCATGGAGCTGACTCAGGGCAGTATGACGGTGCTTCAGTACCGGAATAAGTTCATGGAATTGGGTCAGTATGCGCCCCATGTGCTGGCCAGTGAAGCTTTGAAGACCCAGCAATTTTTGCGAGGGTTGAGGCCAGAGTTGAAGATGCCTCTGATTGCCAGTCGTGTTGTAGATTTGGATAGTGCGTGCCAGACAGCTGTGGCACTTGAGTTGGAGATGACGAGACCGGGTGGGTATCCTCAGGCAGGGTCAGTGCAGCCGGTAGCTCAGGTTCAACAAGCTTACCGATCGCCAGTGCCAGGTGTTCCTTCGGTCCAGTCAGAAATTTCCAGTGCTTCCTCTCCTTCCAAGCCCAAGTTCAAACGGTTCACGAAGAAGAAGAAGAAGTTTTTCCAACAGCCGTCCGGTATAGATTCTGTTCAGCGGCCGACAGCACCTTCTTCTCAGACTCGTCAGAGCTCAGCTGTCAGTCAGCCATGGACGTGTAGGAGATGCGGTGGTCATCATAAGGGCCAGCCATGTTCTCTTCCTGTTGTTTGCTTTAGGTGTGATCAGCCGGGTCATGTGGTTCGTGATTGCCCGCTGAGGCTGAAACAATTGCAAGTTCCTCAGTTTTCTCAACCTCAGCAGCCGCAATTCAGATCTCCGGCTGCACCTCAAGCTCAGCAATTTTTCTCTCAGGCGTCGGCGTCTTCTCAGCAATCTTCAGCTGGTTCTAAGAAGCAGAAAGGCAAGGTTTCTCATTTGACTAGAGCTGATGCTGTTGCGTCCCATCTTGTGGAAGGTACGATTATGCTTTATGGTCATTCAGCTCGTGTCTTATTTGATTCTGGTGCTTCTCACTCTTTTATTTCTGAGGATTTCATGGCCTGAATTGAGGAACCGACTTCCGAGACATCCTGTGAGATGTTTGTTGAATTACCTTCTGGAGATTTCATGGTTACACCTCTGTGCCTGGAAGAATCTCCTGTGATGATTAATAATCACCAGTTGCCGGCAAGATTGTATGCGTTGCAGCTGGCAGATTATGATGTTATTCTGGGAATGGATTGGTTGGAGCATTATGGAGCTGTGGTTGACTGCAGATCGAAGAAAGTCTATTTTCAGCCACAGGGAAAATCAGCCTTTTATTTTCAAGGTAGTCGATCCCGTTCTTCTCGTATGATTATTTCTGCTATTCGAGCCTATAGGTTGCTTAGCACAGGTTGCCAGGGATTCCTTGCTTCGGTGGTTGTTATTGAAAAACCACGACGGGATGTTTGTGATATTCCGGTTGTCTGTGAGTTCCCTGATGTGTTTCCTGACGAGTTGCCAGGCTTGCCCCCAGAGCGAGAGATAGAGATGGTGATTGAATTGATTCCAGGTACTGGCCCCTTAGCAAAGCCGCCGTACCGAATGGCTCCAGCTGAATTGAAAGTACTGCGAGCACAGCTACTTGAGTTACTGGAAAAAGGTTATATTCGCCCCAGTTTTTCTCCGTGGAGTGCCCCAGTGCTATTTGTGAAAAAGAAAGATGGAAGCCTGAGACTTTGTATTGATTACAGGCAGTTGAATCAGGTGACTATTAAGAATAAGTATGCGCTTCCTAGGATTGATGATTTGTTTGACCAGCTACAGTCTGCTACTGTCTTTTCACGGATTGATCTCAGATCTGGCTATTTTCAATTACGGATCCGGGAATCTGATGTGGAGAAGACTGCTTTCACTACTCGATATGGTCATTTTGAATTTTTAGTCATGCCGTTTGGTTTGACTAATGCCCCAGTAGCTTTCATGGACCTAATGCAGCGTATCTTTTGTCCGTTTCTTGATCAGTTCGTGGTGATCTTTGTTGATGACATCTTGATCTATTCTGCCTCTGATAATGATCATGTGCAGCATTTGAGGATCGTTCTGCAGACTCTAAGGGATCACGAGCTTTATGCGAAGCTCAGTAAATGTGAATTCTGGCTTCGGGAAATTCATTTTCTTGGTCATGTGATTTCTGGTGATGGAGTGGCAGTGGACCCTGCAAAGATTGATGCTGTTTTGAGTTGGCAGAGACCGAGGACCATCACTGAGATACGAAGCTTTTTAGGGTTGGCTGGGTACTACCGCAGATTCATTCAGGATTTTGCGAGGATTGCAGCACCGATGACTAGACTGACTCGTAAAGATGTACCATTTGTCTGGTCGGATCAGTGTGAGGCTAGCTTTGCTGAATTGAAGAGGCTATTGACTTCTTCTCCTGTGTTGACTTTGCCTTCCGACTCGGGTGGTTTTCTAGTTTGTACTAATGCTTCTCGAGTAGGTCTGGGTGCAGTGCTGATGCAACATGGTAAGGTTATTGCATATGCATCCCGGCAGTTGAAACAACATGAAGGAAATTATCCCACGCATGATCTGGAGCTAGCTGTAGTTGTTTTTGCCTTGAAGATATGGAGACATTATCTGTATGGTGAGAATTTTCAGATTTTTACTGATCATCAGAGTTTACAGTATATTTTCTCCCAGAAGGATTTGAATCTTAGACAGCGCAGATGGATGGAATTCATGAAAGATTTTGACTTTACACTCTCCTATCAGCCTGGTAAAATGAATGTTGTGGCTGATGCTCTGGGCAGGAAAGTACAGGTCAGTCATTTGTTGCTTTATGAATGGAAATTGTGGGAACAGCTTCCGAGCGAGGCATTCAGTGCAGAGTTTCCTGCTGATCCGAAGATGGCAGTTTGTGCTAGTTTGGTTTTGGGTTCAGCTTTATATCATCAGATTAAAGATGCCCAGCAAGTTGATTCTGATTTAGCTCGTGTTATATCAAAATATGATGTGGATTTTGACACGGAGCTAGTTGTCAGTTTTCAAGGCAGATTATATGTTCCTGCTGATGATGATTTGAGACTTGAGATTCTGAGTGAAGCCCATGGTTCTCATTTTGCTATTCATCCGGGTGTCACCAAGATGTATCAAAATTTGAAGAAGCAGTTCTGGTGGCCAGGTATGAAGAAAGACATGGCTATGTTTGTTTCTAAGTGCTTGACTTGTCAGTTAGTTAAAGCCGAACATCAAAAGCCAGGTGGTTTGCTTCAGCCATTAGAGATTCCGATGTGGAAATGGGACCATGTTACTACAGACTTTGTGGTGGGTTTGCCTCGGACTTCTCAGGGTTTTGATGGTATCTGGTTGCTTGTCGATAGATTGACTAAAACTGCCAGATTGTTACCGATTAAAGTTACTTGGAATGTGCAGAGGTTGGCCGAGCTGTATGTGCAGAAGATCGTGCCACTGCATGGAATTCCTATTTCACTTGTGTCAGATCGTGACCCACGTTTTACCTCTGGCTTCTGGCGTAGTTTCCAGAAAGCTTTGGGCACTGAGTTAGCTTTCAGTTCAGCGTATCACCCTCAGTCAGATGGACAGTCGGAGAGGACTATTCAGACTTTGGAGGACATGCTGAGATTGTGTTGCCTTGATTGGCAGGGTTCGTGGAGTCAGCATTTGCCACTTGTTGAATTTGCTTATAATAACAGTTTTCACTCCAGTATTGGAATGGCTCCTTATGAAGCACTATATGGTCGTCCTTGTCGTAATCCTCTGAATTGGTTTGATGTTGGTGACAGATTGTTGACAGGACCTGACTTGGTGCAGCAATGTTCTGATGTGGTTCGTCAGATCAGGCAAAGATTGTTGACGGCTCAGAGTCGACAGAAAAGCTATGCAGATCAACGCAGACGTCCACTACAATTTGAGCCTGGAGATATGGTGTTTGTTAAAATATCTCCGATGAAAGGTGTTTCCAGGTTTGGGAAGCGTGGAAAGCTTAGTCCGCGGTATGTTGGCCCTTTTCCGATCGTTGAGGTTATTGGTCAGGTGGCTTATCGTTTGCAACTTCCTGCGGCTATGCAAGCTATTCATGATGTGTTGCACGTGTCTCAGTTGAGGAAATATGTGCCAGATGCTTCTCATGTTCTCGATGATTCAGTATGGCCTGAGGTGACTGCTGATTTGTCCGCGCTAGAGTTTCCTATTAGAATTGAAGACCGTCGTGAGCAGCGGTTGAGAAATAAGGTTATTCCTCTGGTAAAGATTGCTTGGCAGCGTCACTCCGGTAATGAGTCTACTTGGGAGAGTGAAGATGAGATGCGTCAGCTTTTTCCTTTCTTATTCCAGCGAGGTATGTGTCCTTTCTCAGTTTCCTCCTTTGCTGTTGTTATAAATTTCGAGGGCGAAATTTCTGTAAGAAGGGAGGGACTGTAAGGCCCGTGCCTTAATGAATCCTTGTTGGTTTTTGTTCTATTGTTTATTCTGGAATTTCCGGTGATTTTCCTAGATTTTTAGGAATTTGTCTGGTATTTTTCCGGATTTATTTGGAATTATTTGAGGGTTATTAGAATTAATGAGATTTTAATATATATAATGATTATATTATGTATATTTTAATTTCTTTTTTTTCTTTTAATCCCTCCCTCACTCTCTCTCTCTCCCCGTCGATCTCTCATTCTCACCCTCTCCCTCTCTCTCCTCTCGCGATCGTCCTCTCCCCCCCTCTTAGGAATCGTGGTCGAGACGGCGACGGATTGAGACGAGGTTGGCGCCGTTGGATTCCTTGCGTCGAGAGGAGCGCAAAGGTACCCTTTTCGGCGTGGATAGGTGAACGTGGGAGCAAGGTGGAGCGTGAAGGCTCCGTGGCTCTTCCTCCTTGCATGCTGCCCGTTCGTTGGTTTCGGCTTGCAAGAGGTAGGGGGATGGAATCCCGATCTTGCTAGGATCGTTCCCCTTAGCCCGCTTGTTGATTAGCACCCCGTAGCATGCATGATGTCCATGTTTCCATATTTGGGGTTTTAGCTTAAATCTTTGAGTTTAATGCGTTTAGGCCTTGCATGTGCTAGATTAAGTTGTTAAATTGTTGTTTAGCATGCGTGGTTTGACAGGTTCAGGTTTTCACGACATTACCCGACGGTTTAGGTCGTCCGGGAGGGAACCCGTTTTCAGTTATAACCCGTTCACGACCCAGGTGAAGTGACGGTCTTGCCAGGAACCGTCACTTCCCCGACGGTCTCTGGTGAGCGCGTTACTTCAATGTAACGGCCCATCGTGGGTGCGTTACATTGAGAGTAACAGTAGGGCTCCGGCCGTCGTTTGTACGTTGTTTTACGTTGACTTGGTTAGGCGGTGCGCCCGACGGTCAGTAGTCCGGCCGTCGTTTCCAAGCGACGCGCCGAGACGGGGGCGTCGTTTCGCCTGTTGTTGTTTTTAAACGTTGTTTGTTGGTTTGAGCCTCGGGTGGAAGTAACGACGGAGCTCCCGCGCGTCTCTTCGAAGAAACGCATAGGACCCCCACCGTCACTCTCCCCTTTAAGGCCTTGAGCTGGAACTCCGGTGGAAGTAACGACTGGAGACCAGCGCGTCGTTTGTGATGTAACGCGCCAGTCCCCGACCGTCACTTTCAAATAGCGCGTGGGTCTTCGACCGCCGCTTCCCTGATGATTGTAATATGTTCCCAGCCCTTTTGTTATGCGTTCCTTTTTATACTCATGCCATATTTGCATTGTTTTAATATATTGTGGCGTGTTTTATACCAATAGAATAGCTTTTCTTTCCATATAATGGAGCCACTGTTGTAGCCCTAAGGTCTGTTGAGTGCCGACCCGCTTGAGGATAGCGGAGGGGTGTTTCCCATTCACGGTTTGTAAGCTAGTTCCGTGGGCTCCCGGCCAATGGTAGCGCCCTACCAAGGGGGAAAACTAGCTAGAGGGCCTGGCTCGGGGCTAGAGTCAGTGTGTGCACACGTGGTCGGAGACTGAGGGCTGACACCGACGGGTGCCACTCTGACTGGTCACTTGGTTTGGTACTGTTTACGCGCTCAGCTTGTCGTTCGCCGACTGCGAGTGCTTGAGACGCAGTGTAAGTCGTCAGTGGACGCATCGGGTTTCTGCTCCCAGTGGTTGTCCGTCCTTGTTGCTTGGATTAGTCGCAGCTTCTTCTATTTGGTAGTTTTAGTTTCAGTCGCTTGCATTTAATTATTATTGGCATGTGTTAGCTGTTATACCTGCTTAGTTAGAGTTACAGCTTTCTTGTGATTAGTTAATCATGCCATTGCTGTTATTTATGCATGTCTGTTTGTTTAGTGCGAGGTAGGGATCCGCGTGACCCCTACTGAGTCTGGCTGTGACTCACCCTTCTCCTTTCAGGTGAGCCGCGCCCGCCGTCTCCCGGAGTTTAGTGTGCTGTTTCGGGACCGTTCTTAGCTGCCAGCTGTGCACGAGCTGCCTTTTGAGGCTTGTGTAGTACCTTTGCCGGGGTATGCCCCGTGTAGTTATACTTTTGAGGACTAGTGCTTTGTGACTCTGAACTAGCTTATGTATATATCATTCTGGTTATTTTGATTTACTTCTGCACTTGTATTAATTTTAATACTTAATTGCATTGCGCGTTCCAAATTCCAATTCGTTATGCATACCCTCAGTGCCTTTCTTCTAACCCTTCAGGGGCCTCATCAGTCTCTTGGGTGGCTTCCCCAGTTCTTGGTATCGGTGTATCGATGTTATCGGTATATCGGTATCCTGAACTCTGGGTCGTTACACCAGCGCTTCGATCATCTGGTCCATCAGCTTGCTTCAGAGCTCGTCACCCTTGCCGAGCTGTACCCTTTTGCTCGATGAGGGATTGACATCCTGGGGCCATTTCCTATGGCCCAGGCTCAGAAGAAGTTTGTCATCTTCGCCATCTATTATTTTACCAAGTGGATTGAAGCCGAAGCCACCGCCAGGATTACCAAGTTGGTCGTATGGAGCTTCGTTTGGAAGTCAATCATTTCTCGTTTTGGTATCCCCCGAGTGATTGTGACCGATAATGGTCGGCAATTTGATTCTCATTACTTCAGAAACAGATGTGCCGACCTACACATTCGCAACCCCTTCACTTCGGTAGCCCACCCCGAGGCTAACGGACTGGTCGAAAATGCCAACAAAACTATATTAAAAGGCATTAAGGCCAGGCTCGGTAAGGCCAAGGGTAGTTGGCTCGAGGAATTACCAAGCGTACTATGGTCAATCAAACTACTCCGAGAACCGCCACCGGTGAGACTCCTTTCCAATTGGTGTATGGCACAGACGCCGTGATTCCTTTGGAAGTCGGCAGCCCATCTCCCTAAGTCATCAACTTCTCGCCCGAGGCAAATGAGCAGAAGCTGCTAGAGAACCTCGATATGGCAAGCGAGATACGAGAGATCGCAAGCATTCGAGCCGTTGAATATCAGCCGCGCATCACTCGGTATTACAACGCCAAAGTCTGAGACAGACACTTCCACATGGGAGATTTCATCCTAAGGAAAGCCGAAGCCTCTCGACCACTGGAGGCGGTGGGAAAGTTGGCCTCTAATTGCGAAGGACCCTGTCGAGTGGTCGAGACACTCGGGAAGGGGGCGTATCGACTGTCTACCATGGAAGGAGCGCATATCCCTCGGACATGGAACGCGGCAACATTACGAAAGTTCTATTTTTGAGCTTTCTTCAAGCATGTAAGCAACGTATGGAAATAATTTTCCTTTCATTAATGTTTCTTTGTACATCAGATAGGCCACAGCCAATATAATACATATCCAAAAAAATACTACATCCACTGGTACTATATCACAAGCTGATTACTCGGCGCAGACATGGCTAGCACCCCTAAGCCGAGCCACTGACTCCACACAGTGTGGAAACTGGCTCGGATAACGGGATGGCTGACCCTGTTTGCTCAAGAAACGCAGAGAAAAGGTATCAGAGAAAGAGAGGAAGAAAAGGAAGGAATGCCCATATGTCAGGAAAACAAGAGAAGGCCTCCTCTGCCAACTCTTTGGAAGGAGGCCGGAAGCCGAACAGAAAGTAAGCACTTCCAAGTGGTGCGAGCAAGGATAGAGGCATCCGTCAAAGAGTGAAGGAAAAGAAAAGAAGTTGGTTGAAGAGCAGAAGAGGGGGAAAGACCGAGCACCCCCTCGAAGAAGTGAGAGGGATGACAGGGTTAGAAAGAAAGGAGGAGCAACGACGTTGTGTCATCAATCCCCCTTAAGTGGGGCGATGGCTCAGAGAGCAGGAGAGAGCCCGCGGCCAGGCCTCCTTCTTGTACGCCGTCTGGTGGCAGTCTGGAAGTTGGGAGCGAGCCCGTCACCAATCCTCCTTCTTTCTCGTACGCTGTCCGCCCCGTCCTCCTTCCTTCTCCTATGCCGGAGCAGCACGAACACCTTGGCGGCCTCCTGGGTCATCATCTTCCGAATCGCCCTCCATGCTTCGCTGACAATCCCCCAGCACAAAAGACAGGCGCATCGCGAAAAGGGAGAAAGAGGAAAGACAGCAAGGGAAGCTTTAAGCGGTGAAGAGAAGTGGAGAGGCCGTTCAGGACCTTTTATAGGCCGAAAGGGGGAACCCTCGCCTTAATTGATTCTCCCCTAGAAAAAATGCGGAAGGCGAGAACCCTTCCCTAAGGATAGTTACTCTATTTCCCTCAATTGCCCTCACATTGGGACACACAAAATGGCAGGTCATTCAAAGCATGGAAAGGTGAAAAGGCACCAGCGCCACGACAGCGGCCTGGCCAACCAACACACGAGAAGCCTGCAAATAAAATCTCCACTTTTCTAGCAACTGCAGATATGGCAGTCAAATCGCATCAAAGGCGATAAGGAACAGTCAATCCGGTTCTGAATATTACTGCATTATATATTAGGAAAGGAAAAACCTTACATAGCAACATCCAAAAAAGGAAAAGAGCTAACACATCGAGCCCGTTTTTCTCTTAATCTATGGAGATGGGCGGACTCCGAGAGGCCCGTGGCCTTTCATGAGGCTCGGCGGTCGAAGGATCCTCAGCACCCGGTGATCTGCCCCAGGTATCCTCGGTGACCGCCGATCCAGGCACTGACCCCACTTGTGTGGGAACTGCCTTGATCGTGTGCCCTCTCGAGGTAGCCGGAGTTGGCGATCCTTCTGTTGAAACAGAGGCATCCTTGCTCCCCCCTTTACTCGACGTCGGAGAGGGAGAATCCGTGGTATCCCCATCCGAGTCATAGCGTTGCCCGGAGGCAAAAATGAGCTCTTCGAGCACCTACTGCTGGGCCTCGATGATCGCCTGATAGAAGCCTTGGGAGAATCCCTTTCGTAGCCCTCGACGGTAGCCTAGCTCGTAGTACGAGAAGGTAGCCTTTTGAAGAGCTGCGTGATAGCCCTCCGAGCTTCTATATGGTTCGATCGCCTCCACCCCATCTTGCTCCGTCTTTTTCTCAAGCTCGGCCGCCCTCTGCTCGGCCTTGAGCACCTTCATCTCGGCCTCAAACAGCTTCACCTCGGCCTCAGTCCATGCGACCTCGGCTTCTCCCCGTGCTCGCTCTGCCCCCGGGACCTGGCTATTGAGCTCCTCCCGCTCCGCTTTCCACTGCTCGTAGCGCTCGACCTGAGCCTGGTGCTCCTCTTCCAGGAGTTTGCTCTTCAAGTCAGCCATATAGCATGCCTGGGCCAGTTGCTCTGCCAGTGTCCGAGCCTCCTCCTGGGTCGATTGAGTCTGTGCCCGAAGCGAGGCTGTCTCCCTCCATAGGACTTCAAGCTCAGAAGTCAATTGCCCGATCCTCTGATCGGACTCAGCACGAACCCGAGAGAGAGACCTCTCCTCAGTATCCAGACGTGTGAAGAAATCGGCTATCTCGGCCCCCAACTGGGCCATGATCAAGCCGCCCTCCATGACCCTCTCGAAGAGTAGAGAGGGGGGACTACGTCTAAATTCTTCCCGATTTAGTTAAGGCACCAAGGATCGGCACCTTTGGTACAGAGAAGCCCAAGCAGTGGAAGCACCGGACGAAGGGGGAAGAGTCCTTTTGGGAAGAGCCGGGACTGGGGCGTCCCCCCTGAGCGTCCCCACTTTCGGGACAACAATGCTCAGCTCAGGTTGGGTCGTCACCTCGCCCCGTTCCCCATCAGCCTCGGCCGGGACTTCAGAGCCGACAGCCTCTGCCTACAGTCTGGAAGGCTTGACAGTGGTTGTCCTGCCAATAGTAGCCGCCTCTGGCTCGATGGACGGGAGATATGGATTGCAGATTCCCTCGATTGAGGGCTCCTTGATCGGGCGATCACGCTTCTCAACCGGGCAGACCCCCGCCTTCTTTAACCACTTCTCCTCGGCTGTCAGGGCCTTCATGGAAGACAGCAGCAGCCGTTCTTCAGGGTCCTTGCGTTTGGCCCCACGTCGCTTGGGGGCATCACCCCGGGCAACCCGCTTGCCCTTATCTTGTGCACAGGAAGGGCCCCCAGAGGCTCAGATTTCGCTCAGGGCAGGCGTCTCCTCCAAGTCGACGATCTCCTGCTCCAGTGGTTGCTCCCCCTCATCATCAGTCTACCTCGAATTTGAACAACAGAAGCCAAATCATCAGAAGGAGGCCTACCTGCCCGACCCAGAAGCATAATGCAAGACCTTAAGGTTCTTACCTTGTGGAGGCACCATGCGGGAGGGATAATCCTCAATGTTCGTCACAGTCATCAACTCGGCGGTTGATTGATGATTCTCTTGGAGAATCCTGATCTCCTCCTCCAGCTCCGGGGAAACAGCCACTTGTTTTGGAGGGAGAGACGGATGGAGGTTGGGCTCTATCGGGAAGTCCCAAGGGGCACCCCCTTTGGATGAGCCCACCTAGAAAAATTGGGTTTTCCACCCCTTGAGAGAAGAATCTCTAGTAGAGAGGGACACACAGCTCCTTCCCCTCTTCGCTTGAAGATAGAAGAAGCCCTTGCCCGTGTGGGTTTGCTCCTTTAACTCAAAGAAAGAGTGGAAAAGGTCCAGTGAGGTGCGAAGTCCGCACAAACATTAGAGAAAGATGAAGGAAAAGATAAAAGTAAAAGGGTTGGAAACCAATTGGATAGAAGCCAGTCGGTAAAATTGAAGAAGTTGCGTGACAAAGGGGTGAAGAGGCAGGCGAAACCCACACTTCCAAGCCAAGAGAAAAATGCAGAAAAGGCCCGAATGAGTGTCCAAACTGGACTCATGGGACTTGGGCGGAGAGAAATAGTACTGCCATGGCAGCCCATAATGCCTCTCCATCTTCTTCACTTCGGCTTCGCCCAACTCGATGTGCATGGGGTGCTCAGACTGCGGCACCAGACTCCTTGTGCCCTATTCAGCTTCCTGTACCTCGGTTGCGGGGTGTTGCGCCTCCATGGAAGAACGAGAAGAACAGGAAGAGGAGGAGGACAGCACCGAGTCAGACAATTCAGGAGGAGGGGGAAGCTGACGGATCGCCACCGCCGTGATCTCTGCTAACTCCGCAAAGGCCTCCGCGAGTTTTCGCTCTTCCTGGTCACCCTCGCGGCGCATGATCCCTTCCAGAATACAAGCGCGAAGGAGAGAAAAAGCCTTAAGAGACATGGAACATAAGCGCGCGTGATATTTATACTCCCAGAAGCGTGGCGGGAGGCGGCGTAACGTTCGGAACTCTAAAAAGGGGGCTCCTCGCATTAACTCGAAAGTGTCATCATCACGGGTGTATTCCCAGGACAGCTGCATCAAGTGGCCCCTATCGGAGAAATTTCTCACCCAAAGCAAGCCACTAATACCATCCCCATAAAATGCTACTCATCCGAGCCCAATTTTGGCTCAGGAGTAGGAGGGGGACAAGTGGAGAGGGGAAAAATCCACCATCCAAGAGCACGACCCAACTGGGTCTAATTTGACCAAACCAAGCCCAGCTCCCCAAAGTGACAGCCCCATTTTTGGGCCCACTTATTTTAAGCACAAAACTCACTCGGACCAGCACTTCCTAGGTGACCCCCAGGTCCGAAAGTCTGAGCGACAAGCCGGTCGAGAAGGCCCTTGCAGGGACCCAGTGTGACCTACCCAAGCTACGCACCCATCGCTCGAGAGAGGACTCCGAGCGAGTGTCCCAAGCGTCCGTTACACATCCTTCAGGAATCGGGAACTCCAAGGGATAAGGGAGAGCAAGAGTCATTGTGCTATAAAGAACCCACGACGAGGACGTAACTCCCCTGAATCCCCTCAACTCCCTGGACTCCTACATTAAACGGATCACTATATAAATCCCAGGGAGACTCTCCAAAAAGGTAGGCAACGATTCTGAGTGAGAACCACCACTTCTCTTGGTGGAGACTAATCTCGTGCCCTCTTCCTCTCCTATCACCTCCCCTCGCACTAGAGCTCTATCATATTTGCTGACTTAAGCATCGGAGGGTTTCCCCCAGGGATTCATCCCTGGGCACCTCTAATCTATTTCCTGCCTTACAGTTCATCTAGGCGTGGTGGCCGTGATCAAAGATTCCTCTGGGATCCGGCAACTCAAGATCAGCGTGAGATCACCCCTCAGCAGGTGCCATTTGGATACTGGCTTGATAATTGTTGTTATAAGCAAATTCGGCCAAGGGTAAGTGGTCATGCCAGCTACCACCGAAATCTATAATACATGCCCTTAACCTATCTTCAACAACTTGGTTTGTCCTCTCGGTCTGACCATCTGTCTGGGGATGGAAAGCAATGCTAAAATTGAGTTTCGTCCCCAGAGAGTGTTGTAAACCCTTCCAGAAATGGGAAGTGAAGCGCGGGTCTTTGTCAGATACGATTGACACAGGGACTCCATGCAATCTAACAACCTCCCTGATGTATATGGCTACAAGAATATCAACTGACCATTGGCTCTTGATGGGCAAGAAATGAGCCGATTTAGTTAGACGGTCGATGATTACCCAAATTCCATCAAGTTCGCCCCTAGACTTAGGCAAGCCCATGATGAAGTCCATGCCGATGTCTTCCCACTTCCACTTGGGAATATCTAGCCGATGTAGTTTTTTGGCGGGTTTCTGATGTTCCGCCTTCACTGGTTGGCATGTCAGGCAGCGAGATACGAAGTCCGCTACCTCCCTTTTCATATTAGGCCACCAGAAAGTTCGTTTCAAGTCTTGGTACATCTTAGTGCCTCCAGGGTGAATTGTATATCTTGATCGATGAGCTTCCTCCAATATCCTCTTTTTCAACTCGAGACAGTCCGGTACATATGTCCTTTCATGAAATAGCAATCTACCATTAGGTGCCAGCTTGAAATCAAGTCTCTCGTCCAGCTTGTCCCTTATCTCAACTAGTGCAGGATCTTCTTCTTGTAGGTTCTTAATTTCTGTAGCAAATCCAGATGTAGACTCACATGGGATAGAGTGATACATCCGTTCTGGTTATCCGTGCATACATTGAGTTCTGAGAATTTCTCCAGTAGCTTCCATTCTTGAATCATACAGTTGGCTAGTATTGCTCTCGGCTTTCGACTGAGGGTATCTGTCATAGAGTTACCCTTACCAGGATGGTATTGAATTGTGAAGTTGAAATCCTTGAGGTATTCAAGTCAATGCCTTTGCCTCATGTTCAGTTCCTTTTGGGAAAATAGATATTTGAGGCTTTTGTGATCGGAGTACACAATTAATTATTCTCCATAGAGGTAGTGTCTCCAGATCTTTAAGGTGAATACTACTGCGACCAGCTCTAAATCATGCACCGGATAGTTCTCTTTGTGCTTCTTTAATTGCTGGGAAGAGTATGCAATGACCCTCTCATCTTGCATTAATACACACCCGAGGCCAATACCAGAAGCATCGGTATATACCTCGTACTTCTCTCCTTCAATTGGTAGTGATAAGACTGGAGCAGTAGTCAAGAGATCCTTCAAAGCTTGGAAACTTTTATCATAGTCTTTATTCCACTCATAAGGCATTTCCTTGCGAGTCAACCTAGTGAGAGGAACAACAATTTTTGGGAAATCCTTGATGAAACGCCGGTAGTAACCAGCTAGCCCCAAGAAACTTTGAATCTCTGTTGCATTCGTCGGTCATCCCCAATTCTTCACGGTTTCAACCTTTGATGGGTCCACGGAAATTCCATTCTTCGAGATTATATGACCCAAGAAGGATACTTCTTCTAGCCAAAATTCGCACTTCCTAAATTTGGCATAGAGTTGATTCCCTCTTAATATCTGCAACGCTGTCCTTAAGTGTTCTTCATGGTCTTCTTCAGACTTTGAGTAAATTAAGATATCATCAATAAAGATCGCAATGAAGTGATCCATATGTGGCCTAAAAGTGATGTTCATTAACTGCATAAAGGCTACAGAGGCATTTGTTAGTCCGAAAGGCATAATAGTAAATTCATAATGCCCATACCTACTTCGAAATGCAGTTTTATGAATGTCTTCTTCTTGATCCTCCGTTGGTGGTAACTAGACCGAAGATCAATCTTGGAGAAGTATTTAACTCCAGATAATTGATCGAATAGCTCATCAATTCTCGGCAGCGTGTATTTGTTCTTGATTTTAAGGTGGTTCAGCTGTCGATAGTTGATGTAGAGCCTTATTGATCCGCCCTTCTTCTTGACAAATAGCACGGGTGCTCCCCATGGGGAAGTACTCGGCCTGATGAAACCCTTTTTTAATAACTCCATTAGCTACTCTTTTAGCTCTTTTAGCTCAGTAGGGGACATTCTGTAAGGTGCCTTGGAAACAGGTCCAGCACCAGGGACCAGGTCGATTGTGAATGACACTTCCCTTTCCGGGGGTAAGCCAGGCAATTCTTCTGGAAAAACGTCAGGAAAATCCCGAACTACACGGATGTCTTCAAGTTTAAACTCCTCGACTTCCGTAGCAGTCACAAATACTATGAAAGCCTCACATCCTTTACTTATAAGTTTGCTAGCTCGGAGAGCTGATATAAGAGATGATCTATTTCGAGGGCTAATGTACACCAGTTCTGGGCAATCCACAAAAGTTACCTTGCCATTTCAGCAATCTACAGTTGCTTGGTGTGTTGATAGCCAGTTGGCACCTAGTATGACATCATACCCCTTCATATCTAGGCATATCAGGTCGGCACGTAGATTGTTTCCTTTAACCATAACCCTACAATTTGGGTGGTGATGTGTGATATCATACTCATCCCCGAGAGGTGTAGATATGATTAAGTCTAACCACTCGGGTTCCTTAGAAAATGAAGCAGCAAATTTCTTCGAAACAAATGAATGAGTTGCTCCAGTATGAAATAAAACTTTAGCAGTCTTAGAATAAACAGTTAGTGTACCTTCCACAGTTCCACCTTATGTTGGTTCCATCTCTTGGAGAGCTTGCAGATGACCTTGTTTCTTTACCGGACGCTTCTCATCTTTAGTGGTTTGCTCATTTAACAATGGGCAATCAGGGAATCAAAGTTCTCGGCTCCCACATCGGAGATAGGCTCCCAGTCTCCTCCAGCATTCCTCGGCCTTGTGACCAACCTTGTCACAGTGCTTGCAAACTGATAAGTGTTACATTTCATATCATAAGTTGCATCACATTCATCATTTTTGAGTATTAAAATGAATAAAGTTGTGCATTAATATGAACAAATCTCATTCTCACCATTATTTGAGTCTACATGTATTTTATCATCTTTTTTAGTGAAAAGACCATGTGAGAAATATTCAAGAAATTGCATAATTATTTGAAAGCCATTTTGGGATGAAATATGTTGATATTTTGAATTTTTAAAATTTTCATAAAATAGCGACCAGAAGGTCAGACGCCATTTTTAAAGAGTTTTCTCAAAAAATAAGAAATAACGACTGACCGAAAGGGTGCCAATTTACTTTGTTGAAAAAGGAAAAAAAATGAAGAATTTGCGACTGAGTGTAGAGGCGCACATTCATTTATGAAAATAGAAAAAAAAGAAAAGTTGGAAAATAGAAAAGAACGTGCGACCACCCACGAAGGCCCTATTTCTTTTAGAAAAGAATCTGCGACTGTTCAAGAAGGCGCCTACGAAAAATCAGAGGACATTGAAAGGAAAATGGAAAAGGAATTAGCGACTTTCTGAAAAGTCACCATTTTCGGATATATGAAAAAAAATAAAAAAAAGGGAAAAGGGAATGTCCGACAGCATGAGTAGCCGCTATTTTAATTTGCGCATAGAGTCCCAGTCGCCATTTTCATCAGAGTTTGAAACGGAAAGGTCTTGCCCCGATCGAAGTTATCTTCCAAATTTTAGACTTATCTCTTCTTATTTGAGGGAAGGAGGACTCTAATCATGGCAAGCTATCTCCTTTGATCAATCTTTGAAGCTGCAAAATCGGATTGGAGTTTATCTGCAAAGTCATGATCGTGAAGGTTCTACTGTACGCTATAAAAGGCACCCGAGAGGCACCGTATGGGAGAGTTCGCCAGTTAGCCGCCTAGTTTTTAGCCCTGTTTTCATGCCTTTCTAGTCATCTTTTCAATCTACTTTCTTCTTCAAAGTTCTCTCTTTTTAAGTGTTATTCAACCCTCTCTTCTTCCTCTTCCTCTAATTCTCTTCTGTTTTCAACTTATTTCAGGTTTTCTAAAACACTGTCTTCACTTTTTCACTGTTCACCCGCGTTTTTAACTTTTGTTCTTCCTTATTTTTCACCTTCTTCCTCTCATCTTCTGCCTCTGCGTTCTTCATAAATCATCTTCCTCTCTTCGCCCTCTACAACTTTCTCTTCTTTCACTTCTTCTAAATCTATCTAGCTTTTAAGTTATTCCTCTTCTAATTTCCCTCTGTTTTTAATTTGATTCTCACTGTGTTTTTCAAATTTCACCGTCGCCCCTCTCTCTTCACCTCTCTCTGTTCACTTCCACTTTCAACTCACGCACACATACATGCTTTTGTTTTAAAACTATATTTTTCTTCTATTCTTCTACCCCCCTCTTCTATATTTCTTCCCACATCCCAAGGTGGATCTTCTTCCTTCGGTCCTCTCGACGGCGTCTACTCCTACGGCGGGGTGAACTTCCAAGTCTTGACACGGTGGAGACGACGGCTATCCTTCATCATCTTGGCTCTTATTCTTCCCCTTTCTCTTTTATTTACAAGTTGTAATTTTTGATTTTTATAGATTGTAATTCTCACTTTCATTAGCAATAAAAAATTCAGATTTTGTACAATTATGTCTTCTTAGTTTTCTCCATCTCTTTCCAACTTCTATCCATAACTCTCTCATATTCTTTAGATAGTTTATTTTCATGTAATTTTCCATTTTATTAGTTTAATCTCACTCAAAGTTTGGATTCTCTCAAATATAAGAATTCTCCTCTATGCTATTTTGAAAACATTCTTTCCTCGTGGGATCGACCCGTATTCACCATTTTACTTAAATTTTAATCTTTTTAAGTGAGTGAGTTCGGTTAATTTTAAATTGTGGCATGACTTTTTAACGACGAGATTTATGACTATTAATTTTTGGTGTCGTTGTCGGGGAAGAAATAATTTCTAATGGTTAGAATTTCTTGTGTTTGATTTGTATATAACTTTTTAATTTTTCTATTTTTTTTACAGGAAAAATAAAAAAAATCAGAAAATCTACAAAAATTCGGACCTGAAAATTCACAGAAAAAAAAATTGTCACAGAAAACGTCACTAAAGCTTGAAATTATAGCAGAAAGCAGAAGTTCAGAAAATCTATGAAATTCAAGCGTCGCTAAAACGTCAGTAAACGTAGGGAAAGGTCCTGTTTTGAAATTTTTTAAAAAATTCTAAAAAAATCTAAAAAATTCCTAAAAAATCTAAAAAATTCAGAAATACAGAAAACGTCAAAAAAATGTTTTTAGGCTTTATTTTTCAGTAGTTTTGCATATTGATTGTTATTTTTAGTTGGTATTTGGCCTTTATCTATCTCTTTTTGAAAAAAAGAAAAAATTGAAAAAATAACTCTTTGAAAAAAAATCAGAAATCAGAAAACAGAAAAAAAATCTCATCATGTTATCATGCCTTCATCTTAGTTGCATCTCTTTTATGTGTTTTGCATTCTAGTTGATTTCTTATCTACTTGCATCATTATTTTGAAAAAAAACCTTTCTCTTCTCTTCTCTTTCTCCTTCTCAAGGGCAAGTTAGGATCCTTACACTCTTCTTGGAATTAGAAAGACCCTCCATTGAACATTCCATCTCTTTGGATTAGAAATTCCTTTTCCAAGACCGCCATAAGTCCCCGCACCCGTAGATTCCCTCACGGACGTCGAGCAGGTTGTACCAAGAAGCACCTTGAAGGTAGATTGCCCTTAGAAGGTTTCACATAAAAAAAAGTGTTGGAATTTATTACTATTTTAGAAAATTGATGTCTAAGGCTAGAGGTTTTGTGGCAAACGTCCAAGTGAGATTGTGGTTAATTAATTAGGACCCTACGAAAGTAGGGGGAGCCTCCCACAACTCCACCTTTTACCTGGCCAATTGATCAATTTAGTAGTGACTACCAATTCTTCTTTTGCATACATAATTCATATAGTTGCATTTGCATTTATTTTTTTAAAAAGAAATATTTTTCAGAAACTCTAAAAATAACTTTCTTTTTTTGGGCTTTTTTGCATTACATGCAAGGTAGGAGATCCCTACACCCACATTTGTTAGGGCCCATTAGTGAGATTGAGAGGTTAGTGCATTGTAGAAATTATCCACAACCTAGCCTCATGGAGGACCAAAATCAACACCAAGTGCAACAAGTTGCTCCTAAGCAGATGAAGGACTATTTCATGCCTAACCAATACCAACTGTCCTTCTATGACCAAGCACCTCAGAACCAGGCGATTTAGTATGAGATTAAATCAAGTACCATCAAAATGTCGCCATCCTTTTATGGCAATATCAATGAAGACCCTTATAAATATATTGATGAATTCCTCCAGATATGCTCAACTGTGAAAATCTAAAACTTTTCAGATGATGCTCTCAAATTGACTCTCTTTCCTTTTTCACTCAAAGATAAGGCTAAATATTGGTTAGGTGTCTTGGGTAGATCCATAGATACTTGGGCTGAAATGCGAAAGGAATTCTTGAAGAAATTTTATCCCATAGGACGAACCAATACCATGAGGAGAGCCATAACTAGATTTACATAAAACCCTGGAGAATAAATTCATGAGGCGTGGGATAGATTGAAAGATTTGTTAAGGAAACGCCCCCACCATGGATTATCAAGATGGCAAATTGTCCAGGCATTCTATGAGAGATTGACAGAAAAATATAGACATATGGTGGATGCTTCATGTGGGGGAGCATTTTTGAGTAAGAGTGAGGATGAGGCCTATGATTTATTCGAGATGCTTAGTGAAAATTCCATTAGTCATGCCTCGCTCTCATCTTATGAATGAATGACTGTGCCATCTAAGAGGTCAGGGCTGTATGAAGTTAAGAACCAAGGGGAATTTGAGAACAAGGTGGATATTAATACTATAACTCAGAAATTGAATAAAATGGATTTGTTGGCTCAGAAGATGGAGAAGGTTGATTTGGTAGCTCATAAGTTAGTTCAGATGTTATCTAGACAGGAACCTTCTTTCTTTTCTGCTCCTCAACCTTAACCGTTCTCAGCTCCTAATCATGAAGAAATTTGTACTCTGTGTTCTAGCCCTAATCATGCTATCACTAATTATCCTACGACGGCCCAAGTTTCTCCATTTATCCAAGAACAGATCTTTGCTGCTCAGGGTGTCTCCAAACCTGCTTATGATCCTTATTTTAACACCTGCAATCCAGGTTGGAGGAACCACCCTAACTTTTCTTGGAAACCTCAGTAAGTTCCACCTATGCAAGCGAATCTCTCAAACCAAACTGTTAAAAATAACCCTTTCAAGTGCCAAGTCAGTCTCACCAACATTTTCGATCTCCTTTTCAACAAGCTCAACATCAATATCCTCAACCTCCATTCCATCAAGCTCAGGTCCCATATCATCAAGCTCCATTTTCTCAGGGCCCATATAATCAATATCCTTCTAATCGTTTTCATCAACCCCAATATCAGCCACCTCCTACTCAGCCCAATTTTGATGAGAAATTCGAACAACTCCAACAACTCATCCTTACTCAGCATCAATCTATTTCCAAGTTGGAGAACCAAATAGGGCAGTTAGCAGTGAATAACATGAGAAGAAAGGTAGGCCAGCTTCCTAGCCAACCAGTGGCTAACCCCAAGAATCAACCCCCAGGTTTCCCTCAGAGAGCTCCTCCTATTCTTCCTCAACCTAACCAACCTCAGCCTCTCCCTCCTGTAGGCCCTCAGTTTGAGAATGCCAAGGCTATATCTACCCTTAGGAGCGAGAAGATTCTAGATGATCCATATCAGGCTAAGGATGTTGGTAGTAGTTCGGGCCAAGAAGCCCAGGTTAAGAGTGATCGTGAAGATGAGGAGCCTGTGATTGAGCAAGAGAGAAAGAAGTCGGAGGGGGGAGAGAAGAAGCTGGATAAAGAAAAATCAAAAGTTGATGAAGAAGGTCCCCAAGAGTATGTTCCTAAGATCCCTTTTCCTGATGCTTTGAAGTCAAAATCTCAAAAGAAAAAGCTGGTTCAACAGGAGGAATTAGTAGAATTGTTTAAATAGGTGAATATTAATATTCCGCTTTTGGACGCGATCAAGCATGTGCCGGCATATGCAAAGTTTTTAAAAGAGCTATGTACTCCGAAGAGGGAGCCAAAGGTGATAACTCAAAAGATCCGCTTGTCTGAAGATGTGAGTGCTGTTGTGATGAACCACTTACCTAAGAAGTTGAAGGACCCCAGAGCTCCTCTAATTTCATGTGATATAGGTGGAGTTATATTTGATAAAACATTGCTAGACTTAGGTGCTAGCGTGAATCTTTTGCCCACCTTCATATATGTGCAACTTGATCTGGGAGAGTTGAAGTCCACATCTATAATCCTTCAACTGGCGGATCGTTCCGTGAAAACTTCAAGGGGTCTATTAGAGGATGTGACAGTGAAAGTGCATGAATGTTATTTCCCAGTGGATTTCCTCATTTTGGATATAGCCTCGTCCCATGAATTAAAGCATACTCCAATTACTTTGGGGCGACCATTTTTAGCTACGGCAAATGCCAATATAAACTGTGCCACGAGAATGATGGACATATCGTTTGGAGGTGAGAAGGTTTCCTTAAATGTTTTTAAGGCATCCCAATATCCGGAACAAGATGAGGAATGTAATGCTATTGATATTTGTGATTAATTGATCGATGAAACCCCGGATGAAGTGAAGGATACCTTAGAAGATGGTAGTATGTTACAGGATTCTCTATTCTCTTCCGCACCCTATTCTAGGATAGAGCCACTCCCTCCATTGCAAGCTGAACCCGTTCTTCCATCTTTGGATCAGCCGCCCGTTCTTGAATTGAAACCTCTGCCGGATTCTTTAAAGTATGCTTATCTAGGTCCTGACCAAACTCTGCCCATGATTATTGCTTCCAATCTCACTTCTGCTCAGAAGTCTCAGCTTTTAGATATCCTTCAGGAGCACAAGGGGGCGATAGGTTGGTCTGTGACAGATTTAAAAGGTATTAGTCTGGATATGTGTATGCATTATATTTACTTGGAGGACAATGCCAAGCCGAGCAGAGAGATGCAGCGCCGGCTGAATCCAAACATGAAGGAGGTAGTAAAGAAAGAGGTTGTAAAGTGGCTGGATGCTGGGATTATATATCCCATTTCGGATAGCAAGTTGGTCAGCCCCACGCAAGTTGTTCCTAAGAAATCAGGGTTGACCATTGTTACCAATGAGAAAGGAGAAGAAGTGCCCATGAGATTGCAAACGGGGTGGAGAGTTTGTATAGACTATAGAAAATTGAATTCGATGACAAAGAAAGATCATTTTCCACTCCCGTTTGTGGATCAAATTCTGGAGAAATTGACTGGGCAAAAGTATTTTTACTTTTTGGATGGCTATTCCGAGTATAATCAAGTTGCTATTTTCCCGGAGGATCAAGAGAAAACAACATTCACGCGTCCCTATGGCATGTTTGCTTTTAGAAGAATGCCGTTTGGGCTGTGCAATGCCCTAGCCACCTTTCAACGGTGTATGATGTCAATCTTTTCTGAAATGGTGGGTGAATTTTTGGAGGTGTTTATGGATGACTTTTCAGTGTTTGGTACTTCCTTTGAGAATTGCTAAGAAAATCTAACTCAAGTGCTGAAAAGGTGCATTGAATCAAACCTTGTGTTAAGCTGGGAGAAGAGCCATTTTATGGTTAGAGAAGGAATAGTTTTAGGCCATGTTGTTTCAGAGAAAAGAATAGAGGTTGATAAGGCTAAAGTTGATTTGATTTCTAATCTTCCTCCTCCCTCTTCTGTCAAGCAAATCCATTCCTTCCTTGGCCATGCTGGATTCTATCGCATATTCATTTAAAACTTTTCCACCATTGCTCATCCTCTAACACGCTTGGTAGCCAAGGACATTCCCTTTAATCTTGATGATTCTTGTCTTGAAGCATTTGATTCTTTAAAAGCGGCCCTCACACAAGCTCTGATTCTTCAGTCACCGGATTGGTCACTCTATTTTGAGATCATGTGTGATGCTTCAGACTATGCTATTGGAGCTGTCCCAGGTAAAAGGATTGATAAGAAGCCCATGGTGATCTATTATGCGAGTCGTACCCTCGCTGATGCGCAATTGAACTACACTACCACGGAAAAGGAATTGCTAGCTGTTGTGTTTGCTCTAGAAAAATTTTGATCATATTTGTTAGGGGCTAATGTTATTGTTTATTCTGATCATTCTGCTTTGAAATATCTCCTTTCCAAGAAGGAAGCCAAACCCCGTCTCATTCGATGTATTTTATTGTTACAAGAGTTTGATTTAGAGATAAGAGACAAAAAGGGGATGGAGAATGTTGTAGCTGATCATCTGTCTAGGATAGTGATACCTGAGAGTGCTCCTATGTCTGATTCTTTTCCCGATGAACAAATTCTTTCTATCTCTCACACTTCAACTCCCTAGTACGCTCACATAGTCAATTACCTAGCGGTAGGACAAATTCTGGGAGGGTGGTCTAGGCAGGAGAAGGATCGATTCTTTTCCTAAGTTAAACACTATTTTTGGGAGGACCCAGAGTTGTTTCACATGCGTCCAGATCATATAATAAGAAGATGTGTCCCCGAGGAAGAGCAACAATCTATTTTGAAATTTTGTCATAATCTTACTTGTGGAGGACATTTTTTAGGAAAGAAGACTGCGGTGAAAGTGCTACAAAGTGGATTTTATTAGCCCACATTATTTAAGGATGCTTATGAATTTTTAAAAACTTGTTTGAGATGTCAAGCAGTGGGTAACAATTCTAAGAAGGATATGATGCCGCTTAATCCCATTCTGATAGTTGAAATGTCCAATAGGGAAATCAAGAACATTCTGCATAAGACAGTTAGGCCGGATAGGAGAGACTGGTCCGGGAGACTAGATGATGCATTATGGGCCTACAGAACTACATTTAAGACTCCCATTGGCATGACTCCATACCGTCTCATCTTTGGAAAAGCCTGCCACTTACCTGTAGAACTTAAACATAGAGCATTTTGGGCCATAAACAAGTCAACTTTGATCTTACTCAAGCTGGTGCCCAAAGAGCTCTACAACTTAATGAACTGGAGGAACTAAGAAACGAAGCCTATGAAAATTCAAAGATTCACAAAGCTAAAACCAAGACATTCCACGATAAGCATATTCACAGGAAAACTTTTTCTGTTAATCAAAAGATTTGGCTTTTTAATTCGAGGCTGCGCTTGTTCCCCGGGAAACTAAAATCTAGATGGGATGGACCGTTTATTGTCGTTAAATCTTTTGACCATGGCACTGTCAAAATTTTGAATCCTAAAAATGGTCATATTTTCACTACCAATGGTCAAAGATTAAAACCTTGCTTGAAAAATGAAACATTGTCCAAAGAATCAATTGTTTTAGTTGATCTGGAATAAAAATCTTTATGAGCTTGCATGCGTCTAGCTGAAGATGGAAAACTTAGCACTTCTGTGAGGCAACCCAATATTTTGTTATTTAATGTTTTATTTTTAGTGTGTTTTCAGTAGTCAGGAAGAGTGGAGAAGGAGCCATCATATATTAAAAATGGCATGATTTACCCTGTACACCAGGTTGTATCCTTCCATCTCAACTATATTCTTTGTTACATTGTTCTATTGCTTTTTATTCTATATGCCATTGAGGACAATATCATTCAAGTTGGGGGGTGATGAGTGTACATTTCTACATGTTTATTTATGTTATACACACTTTTTATGAGCTTTAATATTAATAATTATGCACTTATCACATTTAATATCAATTTTCGATGAAAATGTTTAGTTTGATGAAATTAATTATAATTTGAGTAATATTTATGTTATTTTGTAGGTACTCGGTTAATACGAAGAAGACGGCCAGGAATTTATCAAATTTTACAACAAACAATGGGCCAAATATCATGAAGCATGAAAAGAAAAAGAAATATAAATAAATAAAAATCAAAATCAAAACATTAACACCTCTATATAAATATTATAATATAGATTCATATAATATATATATTCACTTATATATATAATATATATATATTCATTTAATATATACATTCATAATATATATATATATATATGTGTGTGTATTCACAATATATCTATATACATGGCATATCTATATACATAATACATCCCATATATATAACACCACCTCCTTCATATAATATATACATACTATATATATCTACGGGCTCACGAAGGCGGATGAAGCTTCAAATGCCTTCACGTTGAAGGCCAAGCAAATACATCTAAAGGCCACGTTGAAGCTTCAAATGCCTTCACATTGAATGCAGCTGGCATCAAAGCAACTTCACATTGCATGCAAGCTGGCGGGAGGCTTCAATTATATAAGGCTTTTACGTAAAGCTCCTACAAGGCTGCATGGCGGACTTCAACGTGGCTCACGCGAGGCTTGGAATGGCCAAGGCGGCTTCGGGCTTCACACGCGGGAGGTGGCGAGCTTTCAAAGGCGCATGCAGCATGTCAACGCGGAGTAGGCTTCAACGAGGCCAGCCTCTCTTCAGTCGGCTGGTCACATCGGCAGGGCGCATGAGGAAGTGGCCATGGGGTCCACGCGGCTGAGGGTTTGTTGATGGAGGCTCTTTCACGCGGCAGGTGGAGGCAGCGGCTTCCGCGGGTTCACACTGGCATCGAGAGAAATAGGGCTAATTTAAGCTTATAAAAGGAAGGGGTTGAGAATGATTTCGAGAGAGGTTGCTTCATAATGTATTTTTGAGCTCTTTTGTTATTGTTAGTTCTTGTGAGAGTTCTGTTGAGTTCTTTTAAGTGTTTTTAAAGAATCAAAGAGAGCGACAGAAGACTCGCTTCAGGTAACAATTTCTTTCACTACTATTGTTCTTTTAAATTTCTTATGTTCTCTATTTAATCTTGTCTTTTTAATTTAGTGGAATCAATATTGTTGTTCTTCTTGTTTATTTCTTTGGTTCATCCGTTTATATTTATTTTTCTGGTTCAAAGTTTTGTGATTGTATCAATTCTGTCATTTCCATTTCACTTGCCTCGTTAATTTTTAAGCCCGAGTTTCATTGTTCCTTCACTAGCTTTGTTTAAATTTTCAATTTCAAAATCAAATTTTCAATCCAACTCTCACGATTTTCAAATCTCAAAAATTCAAGATTTTCAACTCTCAAATCTAAACTTCTCTGTGGATTCGACTCGGTCTCATCATTTAACTATTATTTTTAATTTATGGACCGGATATTTAAATTTGGTAGCGGGACGTATTAATGACGTGCATTTTCCTGCCATCAGGGGGGAGAAAAAATTATCAAATTATCAAATTTCCATGCCTACAACCTAATATCTTGCGTTTCATATTACTTTACATGACAAAAAAGAAAAGATGAAATCCCCATATGAGTTTTATTGATTCATGCTTAAATTGAAAGTAATTCTAGAATAGAAAACGCTAGAGAGAAGGATGAAGGAACATTTATCTAGCCATGGAAAACTGAAATAAGAATCTTTTTCAAAGTTCATGTGCACTTTAGAAAATAAAATTTACTTTGCACACTAATGAAATAAGCAGGACAAGCCTTCTGCTATTTTGAGTATGGTGTCTGATGCTCTGCACTTCTCAAGAAAGAGATATTTTCAAACTTTCTGCCAAGTTATCTATCAAATAAGTGCAAAAACACATTGAACGAAAAAAAAAGAAGGGAAAAAATATCATGAAAAATGCCACGAATCTTAGTAACCGGGCCTACTTCACCTAAGACGTGTTGAGGTTCGCGTCAAACAGAAAATGGAACCTTGATCTATGTAACTAGGCATGCTTCTCCTAAGGCAAGAGTCGAGGTTCATGTTAAACAGTGAAGGTTAGTGCAGCATCATGTTTGTAGAAAAATTATATATAAAAAATCCCAAAGGGACAATAAAATAAGGCAAACAAAAAGCTGATATGTTTAATGTTCTGATCTAGGAGGTGTAGGGTTGCAGGACATTTACTTGGAATAGCAAATGAGAGATGCAATTGTCTAAGCTGTGGATTTGGTAGTTACACATGCACAAGTACTAGTGAGCTTTGATTTAAATTCTTGATCATGTACTTTAATATCTTACATAAGGCTAGTGTGCATTAATGATTCCAGATTCCTAATCTTTGGTTGATTCTATGAAGGGAGAGCTGGATATGAGAGTATGGATTTTGTAAACTCTTGTTTGTCATAAAGTTTAATTTATTTATATTGTTAAGGGACTAACAATGAGTAAGTTGGGAGGTGTGATAAGTGTTACATTTCATATCATAAATTGCATCACATTCATCATTTTTTAGTATTAAAATGAATAAAGTTGTGCATTAATATGAACAAATCTCATTCTCACCATTATTTGAGTCTGTATGCATTTTATCATCTTTTTGAGGGAAAAGACCATGTGAGAAATATTCAAGCAATTACACAATTATTTAAAAGTCATTTTTGGACGAAATATGTTGATATTTTGAATTTTCACGAAATAGCGACCGGAAGGTCATACGTCATTTTTAAAAAAAATGAAAAATAAGAAATAGCGACTGACCGAAAGGGCGCCAATTTACTTTGCTGAAAAAGGAAAAAAATGAAGAATTCACGACTGAGTGTAGAGACGCACATTCATTTATGAAAATAGAAATAAAAAAAAGTTAGAAAATAGAAAAGAATGTGCGACCACCCACGAAGGCGCTATTTCTTTTAGAAAAGAATCTGTGACTGTTCAAGAAGGCACCTTCGAAAAATCAGAGGAAATTGAAGGGAAAATGAAAAAAGAATTAGCTACTTTCTAAAAAGTCACCATTTTCGGATATATGAAAAAAATGGCAAAAAAGGGAAAAAGGAATGTGCGATCGCATGAGCAGCCGCTATTTTAATTTACTCCCAGAGCCCCAGTCGCCATTTTCATCAGAGTTTGAAACGGAAATGTCTTGCCCCGATCGAAGTTATCTTCCAATTTTTGGGCTTATCTCTTCTTATTTGAGGGAAGGAGGACTCTAATCATGGCAAGCTACCTCTTTTGATCAATCTTTGAAGTTGCAAAACCGGATTGGAGTTGATCAAGAAGTCACAATCGTGAAGGTTCTACTGTACGCTATAAAAGGCACCCGAGAGGCACCGTATGGGAGAGTTCGCCAGTTAGCCGCCTAGATTTTAGCTCTATTTTCAAGCGTTTCTAGTCATCTTTTCAATCTACTTTCTTCTTCAAAGTTATCCGTTTTAAAGTGTTCTCCAACCCTCTCTTCTTCCTCTTCCTCTAATTCTCTTCCGTTTTCAACTTATTTCAAGTTTTCTAAAGCACTATCTTCACTTTTTCACTATTCACCCGCATTTTTAACTTCTCTTCTTCCTCATTTTTCACCTACTTCCTCTCATCTTCTACCTCTGCGTTCTTCAAAAATCATCTTCCTCTCTTCGCCCTCTACAACTTTCTCTTCTTCCACTTCTTCTAAATCTCTATAGTTTTTAAGTTATTCCTCTTCTGATTTCCCTCTATTTTCAATTTGATTTTCACTGTGTTTTTCAAATCCCACCGCCGCCCCTCTCTCTTCACCTCTCTCTGTTCACTTCCACTTTCAACTCACGCACACATACATGCTTTTGTTTTAAAACTCTATTCTTCTTCTATTCTTCTATCCCCCTCTTCTATATTTCTTCCCACATCCCAAGGCGGATCTTCTTCCTTCGGTCCTCTCGGCGGCGTCTACTTCCACGGCGGGGTGAACTTCTAAGGCTCGGCACGGCGGAGACGACGGCTATCCTTCATCATCTTGGCTCCTATTCTTCCCCTTTCTCTTTTATTTACAAGTTGTAATTTTTGATTTTTATAGATTGTAATTCTCACTTTCATTAGCAATAACAAATTCAGATTTTGTACAATTGTGTCTTCTTAGTTTTCTCCCTCTCTTTTTCCAACTTCTATCCTTAACCCTCTCATATTCTTCTGATAGTTTAGTTTCATGTAATTTTCTTTTTCATTAGTTTCATCTCACTCAAAGTTCGGATTCTCTCAAATATAAGAATTCTCCTCCATGCTACTTTGAAAACATTCCTTCCTCGTTGGATCGACCCGTATTCACCACTTTGCTTAAATTTTAATCTTTTTAAGTGAGTGAGTTCGGTTAATTTTAAATTATGGCACGGCTTTTTAACGACGGGGTTTGTGACTATCACAAACCTCCTTAGAAAGTGTGGTGATGGGGAATGGCTTGTCATTTTTATTAAATTTCTTTTCCTTGGAGGACTCCCCTCCATTGTCGGACCGCTTCTTGTTAAATAATGGTTTGAAGTTTCCGAGACTTGTGACTTGCTCGTTCTTGCTCCTTCCTTGGATCTTATCAGATAATTCAATGGCATCCTCTAGCAACTGTGCACGTCGGACCATTTTTGAATAGACTTGGATGTCCATCGGTGCTAGTTGGGTAATGTATTGGGGCCGAAGCCCGTTGAGGAACCTTCTTGCCTTCATCTTTTCTGTACACACCAAGTGGGGTGCATACCTGGACACTCTTGAGAACTGGGCCTCATACGGCCATTGTCAGGGACTGTTGTTTCAGTGCGGCAAATTATGCGGCCTTCTTTTCCTCAATGCAGTCAGAAAAGTACTTGTTGTTGTAATGTTCAACAAATTCAGCCCATGTGACATAGCCACCCGGCAATGTTGCTTCTATGGATTCCCACCAACATCGAGTGTCCCGCTCCAGTTGGAAAGTAGCCAACAAAACCCTTTCTTCATCCGTGCATTGCATTACACGGAAAATTCTTTCGATTTTCTTCAACCAGTTCTCAGCAACCTCGGGGTCAGATGAGCGTGTGAACGTTGGTGGGTTCATGTTGCGGAATCCCCTATGGAGATCACCAGCTCCATGATTGGCTCCGACGTGCGCCACCTGTTGTAGCGCCTGAGTTAGACCTTGCACTGTGCGTTGCATCTCGCACCATTGTGCTCTTTCAGCGGTCATAATCCTGCAAGAGATCTCAATCAAATTAGTTTCGTGTTTCAATTTATAAAATCTTGGATGTCAACATAGGACTTATCCCATGGCTCTACCCATCTCACCAGGTATAAGGAGTATACTTATCCTTGGACTTGGGTTTCCTAGGAATTTGAAATTCTAGGCTCTGATACCACAGAAACTGTCACGCCCCGAGCGCAAAAGATACCCAGGGTGCGCGACGAGTTTATATAGATCATGGCAATCAGAGCAATAAGATATTCGACACAAAGATAGAGTGCGCAAAAGACAAGGAAACATAATAACTAAGATTTAAACTTCTAAAATAATATCAATATTCTACGATGACAATTATCCAATTAACCATAATGATAATGACCCAAATTAAACCATAAGATTACAAGCCTTAACAAGTTTTTCCCAGATGATAAAAGGCAACATAATATAGGACTCGACAAGACATGGCTAGACACGCCTCGGTAATGGCTCGATATTCGGTAGCTCTACACTCTTCACTCGGTCTCATTCCCATTCGTGTGGTTGTCGCTATCCGAGTTACCTGAAAAATGTTGGAATGAAACTAGATGAGCTAACGCTTAGTAGGATTTATATCTCAAGAACTAACAATGCTTTAAGTAATTACATGTTACGTGCAGTGCATGTATATCTATGGATGATGGATGAGCAAGATATCAATAATTTTTAAAGAAGAACATAGCATGATTTCAAGATATCAAGAAGGTACTATCAAGTGTTTGCCCAATTCTTTTCGAGGAAAGTAAAAATCAATGTTCAAGCATGTAATATCAAGTACATGTACTAGAATTTGGATATTTCAATTAAGCAATTACTCGCCCATTCCGGGCCACGCAAGTCAAGTCAAACACGCAAGTCATGTCAAGTATTGTCACGAGAGAGTGAGTGGAATGCCTTATATCAAGCAAGTCATGCACTTCAGTGCAATGCCAACACCGTCATCAATATAGCTCCCAAGGGCACAAGTACTTTCGGGTGCTCCTCCAAGGACTAGTTCGGGCCCCATTTACGCTAGCATTGAGTCATGTATTTATTTCGACATTCACTCTAGTTTATAGTCAATATAGAATTCCAAAGGGATTTATCCATCGTAGAAACATAAGGTGGATTTCATGGAATGGAGTTCAAAAACTGATTTTTCATCTAAGGATGAACTGTGACTAACCCACATAATACGCACGATATATCAAAAATCTGGGTGTATTTGGCACCTCTAGGGCTGCCACAGATTACATAATTGGCGCCCATCTAGCAGCCATTTATTTCAAAATTTTCTCCCTTACTGAGAGGCGCTCATTCCAGGAGTACGGGAAGAACAAGCTCACATATGCCAAATAGCATACCGTGAGGGCTATGCTACCATGTTTCTTTATAGTGAGATGGCATTCAAGGGGATCAAAGGTTTTAATGGTACAACCTGCTTGGCTGCCTTGAGGGAATCCAAGGCTAGCGTAGACTTACGGAGGTCCAAATGATGAAATTGCCAATCCGAAGGAAGGAATATCCCGCGGAGGGCTCAAACATCACCGAGAGTTGAGGGGTGTATAGGAAATGCCAAAAAGGTGGGACTGCATCTGCGGACTGAGATAACAGCACCTAGAACCCGTGGTTTGGGTTAGACAGAAGCTCGAGAAAACCTAGAAATCTGTCACTCATGAAAATGGCACCCAGTTAGGTGCCCTTATTTGATGAAATGGCGCCCAGACAGGTGCCATTAATTTGTGAAATGATGCCTATCCACAGGGGCGCCCAATCCTCTGTGAGGCAAGGGACATCCCTTCAGGAATTGGTGCCCAGGTGGGTGCCATTATTTTACTAAATGGTGTCTGCTGATAGGGGCACCCATTACTTAATATTCAAATTTTCATTTTTTTCTTTTTTTGTCTCAAACTAATTGGTGCCCCCTCACAGAGTCATCATTTAATCGGTGACTCTGCGAAGGGTCATTATTTAAGGAATTGGCGCCCAAGGCATGGGCGCCCAGGCATGGGCGCCCATTGCTGTGTGATGCTACGCATCAGGCTGGTACGTTCTGAGACACAAAACACTATTCACAATTTCTAATGGTCACAGAATCAGGAAGTAAAGACATGGATAGACAGAGAAAAATATCAGGATTCCAAGATCATGCTCATGCAAGAATATTAGGGTTTCATTTCATAGATATTGATTTTCTAAACACGGTGTTTATTAATTACAGGAAAAGTGAATTGGAATGGGCGCCCTTCACTAGGTCGCCCATTCAAGAATGGGCGCCCAAATGCTGGTCGCCCTTTAATTGATGGTAGCCTCTTGGGCGCCATTTACAAACATGCTTCGATTTCCGTAAAATCCGTGTAACAGACTATATACAACAAGCTATATGGAAAAATGGATTTATACTAGTGCTACTCATGCTTGTTACCCTATTTTAGCTCCGAGTTAGGCTAAATCTTGAGAACACCAAACTTTTTGGCGTGAATAACGAGGTACATGTAATAGTAGAAGAAAGAATAAAGAAAGCCAAGCCCTTCACGTTCTCTTCAGCAAAGCTTCAGTAGCATGAAGGAGAACGTAGGAAACATCAGGAAGGAGAACGCAGGATAAAGATGCCCTTCACGTTCACGTCTTCTTCTCCTGAAGAAAAGAAGAAAGATCCTTCTCTTCTGCAAGTGGAGACACGATCATCAGAAGGATGTCGGCAGTAATCTATGTTGAGTCTTGTAGAATCTTTACATGTTTTGATGATGACAACATGATAAGTCTTAGTGGTCTTCAAAAATTATGTCTATGTGAAAATTTAACAAAAATATTGTTTCTGTGAAAAAATGAACAAAGAACATGTTTGTTGAAGGATGAACCTTCATTTCACTTCAGGTATTGTTCAGGGACTGTATTCGTGTTGATTGGCACTTCGTCATGTTTGTATATAACACCTCGTGTTGAACTGTTTGTCTTCGTGTCGTTTCTTTTTCTCTGAAGTGTTTGTTTTGATTCAGTAACATTTTCGTGTCATTTGATCCTTACCTCGTGTTGTTTTCATCGTCTTCGTATCATTCTCCGTGTAGTGTGTGGTTCTGTCAGAATTCACTTCGTGTCTGTCTTATGTTGAAACCACACTTCGTGTTGGTTTCTGTTTTGATGAACTTCGAGTCGTTTTTCAGTGAACCCCGTGTTGTTTTGTCCTCCTGCGTCATCCTTGTTTTCACTCCGTGTCTATTCTCTGTTCTCATCATACTTAGTGTTATTTTTCATTTCATGTCAACTTCACTTTGTGTGGTTTTCAACCCGTGTCGATTATTGTTACGACTTCGTGTTGTTTTCAGTATGTGTCAACTCTGTCTTCGTGTCGTTTTTCACCTCGTGTCATGTTACCCCGTGTCAATTACTGTTTCAACTTCGTATCGTTATCAGTCCGTGTCTCTCTTATGTTGAAATCACACCTCGTGCTGATCACTGTTCTTACTTCGTGTTGTTTCTTTGTATTCTATCTTCGTGTTGATCTTTCGTTATTTAGACTTCGTGTCTTTATCACTTTGATCACACTCCGTGTCGCTTCTCCTCTCATAACTTCGTGTCGTGTTTCTCTACACCTCGTGTCGTTGTCTCCTTGTGTCTTCACCTCGTGTTTATTTTCGTCTCTTCGTGTCGGGTTTGTTCTAGTGCGTACAGGACATCGCAGCACTTCATGTTGCTTCCTATTTCACTTTCGTGTCATTTGTTTTGTTGTATCTTCGTGTCGTTTTTATTCTTCCTAGTCCTCGTGTCCTTCTTGTATTGAAACCATACTTAGTGTTGGTCTCTGTTCTTGTCTTCGTGTCTTTGCGTTGTTTGTCTGTCTACCTCGTAAGGTTCTCTTAGTAATGTTCATTGTGTCACCACCTTATCTCGTGTCGTTCTCTGTTTAGTATCTCTTGTCGTGTCCACTAACCTCATGCAGTTCTAGCTATTTATGACACTCAATACTAATGGCTCTTATCTCGTTGCAGGTCCGAGGAAGAACATTCACCAATGTCCGGGTGCACATGATCCGATGCTAAAGGAACAAATACAAAGAGGGCACGTGGCAGGAAGGTTCTAGGATCGAGCGTGGGAGGCACACGCGTTCAGTGCCCTATTCATTTGCTGCGGCTATAAAGAAAAACCTTTCGCCCACCGATGAAGGTTGATCTGAGCCAAGAAAGAAAAGGCAGTGTTACAGAGAGCTCGATCCAGCAGAAGAAGAAAAAGTGAGAGAGAGAGATAGTGCTCGTGTGAAAAGAGGAAGAGAGTGTAAGAGAAAGAAAGAGAGATAGAGAGTGAGTGAGAGAGCTCGTGGAGAAGAAGAAAGAAGTTTACCTGAAGATCTGTCTTCACTGGACCGTGGATCAGATCCAGGCCAGTCAGCTCTGTTAGGAGCCAAATTGTGCATTTTGTGTTTCAGCTTCTGTTTGCTGAAGTTATTTTCGTTTATTGTTTTTTCCTTTGTTTTCTGGTTTGTTGTGCTTTCCGATCCTCTGGTCTGAGGTCGTGTTCCCTCCGGTTAGGAGGAAGGGAGATCTGATCTCCAGTTGCAAGTAGCTGGGAGCTACTTGTGGGTTCCCTCCGGCTTGGAGGAAGGGAGACTTGTCTCCGGTTCTGGGCTTGTGGATTCAAGTCCAGAGGTTCCCTCCGGTTTGGAGGAAGAGGGGAGGTTGTTCCCCTGGTCAAGCTGTGTGGCAGCAACTGTTTGCAGACTGAGTCTGCTTGGTTCTAGCGTTCGCTAGTGAAGCCTCACTCCGGTTGGGAGTGAGGGGTGGATGTAGGTCTGAAGGACCAAACCACCTAAAAATCTATTAAGCAGTGGCTTGATTGTCTGGTTTGCTTCCGCTAGATGCTTGAATAGGTGCGCTCAATGTGATTGTATTTGAGTTGAATAGAATTGGTTCCATTCTGTTTCCTTATCTAGCATCCGGTTTTTAAATTTAATCCATTATTCGTAGAAGGATTCATTCACCCCCCCTCTGTATCCGGGCCAAGTACCCTAACAGTTGGTATCAGAGCAGGTGTCTGCTTACAAGGTCCAGCGACCTGCAGATCGATCTTGCAATCTTAGGTGCTTATTTCTTTTTAGTGCTTCAATATTCTTGTGCGTTAATCTGTGTGTTCTCATGGCCCATCCACCGATCTTCAGTGGTACGCATTTTGATGCATGGTTCGCTGTTTTGAAGAGTTATGTTAAATCTGTGAATCCAGACCTGTGGAAAGTAATTTCACATGGTCCTCATGAACTACCTAAGAAAAAGTCCAAATGGACTGACAGTCACAAATCCATGCATGAAGAAAATCAGATAGCAATAAATTTAATGAAGGCAGCTACTGATAGAGCTTTTCATTCATGTTTCTTTGAATTCAGTTCTGCTAAAGATATTTTGGATGCACTGAAGCGAACTCAGGAGATAGATGTGGACAGATGCATGATGGCCAACAGAAGAAATCAAAGTGCCAGCGATCAAGGCAGCAATCAAACTAAAGAAGATGATGATGATGAGCTAAATATCTTCGAGAATTTCTCTCTAGAAGATTGGGAGAATGCATATGCTGAATTATTTGAATCTCATGAACTGTTAAGAAAACAGTATAAAAAGTTGAAAAAGAGTATTCGGGTAGATAGTTCTAGCTCTCCATGTAAAAATTGTTCAAGTACGAAGAAATCTCATGATGCATGTCTGTCTGATAATCATATGTATAAAAACCAGAATGCAGAACTGAAGAAGGAACTTGAATGTGTTCACTCTGAGCTGAACAATTTAAAATCTGAAGATGACTTCCTCAGAAAGCTCTCTAAGGAAAATGATGAACAACTAAAGAAACTTAAACGAGAGAATGAGTTGCTGTTTGAAAAATTTAACGCCATAAAATCTGTAAACATAGAATTACAGAAAGATTTTGAAAAACAACAAAAGGAATTGAGGGAGTTTGAAGCTAGGAGAGAAAGCATGGTTAACTCAGAAGATCAGCTTCTAATAAATGAGCTAGTTCAAAATGATAAGCTTAAAGAAGAAGTTGAAAAATTAAAATTGTTAAACAGTGCCATGTCTGAAAGACTTCTCACATTGGAAAAAGGAAAAGCTATCTATACAAACGAGACTGAAGAGGTAGATGAGCTAAGAAAGGAAATTGAAGAATACAAAACAGCTAACAAGGTTTTGAATGAAGCTGTCAATTGTAGTGAACAAGAGATCACTAGTTATGAAATACACATTGCATCTCTTGAAAATGAAATTCGGGATTTGAAAGCTTCCTTGTCTAAATTTGTTGATGGGCAGAAAAACCTAGACAAGCTGCTAGGTGTAAAAGTCAATGTCAAAAAGGAAGGGTTGGGCTACAATAATCTCAATAAGAAGGCCTTGCAGAACAAAGTAATGACATCCTTTGTAAATACTTCAAATGTAGCCACTACATCAAAAGACAAACAGCCCATTGTTCAGAAAATACTGGGAACAAAGATTAACTTTAACAAGGAAGGACTGGGTTACAGTCCAGTCATGAGGAAGGTTGATGGAGCCAACCTGAAAACTGTCTTTGTCAAATCCTCTGAACAGGAAAAGCCTTCTATCTCATCTCCATCTCAGTACAAGGCTAAGAAAACAGATAAACAAAATAAAAATCATAAAACATCAAAAATTCAAAGGAACAATCTGCATGCTAAGAACTCATCAGATAAATGCCATGTTTTAAAGAAATCAAGTGGCTCATGTCATTATTGTGGTAAGTATGGACATCTTATGAGTAACTGTTTTGTGATGGAAAAAGATGACAACAAGCATGTTAGAAAATTTGTGTCTGGTCAGAAAAGGAATGTCAAATGTTCTAATTGTGATAAAGTAGGACACACTACTACTCATTGTTGGTTTGCAAGTAGTAAGGAAAAATCATGCTCATATCATACAAAACACTCTGCAAATCAGCATGTCTATAACAAGAACCAGCACATTATATGTTTTAATTGCAACAAAATTGGTCACAAGGTCTCTGAATGCTGGTCAGGGTCTTTTAAAAGAAATTCTATCTCATGCTTTGAATGTGGAAAGTATGGCCACAGGGCCATTGAATGTTGGCATGCTCAAAGGAAAAATTTCAGTTCTGGAAAGTATAGATTTCCTGCTAGTACAAATGCTCTTAGAAAGAACAAAGTGGTTTTCAAAAAGAAAAACTTTGAATGTGTTGATTATGGAAAACAGTTTGGTAATGCAAATAACAGAAATTTCCATGCTAATGCACATACAATTCATACTCATAATAATGTGCATAACCCAGATCTGAAAACTACTGCTCCTTGCTATCAAGTTAAAAATGTGCTAAGAAAACCTGCTAGGAGTGATAATGTCAGGACAGGACCCAAGACTTCCTGGGTACCTGTTTGCGCAAAATAAACTTTATTTTGCAGGTGTGCCTTGGGACTGGAATAAAAGGGGAAATGATCCAAGGCACTCAAGAATGAAAACCCCATTCTCACAATTTTCAGGTAATCTCTCTACATGTCCCATTTTGAAACTTACTGCATATCTGGTTTGATGCATTCTTGCATATCTGGCTATTTCTTTGGAAATCTGAATTGCTTATAGGACTGTTGAGGTTACCCTGTTATCCATGACCTCTTTGGTATATCAAATGGTAAGCTACCAAAAGACAGAGAAATCTGTCAGGAGGTTCTTACTATGTGTGAGGTGGTCTATTAGACCAAATGCTCCGCCTAGTACCATAAGTCATTCTGCTGATCAGGGGAGTCTGTTTATGCATAACTCATAAACACACTTGTTTAATTTTCGTGGCAAACACTGCATTCTTTAAATAATTAACACTTCCAAGAGTCGTGTGTGAGTTGTCCTTGAGTGGGCTGAAGAGGAGCTTGTCAGGCTATTTGGTTTCTGAAGATCTTTGTCAGCCGATGCAGTTAATGTGGTTTTAAGATCAGTCATCTCAAGAGGTTGCAGTCTGTTGCCCAAGAGTTACTCTGGATGTGAGACTGAACTACTTCAAAAATACTATATTTGGATATGACCTTAGTGCCTAATGTCTTGAGTGATCTCTCACTTGTTGGCTTGCTGATAGGAGTGCTGCTCATCTCATCTCATCTCTCTCTATTCGATCAGCCACCTCCTTATCTCTCACCTATCACTCTTGGTTCAGATTCTCTCTCGAAGAAATTGTGGGTGCAGTCTTCTTGCTCTTATCAGATATGATCTGTATACCTTAAACCACCCAATATCTAGTGTAACAATTTACACCTGTTAATAAAGAACTTCAATGTTTGGGGGTTATATTTGGTCCTTGATCCTTCTAAGTTATCTTCTTAAGTGTTGGTCAACATATTATAAAACTTTCTGTTAAATAAGAAAAACTTATTGAGGATCTCGACTTAACTGAAACTTATGTAAAGAGAGCTCTGAGATAAAATTGTGTTAAGTAAGATTTCTGATTTTGTCTAAAATCATGAGAAGTGCCTCCAGGGAATACGCCATTCTTTGTGGCAGAGCAATGGCTTTTGTGGAGAAATAGACACTCTTGATCAAAGAAGTCCAGAGCTTCTGTCATGATACAACTAGCTATCTCTGTATAGAAATGTTAAAAATATATATATATATCATTGGCATAAAGGTAGTCCGTCCTGAGTAACCAGGGTTTCTGGTGTCTAATAAACATGTCTCCTTGTGTAAAAGGGGACTATTCTACCTTGTGTTCAACAAATTGGTTGACCCTGTATGCCTTCTCGTCCATTAAATGAAGAAATGAAATCTGCTTGACTTTGATGTGTTATTTCGTTGCTTGACAAACATAAGGAGCAATTTAATCGTGTCTCTCTCTAGGTTAAGCAACTTTAACAGCTAATTTTGTGATTATGCTGATTTAATATCTTGAGTTAACTGACCTTGGTTTTTGGAAGAATATAACCCGTCCACATATTGAAGGGCTAACTTTAACATGCTGTAGTTGCGTTACATCAGGACTAAGGGTATTTTGGGTATTTACAGAAAAAGTTGATATGAGTAAAAAGCTACCCGACAAAACCCTTCTTGTTTCTCACGCCTTCCACCTCAAACCCTTATTTCCCCTTGCCGCTTCCTATTCATCCTCGTGCTGCTCTACCTTGAGCGTCTTCTTCAAACCCATCTCCATCTCTTCCCGCTCACTTTCTTCCCCCACAGAGGTCTATTCCTTTCTTAAGTCTAGCTTCACTTCCAATAGCAGCCTGCAAGAGAGAGTTGATACTCTGGAAGTTCCGGCAGATGGATCAGCAAAGGTCAGTAGCTCCGGGTGAAAGAAAGAGGAAGGGAAAAGAAATAGTTGAAGAGCCTTCATCTAAGCAACAGAGATGTCTTGAGCCAGAACCTGCTGCGGAAGTCTCTTCAGAACAAGGTACCAGGTTTTCTCAGTCTACCGTGTTCTTAGAAAGTGGGAAAATCATTCCTCCTAGAATAATAGATTTCGGAGATGAAACCTTGGTCTTGAAGTTTCCAGAATTGTTGAAAATCTTTGAGTTTCAGGAGTGGAGAAATTTCTTAGAAAATCACCGTGTCTATTACCCTAGGCCGGTAATGGAATTTTACAATAACTTGTCCTTGAGCCGAGACAAGTCTACTTTGTTATCATCTGTTAAAGGGGTCGAGATAACTGTTACATGTGACTCCCTTCACAAAGCTCTCGGTATTCCAGATAAAGGGGAGGTAGAGGGAAGCTTTCGATACAATCTCCATGAAGCTTTCTCTGTCATTACTGGTAAACCCAGTAACATTCATGATAAGGGGCAGTTGAAGCTAAAAGCTTATCAGACATCGTCATTTCCTCCTCTTCACAAGCTCCTTCAGAACGTCATTGCTTCCATTATCACCCCACAGACTGGGGCTAGAGGAAGAATTACAGACACGCAGAGATTTCTACTGTTTTGTCTGATTCAAAATGTGAAGATATGTCTGCCAGAGATCATTTTTAATGTCATGAAGGGATGCATTGGATCCAAGAGACATCTTCCCTATGCCGCCCATATGACAGACATCTTCAAGCATTCTGAGATTTGCTTGGATGGAGAGGCCGCATCAGAAGTTAAGGCCCGAAACATTTTTAATATGAATTTTGTTTCAGTGTTTTTGGGCTTAGAGGACTCTTCTATGGTGGGGCAAGTTAAGGTCCAAAAGGCCAGGGAATCACAAACTCAGGGGGAGCATTTGGAAGAATTTCAAGTCTTAGCCCCAACTGGTGAGCAATTAGTTTCTGAGATTGATCATCAGGAAACACCAGCTGAACAACCAGAGTCCACCTTGCCAGCTGCACCCACCGAAGTATCCTTCTCCTTTCAGAGGCTAGTTGAGGCTGCATCTGAGGACATCAGATTGTCTGACGAAAGCATTCAGACAGATCTAGATGCAACTATTGCTGGGCTATTTGATTCTTTTGGGAAGTCATCCGAAGAGGTAATAGTGCCTGAAGAACAGCCAGCTAAAGAGCAAGACAGTACTGATCAAGATCTTGCTGTTTTTGTTAATGAAATTTTAAGAGAAACTGTTGAGCGAAGCTTGGAAGAGGCTACCAACTTGGTCGTATCTGAAAGTCTTGAGCAGGCCTTAGTTGGCAGCCCTGCAGATCAGGAACTCACAGAAGATAGAGAAAAGGTTCCTGTCATAGAACTAGATACAGAATCTTCAAGTGAAGAAGAGGAACCTGAAGATATATTCCCTCAGAAAGAAACTCAAGCTGCAGATGAAGTTCAGGTCCCAGCTGAGAGCAGTCAAATGCCAGTACAAGAGGAAGCAGCTGAGAGAACTGCACCTGACAGTGAATTTTTTGGTACACCTCTAGGTCCACCTAGACTTCTATCTGCAGAGGCACCCAACATTGAATCTACTCGGGCGCCCAACATTGAAGAGCTTCTCATAAACCTGACTCAGCAGATGCAAAGACAAGACAAGAAATTAGATGATCTGCTTACATTTGTCACTCTCAACATTAATCAGGTACATACCAGATTACTGAAGCTTGAGATATCTCTCCTCACTGAATGGAGACGATTCCTTCTAAACAAAAGGGCTTCAGATGATGCAAACAAATCCTTGATGGAAGGATTACAGGAGATTTGTTCAAAAATTGCAAAAGCTCTGAGAGAGTCACATGATGTTAGTATTTCCTCCTTCAAAATGTCTTCTACCATAATAGATCATTGCTATGAGATCAGAACAGCTTTAGAATTGTTGAAGAAGTCTTCAAGTGCCCTAGGTCCAGGCATTCAGCAAATCTATGATAAGTTGATCACCTTCTTATCAGAAATGACAACTCTGACTGACAGATATGAAACGGTCAATGTTCGCCAAGAAGACATTATTTCTGAAGTGGCAAATGTCAGAAGCACTGTGGCGTATTGGCTTGCTGAACTATCAAATGATTTAAAGGAATTTCAGTCTATCTTGGGTTCAACACCTGGTCACGCCTCTTCCAGCAGAACTCCACCTCAAGAACATTCTTCTGCTTCTCCAAGGGGGAGACCACCACAAGGCAGGACGCGTGGCCCCTCTAGCAGACATGCAAGATACTTTTCTTGAAAAGTTGATGCTCTGTATTTTTGTTGCCCTTTTGAGGCCTTCTCCCTCAGACTCTTGGACAAATTAACTTAACTCATATCATTTGCGTTGTTGCATTCTTCTTGTTTTCATTTTTTTTTGATGATGTCAAAGGGGGAGAAATCAGGAAAAGAAAAATGTTTAATGTTTGTGTTTGTGATATTCATTGCGAATGGCTATCTAGTGTTTTTTTTCTTCTCCGCACAGACTCAAGACTCATAGTGTTGCCATCCATCAAAAAGGGGGAGATTGTTGAGTCTTGTAGAATCTTTACATGTTTTGATGATGACAACATGATAAGTCTTAGTGGTCTTCAAAAATTATGTCTATGTGAAAATTTAACAAAAATATTGTTTCTGTGAAAAAATGAACAAAGAACATGTTTGTTGAAGGATGAACCTTCATTTCACTTCAGGTATTGTTCAGGGACTGTATTCGTGTTGATTGGCACTTCGTCATGTTTGTATATAACACCTCGTGTTGAACTGTTTGTCTTCGTGTCGTTTCTTTTTCTCTGAAGTGTTTGTTTTGATTCAGTAACATTTTCGTGTCATTTGATCCTTACCTCGTGTTGTTTTCATCGTCTTCGTATCATTCTCCGTGTAGTGTGTGGTTCTGTCAGAATTCACTTCGTGTCTGTCTTATGTTGAAACCACACTTCGTGTTGGTTTCTGTTTTGATGAACTTCGAGTCGTTTTTCAGTGAACCCCGTGTTGTTTTGTCCTCCTGCGTCATCCTTGTTTTCACTCCGTGTCTATTCTCTGTTCTCATCATACTTAGTGTTGTTTTTCATTTCATGTCAACTTCACTTTGTGTGGTTTTCAACCCGTGTCGATTATTGTTACGACTTCGTGTTGTTTTCAGTATGTGTCAACTCTGTCTTCGTGTCGTTTTTCACCTCGTGTCATGTTACCCCGTGTCAATTACTGTTTCGACTTCGTATCGTTATCAGTCCGTGTCTCTCTTATGTTGAAATCACACCTCGTGCTGATCACTGTTCTTACTTCGTGTTGTTTCTTTGTATTCTGTCTTCGTGTTGATCTTTCGTTATTTAGACTTCGTGTCTTTATCACTTTGATCACACTCCGTGTCGCTTCTCCTCTCATAACTTCGTGTCGTGTTTCTCTACACCTCGTGTCGTTGTCTCCTTGTGTCTTCACCTCGTGTTTATTTTCGTCTCTTCGTGTCGGGTTTGTTCTAGTGCGTACAGGACATCGCAGCACTTCATGTTGCTTCCTGTTTCACTTTCGTGTCATTTGTTTTGTTGTATCTTCGTGTCGTTTTTATTCTTCCTAGTCCTCGTGTCCTTCTTGTATTGAAACCATACTTAGTGTTGGTCTCTGTTCTTGTCTTCGTGTCTTTGCGTTGTTTGTCTGTCTACCTCGTAAGGTTCTCTTAGTAATGTTCATTGTGTCACCACCTTATCTCGTGTCGTTCTCTGTTTAGTATCTCTTGTCGTGTCCACTAACCTCATGCAGTTCTAGCTATTTATGACACTCAATACTAATGGCTCTTATCTCGTTGCAGGTCCGAGGAAGAACATTCACCAATGTCCGGGTGCACATGATCCGATGCTAAAGGAACAAATACAAAGAGGGCACGTGGCAGGAAGGTTCTAGGATCGAGCGTGGGAGGCACACGCGTTCAGTGCCCTATTCATTTGCTGGGGCTATAAAGAAAAACCTTTCGCCCACCGATGAAGGTTGATCTGAGCCAAGAAAGAAAAGGCAGTGTTACAGAGAGCTCGATCCAGCAGAAGAAGAAAAAGTGAGAGAGAGAGATAGTGCTCGTGTGAAAAGAGGAAGAGAGTGTAAGAGAAAGAAAGAGAGATAGAGAGTGAGTGAGAGAGCTCGTGGAGAAGAAGACAGAAGTTTACCTGAAGATCTGTCTTCACTGGACCGTGGATCAGATCCAGGCCAGTCAGCTCTGTTAGGAGCCAAATTGTGCATTTTGTGTTTCAGCTTCTGTTTGCTGAAGTTATTTTCGTTTATTGTTTTTTCCTTTGTTTTCTGGTTTGTTGTGCTTTCCGATCCTCTAGTCTGAGGTCGTGTTCCCTCCGGTTAGGAGGAAGGGAGATCTGATCTCCAGTTGCAAGTAGCTGGGAGCTACTTGTGGGTTCCCTCCGGCTTGGAGGAAGGGAGACTTGTCTCCGGTTCTGGGCTTGTGGATTCAAGTCCAGAGGTTCCCTCCGGTTTGGAGGAAGAGGGGAGGTTGTTCCCCTGGTCAAGCTGTGTGGCAGCAACTGTTTGCAGACTGAGTCTGCTTGGTTCTAGCGTTCGCTAGTGAAGCCTCACTCCGGTTGGGAGTGAGGGGTGGATGTAGGTCTGAAGGACCGAACCACCTAAAAATCTATTGAGCAGTGGCTTGATTGTCTGGTTTGCTTCCGCTAGATGCTTGAATAGGTGCGCTCAATGTGATTGTATTTGAGTTGAATAGAATTGGTTCCATTCTGTTTCCTTATCTAGCATCCGGTTTTTAAATTTAATCCATTATTCGTAGAAGGATTCATTCACCCCCCCTCTGTATCCGGGCCAAGCACCCTAACAATCTACTGCCTGTTCGATGAAGAAGAATAATTATAGGGAAAGAGAATGCCAAGGGTCCATTGCTAGCGAAGGTTTTAAAACCTTGCTTTTCGTCTTTCAAACACTTCTAGAAGAACAACTAGAAGAACAACATTTTTCCCTGTTAGGAGTTGGCACCCAAGAGAGGGGCGCCCATTAATCTGCACCCTTGCAAGAGGGCATTTATTAAGAGAAATGGTGCCCTTGTAGGAGGGCACCCTTTCACTGGTTTGACCAGTCAAAAGGCAATTGGCACCCTTGTGGAGGGGCGTGTTGTGCCTCCTGATTTGATGATGTCTGGGGAAGAATAATCTGACTCCTCTGGACATAATTTCTAGTAAGAGTTGTTAGGAGTCTGTGTGTTTTGAATGACTGGAGTCAATTTAATTGACTGGGTTGATTTACTGAATTGACTTCGTATTGATGCCTGTAGCATTGATCATTTTGATGAAAATCAACTTAGTCAGTGTTAGCATAGTTTTCTATAGGTATGTGCATGTTTTTCCTCTCTCACAAATAGTCTGTTCATAGATATCTCCAGGACTTTGGTCCCCAGGACTGTGGTCGATGCATATATGACGAGTCCGTGCATGTACGTCTAAGGCACACACAAGGTCGATGCATGTATGTATAGGCCTACAGCATTCGCAAGGTCGGTGCATAGTTTGCGTCTCATATGCACATGTGTCTCAATGCATGCCTGCGTCTCATGCTTTGTCTAAGGCATGTACATACGAGCACAAGTCGGTGCAAGGTTTGGTTTTGAAGGCTCATAAGGTCGGTGCAAACTTTGCCTCGGTGCATATTGTGTTCATGCTCACATTAAGGTCTATACAAATCTCTATTCATTTTGCATAGTAGATCAGTGCACGTTTCTATGCTAAGGTCGATGCAGCTTTATGCTTGCAAGGTCCGTGCTATTTCCTATAGCTCCGATCGGTGCAATGTTTGGTCCGTGCATACTTAGTTCATAGAAGGTCGGTGTAGAGTTGGTATCAACGTTGTTAACGTCGATGCATATTTGGTGTTAGCTTGAGTCGGTGCAGTTTTTGCTGCGAGCACAAGTCGGTGCATTCTTAGTCTTTACCTACGTTTCATGCATTCACATGCTCGGTGCATTGTTTCATCCCGCATACACATAGTCGGTGCATGTTCTACATGCACGCATATAGGGTCTGTGCAGGTTTGCTGCTAGCATACTCAAGTCAGTTCATATCTGCTTACTTTATATAAAGTCTGTGCATATTTGAAATATGGCTGATTACAACGTGTTGGTCTAACTGCTTCAATTTGCCACTGGTAGGAACTTCATCATATATATACATATAAATGGTAGAAGTCATTAAGTCTCAAGCCAGCACGTGAAGGCCAAAGCTCGTGATCCAAGACTGATTTATCTACTGGAGATGTTGACACGTGGAATGAAGAGATCCAGATCTGCTTAAAATTTTGGGCGGGAAGCGTGATTTCCACACGCCGATCATCTGCTGCCTTATAAAAGGAGAGCTGATCGCCCAGTTCGAATGTGAGAAAATACAAGAGAGCTTGAAGAGATCGAGAGGAATAGAAGGCCAAGAGTGAAGGAGTGTGAGCGTCCAGCAAGAAGATTCCTGAGTAAGGACAATCAGTTGCAAGGAGAAAGGGTTGAATTAAGGAAGAGCATAGCGTTGAAGTTCAGTGAGTAAATGTGTTTTGTGTTCCTGGTTCCTGGTTCAAAACCAGAACCAGTCTGCTCGATTTAGAGCTACGTTCACTCAGTTCAGAGCTACATTCTCATGTTTTCTTAGTTTTATACTTTTGCTTTTGCAAATCTTTGTTTACTCAAGCTGTATGTCAGCGGATTATTAAAGCTGTAACTCAGCGGTTGGCTAAGATGTATTGCCCAACAGCAGAGGAAGGATCCACTAGTTGGCTTAAGCTGTAAAGCTCAGCGTCTGTAGGGAACTTGTTCCCCAAAGCTGTGGATCAGCGGTGGCAAGCTGTGTTGCCCAGCAGTGAAGCCTTACTCGGTTGAGTACGGGGTGGACGTAGATCTCTAAAAGAGATCGAACCACCTAAAATCTCTTGTACCTGTGGTTGTGTTTACATGTGTGATTGCTACTTCACTCTTTGCTTAGTTGTCTGAATTAATTGCTGCATCTCTTGCTCATTTGAGAGCTAGGAGAAGGTATATAAAAAGGCGCCACACAAAGGGTAGGTCATGCCTACCTGGAAGGTGGACGTTCTAGCGTGAGGAGTCTCTTAGAGTCAAACCTCCGCCAGGTACCTCTTCTGGCTCACTGATCTACAACAAGATCCATTAGCAATTAAGTCAGTTACCATATAGACTGATATCTCTGCTTACTGACATTGACCTCTGAGCTGATAAACTTGTGATCACCTTGGCTAACGAGATTTGATAAAATTTTGTTTTTCGCTTCTATCATTTAATCTTGTTATTTTTAAGGGTAAAGATCTATTCACCCCCCTCTAGATCTCTACACTTGGTATCAGAGCCTAACTCTTTGTTAAAGGACTCACATTCTAGAGAGGTTAGTTATGGATTCTAGAGGGTTAACTATTGAGGGTCACTCGGCCACCAAGCCACCATACTTTGATGGCTCAAACTATTCTTATTAGAAAAGTAGAATGCAGGTTTTCTTGAGATCCAAGGACTATGAGATATGGAAGATTGTTAGTCAAGGTCCTTTTGAACTTCCCCCTGATGAGGAAGTCTAGACTAAGGAGTAGATTCGTAGGTGTACTTTGAATTGGAGCGCTGTAAATGCTATGCAGTGTGCTCTTCATCCTACCGAGTTCTCTAGAGTATCTTCCTGCACTACTGCTAAGGAAATGTGGGATAAATTAGAAGTTATTTACGAGGGAACTTCTCAAGTCAGAGAAACCAGGTCAATATGCTAATGACTGAGTACGAGGCCTTCAGGATGAAGCATGATGAATCTATCTCCGAAATGTTTGCTCGATTGATGGTAATCATTAACAGCTTAAGAAGTTTGGGTAAGACTTACACTGATTATGAGCTAGTCAGGAAAATCCTTAGGTCCTTGACACCTATCTGGCATACTAAGGCCACTGTCATGGAGGAGTCCAGGAATCTTGCTGCTACTACCGTGGATGAACTCATCGGATCTCTCATGGCATCTGAGGTAAATCTGAAGAATATTGAGGAGCCCGAGAAGAAAAGGAAATCCCTGGCACTTAAGGTAACTTCTAGTAAAAAGGAGTCATCCAGTGAGAATACCTCCAGCAGCTCTGGAGATGATCAAGATCCGTTTGCTATGCTGACTAAGAGCTTTAGAAGAATTCTTAGGCAGGAAAGGAAAGGGAATAGAAGAAAACATTATTTAGGAGAGAGACAGTCAAAACATAAATCTGATTTTGCTAAGAAATCTGATGAAATTGTCTGTTATAATTGCAGGAAGGCAGGACATCTCAAGGTAGACTGTCCTGAGCTGAAAGAAAAGGTGAATAGAAAGGAGGGCAACAAATAGAAGGCCATGGTGAGTAGCTGGAGCGACGACGAGGAGGAAAGTCAGAGTAGCTCTTCTGAAAGTGAGATGGAAGACAAGCTGTGTCTCATGGCCAAAAGTGATGAAGAAAATGATGAGGTAATCTCTCCCTTCAATAATTTCTCTCACAGTGATTGGGAAGATGCATATACTGAACTGCTTGATAAATATGATGAAGTACATAAAGAAAATAGGCATTTGAAAAGGAAAATTACTTCATTAGCTCAAGACACTACTTTAAATGATAAAATCTCATGTTTGGAAATAGAAAATCTAAGACTGAAAAACTCTCTTGATGAAACTGAAAAAGATATGATTCTTTTGGATGATCTGAAAACTGAAAATGAAGAATTGAAAAACTTCGTTGAAGAGCTCAAAATAAAGTTGCAAGAATGTAGAGACCAAACTGGAATAATCACTAAAAAATATGAGGCTGTCAATGGAGTGAATTCGGATCTGAAAAAGGTCATTGAAAATTTGGAAAATGAAAACCAAGAAAAATAGAAAACTCTAGAAAAAATGACACAGGGTTCAAAAAATCTTAATGCTATCTTGGGAACTAAAGTTAATTTCAGAAAGGAAGGATTAGGCTTTACTCCATCCACTCAGAAAAGTTTTGATGTAAGAACCATCCCTTTTGTGGCAGAAAAGAGAACATCATAGCCCTTAATAAAGATGACATCTGAACAAATCCAGAAAGAAAAATAGATTGAAAATGTTAAGAAAACTAAGCCCAGTGTCAAGGACAAGGGAAAAGAGAAGATAAAGATGTCTAAGGGATCATGTTCATACACCACCACACCTCAGACCAGAGCTCAGTTTAGGGGTCAGAGAGCTAAAACAAAAACTCAAAGAAACCCCAAGGCCAAAGTAGCTCAGGTTCAACAGAAAGGTCAAGGTAATTTCAAACCTGCACCCACCTTTATGCATACTGGGTTCAATGTTTTTGGCACTCATAGTCTTAGAAGAGGAAACTCAGATGAAAGTCCTTATCATAATGGCTCACCCCATTATTCTTTTCAAAACTCTTATCACCACTACTCTGATAGGAAAAACCAAGGAAATTTCTATACTGGATCAAAGTATAGAACTCACTCTTTGAATTCTTATGTGCATCCCTGGCACAAAACCCCTAGAAGCCAGAGAATTCATGGCTTTGCCAAATTCATGCCCAATCAGTCCAGAGTTCCCTATGTACATGCTACTTCTAATGCCCATTGGACTGGTAACTGGCAAAGACAATTCCAGAATGAGCTTAAAAAGAAAAGTGGAACACCTCAAACTCAATTTCATAAAATCAGAGATAACAAGAAAAAATAGACCAAGCTAAACATCAAGAGCTCTTCACCTGCAGTGAAGAAACAAAATCAAGTGTGGTTACCAAAACAACTTGTATCATGTTTGCATGAGATGAATTCTTATTTGGGGCCCAACCAGACTTGGGTTCCAAAATTTTCTGCTTGATTCTGCTTGCAAGTATGCCTGGCAACCATACAAAATAAGTGGTATCTTGATAGTGGTTGCTCGAGGCACATGACCGGGGACAAAGAAAAATTCTGCATACTAGTTGAAAAGAATGGTGGTCATGTTGCTTTTGGAGGTAATATCAAGGGCAGAATTATTGGAACAGGTAAAGTAGGTAAGAACTCTTCTTGCTATATTGAGGAAGTTTTATTAGTTGAAGGACTTGCCTATAACCTTCTTAGTATTAGCCCGCTGTGTGATAAAGGGCACAATGTTACATTTGATTCTCTTGCATGTCCAATTTTTGAACCAAATTCTGAAACTGTCAAATTCATTGGTAAGAGGGTCAATAATATATACATGGTAGATTTAGATAATGAAGCACATTCAAGTCTATGTCTCACAGTTAGCAAGGATGACACAGCCAGTCTTTGGCACCGTAGGCTGGGTGATGCTAGCTATAATGTGCTGCACAAACTAAATAAACACAGCATGGTTAAGGGCCTCCCCGAAAATACATTTAAGAAGAATGACAAAATTTGTGAAGTGTGTATTCAATGTAAGAAAACCAGGAAATCATTTAAACACAGAACTGAAAGCATGTCCTCAAAACCATTTGGGCTGGTTCATATGGATTTACTTGGACCATCTAGATCTGGCAGCTTATCTGGTAAGAGATATGGCTATGTGTTGATAGATGACTTCTCCAGGTTTACATGGGTATTCTTCTTAGCACATAAACATGATGCATTTGCTGAATTTGAAGAGTTTTACTTTAAAATAAATCAGGGTGGTGAGCACTCAATTCTGAATATATTGTCTGACCATGGTGGTGAGTTTAAAAACTCACAATTTGATGATTTCTGCAGGAACAATGGAATCAATCACAAGTTCTCTTCTCCAAGGACTCCAGAGCAAAATGGAGTAGTAGAAAAAAGAAACATAACTTTAGTTTAAATGGCAAGGACGATGCTGGCAGAAGGTAACCTATCTAGAAGGTTTTGAGCCAAGGTAGTGAACACATCATGTTATATCATCAACAGGGCCATGGTAAGACCTTCTACTCACAAAACTCCTTATGAAAATTTAAAAGGTAAGAAACCTTCAATAGCACATCTCAAGGTATTTGGCTGTAAGTGTTTTATTCATGTAAATTCTAAGAGAGATCCTGACAAATTCGAACCTAAAAGTGAACCTGGAATTTTTCTAGGTTACTCTGAAAAATCCAGAGCTTATAGAATTTACAATCTGAACTCCAAAACTGTTGAAGAATCACCACATGTTGTCTTTGATGAGTTCTCAAATAACTCTGAAATTGGCTTCTGCAGGGACAAATTTAATGATGATATTCTGAAGGATAAAGTAAAAGAAAATCCTGAACCAGCAGAAGAAGGTGAGACAAGTGGGTCTAGAGGTCAGGGGGAGGTAAATGCAGAAACAGGTAATCATCTTATCAATATTAGAGTTCTTAGAGATCACCCTCTTGAAAATATTAATGGTAATTTGAATGAACCCCCTAGAACTAGATCACACTTCAGAATAGACAATGAATTAAACTCTTTTGCTCTAGTCTCACAGATAGAACCCAATGACATAAATAGTCCATTAAAAGATGAACATTGGATAAATGCCATGCATGAGGAACTGAACCAATTTGAAAGGAACAAGGTATGTCACCTAGTTCCAAAACCTACTCATGGCTCTATTATAGGCACTAAATGGGTTTTCAGAAATAAAACAGATGAGCAGGGAAAGATTGTTAGAAATAAAGCTAGGCTAGTTGCACAAGGGTACAACCAGGAGTATGGGGTAGACTTTGAAGAGTCTTTTTCTCCTGTCACCAGGTTAGAGGCTGTCAGAATTCTTCTAGCTTTTGCTTGTAGCCTAGGAATAAAATTGCAATAGATGGATGTTAAATCCGCCTTTTTGAATGGTCTAATAAAGGAGGATGTATTTGTTAAACAACCTCCAGGTTTTGAATGTCTTGATTTCCCAGATCATGTATACAAGTTAGACAAGGCTTTATATGGACTGAAACAAGCACCCAGGGCCTGGTATGACAGGTTGAGCTCCTTCCTCACTGGTAAGGGTTTCTCTAGAGGTGAAGTTGACCAGACACTGTTCACAAAGGTAAGCAACAAAGATATTCTTGTTGCACAAACTTATGTAGATGATATAGTATTTGGTTCAACTAAACCAACCATGTGTGAGGAATTCTCTACTTTTATGACAAATGAATTTGAGATGAGCTTAATGGGAGAATTGAAATTCTTTTTAGGTATGTAGGTTATTCAGACATCTGAAGGAAGCTTCATCAATCAATCAAAGTACATAAAGAACCTGCTGAAAAAGTATCAAATGGAAAATCTCAAGGCAATAGCTGCACCCATGGGCACCTCAACTAGCCTTGATGGTGACCCAGAAGGTAAATCAGTAGATCCAAAGTTATAAAGAGGTATGATCAGATCCCTTCTTTACCTCACAGCAACTAGGCCTGATATTCAGTTTTATATATGCGTGTGTGCTAGGTTTCAGGCTAGTCCTAAAGAGTCACATCTGAGTGCTGTTAAGAGGATTTTTAGGTATCTATCAGGCACCCTAGAACTAGGACTTTGATATCCTGCAAAATGTGAGCTAGATCTCATAGCCTACACTGATGCAGATTATGCAGGGTGCAGGGTAGATAGGAAAAGCACTAGTGGGTACTGTCACTACCTAGGTGGTTGTCTGGTAACACGGGCTTCTAAAAAGTAACACACTGTTGCTCTATCTACAGCTGAAGCAGAATATGTTGCAGCTGGAAATTGTGCAGCCCAGGTACTCTGGATCAAGCACCAACTTATTGATTATCAGATAAAATTGGGATGCATTCCAATTTTATGTGATAATACTAGTGCTATATCTCTCACTAAAAATCATGTTTATCACTCTAGGACTAAGCACATAGAAATCAAACACCATTTTCTTAGAGATGAGGTAAATAAAAATGAAATTGAATTACATTTCATTGAATCTGAAAAATAGATAGCTGATATATTTACTAAACCTCTAGGGAATGTGAGATTTAAATTCTTAAGAAGAGAATTAGGTTTATGTAAATTTCAGCATGAAAACTAATCTCAATTTCACTTCTGAATAAATCTTCTGATATGATTTGTGAATGTCTATTTTCCTTGGAATAAATTTACTGATCTAACTGAAATTGGCTCATGATTTTGTCTGTCTGAAAATCCATGTTTGAATAAATCCTTTGAACAAACTAGTCTCAAGTCACTGCTCTAAATAAAAGATCTGATATGTTCAACGATTGTCTATTAATTGTTTATGAATAAAAACTCAGATCCTATTTTGTGATTACTTCATCAAATCCATACATTGGGTATCTCGATTTCAGAAGTCTTTCAAATGCTATCAGATGGAATGACTTCACTACATGTCATGCATTCTCATCTAAACTTCTATACAATCATGCATGTAGGACAGGTGATTGCACTGCATTCTACTTCATGATGGTATGTCTAGAAATGCATGCATAACTGTGGTTGAATAAGTAAGTAAAGGTGCATATAGTCAGGGGGAGTTTTCTAAGAATAAGAAAATGTATGCGCTTGCTGCATAGTGTCAGGGGGAGTATTGAGCATGTCTATCTGTCTGTCACTCTGATCTCCTCTACTCCAACCCCTTTGAAGTTTAGACCTTATTTTTTTTCTCATTCAACTTGCTGGTTCTGATACAAACTTTGTGAGCTCTCATATCTTTACTCCTGAGTTCTGACATAATGACAGTCTTATAATGAGTTTAAAATTTTAAGCAATAGAAATCAGACATCTTCTATTATATGAATTTTGATTGATACTTGAATGAACTGATGGTTTAAATTGATGGGATTCTATATACGATCTAGAGGGGGGTGAATAGATCAGTCACCCAATAAAACTAGCAACAACAGCTCCAAATGCGGAATTAAATCAAGCTGCTGTCAGACGACAGACTGAATAACAATACTATGGAAGAAAGCCAACCCAGCAATCTTATATCGAGACGGTCCTACACATTCATCTACTACCGATCAAAAAAATGAACTGAATGCACACAGTTTGCACAGCAATCGCACAAAGGTCAAGGGATTTTAAGGTGGTTCGATCTCAAACTCGAGATCTACGTCCACCCCACACTCCAATCCGGAATGTGGCTTTCACTGCTGATACACAGCTTCGCTGATCCACAGCTTTGGGGTCACAACCCTATAGACAGCTGGGCATTACAGCTTATGCCATCCAGAGGAATCCTCCTCTGCAAACCGCTGGGGACTTACAGCTTTACCCGACCAGAGGAATCCACCTCTGCAAACCGCTGAGCTTCACAGCTTGCTCCGCTGACTCACAGCTTGGAAACGAGTTTCTAAAACAGAACGGAAGAACAAAGCGAGAAAACAAATGAACCCACAAGGGGAATGTAGCTCATCACTGAGCAAATTTAGCTCCGGTTCTGAACCAGGAGACTGAAGAACAGACACTTTCAGTATTCTTTCAAACACTTCTCTCTTGACTCTTTCCTTCTTCTCTCTTCTCTTTTCTCTTGGATCATGTAGGCTCTCTCTGCTTTTGCTTTTTCAGGTAAGTTCCCAATTTCGATCCCCCTGCTCCTCAGGAAGAAGCTTCTTATTTATAGAGCAGTGAACAGATAGGGCATGTGGTCATCACGATTCCCACCCGAATATCTAGGTCACGTGTCAACATCATAGCCTCGTTGCATTCCACGTGTCACGATCCTGGCGCTTTCTTTCATTCTCGAGTTATGTGCCCTTCTTAGATTCCTCGAACAGAAGTCCTGTCAGGTCAGACTTATTATCAGTTTGAATCAATCTGAAGGAAAAGAGAAGGATGCATCGAGTTAGTTCGAGATTTGAACTAAGCATGTACAGACTTGATGGCGTGTAATGTAGTATGCATATAGGAAAGTATGCACATTAAAAGAGGAATGCTCAGGCATGCCACCGAGATGTGTACAGACTTGTGTATGCATGGGACAAGACGATGCACCAACTTACTGTGCCTAGAGTTTAAGCATGAATGCATAATGCACAAACCTAATGAAACTATGCACGAACTTAACTCCTCGAATCAACAAAGGTTGTACAGACTTGTGAAATGATGCACGAACTTAAATGCTCGTATCAACAAAGGTTGTACAGACTTGTGTCCCTGCAGCACCAAGAGTTGCACGGACTTTGTGTATTTGTGTATGCGTGAGGCAAAGCGATGCACTGACTATGTGTATGCGTGAAGAACACGGGCTGTATAGACTTAGCTGCGAACTGAGCTAAACGATGAATAGTGCTTGCACTGACTTGGTCGAGTGAAGCAACGTGGGTAGTACATACTTGATAGCATGCAGCGATGTATAGTCCCGACAGATGCAATGTACACGCATCGACTTTCAATGCGTAAACAAAGTATGCACAGACTATGTATACTGAAATATGAAACATGCATTGAACCATGTATGTAGAGATTGCATGAAGAACATCTATTTATTCTAATCTTACGTGACTCATAGTGTTTGCTATCATCAAAACTGCACAACATCATCAAGGCACAAGGGGCACAACATAAATTTAATAATCTTTAGAATCAAGAAACTGCATTCAGTAAATAGGAATGTTGATAACTGATAATCGCTCTCAACCCTTGTCTCATTACATGCTTGATTAAGTTTTTATTGTATTTGAAATCTACTAAATTGATGAAATCTTGGTAGAGAAAACTAAGTTTATGTATTGTCTTTAAACAAGTCTCTCTGAAAAATAAAAAGGACAGTAAACCAATCGTATGAAAAATAAAAATGGCAGAGCAATGACTGAGTAAACACTGAGAAACTAAGTGCTCCATCAAAGAAATGGAGAATATTTAAGTCATGAAGTGGCTCAGATTATCTCTGATCATATGATAAAAAATTGTAAGCACTGAGAAACTAATTGCTCCATCAAAGAAATGGAAAACACTCATGTCATGAAGTGTCGCAAACTACTTGGTTCATATAGTTAAAATAATGTTCCTCAAATAAAATTCAGATGTGTCATATTATTTAACTTCAATACATACCTTGGTCACTCCCAAAAATTATCACTGATTTTCTGAGAGTAAGATACAGTTAAACATTTCTCACATGATTAATGTGATACTGGTTTATTCATATTATCAGGAACAACAAACTTATCCAATGAATGAAGTATATGGATTCTAAGCTTTATCACCTTTAAACCAGAAATCTATCAAGAATACACGGTATTGATTCATGTATCTGAAGACTCAGAGCTTTGTAATGCTTAGTTCTGAACTATTAAACATGGTGTCAGTCAAAATTCTCTCTTGTTATATACTTCCATTTCCACTTCTCTGAGTTACTGTCCTTACTGTTGTCCAAGGGGGAGATTACATTAGAAAGGGGGAGTGTATATCTGTCACAGCTTAACGGGGAGATCATTTCTAAGTCTACTCTATGTCTACCTCCCTTCCTATTTGCTGATGTCAAAGGGGGAGAGATCTGTCTGTATTTTGGTTTCAGATCTTAGCATGTGGCATTTGACTCTGTGTTGCATTATGTCTGCATATTCTGACTCTGTGTTGCATTATGTCTGCATATTCATCTGCATTAGCCTGCATTGCATGTTAATAGATCACATGTTTGGACTGAATGCTTTTCATCAAAATACATCTAAAATAAACTGTTGCCATCATCAAAAAGGGGGAGATTATTGTGCCTCCTAATTTGATGATGTCTGGGGAAGAATAATCTGACTCCTCTGGACATAATTTCTATTAGGAGTTGTTAGGAGTCTGTGTGTTTTCAATGACTGGCATCAGTTTAATTGACTGGGTTGATTTACTGAATTTACTTCATATTGATGCCTATAGCATTGATCATTTTGATGAAAATCAACTTAGTCAGTGTTAGCATAGTTTTCTATAGGTCTGTGCATGTTTTTTCTCTCTCACAAATAGTCTATGCATAGACATCTCCAAGACTATGGTCCCCAGGACTGTGGTCGATGCGTATATGACGAGTCCGTGCATGTACATCTAAGGCACACACAAGGTTGATGCATGTATGTAGGCCTAAAGCATTCTCAAGGTCGGTGCATAGTTTGCGTCTCATATGCACATGTGTCTCAATGCATGCCTGTGTCTCATGCTTTGTCTACGGCATGTACATACGAGCACAAGTCGGTGCAAGGTTTGGTTTCTAAGGCTCATAAGGTTGGTGCAAACTTTGCCTCGGTGCATATTGTGTTCATTATCACATTAAGGTCTATACAAATCTTTGTTCATTCTGCATAGTAGATCAGTGCACGTTTCTATGCTAAGGTCGATGCAGCTTTATGCTTACAAAGTCTGTGCTATTTCCTATAGCTCCGGTCGATGCAATGTTTGGTCCGTGCATACTTAGTTCATAGAAGGTCGGTGCAGAGTTGGTATCAACGTTGTTAATGTCGATGCATATTTGGTGTTAGCTTGAGTCGGTGCAGTTTTTGCTGCGAGCACAAGTCAGTGTATTCTAAGTCTTTACCTACGTTTCATGCATTCACATGCTCGGTGCATTGTTTCATCGCGCATACACATAGTCGGTGCATGTTCTACATGCACGCATATATAGGGTCTGTGCAAGTTTACTGCTAGCATACTCAAGTCAGTGCATATCTGCTTACTATATATAAAGTCTGTGCATATTTGAAATATGGCTGATTACAACGTGTTGGTCTAACTGCTTCAATTTGCCACTGGCAGGAACTTCATCATATATATACATATAAAGGGCAGAAGTCATTAAGTCTCAGGCGAGCACGTGAAGGCCAAAGCTCGTGATCCAAGATTGATTTATCTACTGGAGATGTTGACACGTGGAATGAAGAGATCCAGATCTGCATAAAAGTTTGGGCGGGAAGAGTGATTTCCACATGCCGATCATCTGCTGCCTTATAAAAGGAGAGCTGATCGCCCAGTTCGAATGTGAGAAAATACAAGAGAGCTTGAAGAGATCGAGAGGAATAGAAGGCCAAGAGTGAAGGAGTGTGAGCGTCCAGCAAGAAGATTCCTGAGTAAGGACAATCCGTTGGAAGGAGAAAGGGTTGAATTAAGGAAGAGTAGAGCGTTGAAGTTCAGTGAGTAAATGTGTTTTATGTTCCTGGTTCCTGGTTCAAAACCAGAACCAGTCTTCTCGATTTAGAGCTACATTCGCTCAGTTCAGAGCTACATTCTCATGTTTTCTTAGTTTTATACTTTTGCTTTTGCAAATCTTTGTTTACTCAAGCTGTATGTCAGCAGATTATTAAAGCTGTAACTCAACGGTTGGCTAAGCTGTATTGCCCAACAGCAGAGGAAGGATCCACTAGTTGGCTGAAGCTGTAAAGCTCAGCATTTGTAGGGAACTTGTTCCCCAAAGCTGTGGATCAGCGGTGGCAAGCTGTGTTGCCCAGCAGTGAAGCCTTACTCGGTTGAGTAAGGGGTGGACGTAGATCTCTGAAAGAGATCGAACCACCTAAAATCTCTTGTACCTGTGGTTGTGTTTACATGTGTGATTGCTACTTCACTCTTTGCTTAGTTGTCTGAATTAATTGCTGCATCTCTTGCTCATTTGAGAGCTAGGAGAAGGTATATAAAAAGGCGCCACACAAAGGGTAGGTCAAGCCTACCTGGAAGGTGGACGTTCTAGCATGAGGAGTCTCCTAGTGTCGAACCTCCGCCAGGTACCTCTTCTGGCTCACTGATCTGCAACAGATCCATTAGCAATTAAGTCAGTTACCATATAGACTGATATCTCTACTTACTGACATTGACCTCTGAGCTGATAAACTTGTGATCACCTTGGCTAACGAGATTTGATAAAATTTTGTTTTCCGCTTCTATCATTTAATCTCATTATTTTTAGGGGTAAAGATCTATTCACCCCCCTCTAGATCTCTACAGGGCGCCCATTCCTTCTTTGTGGAAAAATAGAAAACCACTATACGTGTCATCTATGTGTGGATTTTTAAGTGATGTTGGGCCTCTTAAATATATGTATGTATATATAGTGACCCTCATCAAGTATAGGGCTATGATATTTCTTTTTATTTGGCCTTCATATAGAGTTATTTATTTTAGGAAAAAGTTCGATTTCTCTATTATTTTTATCCGGGGTGCTACAATTATTGATTTTGGTGGAAGCTGGCATGATCATCTACCTCTGGTTGAGTTTGCATATAACAACAGTTACCAGGCAAGTATTCAAATGGCAACCTTCGAGGCACTATATGGAAGGAGTTGCCACTCACCACTATGCTGGGATGAAGTTGGCAAAAAGTAACTCCTAGGATCGAAGATGGTAAGGGATACTACTGAGAAGAGTCAACTCTTTAGAGAAAGACTTCAGAGGGCTCAGTCTAGACAAAAGACTTACGTCAATACTAGAAGGAGAGACCTCGTGTTCCAAGTTGGAGATCATGTCTTTTTTAAGGTTTCCCCAGGACGAGGCATTAGAAGATTTGGTGTTAAGGGCAAGCTTACACCAAGGTATATCAGTCCCTTTGAAGTGCTGGAAAGAGTTGGCGAGGTTGCCTACCAGATTGCCTTGCCATCATAGTTATCCGAAGTCCATAATGTGTTCCATATGTCTATGCTTAAGAAATATGTTCATGATCCATCCCATATCATAGAACATGATGATCTGGTAATACAAAATGATCTTACTTATGAACAAAGACCCTTAAGGATCCTTGATCGTGAGGTTCGTGTACTGAGGAACAAGACTATTCCCATGGTAAAGGTATATGGCGCAAGTGCTCAGAGCAAAAAGCCACATGGGAGACCAAAGAGTCTATGAAGAAGAGATTCCCCGACTTATTCCAAAATTGTAAGTATCCTGTATCCTCCATGTCTATACGCAGTTGAATTTGGGGACCAAATTCTTTTAAGTGGGGAGGGTGTAGCAACTCGGATAAAACTATAAGAATAAAATTTTCTAAATAAATAAATCTTCCAAATAAATAAGACAAGGGCCTAAAACCACAAAAAAAATAAAATAAAGCCCAAACATCAACCCAATTGAAGGCCTTAACACATATAGATATACATGGGCCTTAATAAACAAAAGCCCATAAACCTTTTCACGTCAAAGGAGGAATAGGGCATATACATATATATACATATTGTGGGTTGATTTCAAACGCCCAAGCCTTTATCACGTTCGAACCTTTGCATGAGGCTTTAGGGTTTATATCCAACCAAGAAAGTGGATGTGGTTTGGGAAAGAAAGGATTAGCATGGGAAGGTTTAAACATACTAGGATCCATACGTGGGAACTTAAATCCCATTAGGTTACTAAGAACCCAAATCATATATATATGACCCCTTCATGAACGAGCAAAGATTACTGTTGTGTTCGAAGAGATCCCGCATTGACGTCGTCGTCTTCCTCTGCTTCCTGTCCTACTGCTGTTATGTTCGTGACTACTGCTGGACGTGAAGGAGCCTTGCATCCTTCACTTTCCTCCTGCAGCTATTTCGACGTGAAGAAGCCTGCTGCTTCTTCTCCTTCTTCGCATTGCTGTGCTGCCGTAGTTGCTGCAATTGCCGACTGTTTTTCCTCTCTTCTTCCATTGCCGTTCGAGCTATTGCCGTTTCACCCGTGAAGAAGCTGCATCGTCTTCTTCTTCTTCCTTGCCATAGTTGCAGAATAGTTGCTGCCGTGGTGTTGTCTAACTACTGCTGCAGTGTAGCAACCCTGATAAAATATCAATAACAATAAAGATTTTAAATAAATAGATAAATAAAATAATATAAAATAACGCCTCGGATAAAGGCGCTATTTAAATTAGAAACGCCTCTAGCAAAGGCGTGATTCATGAAGAGACGCCCTGACAACACGGCGTCAAATTCCAACGTCAAAAACGGTAAGGCCAAGAAACGCCCCTATCTTGGGCGTGTTTTAAAACAAAGAACGCCTTCATATCAGGCGCTTATTAAGAAACGACCTGAACCAGGTCGTCAATTCAGGAATCGACTCCCTGACCTAGGTCGTTAATTCCATTCGAGTTCCGTTCGACACGGGAGCTTATCCAGGGTAATGGATAAGTATTAGAAAGAGTTAAAAGGTGGTAAGGACTCTATATTGGAAGCATTACTTCCACTAGAACACTAACTCCAATAGGATTCCCAAAATCCTATAAAGACTCTTGACAGCCGAACCCTAAACCTATTTGGACGATCGACCTGCTGCTGCACGGTAAGTGAAGAAAATATGTTCTTCTTATTTTCTTTTGCCCTCTGTTTCGACTGCATGAAGAACTGATAAATCTTCATTGACTTTTCTTTGTAGGAAGCTCCACAGCAACTGCCGAAGAACAAGGTAATGTTCTTTAACCGTTTCCCTAACTTCGATTATATCCTCACCTTCCTTCCTTTTTCTTCCCCTACAGGTTGATTGAAGATCATCATCTCCATCATCTTCATCAACTAAATTTTTCTTCTTCTTCCTGTCCGATCTGCATACTACTCCTATCAAGGGTATTAGAAGCTTCAGTGTGTTCTTATCAAGTTATTCACGTGTCCCCTCTCCAGATATCAATTAAGGTAGGTTTTCTCAAGTCACTGTAGCCCAAACTAAATTGATACAGTACAATAATCATCATGCATATACATGGTTTGGTTTACTATAGTTTCTGAACGACTTTCTGTTAATTTCTTGAAAGAAACATCCTTAGAAAGGGCGTGATTATGAAATACACGCCCCAGACTAGGGCGCTATTTTACAAGTCACGACCCTGCCAAGGTCGTCAAATCTAAATTTGACGCCCTGTACACAGGCGTTAATTTCTTATAAACATTAATCACCATGTTAACAACTGCTTATATATGAAATCATGATTCTAATGCATGATCAGATGTCTTCGACCCCTTTTGATTTTCTTGTCATGAGTATACATATATTCGTTCTATTGTATCCTAAATTTATTACTGCCATTGAAATTTCCTGAATAAACTTTAATTAACGACCTGGACGATGTCGTTTTCCACATGTTAACGCCCCATCACAGGGCGTGAATTGGAAAAGTAACGCCCCTTCAGAGGGCGCGTTTCTGTAAATTCCTGAAAAATGGTATTCTGTAAAAATAATAATTAAAAGAAACGCCCCTGTCCAGGGCGCGTTTTAGATAAATTAATGAAATATTGAAATTCTGAAAAAAATGAAAACATGTGTAAACGTCCTTCTTTTAGGCGTTAATTACTTGATAAACGACTCTGCTTAAGTCGTTACTTTACTGTAAACCTGATTTTCCACTGTTTCTGTTAACCGATGGTTTCATATTATAAATATACATATATATCGGCACTATTCTCCACTCCGTGAGTATAGTCCCACTTTTCACGTTGTTTTATCGATCACACTCAATTCTCATTGACATACAAGCTCTCCATTGGACATTACGTTCCTTTGGACTAACGAGTTAGTCATAGAGACCTCTGTAAGACTCCTCGTAGCCTTGGATTCCCTCAAGGCCGACTGAGCTGGTTGTACCCTAAAAACCCATTACACGATCTTTGCCATGTCAATCTAAAGAAGCATGGTATACCGGCCCTTATGATTATACAAAGAGTATATCATAAGAAATTCTTAATGGGATGATGATATCATGCCATATCATGTCATTCTTGTAAACCTCAATTCTATGATAAGAATGAGGGTATCTTATCTTTGATATACTGTTCATGTGGACCTCAATTCTATATAAAGAATGTCCATATTGATTTGTCATGATACCCAAGTTAAGAGAACCATATTCTACCTAGTTTTATCGATATCGTGATTATACCGTTATTATCGCCATTCTATGTCCTTTGTCATATTTTTGGACTCCATTCTGTCAAAGTTGTCATACATGTCTACAAGCTTGATTATTGAAATTCAAAAATTGGCTATATATATAAGAGTGGATGTCAAAACATATGATAAATGCCTGCGCATATAGGGCCCGATCTGGTCCTGGGGGGAGCACCCGAAAGTACTTGTACCCATGGGAGTTAAAATGATAAGGTATCTGGCATTATACCAAGTACTTTACTTTCTAGATTGGACATTCCACATAAATCTTGTGCTTGAAATCGTACTTGACTTGACATGAAATGCGTGGCCCGAAAAAGGGTAATTTACTTGCATGATACATGATAGCCAAAGTTCTTGACATGACTTGTTAAATGTACTTGCTTGAATATCTCAAATGTCTTGTTATCTTATTGAAAGTTCATGATTTGTCCATCTTAATTCCTTGATATTACATTTTCTCTATCTTGTCGTTTTATGTGAGCATGCATAGCTTCATTGCATTCATGAAAGATGTAACTACTTAAACCCCTTGCTAGTACTTGAGATATAATTTCCTACTGAGCATTCGCTCATTCCGTTTGTCCCTTTTTACTTTTCAGGTAAGTCCGACGACGATGGAAGTCAATCGGATGGGGAAAGTCCCGAGTGAAAGAGCTAGAGCTTGTCCAAGTGTCATCTAGTCTTTTTCCTACTTTCTTGAGTCAACTATGTACTTTTCTTTTTATTAAACAGAGTATTGGATTTGTAATAGTCTATTATGAAATAAAGGATTGGGTTATCTTGCTATTTTACGCATCTCTATCTTTGTGTCGAATACACGACCACTCTGATTGACATGATTGATATAAACTCGTCACGCGTCTCCGGGTATCTTCCGCGCTCGGGGCGTGACAGTTTTTGTGGTATCAGAGCCTAAGGTATTCAATTCCTAGGAAAAACCCAAGTCCAAGGATAAGTATAAACCTTTTACCAGTGAGATTGGGTAGAACCAAGGGTTAAAGATAAAAATAGAGTACTGGTTTCTAAATGTAGTCACGTACTAATATAGTTATTGTAATTGTAGGATAATGGCTGTCGAACGTGCTCAATGGCGCAACATGCAGCGTACCCTTCAAGGAATGACTCAAGTGCTACAACAGGTAGTACAGGGTGGTGCTCCACGAGCTGGAAGCTTACACCAAGCCTTTAAGAGCATGAATCCCCCGAAGTTTATGGGATCAACCGATCCGGACGATGCCGAGCATTGGGTCTGGGAGATTGAACGTATATTCCGTGTCATGCAATGCACGGATCATGACAAAGTCTTATTAGCTACTTTCCAGTTAGAAAAGGATGCTAGATGCTGGTGGGAGTCTATTGAAGCAACCATCGATCCTACTCAAGTAACATGGGAAGAATTTGTGGAATACTTCAATGCTAAATATTTCTCGGACCGAGTCCAAGAAAAGAAGGCTACAGAATTCGCTGCATTAAAGCAACGAACTTTGTCATTAGCAGATTACGAAGCTCAGTTCTCCAGGTTGTCTAGATATGCTAAACATTTGATTAGCACGGAGAAGATGAAAGCCCGAAGATTTCTTAATGGGCTTAGGCCCCACTATATTACTCAGCTAGCGCCGATGGATATTCAAGTTTATTCTGAAATCGTGCGCCGAGTTCAACTACTTGAAGATGCCACGGAACTATCTGATAGGATCCGTGGAAAAGACAAGAAGGAACAAGTCACGAGTTCGGGTTCTTTCAAACCCAATTTCAAGAAGAGGCCCAATAATGGAGGTTCTTCCTCTCAAGACCATAAGTTCAAAAAGACCAAGCCTTTCTCTATCACAACTACCCCTTCTAATACAGTATGCAAGCATTGTGACAAGGCTGGTCACAAGACAGAAGAATGCTGGAGGAAATTAGGAGCTTGTCTCCGTTGTGGGAGTCGCGAACATCGGATTCCCGATTGTCCATTAATGAATGACCAAGCCGGTGACGGTAAACGCCCGGTGACAAAGAACGCTCGACTTCATGCAATAAAGGAGACCGAGCAAGAAGAAGGTGGTCTGGTAGAAGGTACATTAACAGTTTGTTCCAAAAGTGCTTATGTCTTATTTGATACGGGTGCATCGCATTCCATTATTTCTAAGAAGTTTGCCGACCCGTTACCGTTAGAACCAGAATGGATAAAAATAGTTCTAACTACTCCTCTTGGAAGTGAAAATGATATTACTCATCACTACCAAAACTGTGAGGTAATGGTTCAAGGTAGGAATTTACCTATAGATCTCATATGCCTCGATCTAAAGGAGTATGATGTTATACTGGGAGCGGACTGGTTATCCAAATACCAGGCAACGGTTGATTGCCGCAATAGCCAAATTGCTTTCAAAGATATTCCAGAATTAGTCTTCACTCGCCCCAAGAGTCGGAGCAATTCCCCTCTTATTTCGGCCCTCCGAGCTAGCAAGCTCATCAGGAAAGGATGTACAGCTTTCCTTGCATTTGTCACAGTTAAGGAAACAAAGGACACTAAGCTAGAAGACATTCCAGTAGTACAAGAATTCCCGGACGTGTTTCCGGAAGAGTTGCCGGGATTACCCCCTCAAAGGGATGTGGCCTTCACCATTGACTTAGTCCCTGGTGGTGGTCCTGTTTCAAGGGCACCATATAGAATGTCCCCTGCTGAACTCAAAGAGTTGAAGGAGCAATTGATGGAATTAATTCGAAAAGGGTTTATTAGACCAAGTATTTCCCCGTGGGGAGCACCAGTCTTATTTGTAAAGAAGAAGGATGGATCCATGAGATTGTGTATCGACTATCGACAGTTGAATCATCTTACTATCAAGAACAAGTATCCACCGCCGAGAATCGATGAGTTATTTGATCAAATTTCAGGATCTAAATATTTTTCGAAGATTGATCTTAGATCGGGATACCATCAGTTAAGGATCAAGGATGATGACATTCATAAGACTGCATTCAGAAGCAGGTATGGCCATTACGAATTTGTTGTTATGCCTTTTGGACTAACAAATGCCCCTGCTGCCTTTATACAGTTAATGAACAGCATATTCAGGCCTTACTTGGATCAATTCATAGTAGTCTTCATTGATGATATATTGATATATTCCAAGACTAAGGAAGAACATGAAAAGCATTTGAGGATGGCATTGTAAGTCTTGAGGACAAATCAATTATATGCAAAACTCAGTAAGTGTGAATTCTGGCTTGAAGAAGTGGCTTTTCTAGGACATGTGATTTCAAAAGATGGATTATCAGTAGATCCGTCAAAGGTCGAAGCTGTTAGAAACTGAGAAAAATCAACCAATGCTAGCGAGATCAGAAGTTTCTTAGGCCTTGCAGGTTATTATCGGCGATTCATCAAAGACTTCTCCAAGATCGCCGTGCCCCTTACAAGGTTAACTCGCAAGGAGATCCGATATGAATGGAGAGAGGAATGTGAAAGAAGTTTCCAAACTCTCAAAGATCATCTCACCACAGCTCCGGTGTTAGCTCTACCGATAGAAGGAGAGAAATTCGAGGTCTACACAGATGCTTCTGGCATTGGCCTCGGATGTGTCCTAATGCAACAAGGAAAGGTCATAGCATACTCTTCACGTCAACTGAAGAAGCATGAGGAGAATTACCCCGTCCATGACTTAGAACTGGCCGCGGTGGTATTTACACTGAAGATATGGAGACACTACTTATATGGAGTGCAGTTTACTGTATACTCCGATCACAAAAGTCTCAAATATCTATTTTCACAAAAAGAGCTAAACATGAGACAAAGACGCTGGCTAGAATACCTCAAGGACTTCGACTTCAATATATAATATCATCCTGGAAAGGGTAATTATGTTGCTGATGCCCTTAGTCGAAAGCCGAGAGCAATGGTAGCCAATTGTATGATACAAGAATGGAGGTTGCTAGAACAATTCTCCGAGCTCAATATAAGCTTGGACAAGGAAGCCAAATTTGTCACATTATCTCATGTAAGCATACAGTCAGATTTATTATCTGAGATACAAGCACTTCAGAATGATGATCCTATATTAGTGGAAATCCAGGGCAGATTAGAAGGACAATCTGATTTCCAATTAGCTTCTGATGGAAGATTAATGTTTAAAGATAGAACTTGTATACCAGATTGCCCAGAATTAAAGAAGAAGATCTTAGATGAAGCTCATAGATCAAGGTACACTATTCATCCAGGATCTACCAAGATGTACCAAGATGTGAAGAGAAACTTTTGGTGGCCAAATATGAAAAGAGAAATAGCAGATTATGTATCTCGCTGTCTCACATGCCAACAGGTCAAGGCAGAACACCAAAAGCCTGCTGTAAAACTACATCCTCTAGATATTCCTAAGTGGAAGTGGGAGGATATTGGTATGGATTTCATCATGGGTTTATCTAAATCAAAAGGAGGACATGATGGAATATGGGTTATTATTGACCGCTTGACTAAATCGGCGCATTTCTTACCAATAAAGAGCCGGTGGTCAGTATATGTATTGGCTGCACTATACATCAAGGAAGTAGTCAGGTTACATGGAATTCCTGTCTCGATCGTGTCTGACAGAGATCCCCGTTTCACTTCTCATTTTTGGAAAGGATTACAACATTCGTTGGGAACAAGGCTTAACTTTAGTACTGCTTTTCACCCGCAAACGGATGGTCAGACCGAAAGAACAAACCAAGTAGTGGAAGATATGTTAAGAGCTTGCATCATTGATTTTAGTGGAAGTTGGCATGATCATTTACCCTTAATTGAGTTTGCATATAATAATAGCTACCAAGCTAGTATCCAAATGGCACCTTTCGAAGCTTTATATGGAAGGAGTTGCCGATCACCCTTATGCTGGAACGAAGTTGGAGAGAAACAACTGTTAGGTCCAGACATGGTAAGGGATACAACTGAGAAGATACAAGTAATCAGAGAAAGATTGCAAGTTGCTCGGACCAGACAAAAGGCTTATGCTGATACAAGAAGAAGAGATCTTGAATTCCAGGTTGGAGATCATGTATTTCTTAAAATATCGCCTGGACGTGGCATACGAAGATTTGGTGTTAAGGGCAAGCTTACGCCAAGATTTATCGGACCATTTGAGATACTCGAAAGAGTTGGCGAGGTTGCTTATCGCATCGCGTTGCCTCCTCAATTGTCCGAGGTACATAATGTATTTCATATATCTATGTTGAAGAAGTATGTGCACGATCCATCACATATTATTGAACATGGAGATCTGGTGATCCAGAAAGACCTCACATATGAACAGAAGCCAATGAAGATCTTAGATCGTGAAATACGAGCTCTAAGGAATAAGGTTATTCCCATGCTTAAGGTGCAACGGAACAAGAATTCTGAACATGAAGCAACATGGGAGACCGAGGAATCTATGAAGAAACGATTTCCCGAGTTATTCTAAGAGGTATATGATCTACACTCTCCACGTATATACATAATATGCAATTGAATTTGGGGACCAAATTCTTTTTAAGTGGGGGAGGGTGTAGCAACCCTGATAAAATATCAATAACAATAAAGATTTTAAATAAATCAAATAAATAGACAAATAAAATAATATAAAATAACGCCTCGGATAAAGGCGCTATTTAAATTAGAAACGCCTCTAGCAAAGGCGTGATTCATGAAGAGACGCCCTGACAACACGGCGTCAAATTCCAACGTCAAAAACGGTAAGGCCAAGAAACGCCCCTATCTTGGGCGTGTTTTAAAACAAAGAACGCCTTCATATCAGGCGCTTATTAAGAAACGACCTGAACCAGGTCGTCAATTCAGGAATCGACGCCCTGACCTAGGTCGTTAATTCCATTCGAGTTCCGTTCAACACGGGAGCTTATCCAGGGTAATGGATAAGTATTAGAAAGAGTTAAAAGGTGGTAAGGACTCTATATTGGAAGCATTACTTCCACTAGAACACTAACTCCAATAGGATTCCCAAAATCCTATAAAGACTCTTGACAGCCGAACCCTAAACCTATTTGGACGATCGACCTGCTGCTGCACGGTAAGTGAAGAACATATGTTCTTCTTATTTTCTTTTGCCCTCTGTTTCGACTGCATGAAGAACTGATAAACCTTCATTGACTTTTCTTTGTAGGAATCTCCACAGCAACTGCCGAAGAACAAGGTAATGTTCTTCAACCGCTTCCCTAACTTCGATTATATCCTCACCTTCCTTCCTTTTTCTTCCCCTATAGGTTGATTGAAGATCATCATCTCCATCATCTTCATCAACTAAAATTTTCTTCTTCTTCCTGTCCGATCTGCATACTGCTGCTATCAAGGGTATTAGAAGCTTCAGTGTGTTCTATCAAGTTATTCACGTGTCCCCTCTCCAGATATCAATTAAGGTAGGCTTTCTCAAGTCACTGTAGCCCAAACTAAATTGATACAGTACAATAATCATCATGCATATACATGGTTTGGTTTACTATAGTTTCTGAACGACTTTCTGTTAATTTCTTGAAAGAAACGTCCTTAGAAAGGGCGTGATTATGAAATACACGCCCCAGACTAGGGTGCTATTTTACAAGTCACGACCCTGCCAAGGTCGTCAAATCTAAATTCGACGCCCTGTACACAGGCGTTAATTTCTTATAAACATTAATCACCATGTTAACAACTGCTTATATATGAAATCATGATTCTAATGCATGATCAGATGTCTTCGACCCCTTTTGATTTTCTTGTCATGAGTATACATATATTCGTTCTATTGTATCCTGAATTTATTACTGACATTGAAATTTCCTGAATAAACTTTAATTAACGACCTGGACGAGGTCGTTTTCCACATGTTAACGCCCCATCATAGGGCGTGAATTGGAAAAGTAACGCCCCTTCAGAGGGCGCGTTTCTGTAAATTCCTGAAAAATGGTATTCTGTAAAAATAATAATTAAAAGAAACGCCCCTGTCCAGGGCACGTTTTAGATAAATTAATGAAATATTGAAATTCTGAAAAAAATGAAAACATGTGTAAACGCCCTTCTTTTAGGCGTTAATTACTTGATAAACGACTCTGCTTAAGTCGTTACTTTACTGTAAACATGATTTTCCACTGTTTCTGTTAACCGATGGTTTCATATTATAAATATACATATATATCGGCACTATTCTCCACTCCGTGAGTATAGTCCCACTTTTCACGTTGTTTTATCGATCACACTCAATTCTCATTGACATACAAGCTCTCCATTGGACATTCCGTTCCTTTGGACTAGCGAGTTAGTCATAGAGACCTCCGTAAGACTCCTCGTAGCCTTGGATTCCCTCAAGGCCGACTGAGCTGGTTGTACCCTAAAAACCCATTACACGATCTTTGCCATGTCAATCTAAAGAAGCATGGTATACCGGCCCTTATGATTATACAAAGAGTATATCATAAGAAATTCTTAATGGGATGATGATATCATGCCATATCATGTCATTCTTGTAAACCTCAATTCTATGATAAGAATGAGGGTATCTTATCTTTGATATACTGTTCATGTGGACCTCAATTCTATATAAAGAATGTCCATATTGATTTGTCATTGTACCCAAGTTAAGGGAACCATATTCTACCTAGTTTTATCGATATCGTGATTATACCGTTATTATCGCCATTCTATGTCCTTTGTCATATTTTTGGACTCCATTCTGTCAAAGTTGTCATACATGTCTACAAGCTTGATTATTGAAATTCAAAAATTGGCTATATATATAAGAGTGGATGTCAAAACACATGATAAATGCCTACGCATATAGGGCCCGATCTGGTCCTGGGGGGAGCACCCGAAAGTACTTGTGCCCATGGGAGTTAAAATGATAAGGTATCTGGCATTATACCTAGTACTTTACTTTCTAGATTGGACATTCCACATAAATCTTGTGCTTGAAATCGTACTTGACTTGACATGAAATGCGTGGCCCGAAAAAGGGTAATTTACTTGCTTGATACATGATAGCCAAAGTTCTTGACATGACTTGTTAAATGTACTTGCTTGAATATCTCAAATGTCTTGTTATCTTATTGAAAGTTCATGATTTGTCCATCTTAATTCCTTGATATTATATTTTCTCTATCTTGTCATTTTATGCGAGCATGCATAGCTTTATTGCATTCATGAAAGATGTAATTACTTAAACCCCTTGCTAGTACTTGAGATATAATTTCCTACTGAGCATTCGCTCATTCCGTTTGTCCCTTTTTACTTTTCAGGTAAGTCTGACGACGATGGAAGTCAATCGGATGGGGAAAGTCCCGAGTGAAAGAGCTAGAGCTTGTCCAAGTGTCATCTAGTCTTTTTCCTACTTTCTTGAGTCAACTATGTACTTTTCTTTTTATTAAACAGAGTATTGGATTTGTAATAGTCTATTATGAAATAAAGGATTCGGTTATCTTGCTATTTTGCGCATCGTTGTCTTTGTGTCGAATACACGACCACTCTGATTGACATGATTGATATAAACTCGTCACGCGTCTCCGGGTATCTTCCGCGCTCGGGGCGTGACAATTTTTGTGGTATCAGAGCCTAAGGTATTCAATTCCTAGGAAAAACCCAAGTCCAAGGATAAGTATAAACCTTTTACCAGTGAGATTGGGTAGAACCAAGGGTTAAAGTTAAAAATAGCGTACTGGTTTCTAAATGTAGTCACGTACTAATATAGTTATTATAATTGTAGGATAATGGCTGCCGAACGTGCTCAATGGCGCAACATGCAGCGTACCCTTCAAGGAATGACTCAAGTGCTACAACAGGTAGTACAGGGTGGTGCTCCACGAGCTGGAAGCTTACACCAAGCCTTTAAGAGCATGAATCCCCCGAAGTTTATGGGATCAACCGATCCGGACGATGCCGAGCATTGGGTCCGGGAGATTGAACGTATATTCCGTGTCATGCAATGCACGGATCAGGACAAAGTCTTATTAGCTACTTTCCAGTTAGAAAAGGATGCTAGATGATGGTGGGAGTCTATTGAAGCAACCATCGATCCTACTCAAGTAACATGGGAAGAATTTGTGGAATACTTCAATGCTAAATATTTCTCGGACCGAGTCCAAGAAAAGAAGGCTGCAGAATTCGCTGCATTAAAGCAACGAACTTTGTCATTAGCAGATTACGAAGCTCAGTTCTCCAGGTTGTCTAGATATGCTAAACATTTGATTAGCACGGAGAAGATGAAAGCCCGAAGATTTCTTAATGGGCTTAGGCCCCACTATATTACTCAGCTAGCGCCGATGGATATTCAAGTTTATTCTGAAATCGTGCGCCGAGCTCAACTACTTGAAGATGCCACGGAACTATCTGATAGGATCCGTGGGAAAGACAAGAAGGAACAAGTCACGAGTTCAGGTTCTTTCAAACCCAATTTCAAGAAGAGGCCCAATAATGGAGGTTCTTCCTCTCAAGACCATAAGTTCAAAAAGACCAAGCCTTTCTCTATCACAACTACCCCTTCTAATACAGTATGCAAGCATTGTGACAAGACTGGTCACAAGACAGAAGAATGCTGGAGGAAATTAGGAGCTTGTCTCCGTTGTGGGAGTCGCGAACATCGGATTCCCGATTGTCCATTAATGAATGACCAAGCCGGTGACGGTAAACGCCCGGTGACAAAGAACGCTCGACTTCATGCAATAAAGGAGACCGAGCAAGAAGAAGGTGGTCTGGTAGAAGGTACATTAACAGTTTGTTCCAAAAGTGCTTATGTCTTATTTGATACGGGTGCATCGCATTCCATTATTTCTAAGAAGTTTGCCGACCCGTTACCGTTAGAACCAGAATGGATAAAAATAGTTCTAACTACTCCTCTTGGAAGTGAAAATGATATTACTCATCACTACCAAAACTGTGAGGTAATGGTTCAAGGTAGGAATTTACCTATAGATCTCATATGCCTCGATCTAAAGGAGTATGATGTTATACTGGGAGTGGACTGGTTATCCAAATACCAAGCAACGGTTGATTGTCGCAATAGCCAAATTACTTTCAAAGATATTCCAGAATTAGTCTTCACTCGCTCCAAGAGTCGGAGCAATTCCCCTCTTATTTCGGCCCTCCGAGCTAGCAAGCTCATCAGGAAAGGATGTACAGCTTTCCTTGCATTTGTCACAGTTAAGGAAACAAAGGACACTAAGCTAGAAGACATTCCAGTAGTACAAGAATTCCCAGACGTGTTTCCGGAAGAGTTGCCGGGATTACCCCCTCAAAGGGATGTGGCCTTCACCATTGACTTAGTCCCTGGTGGTGGTCCTGTTTCAAGGGCACCATATAGAATGTCCCCTGCTGAACTCAAAGAGTTGAAGGAGCAATTGATGGAATTAATTCGAAAAGGGTTTATTAGACCAAGTATTTCCCCGTGGGGAGCACCAGTCTTATTTGTAAAGAAGAAGGATGGATCCATGAGATTGTGTATCGACTATCGACAGTTGAATCATCTTACTATCAAGAACAAGTATCCACTGTCGAGAATCGATGAGTTATTTGATCAAATTTCAGGATCCAAATATTTTTCGAAGATTGATCTTACATCGGGATACCATCAGTTAAGGATCAAGGATGATGACATTCATAAGACTGCATTCAGAAGCAGGTATGGCCATTACGAATTTGTTGTTATGCCTTTTGGACTAACAAATGCCCCTGCTGCCTTTATGCAGTTAATGAACAGCATATTCAAGCCTTACTTGGATCAATTCATAGTAGTCTTCATTGATGATATATTGATATATTCCAAGACTAAGGAAGAACATGAAAAGCATTTGAGGATGGCATTGCAAGTCTCGAGGATAAATCAATTATATGCAAAACTCAGTAAGTGTGAATTCTGGCTTGAAGAAGTGGCTTTTCTATTACATGTGATTTCAAAAGATGGATTATCAGTAGATCCGTCAAAGGTCGAAGCTGTTAGAAACTGGGAAAAACCAACCAATGCTAGCGAGATCAGAAGTTTCTTAGGCCTTGCAGGCTCTTATCGGTGATTCATCAAAGACTTCTCCAAGATCGCCGTGCCCCTTACAAGGTTAACTCGCAAGGAGATCCGATATGAATGGAGAGAGGAATGTGAAAGAAGTTTCCAAACTCTCAAAGATCATCTCACCACAGCTCCGGTGTTAGCTCTACCGATAGAAGGAGAGAAATTCGAGGTCTACACAGATGCTTCTGGCATTGGCCTCGGATGTGTCCTAATGCAACAAGGAAAGGTCATAGCATACTCTTCACGTCAACTGAAGAAGCATGAGGAGAATTACCCCGTCCATGACTTAGAACTGGCCGCGGTGGTATTTGCACTGAAGATATGGAGACACTACTTATATGGAGTGCAGTTTACTGTATACTCCGATCACAAAAGTCTCAAATATCTATTTTCACAAAAAGAGCTAAACATGAGACAAAGACACTGGCTAGAATACCTCAAGGACTTCGACTTCAATATACAATATCATCCTGGAAAGGGTAATTATGTTGCTGATGCCCTTAGTCGAAAGCCGAGAGCAATGGTAGCCAATTGTATGATACAAGAATGGAGGTTGCTAGAACAATTCTCCGAGCTCAATATAAGCTTGGACAAGGAAGCCAAATTTGTCACATTATCTCATGTAAGCATACAGTCAGATTTATTATCTGAGATACAAGCACTTCAGGATGATGATCCTATATTAGTGGAAATCCAGGGCAGATTAGAAGGACAATCTGATTTCCAATTAGCTTCTGATGGAAGATTAATGTTTAAAGATAGAACTTGTATACCAGATTGCCCAGAATTAAAGAAGAAGACCTTAGATGAAGCTCATAGATCAAGGTACACTATTCATCCAGGATCTACCAAGATGTACCAAGATGTGAAGAGAAACTTTTGGTGGCCAAATATGAAAAGAGAAATAGCAGATTATGTATCTCGCTGTCTCACATGCCAACAGGTCAAGGCAGAACACCAAAAGCCTGCTGTAAAACTACATCCTCTAGATATTCCTAAGTGGAAGTGGGAGGATATTGGTATAGATTTTATCATGGGTTTATCTAAATCAAAAGGAGGACATGATGGAATATGGGTTATTATTGACCGCTTGACTAAATCGGCGTATTTCTTACCAATAAAGAGTCGGTGGTCAGTAGATGTATTGGCTGCACTATACATCAAGGAAGTAGTCAGGTTACATGGAATTCCTGTCTCGATCGTGTCTGACAGAGATCCCCGTTTCACTTCTCATTTTTGGAAAGGATTACAACATTCGTTGGGAACAAGGCTTAACTTTAGTACTGCTTTTCACCCGCAAACGGATGGTCAGACCGAAAAAACAAACCAAGTAGTGGAAGATATGCTAAGAGCTTGCATCATTGATTTTAGTGGAAGCTGGCATGATCATTTACCCTTAATTGAGTTTGCATATAATAATAGCTACCAAGCTAGTATCCAAATGGCACCTTTCGAAGCTTTATATGGAAGGAGTTGCCGATCACCCTTATGCTGGAACGAAGTTGGAGAGAAACAACTGTTAGGTCCAGACATGGTAAGGGATACAACTGAGAAGATACAAGTAATCAGAGAAAGATTGCAAGTTGCTCGGACCAGACAAAAGGCTTATGCTGATACAAGAAGAAGAGATCTTGAATTCCAGGTTGGAGATCATGTATTTCTTAAAATATCGCCTGGACGTGGCATACGAAGATTTGGTGTTAAGGGCAAACTTACGCCAAGATTCATCGGACCATTTGAGATACTCGAAAGAGTTGGCGAGGTTGCTTATCGCATCGCGTTGCCTCCTCAATTGTCCGAGGTACATAATGTATTTCATATATCTATGTTGAAGAAGTATGTGCACGATCCATCGCATATTATTGAACATGGAGATCTGGTGATCCAGAAAGACCTCACATATGAACAGAAGCCTATGAAGATCTTAGATCGTGAAATACGAGCTCTAAGGAATAAGGTTATTCCCATGCTTAAGGTGCAATGGAACAAGAATTCTGAACATGAAGCAACATGGGAGACCGAGGAATCTATGAAGAAACGATTTCCCGAGTTATTCTAAGAGGTATATGATCTACACTCTCCACGTATATACATAATATGCAATTGAATTTGGGGACCAAATTCTTTTTAAGTGGGGGAGGGTGTAGCAACCCTGATAAAATATCAATAACAATAAAGATTTTAAATAAATCAAATAAATAGATAAATAAAACAATATAAAATAACGCCTCGGATAAAGGCGCTATTTAAATTAGAAACGTCTCTAGCAAAGGCGTGATTCATGAAGAGACGCCCTGACAACACGGCGTCAAATTCCAACGTCAAAAACGGTAAGGCCAAGAAACGCCCCTATCTTGGGCGTGTTTTAAAACAAAGAACGCCTTCATATCAGGTGCTTATTAAGAAACGACCTGAACCAGGTCGTCAATTCAGGAATCGACGCCCTGACCTAGGTCGTTAATTCCATTCGAGTTCCGTTCGACACGGGAGCTTATCCAGGGTAATGGATAAGTATTAGAAAGAGTTAAAAGGTGTTAAGGACTCTATATTGGAAGCATTACTTCCACTAGAACACTAACTCCAATAGGATTCCCAAAATCCTATAAAGACTCTTGACAGCCGAACCCTAAACCTATCTGGACGATCGACCTGCTGCTGCACGGTAAGTGAAGAACATATGTTCTTCTTATTTTCTTTTGCCCTCTGTTTCGACTGCATGAAGAACTGATAAATCTTCATTGACTTTTCTTTGTAGGAAGCTCCACAGCAACTGCCGAAGAACAAGGTAATGTTCTTCAACCGTTTCCCTAACTTCGATTATATCCTCACCTTCCTTCCTTTTTCTTCCCCTACAGGTTGATTGAAGATCATCATCTCCATCATCTTCATCAACTAAATTTTTCTTCTTCTTCCTGTCCGATCTGCATACTGCTACTATCAAGGGTATTAGAAGCTTCAGTGTGTTCTTATCAAGTTATTCACGTGTCCCCTCTCCAGATATCAATTAAGGTAGGTTTTCTCAAGTCACTGTAGCCCAAACTAAATTGATACAGTACAATAATCATCATGCATATACATGGTTTGGTTTACTATAGTTTCTGAACGACTTTCTGTTAATTTCTTGAAAGAAACGTCCTTAGAAAGGGCGTGATTATGAAATACACGCCCCAGACTATGGTATCAGAGCCATACCCCAGCCGGAAGTGTGGGAGCTAAGTGCCATGCAGGGCAAAGTGCTACGCTATGGGAGCCACCTCTTGAGTCCGTAATGGAGCAAAGTGCTACATAGTGGGAGCCACCTCTTGAGCCTGTAGGGGCCACCTCTAGAGTCCTACTTGCCTGGGGGCTTGATTGCATGATTACGTGCTATATGTGCCCAGCGACGAGGACGTCGCCTATATAAGAGGGGTAGATTGTAACACCCTCAAATATAGATAAGTTGTACTTTATATCACCGAGGCGCCTTTTGAAGTATCGGCTCAGTTCTTGAAAAGAACTCCGAAGTTAAGCGTGCTTAATGGGGAGCAGTATCGGGATGGGTGACCAACCCGGGAAGTCCCCCATTCTGGAGCCGATCACTATCAGAAAGGGATAAAATCGTGAGGTTGGTAGGCCAAAGCGGACAATACCTCGACGGTATAGAGTACGGGGCGTGACATGCATTTTTTTCTGTTGCAACATATTCTTCATATCTCTTTCTCTTCCGTCGTCCAGATCAAGCCAAAAGGGTAAATTTTCTCAAGTTCTAAGCCCAAGAGGATAGTAAGTAGAATATTATATGTTCATGCGATCATATTAGCACATTTTGCATCTGTGTTCCTGATCTTGAGTTTTACGTAGTTTTCAACTTTTAAGTTTGTTTAAGAATGTGCGACCAGAGAAATAGTCACAGATTAATGTGCGACCGTATGGGCAGGCGCAGATTCTAGAATTTGCGACAGTCCCTTAGGCGCAAATTAATGTGCGACTAACACTTCTGTCGCTAATTCTTTTAGTGCAATTAATAAATAACACATGTTTAAAAATTTAATAACTTTGGAACTATATGTCTGAAAAACATGTTATGCATACTTCTGGATTCCCCAAATTTTTCTCTACTTGTTCATGTCTTCACTTTCCTGATTATGTAAACTCAAAAGAAATGAACAGTGTTATATGTCTAAGAATGTACCTGCCCGATGCATTTCAGACTTAAAAGAATGAATGACTGCCTCACAATCGCCAATTCATGAATAAGCGACTCTGCAAGGAGGCGTTGTTTTTGTAAAGATTTAGTAAAAATAGAAAATAGAATGGACGACCGTTCAAGCAGTCACACATTAATGAATAAGCGCCCCTATAAGGAGGCGCTGTTTTGTAAACATTTAGTAAAAATATAAAATATATAAAAATCATGATTCTACGACATAATCATAGACGCTATTTCAAGATTGGGCGCCGTTTCATACAGTCGCCAATTTTGATTAAATTATATTGATTCCTGGAATTTAAGAATTAGCGCCCGTTCATAGTCGCTAATTCTTAGTATTTCCTTGAAATTCTGTCAAATATTGATTAAGTGACACTTCACGCGGACGCACATTTATGAATGAGCGGCTGTCTGATTGGACACAGATTCTTGCTCTCTTGGATTTTTTTTTGTGTTTTGGCCCATATCGCAGGTCTTTTGGCACTCTCATCTCACATCCATAGATGGAGTTCCTGTTTTGTTTCTATCGGTTACACACTCAACTCTTGGTGATGATTGGACCCTCCGCGGGATATTCTTTCCTTCGGACTGGTATTTTCTTCATTGAGACCTCTGTAAGTCTATGCTAGACTTGGATTCCCTCAAGGTAGCCGAGCAGGTTGTACCCTAAAAATCATGGAACCCTTACTTGTCACGTCACTCTGAAGAAACGTGATGCTTAACCCTCATAGAGGGCCATTTCTGGCCTCTTTTGAGAAGTCTGTCTCTGTCAGTAATTAGCGACCGTGACTTGGATGCCAGAAGGAATTGGCGACCAAGACAGTGGCGCTATATCACTGATTTAGCGACCGTCATGTGGATGCTATTTCATCATGCCTGTACTGTTCACAAGAATGGGCGACCATACAGTGGACGCTATATCTGTAATTGATGGCGATTGAGTGGACGCTAAGTACCCAGTTTCATGATATTGATTTTTCATGCGATTTATCGATATGTCATACTTGTTCAAGTTCTGTCCTTGAACTCCTTCATTCTGAGAAATCTACCTTATCATCCTACATTGGCTTATTCCTTTGGAACTCTATTGGCTATAAACTATAGTGGATGTCTAAATATATACATGACTCAATACTTGTGCATATAGGGCCCAATTTAGTCTTGGGAGGAGCACCCGAAAGTACTTGTGCCCATGGGAGCTATATTGATCACGGTGTGACATTGCACCTAAGTGCATGACTTGCTTGATTTTGGCATTCCACAATTTCTATAGTGCTTGACTTGACATGACATGACTTGCGTGGCCCGGAATGGGTATTTACTTGCTTGAAATTTATAATAGCCAATTCACATGACATGACTTGATATTTGCATGCTTGACAATCTTGATATACAACACATGGTTATCTGAAAATCTTGCTAGTTCATCTTTATTATTTCTTGCTACTCTACTCTCGTTCTTACCTTACGTACATGCATCGCTAGATTTGCATAGCTCATATAACATGTAAATTACTTAAAGCAAGCTTGATCTTGAGATATAATTCCTACTGAGAGTTCGCTCACCCTAGTTTTCCCCCTATTTTTTAGGTAATTTCGATGACGAGGATCATTCGGATGGGAATGGACACGAGTGAAGAGCGTAGAGCCGTTCCAACTATTGAAGATGTTATCCAGTCGTCTCTTTTCATCTTTCTTGAGTCTATCATTGTATTTTCCTCTTTATTGAGTCTAGTTTGTCATTTAGTATTCCTCTACTTTGAAGGATTATGTATGGAACTAGTTGAAGTTATTAATGGAACAAAGAATTTGGTTTATTATCTGTACTATTGTGTGCTCTGTCTTATGTGTCAAATTACCTCGTGCTCTGATCGACATGATTCATATAAACTCGTCACGCAAACCTGATTCCTTCCGTGCTTGAGACGTGACAGATGAACATGTTACTGTTCATTTAGATGATGAACAATAGCACTTAGCCATGATAGAACAGATGGTATGCTCTGATACCAGTTGACGGAATAGATGGTATGCTTTCATACCAATTGATAGAGCCTATGGAGGCTCTGACACAAATAGAAGTTGTGCTAGGCATGGATTCAGTAGGGGGGTTGAATGAATCCCCTATTACAAATTACGTCCAAATAAAAACCAATGGAAAGGCACAGATGCGGAAGCAGTATGAACAAGTGCCTAGACTAAACTGGGTGCTCTTTTCCAAATGACGAGAGGATGACGGAAGAACTGAATTCCTGAACACTGCAGAGAAGAACTATGAACAGACCCAATATCACCCAACTCACATGAGACTAGAAACAAACGTGCAGTGTGCAATATAACACTCACTAGATTGGAAAAATAGAATGATCGCACCTAAGCATTCATCTAGCGAAATCGTGAGAATCAATCAGACTACAGTGCACAAAGAAGTTTTAAGGTGGTTCAGTCCGCAGACCTACGTCCACCCCACACTCCAACCAGAGTGTGGCTTCCCGCTGATACACAACTTAACAGCTGGGTCTCACAGCTTGCCTACATCCGCTGAGCATCACAGTTTGCTTCCGCTGGGCAATACAGCTTAGCCATCCGCTGACATACAGCTTGACCGCTGGGCGTTACAGCTTCGCCGTCCAGAGGATACCACACCTCTGCAACCGCTGGGGCTTACAACTTAACCCGTCCAGAGGAATCCTCCTCTGCTATAGCTGAGCGACACAGCTTGTTCTGTTGACAAACAGCTTGAAATAATGATAAAAAGGAAAACAAGAAACAGGAAATGACAGCGACTGAAAGCTGTAAACACTAAAGCGCAGATATGGCTCTCAAGCAGTTGACTAGAGAGGATTTGATCTTGATTCTAGTGGGGACTGACTTTCAGATGAAGCTTGTCTTTTTCTCTTCTCAAACTCTCGATATCTCTCTCATTCTATCTATTTCTTCTTGTTCTCGTTTCTCTGCTACTCTCTCTTTTTCTATCTTTTGAACTCTCCTATTCTTTTCTTCTGTTCTTCTCTTCTTCTGCTCCCCAACAGTTCTTCTTGATTTCACCCGAGAGGGATATGTTACCGACTAGCAGAAGGATGACTTATATACTCCCTCAGACTGAGGTCACGCGCTCATGCCCTAGGTGTGTTGAGGGAACACTCTCACCTGGAAGCTTCAGGAGAGTCTTGCCATGTGTCAGAATCTGAACGATTGGGACCCCACGTGGCGGCTTCTTCCAATAAAGATCACCCTTGGATCACGTGCCAGTTGATTGTTCTGTTGTTCTCACATGCCTTTATTCTTCTGTTCCTTATAAGTCAGATACTCAGGTGCACATATGTTGCTTGAACTATGGCTTCCCTGGATTGATCACTTGTGTGCACAAGTTCCATGAACTGCTCGTACTGGAAACGATTGCACCGAGCTTGTTTTCTCGGAATAGGATTTTGCACCGACTTTGATTCGTGTCCTGAGGAATGGTTTGCACTGATTGGCTTCTTCTGAAGTCACACGTTGCACCGAGTATCCTCAGTAGTTGCACCGAGCTCATTTTCTTGAGACCAGACACTGCACCGACCTGCTCGCGCTGAGAAGCCTGCCCTTGATGAGAAGGAGTGCTTCGACTTTAAAGCACATCCGTATGAAGATTTGCTCGCACAGCATACGAATGCACCGACTCTGCTATACGTACCTGCCAATGTGCACAATCTCAATAGAGATAAGGAAACTATGCACAGATATGACTTGAGTATATAAGAAAGAGATGCATAAGCTTTTATGCACCCGGAGGAAGAAATGCACCGACTCAATTACGTGTCACAGCATGAGATGCATCGACCATGTGAAAGCAAGAAATGCACAATGCACCGAGTTTAAGCATGAGCACGTTAAGAATGCACTAAGTTAAGTACTTGCAACAACATGAGTTGCACAGACTGAAACTCCATGGAGTATCATATGAGTAGACCCATGCACTAACCTAATGCGAAGGATGCCTAGAGAAGATATGCACCGATGCACGACTTAATCAGCGTGCAATACCAGAGGTTGCACCGATGTACCTAACACATGAAGGCATTGCACTGACCTATCACAGATTGAGTGCACAGACTTGGAGACGCGAGCTAAGCAATGCACTAACCTAACACTCGTCGAGGCTGCACGCATAAAGAGTGGAATGCACATACCTGAATGCCCATGATCGATGATATGCACTGAGTTTGTTGGGCAGCCTGATTGATATATATGCACGAGCCTTAGACGTAACCTGAATGCACCGACTTAACTGATTGTGTGCATGCATAGATGTTTAAAGCCATGAAGTGCAATATATGCATTCGAGACATGTTTAGACCTGGACCAGCAGTTAAACACACATCAATATATATATGCAACCATGACATTCAATCAAGCACACGAAGTCAGTTCAGGCACATGAAGTGACTTAGCTATCATCAAAACATTCTTCAATCATTCATTCTCAAGTTGTGACTTATAGTGTTGCTATCATCAAAACTCATGAAAGCAAAAACATCATCAAGGCACAGGGACACAACAATCTCCCCCTTTTTGATGATGGCAACACAATGAGTCACGCTGACAAATGAGTCACGCTGACAAACTAGTCTCCCCCTTTGACTTCAGCAAAAAGAGGTAATACTCCCTTTTGACAAACTAATCAAACAGATCATGATAGTGAAAGAGTAAAACTCCCCTTATCAACATGAATGCAGTACTACTCTCCCCTTTTGAAATACAATCCCAATAATGCCCAGAACTCTCCCTGAGAGCATGAAGGATTCGAAAAAGCAAGCACATGATCTATCTACAGGGATGAACTCTTGTTATCTAATGAATCAATCTGGAATCCACCACCACAAGAATTCTAAAACAAAATTGGTTGTGGCACCTTACATTTGTATGGACAGAACAATGCAGGTGAAAGTCCCACAGAACCAGAGCCGGTTACAAGAGTCATTCGTCAGGGATACAGAAACAGGATAGAAGATTCCAACAGTGTGGAGAGTGAAACTGATGATGTCGATGAAGTAGATGTGGCAAAGGGTAGGAGTAGATAACAACAAGCAAGGCACAGGATCTCCAACAGGTGAGTTAGTATGATGATTAAGTTGTCAGAGGTGAACCTGATCAGAGAAACTGGTATGGCATGTATCACAGTAATAAGTCCTCACAAGAAAAGACTCTCCTATCATAGGGGGTTATAATTTACCTACATGACCCAACTGATTTAACCATGATGTATACCAAATTTGTCAATTAAATTCAATACTCATATCTGAAGATAGGTTTTAATAAAGGTGAACCAATTAATCAAGCAATACTCAAGAACAACCACCTTCCATCTTACTCAAATGAACTCGATGACTCTTTTGAGAATCACACAGAGTAGTATTGAGATAACACCCTTACTAGAATGTGAGTTGACTGTTTATGCAAGATATTCTCTTTTGATTAGTACATTATTTTTCTTGAGCAATTTAAGTTGATCAACACCTTTTTACATGAGACACAACACGTCTTAGGTGAAGTGACCCAGTTACTCAGTGTGATAACTTTCATTGTCTCTCAACTTTGAGAACAGAGTTAGCAATAGAAGTGTCCTTTTACATGAGAGACACCTTGATTAGAGGCCGGACTCCCTAGTTACTCAACACAGACATGATATTGCTCTGTCAGATTTTTAAAACAATTTCACCAGAGATAACTATGGCACTTCATGACATAGGTTTACTCTATTTCATTGATAGAGAACCCAGTTTCTCAGTGACCAAGTCATTGCTCTGAATTCAATTTTCCCTTTAGTCAACATTTTCAGGTTGATGTTTAAAAACAATACTCACTCTCTATGTCTCTACCAAAATAGCATAGATATCACATTTTCAGATTACAGATGAGTGAGACTAGGGTATTCATGACACAGTTGGTTAAAATTTATTAAAACTCATCATTCATATACTTTCAATACATTTGAGTGCAAATCTGAGAATACATTAAACTTATATCAGTCTGAATCAGTAGACATTCTTAAACCTATATGATAGGAACTTCTTTTAAGAGTTCAGACTAAAGCCTGGTACACACCATAAGGAACTCAGATCAGTCCATTCAATGCAACTGAACAACTTATCATTCCTGGAACAAGAACCAGATTAATCAGACCAGCTTGAAAGGATGTGAGTGTTGGATAGGTACAAGCTGGTAGAGCAAATAACAGCAAGAGAGAAGAGCATCAAATATATGCAGAGTAGAATCAATTTCAGTAGCTGAGTCTGGAATGCAGACAGATCAGCTAAGCAAGTAGAGACAGCGGAGAATTTTGATGAACCACCTAAATGCAGAGAGTAGATCAGATTGCTAGACAGAAAGAGTTCAAGAGGTGAAGAAGGGATGAAGCAGGAATACTTCTCCTGTCTAGATGCAATATGTAATAAATCTACACATGAGCAGCATGAAGATTAAGTGAAAATAGTCAATCTCCCCCTGACTAAGTGCATGGTATATAAAGAAAGCGTAACACATGGTTTTATGGTGAAAGCTCATGAAACAGACATGCAATTCAATCAAGAGGAGATTACCATAAATATTAAGTGCAGTTGAAAATTTTAGATGATTTCAATTCAGCCCAGACCGAATCAACATGATATTCAAACCTTTCAAACTCACAATTTTAGATGACAGAATTTGAAGTGATAAGAACAGACCTGAAGAGCAGGATCATGGGGTCTTTCAATTTTTGAGTGCCTTGGTTTGTTGACCCTTCTTTATTCATTCCAAGGCACACATGCAGTAAAATATTCATTTTGATCTTGCAGGAACCCAAGCAACCTTGGGTCCTGTGTTAGCCCTAACAGGAGTTATGAACAGTATCTTAGCGACATTGTCATCAAAATCCATCAGATAACAATTGGCCATGAGGTGACCGAATTTTCCACAATATCTACATGAAATAGCAGATTTTCTGGTCCATGATGCATATCAACAGCAGCATGAGACCTATGAACCTGAGCATGAAATGTTTTGTTGTTTGCATGGACATTTTGTTTCTTATTTTTAACTAGCCAACATTCAGCAGATTTGTGACCTGGCTTACCACAGTTAAAGCATGAAAATTCCACATGTCGTTTTGCAGAGAATTTGACAAAATAGGGATCGACGAAACTTTCCTGAACATGCCAACAGTCCTCGATTGTATGGCCATGCTTCCCACACTCGAAGCACTTAATGTGCTTACCTTTAGAACCATTTTTACCCCAAGTAGATCCAGACCAGCACTCAATGGCCTTGTGACCAGGTTTGTTACAGTTGAAGAAAATGATATGCTGGTTCAAAGCAGATTTGTTTCTTTTAGAACCATGATGATTTGCAGAATATCTAGCATGCATCCTATCATCGAATTTCATGATGAAGCATGCATTCATGAGATGACCATGCCTACCACAGTAACGACAATATGCACCAGACTTCCTAGTAGCATGGTTTCTACCAAATGAATTTCTAGAATGCAATACTTCACTTGCATGCTCATCTTCTATCAATAATCTGCAATCATCCATTACGTGGCCTACCTTGCCACAATAATGGCATGAAGCATTCCTTTCATGTGCATGCAAATGAGTAGGGGACTGTTGAGCAGCATGCATTAAGCTATCAGATTCCACAGCACTAACAGAGTTAACATCACAGGCAGGGACAGCCTTGACTTTATTCATGTAACCATTCTTTTTAGTTGTTTACCTTTTTTCAAGACATTTGTTTGTTTTTCATTTCTTTGAGCCTTAAATTGGAATACAGATGATGAAGGTGATTTCTGATTTTCATCTTGATTTGGGGATTGATTTGTGTTTCCAGTAACATTAGAGTTTTGCACGAAAGTGGTGTACAGCTTGTTTCTAATAGTTTCCTTAACATCAGGACAGCAACTTATCCCCTTTCTTGAATTATCATCCTCACCTTTCATGACGACTTTCATTTTTCCTTTATTTTCGACAGACTTGGATGCTGAGTTTTTCAGATCATGAATTTTAGTTTCTAAAGAGGCAATGTGAAGTTCATAACTGGCTATTTCATGTTCACTGCAATTAACACATTCACTTAGTACTTTGTTTGCAATTTTATACTTCTCAATTTCTTGTTCCAGATTGCTCAAATTTTTTACCTCTTCATTGCATGCAGTTTTTCCTTTTTCTAAGGTGAGAAGTTTTTCGGACATACCAGTGTTTAATCGTTTTAACTTTTCAATTTCAGCTTTCAATCCATCGTTTTCATATTCAAGTTTTTCAGCTTGAATTTCCTTATTAGCATATCTTTCTCTCTCGATAGCCAGAAACCTCTCTGAAATAACAGTATTTAGGACTATGAGTTTTTTGTTTTGTTCTTTCAGTTCCTTGTTCTCTTTGTTCCGCTTCTCAATTTCTTCACTGCTGGATACAGATTCCAATCTTTCAATTAGTTCGTCCTCTCTTTGTTCGACTTTAATTTTCTCATTCAATAAATCTTGATTTTCTTCTTTAAGAGAGGTAATCAACTTCATTAGCCATTCATTTTTGTTGTATAGTTCCTCATTGCGTTCTTCAGAAGAAGGCATTTGTTGTAATCAGATTGTTTAGATGAGACGTGTGAGGCTCCCATGTTGAATTCCTTTGTTCTAGCTTCAAGATTTTCATTCCTCTTTTGAAGTTCTGCATTCACAAGTTTCAGTTTATTTATTTCAGAGTTAACTTTATTTAATTCTTGCAGTCTCATTAGATGTTCATTATTCTCTTCATTCAGCTGATTCTCCAGTTCGGATATTTTATTCGAGCATGTTTGATTCTCAACTTTTAAAGAGACATTTTGTTCCTTAAAATTTTGAACATCTAGCAGACACATATCATAAGATTGTTTTAACACAGGACAATTTTCACAAATGATTTCAGATTCACATTGTTCAATCTTTTTCTTTAGCCTTTTATTCTTGATTTCATTTTCTTGGACAGATCTAACAAATCTTCATACATTGCAACCAATTCATCAAACGAGGGTTCATCAGATCCGGAGCTTACCTGAGAAGGAGTATCACCATCATCATTTCTCCGGTTGGCCATCAAGCATTTATCCTCTTCCTCCTCGTTTGCAGCAATTATCCTGTCCAAGATTTCCTTTCCGACGCACACCTGAGAACAAAAGGAAATTTGTCAGCATTCACTGCATCTCTTAGAATATTAAGAACTGTGATATTCTTACGGTTCTTCGATCTGTCCTCACTGGACCACTTGGTCTCATTTCGGGGCAACTTATGTGGGCCTTTCGATACGAGTTTCCATAGACTCGGATCAATGGAATTCATGTAGACACAGAGACCTCCCAACCACTTTCTGAAGTTAGAACCATCAAAGATACAAGGACGAGCCATATGGAAAGATAGAAAAAAATAGCCTTAGCACACAAAGCAATCACAGATGAATGCACCAAAATCCTCCATCAAAACCGAACAGACAGCAATAGCAGTAGCACCTTAAACAGCATGATCCTCTGCAGATCGTTGGATCTGAATGTATAGAGATCCGCTCTGATACCAATTGATAGAACAGATGGTATGCTCTGATACCAGTTGACGAAATAGATGGTATGCTTTGATACCAATTGATAGAGCCTATGGAGGCTCTGACACAAATAGAAGCAGTGCTAGGCACGGATTCAGAAGGGGGGTTGAATGAATCCCCTATTAAAAATTACGTCCAAATAAAAATCAATGGAAAGGCACAGATGCGGAAGCAGTATGAACAAGTGCCTAGACTAAACTGGGTGCTCTTTTCCAAATGACGAGAGGATGACAGAAGAACTGATTTCTGAATACTGCAGAGAAGAACTATGAACAGACCCAAAACCACCCAACTCACATGAGACCAGAAACAAACGTGCAGTGTGCAATATAAACACTCACTAGATTGGAAAAATAGAATGATCGCACCTAAGCATTCATCTAGTGAAATCGTGAGAATCAATCAGACCACAGTGCACAAAGAAGTTTTAAGGTGGTTCAGTTCGCAGACCTACGTCCACCCCACACTCCAACCAGAGTGTGGCTTCCCGCTGATACACGCTTAACAGCTGGGCCTCACAGCTTGCCTACATCCGCTGAGCATCACAGCTTGCTTCCACTGGGCAATACAGCTTAGCCATCCGCTGACATACAGCTTGACCGCTGGGCGTTACAGCTTCGCCGTCCAGAGGATACCACACCTCTGCAACCGCTGGGGCTTACAGCTTAACCCGTCCAGAGGAATCCTCCTCTGCTACAGCTGAGCGACACAGCTTGCTCTGCTGACAAACAGCTTGAAATAATGATAAAACGGAAAATAAGAAATGGAAATGACAGCTACTGAAAGCTGTAAACACTAAAGCGCAGATATGGCTCTCAAGGAGCTGACTAGAGAGGATTTGATCCTGATTCCAGTGGAGACTGACTTTCAGATGAAGCTTGTCTTCTTCTCTTCTCAAACACTCGATCTCTCTGTCATTCAGTCTATTTCTTCTTCTTCTCGTTTCTCTGTTGCTCTCTCTTTTGAACTCTCCTATTCTTTTCTTTTGTTCTTCTCTTCTTCTGCTCCCCAACAGTTCTTCTTGATTTCACTCGAGAGGGATATGTTCTCGACTAGCAGAAGGATGACTTATATACTCCCTCAGACTGAGGTCACGCGCTCATGCCCTAGGCGTGTGGAGGGAACACTCTCACCTGGAAGCTTAGGAGAGTCTTGCCATGTGTCAGAATCTGAACGATTGGGACCCCACGTGGCGGCTTCTTCCAATAAAGATCACCCTTGGATCACGTGCCAGTTGATTGTTATGTTGTTCTCACATGCCTTTATTCTTCTGTTCCTTATAAGTCAGATACTCAGGTGCACATATGTTGCTCGAACTATGGCTTCCCTGGCTTCATCACTTGCGTGCACAAGTTCCATAAACTGCTCGTACTGGAACGATTGCACCGAGCTTGTTTTCTCGGAATAGGATCTTGCACCGACTTTGATTCGTGTCCTGAGGAATGGTTTGCACTGATTGGCTTCTTCTGAAGTCACACGTTGCACCGAGTATCCTCAGTAGTTGCACCGAGCTCATTTTCTTGAGACCAGACACTGCACCGACCTGCTCGCGCTGAGAAGCCTGCCCTTGATGAGGAGTGCTTCGACTTTGAAGCACATCCGTATGAAGATTTGCTCGCACAGCATACGAATGCACCGACTCTGCTATACGTACCTGCCAATGTGCACAATCTCAATAGAGATAAGGAAACTATACACAGATATGACTTCAGTATATAAGAAAGAGATGCACAAGCTTTTATGCACACGGAGGAAGAAATGCACCGACTCAATTACGTGTCACAGCATGAGATGCATCGACCATGTGAAAGCAAGAAATGCACAATGCACCGAGTTTAAGCATGAGCACGCTAAGGATGCACTAGGTTAAGTACTCCAACAACATGAGTTGCACAGACTGAAACTCCATGGAGTATCATATGAGTAGACCAATGCACTGACCTAATGCGAAGGATGCACAGAGAAGATATGCACCGATGCACGACTTAATCAGCGTGCAATACCAGAGGTTGCACCGATGTACCTAACACATGAAGGCGTTGCACCGACCTATCACAGATAGAGTGCACAGACTTGGAGACGCGAGCTAAGCAATGCACCGACCTAACACTCGCCAAGGCTACGTGCATAAAGAGTGGAATGCACAGACCTGAATGCCCATGAACGATGATATGCACCGAGTTTGTTGGGCAGCCTGACTGATATATATGCACGAGCCTTAGACGTAACCTGAATGCACCGACT